>OY728146.1:871116556-872346832 GCA_963277665.1 Viscum album | reverse complement strand
GCGTGACCGCGGCGTGACCGCGGCGTGACCGCGGCGTGACCGCGGCGTGACCGCGGCGTGACCGCGGCGTGACCGCAGCGTGTTGGCCCGGTCCAGCGACATCCGCGGGGCAACATATTCCACTTAGTTTCAAATAGGATGATATGGATGGCATGAGAGGATGTTTTCTCAGAAGATTTAAAGAAATGAATGCTAATCTGTGATGAATAGAGGATTGGATGACCCCTGATATACCTAATTCGGTGAGGTTTGGAGATCTAGAAATGTGTAGGAATACCTAGAGGAATAAAATATGCCAGACAATTCCAAACCAATTTTTTCAGTTGAATTGAGCTTTTGTACCACCTGCTATGCACGTTTTGTGGAAAGATGGATGAGAGGCAGCGCTGAGAGGAGATATAGTTTAGGAATGAGGAAATACGAAAAATTATAGAGCTAACCATTCAATGTTTCTCTAAGGAGGAGTAACCGCCGCAGGGTGTCGTCCTGGAGCAGGGCCAAATCACGGCGTGACCGCGGCGTGACCGCGGCGTGACCGCGGCGTGACCGCGGCGTGACCGCGGCGTGACCGCGGCGTGACCGCGGCGTGACCGCGGCGTGACCGCGGCGTGACCGCGGCGTGACCGCGGCGTGACCGCAGCGTGTTGGCCCGGTCCAGCGACATCCGCGGGGCAACATCTTCCACTTAGTTTCAAATAGGATGATATGGATGGCATGAGAGGACGTTTTCTCAGAAGATTTAAAGAAATGAATGCTAATCTGTGATGAATAGAGGATTGGATGACCCCTGATATACCTAATTCGGTGAGGTTTGGAGATCTAGAAATGTGTAGGAATACCTAGAGGAATAAAATATGCCAGACAATTCCAAACCAATTTTTTCAGTTGAATTGAGCTTTTGTACCACCTGCTATGCACGTTTTGTGGAAAGATGGATGAGAGGCAGCGCTGAGAGGAGATATAGTTTAGGAATGAGGAAATACGAAAAATTATAGAGCTAACCATTCAATGTTTCTCTAAGGAGGAGTAACCGCCGCAAGGTGTCGTCATGCTTGTCCCCCTGCCAGCAACAGATGGAAAACATATTCAGCACAAAAGTGATCGGAAATGCCAACCAAATGAAAGAAGCTAGATTAAAACCAATAACCAACAAGCAGGGAAAAAAAATTGGACATTCAGAATGCATGTGTGTTCAATGATTCCAATATCTAAAGTGTGTTTCAGCTAGACTCTTAACTCAAAGAAGAATTCACATAGATGAGTCATGCATGAATAAGCTCAAATGACGTGTTAGATTGGCACATAGATTTGTCAGCTCACCTTGATAAAGATCGAATGGCAAACCACTGATTGGTAATCATACTTTAATTTGCTACAGTCTGTACATGCAACAAATAAAACCATGAATTATTATTAATGAATATATAAGACTCATAAGCAATGAAATGTCATATAGAAATTTTGTTATTACTACATAACAATAAAATACTAAAGTGCAGATTAAAATGCAGAATAAAAAGCCTGAATATGTTGATAAGAAATACCAGTCAGTTTCTTCTCCATGCTTGTAAATTGAAGGCATTCATTCCATCAGCCCATGCACATTCACCAATATTTTGGTTCATCGCTATGCTGGGATGAGAACAATCAAAGTATGTCTAGCAACTCTTAGACATGACCCACAAAAATCAATATACAGTGGAGTCAATAGTTAAAACATATCACCTGCATTCATATGTTGGATGAAAAGGGGGTCAACTCCATGATTTTACGACCAATAACCTGCATTCATATAGTGTGTAAATGCAAATGAAAAATGATGCATGGTAGGGAGGTTTATTCCACAATTTTAGGAAAACATACCTGTTGTAGAGATCTCGCACTTATTAGTGCAGGATTCCCACTGCCCAGCCCCTCCCCCCCACTCCCTACTGCCCTCCCCACTGCCCAGCCCCCCCCCCCACTGCCCAGCCCCCCCCCCCACTGCCCACCCCCTCCCCCTCCTGCCCAGCCCTCCCCCCCACTGCCCAGCCCCCCACTGCCCAGCCCCCCCCCCCACTGCCCTCCCCCTCCCCCTCCTGCCCAGCCCTCCCCCCCACTGCCCAGCCCCCCCCCCCCACTGCCCAGCCCCCCCCCACTCCCTACTGCCCTCCCCACTGCCCACCCCCCCCCCCACTCCCTACTGCCCAGCACCCCCCCACTCCCTACTGCCCTCCCCACTGCCCAGCCCCCCCCCCCCCACTGCCCAGCCCCCCCCCACTGCCCACCCCCTCCCCCTCCTGCCCAGCCCTCCCCCCCACTGCCCAGCCCCCCACTGCCCAGCCCCCCCCCCCCCACTGCCCTCCCCCTCCCCCTCCTGCCCAGCCCTCCCCCCCACTGCCCAGCCCCCCACTGCCCAGCCCCCCCCCCCCCACTGCCCACCCCCTCCCCCTCCTGCCCAGCCCTCCCCCCCACTGCCCAGCCCCCCACTGCCCAGCCCTCCCCCCCACTGCCCAGCCCCCCCCCCCCCCCACTGCCCTCCCCCTCCCCCTCCTGCCCAGCCCTCCCCCCCACTGCCCTCCCCCCCACTGCCCTCCAATGTACAGAACTTTGGTGGGTACGATCAATCATAGAACGTCTCATCTGCAATAAGTAAAGATCAACATCATCTAGTGAACAATTGTTATTAGAATTCATTTACAAAAACTGTAACAGCAATGGTATACATTATTTTCATACCATCATTCTCTTCGACATTATAATCAATCATCTTAATCGTCATCAAAATCAATATTCTGCAAGAAAACAATCAGAAACAGAGTTATGATTAGAAATATTTACCAAATTTTATAGCACAGTGCTCACTATCTATAGGTGGTGAAATAGTTATACCTGACCTGTGAAGTATCTGTGGGATGTTTTATGATATTTTCCAGATCTGTACAGCAGTGCATTTTCTCTATAGAGACATTCATAACCTGCATGGGCTTAGTTTCCTGTATCGATATTGTGGTACCATGTTCAACTGATTTGGGTGCCACAAAAGCAGTATTACAGGGCTTATTTAGTGTCTCGGCGTACCCATAATTGGCAGGATTGCTAATAGTATTAGTGTGAGTTGGGATAGCAGAAACTGGTTCATCATCTTTTATTTTGATTTCATTCTTTAGTCCAAGAGAGGTGTCATTGTTAGCAGGTTGTATTATTGAATCCTTAAGGATAGAAATTGTAGGTTTCATATTACGGAACATCTTAGAAATAGTATTATCACTACTAAAAGAAAGCTGAGACCAATCAGAAAAGGCATTTGTAGTAGTGGAGAACCGTAGTTTAGTAGTCATTCTCATTCCCAATAAGATATGGTAAATATTAATGATATTGATCAAAAAACAATGTAATTGGATGCATAGAACTCGTCATACATTACCAATCCAAACATACAATTAACATCAAAAGTGAGTCTCAATATCAGTATCATCAAAATCATGATGACCCTCATCCACACCTCCTACAGAAACACCATCACCACCTCTCACACCACCAATATCATCATCGGCATCGACATCTGCATCCGAACCGGCACCAGCACCGGGTCCAGCACTAGGTCCGGCTCCGGCTCCAACAGAAGAATCTACATTAGCAGAACGCATCGACATCAAAAAGGCATCAACCGTTGCAGCTGCTTCTGGTGGAAGTGTAGAAGAAAGGGCAGACATAAACTTAATCATATTTGCAGTTATCGCCTGTTCTGATTTTTGACTTGCTTCTTTGATTGCGGCATTCATTTGTTCCACTGTGACAAAACCAGAACCGGTACTCGAAGAAACGTTAGTAGACCAGTATCGAGATGGTACAATCTTCTTCCCAGGCCGACAACGCACTCTACCCTGATGCTCATCTCCTAATACCTGATGTAGATGATCGTTTGGGCCCAAATTGTCAGGTTCTTTTTCTGCCAACGCCTCTAAAGCATTCTGTTGATTGATATATAACATAAATTAAAATGATAAAATAATATAAGGAATTAAATTCATTAAAAATCAAAGAAATTGAAATATACTTACAATCGCCTTCTCGGTGTCGGGATTTGGCACAGTACCATCTTTCTTTTTCCGGCTTGTACAAAACAAAGTTGAGCGAGGAACGCGACCCTCAATATTCAATGACTTTTTCTGGAAAAAAACAATGAAATAAATCAAAATTGGAAGTTAAAAAAATTACACAAAACAAAGCTAAATATTTTAAATGTTAAATTACCTGCGTCTGCTCATGATCTGGTAATGAAGTGTGTCCGCGAGTATAAATGTGTTTCATTGCACTCTTGTTTTTTTTATTTCTATTTGATTTCTCCTATAAACAAATAATTATATAAACTCATTAACATAAATAAAACAAGTAATTTAAAATCGTTTTCAAATAAATAAATGAATATATATATAAATTTAACAAACACCTTAAACGCTGAACTCTTCCAATAGTTGATCATCTCTTTATATTGTGATATTGGGCAATCTTGAATCACCGGTACTTCTTCAAGCTCTGTACCAACTCTCTTTTTCCACCCAAGATATAAATCATACTTGTAGGCTCGCCACATTTCACCTAAATACATTATCATTGCAGCCTTTGCATTTTGTCCATCGGGAAAATTATATCGAAGCTGCAATGGACATAATATATGTTAAGAAAATTTTATAAATTTATATATATAAAAAAGGTGATTAACATTACTTACCCAAATCTCTGCCCAGGCTTTGTCCTTTATTTCTTGTCCAACTGCCTTCCAACTTATCGGTTGAACCGGAATGATATTGCTGTGTCTAGCAAGTGTTCCCATAAAACTTTTACATTCCGTGCCATTTTTATTAATTATAGCATTGTCCTCATTGTAATCAACTATGATTTGCGTGTTCCGATTCCAAACCTCGCGCATTTTTGTGCGGCCTCGTCGTCTGGTAGAGGCTGTAGCTAATCATGAAACCAAAATAAAAGAGAATAATATATATGAATTTATCATTAATCAGTAACAGTAATGCTTAAACAAATACCAGTAGATGGGGGATCTGCTGACCCCTGAAGTGCTGCGTCTGGAGGGGGGGCAGCCTCCATGGTAGGTGAGATATCTACAGGAATACTATGTATAGTAGATGCAAAGTGTACTGATGGAGGCAGAAAACCCGATGGATAACCCTGTACAGATGAGGGTGGATATGGATATGGATATGGCGGTGGGATATATGGGGGCACAGTACCCTGTACAGTGGATGGTGGGAATGGAAACTGAGGGATGGGAGTCTGAGAACTACCATCCGATGTGGGAGTGGGAAAAAAGGGATACGGAAAAGGTGGGTATGGATAATATGGAGGTGGCATAATGGGAGGATGGCCTCCTGATGTCTCAAGCGGCGTAGTAGTAGGCTGACCTGTAGAATCAGTGCCCCCCGCCACAATATCATCCTCAGTGGCATAATCCAAGCGTCTCCTCGACGATGCGGTCTAAAATAACATAGATGATAAAATAAAACGAACGATAACAAGATAAATAATATGAAAGACCATAATATTCAAACATAATTTGTACTTACATTGTTTCCAGGAGGAGACCTACGTTGTTCGTTTCTCAATATTCTTCTACTCCTTCTACTACCATCATAATCAGACATTTTGACCTGAAAATTTAAAATAATATTATCAAATAAATAGAAATAATGCAAAATGTTAAATAATACAATTGTATCATAAAACAATGAGATACATTTTCATGTGTGATATTTATATTGATAAAATATCAAGACTTTTCTATGTTCAAGATTTACTAGAGAAGTGGTTAAACATAAATTGGTGAGGCTATTAATAGTTTTATATTCGATAATGGTATAAAATATACTAGTTATTTTGATATCATGAATGAAAGTTAAAAAAAACACATACAATATTGCGATAATATAAGGTAAATACTTACAAATGTGTCAACGCTATGTGGGGTCTGTGACAATTTCTGGTTCACAATCTGTTCTAACAATTGCATCATCTGTATCATCAAATGCAACATTCGAATAAATACCAACAGGTTCATCCACAACATCATTGTTATCCATGCCTTCGTCAAAAATATGTCTAGGAATAACATCAACAATAACACCAAATTGTGGTTGTAACGGGTCACTTACATAAAACACTTGTTTAGCTTGTGACGCAAGAATATAAGGTTCATCGGTACGAAGCTGGCGGTTCATATCAATCACTCTAAATCCACAGTTATCAATATGCATTCCTTGTCGTGTCATTGAATCAAACCACTTGCATTTCATCATTGCGACACGACCATGTGCATAGTAATCTAATATAATGATTCTTTCAACAACACCGTAATATGATATATTTTCTGATCGAGGTTGCCTGTCCGATGCACTCGCATAACAATCTGTTGTGGCGCTTATCGTGACACCGTCATGCTGTGTTGCCATTGTTTTTGCACAACTATTTATAACAAATTTATATCCATTGACAACCATTGACTTACAATCACGCACCACATCGTTTGGACCAAAGGACAATGCTTTTATTTCATCTGATACTTCAATCATTGGTAGAGTTAAAACCTAAAAGATACCAACATAGAATATTAAACAGAGACATGTGATTATGTTATGAGAAGAAGAAAAAGAAATCTATTACCTTTGACTTTAACCAGGCAGCAAATTCTTTGCTGTGCAACAGTTCCTTCCTCTTAATAGATAGAGAGCGATGTCTCTTTTTTATAATTTCAAAATGTTCTCTACAGATATGCAAGCATTAAAATGTCAAAAGATATAAAGAAATCACACAATGAAAAAAATACATATTTATTAGTTTACTTACTTGATATAATCATCAAGCACACTACAGTTGAATAATACTGTGCGATGTGCCATTTCCCACTCTTCCCTGCTTAAAGTACACAACGAGTACGATCCAGATATCCCCCCTGTTTGGGGCATTGAAGGAAATGCAGGCTCAATGGGATCATATTGCTCATCTTCAGTTCTCATTAGTCGATTAGACCTCGTAGTGACGTTAGCCAAGTACGATGAACAGAAATCCATGCATTCTTGTGCTAAATAGCATTTCACAATACAGCCTTCAGGATGATATTTATTTCTCACATAAGATTTCAATGTAAACATCATTCTTTCGGTAGGATACATCCACCGACTCGAAACAGGACCACCAAAGAGAACTTCCGTGGGAAGATGCACAGTCAAATGTAACATAATTGTGAAAAAAGACGGTGGGAAAATTTTCTCCAAGTCGCAAAGAATAATCGGTGCATCTCTCTGCAATTTCTGAACAGCACTTCTGCTCAATCTTTTGGCACAAAGATCTCGATAAAATTGACATAACTTAATCACCGCAACTCTAACATTATGTGAAAGTAAATGACGAATGGCAATGGGAATCAACTCATGTAACAAGACATGGTAATCATGGGTTTTAAGAGATTTGAGTTTCACATCTTGCGTATTCACCCTTTTCGAAATATTACTTGAATAACCATCCGGAACCTTCAAACTTTCCAAGACCTGAAGAAATTGTTTTTTCTCCACATTTGTCATCGAATAACAGGCAACAGGGACTTTCCACTTATTTTGACCAATTAACTCAGGATGAAGTCTTGCTCTTATACCCCAATCCATCAAATCACGACGACACCGCAAATCGTCTTTTGTTTTGCCTTTGACATTTAAAATAGTAGCAAGTAACATCTCACAAATGTTTTTCTCGATATGCATTACATCCAAACAATGACGTAATAAATTCGATGACCAATACGGCAACTCAAAGAATATGCTTTTCTTTCTCCAATTGCTGTTGGAATTGGAATTAGCATGCTTTCGCTTTCTGATATTTGATTGACTTTTGCCAAGAACATAATTCAAATCATCAAGTTCTTTAACAATATCAGTCCCTGACATTCGTTGAGGTGTCTCATCTGTCTCGATGGCATTATCGAACTGTCTCCGATTATTCCTGTATGGATGGTCCATTGGTAGAAAACGTCGATGCCCTATGAAGCTGAAAGTTCGTCGAAACTTCATTCTTCGGAAACGTGTATTTTTCATACAAATAGGACAGGATAATTTCCCTTTAGTACTCCAACCAGACATCATTCCGTAGGCAGGGAAATCATTTATCGTCCATAATAAAGCTGCACGAAACATAAAGTACTCCTTTCTGAATGCATCATACGCTTGTGCACCAACAATCCAAAGCTCATTTAACTCCTCTATTAATGGCTGCAAGTATATATCAATATCATTTCCAGGATCACTGGGTCCAGATATCAATATACTCAGGATAGTGCACGACTTCTTCATACACATCCATGAAGGAAAGTTATAAATGTGAATGAAAACAGGCCAAGTACTGTGTGCAGTATGCATTTGGCGAAATGGGTTGAAACCATCACAGGATAATCCCAATCTAACATTTCGTGGGTCGGCTGCAAAATCAGGATGTAACCTATCAAATTTCTTCCAAGCCAACCCATCTGCAGGATGCACTATTTCATCGTTATCCTTATTTCTTTCATCTGCATGCCATCTCATATTCATTGCCATTTGTTCTGACATAAAAAATTTTTGAATCCTGGGAATTAAAGGGAAGTGCCACATCACTTTCTGTGGTATGCGTGATTGAGATCCATCTTTATTAGTCTTCCACCTTGATGTGCCACACTGTTTGCACTGACTCAAGTTTGCATTCTCCTTCCAGAACAAACAACAGTCTTTGAGACAAGAATGAATCTTACTAGATGAAAATCCAAATTTGTTAACCAACTTTGATGCCATGTAATCATTTTCTGGAATACATGCATCATCAGGCAGTAAATCCTTAATAAATGTAAGGAGATAGTCGACTGCAGTATTACTAAATCCATACATTGTTTTCCCATGATATAATCGCATTAAAAACTCAAGTTTGCTCATTTTTCCACATGCTTGATATACTGGGGTATTTGCATCTTCCATCAACTTTCTAACACTCTCAACGTCATCATCCTGATTAATAGATGAGAACTGTGTTCCAGTATTCATTTCCTCTTGCACTGGTCTACATGAGGAGCTAGCTTCAGAAACAAAAGGAAACCGATCAGAAATCAGATTTTTCATACCAATCTTTTCTGCTGAATCGATGACATTCAACACTTGAGCTTTTTCTCCATTGTGATACCACACATGATAATTTTTTTGGAAACCACTTTTAGTGATATGGTAACTCACTTCCTCGCGAGTTAACCAAGGTCTTCCAACACAATCAAAACACGGGCATCGAATCAATCCGCCATCTGAATCATTATTGAATGCAAAGTCCAAAAAATATTGTAACTCCTTCTGAAATTCATCAGTGATCCGATCAATGTTGTACATCCAGTATCTATCCATTCTGAGGCAGATAAACATACATTAGATAAATAATCTAGAAAATGACTTAACATTGTATGTATCGTTTCATAAGATATTAAGTAATCATCAATAACAAGTTAATAAAAAAATTATAACAAATATATTAAAATTATGGTTTAGGGAATTCATAAATGTTTTAAATTATAAAAATTCACGAATAGTCATACATAAGTTCCAATAATGAGGACTGATTATAGTAAAAAGAGTTTATATGAAATCTAAGAGATAATAATAATCAATTCCCAAAAGTGTTTGGGTTAATTCATAACGAGTTCTGATGTTCTGTATTAAATCTACAAAGATTTATTGAAATTTAGAGACATTTTGAAAATATAACCCATATCTACAAAGATTTGTTGTCATTCTACTAAAATCCTTGGGAATTTCTGGTGTGGTTGAGTTGTTTAGTGATTTTTCTCAGTTTTCTTTTATGCCTTACCCCGCACCCCATTGAGTAGTGGTAGATGACGGAAAATATAAACCATATCTACAAAGATATGTTGTCATTATACTAAAATCCTTGAGAATTTCTAGTGTGGTTGAGTTGTTTAGTGATTTTTCTCAGTTTTCTTTTATGCCTTACCCCGCACCCCATTGAGTAGTGGTAGATGACGAAAAATATAAACCATATCATAAAGAAATTAATAACAGAAATCATCATTATTTATCTTTGAGAAGGAGAGAGACATTTCATAGAAAATAGTTTTCTTCTTGGTTGAAATTGAAGGTGGAAATATTACTATAATAAATTAATTATATCAATATTTAATTATGTTCAATATCCATTTATATTATATGAACTAGAGGTAAATCCATTTTGCTCAAGGACTCCTAAGGATATTATTTTTTTGAAGGTTGGGGACCCACCTTACATCAAGTAAGTGGATGATGGATTGATCATCTTACTCTATTAGAATAGAGTCTCTACCCTCAACCCTACACCTATTATTATTTCCTAAAAGGGCATACCCTTCCAACTTCTTGAATAGATTCAAAAAAGACTCTATATATAGACACAAGTTACAATAATATCCATAGTTGAGGACCCACTCATGATTGAGTTTATGGATGGATATATTCCGGAATTCAATAGCATAATATCTTGAGTCAACCATAAAAGGCTGGTCAGTTGGTTTTTTGTGTTCTAACTCTCACATGAGTTTCCTACACTTGGGATTAATGTGCATGGGTTTAACATAGTGAAAACATGTGACTTTTCTATCCAAGGAACTAGTTTTGGATTTGGGTTCTTTATTACTCTTACTTTTGTATCTATTGAACTGTTTCTTTTTTACATTAAGTTTTAGGTCTTCCCCTTGTGAAAAACACTCAACCTCTCCTTTTATCTTAAGTTTAGAATGAAAATCCTTAGACCAAATAGATTATTTAACATCTTCTTTAGTTAAAGAATCTCGACCATATATCATGGTCTCAATTAGTGTGATGTAGCTATTGTTAAGAGGGATTAAGAGGATTAATTTCTGATCCTCATCATCTATAGAAACATTAATATTGGTTAAATATAATTTGACTTTATTAAACTCTTCTAAATAGGTTTTTATTGAAGTACAATGCTTTATTTTGAATGTGAACATATGATGATTCTAGTAAGTTATTCCTACTAATGAAGCAGTCATGTATAAATTTTTATGTTTTAGAAAATTTATACAGTGGTAGACTTATAATATACTTCTCTAAGGACCCCATCACCTATGTAAAGTAAAAGGGTTCTATGAGACTTAATATATATATTAGGGGTAACATCTTAGTATTCTACAATGGTCTGAACATTTCATTAACAGTCGTAATGGGTTTCTTGGGCCCATATAGGGATTCAATTCAGCCTTGTTGTCCGAGAAAGGCTCTCATTTTAATTCTTCATGTATTGGAATCTTTTTCTCCATTGAATTTCTCAATTTCATTTTAATTCTTCATATATTGGTACATATTCAGCACTAGAAACAGATGGAACAACTTTCTCCCCCGGGCTCCTTAGATGTTCGTGGTCGGATCACAATGCATTTTCATATGACAACCTAGGTCATGTGAATCATGCATCCTTTATAGGAAAACATGTAGATCCAAACTCGTCTACCCAAATCAACATTCTACTAATACCCACATTCCTAGTATTGATCCCTTGGGATGCAACCATTCCAATCCATTTAGAAGAAGACCATCAGCAGACCTGACTTAGGTGTCCAAGTTACTTGCAGATAGAGCAGAAATCATACCAAGATTTGTAATGGACCACGTAGAAACATCTATAATCCTCTTCAATGAAAATACACACTAATTCTACTAGTGGCTTCAAAACATCAACCTCAGCAGATATGAAACAGAAGGGGAAAACATGTAAATCTTACCTAAATCAAAGAAATCGAAGGTGCAAATGAGGCATAAAAAATGCAGATAACCAGAACTCGGGAGAGAAAAAAATAGAGGGAGATGGGGGTGTCGACCTCGAGGGCTTCGATGAGGAGGGCGCGACGAGGAAGGCGTCGGCGAGGAGGGCGCCGGCGAGGAGGGCGCGGGGAGGATGACGCGGCGAGGAGGGTCGCGGCGAGGAGGGCGTCGGCGAGGAGAGCGTCGGCGAGGAGAGCGCGGCGAGGAGGGCGTCGACGAGGAGGATGGCGCGGCGTTGATGCGTCGTGGAGGAGGAGGCCGCGGCGAGGATGAGGCCGCGGGGAGGAGAAATGGCGAGGGCGAGGAGATGGAGCCCGACGCTTGGGGGAGAGGGCGAGGATGGAGCCCGACGGAATGGGGGAGAAAAAAACTGAGCGAGGGGATATAGCCACGGATAGAAAAAAAACCGTGGTTGTATAAAACCTATAGCCACGGTTCTATAAAACCGTGGCTATAGGTCCGTGGCTATAGCCCAGATTTCTAGTAGTGATTTGCAACACCACCATAAAATTTTGAAGTCGAGTTATTGGTGAAAATGAAAAATGGGGAAATCATTTTATCCGAAGTATATAACTTCTCACCTATCAATATTTTATAATTGAATCTTCCAAAAAACCTTAGTATACACTAGAATAATTCAATTATATTCCAGTTATAGATTGTATTTACATGTATAAAGCCAATATAAATTACTGGGAGATGTAAGTCACCCTTCTTATTATGGATTCCCCTCTGATTCATTACAAGTGAAAAGAATAGAATGTATCTCCTTTAGAATCAACATCTTAATCATGGATATTTTTTCATTATGATAATGTGTATCCTAATAAATTTATTGATAATAAGGAAAAGATCATATTTTATAATGTTCCCATTATAAGAGAATATACTAATGTGTTCCCCAATGAATTACCTATAATTCCCCCAAGATGAAAAGTTATTTTCTTGATTAAACTTATATAAATTGGTTTCAAAATATCCAAGACTCCATATATAATATAAAATATTGAACTTAAAGAGATGAATAAGAAACTACAAAAGTATCTAGATAAAGTGTTTATATGCCAAAGTGTTTCACAATGGATTTCACCAGTCCTTTTCATCAAGAATATGTATGGGTCAATGTCAATCTACATTGATTATCTTGAGCTTAACTAGATGATGGTATAAAACAAGTATCCTCAACCATACATAGATGAATTGTTTGATTATATACTTAGTTCTCAGTACGTCTCTAAGGTGGATCTTCGGTTAGGATACTATCAAGTAAATTTAAATATGGATGATATCCCCAAGAGCACATTTTGTATAAGGTATGGGAAATACATGCTCATAGTGATTATATATGGAATCACTAATGCTCTAAAAACATTCACAGACTTAATGAATGGTGTATTTAAGAATTACCTTGATAAATGTTTTTTAGTATTTATGAATAATATTCTTATCAAATCTAAGTTCTAGTATTCCCATGAGAAGAATTTGAATTTTGTACTGAGGACCTTGGGAATGGAAAAGTTTTATTAATAGTTTAAAATTTGCATTATTTTGATGTAGAAAGTAATATTCTCAGGTAATTATATCATTAAAAAAGAGATATATGTAGATCCTTTGAAGATAAAGAAAATTTAAGGATAGTCCGTAACTACATCTATGATAGATATCCATAGTTTCCTTGGATTATCTAGGTACTATCAACAATTTTTGGGAAACTTATCATGATTTTCAATTGCATTAATAAATCCAACATTGAAAAGAGTGATTTTTTCTACACTGATGAATGTGCGGAAACATGTAAAGAGTAAATGAATAAGTTAATCATTAAACCTATTCTCACATTAACCACAACCGAGGAAGGATTTTTGATCTTAAAAGAAGAATATAAAAATAGATTAAGGTGTGTACTCATGAAATATGACAAAGTGATAGCCTATGCCTCCCACAAATTAATGATCCATGATAAAAAATAATGAAACCATGATTTGGAATTAGCTGTATTGATCCTCTCATTGATGGTTTGGCAACATGATCTCTATAGGGAAAATTATATTATATATATTAATCATAAAAACATGAAGTATATATTCACAAAAAAGGAGCTCAATATGCTCTAATGAAAGTGGTAAGATCTGATCATGGATTATTACTATTCAATCAATTACCATCCTCATAAGGTGAAAAAATTAGAACTCGATCTCAGTAAAAAGGGTCCCCCAACCATATCTATGATGGAGATTTAGAGGGATCCAATATTCATGGACATGAATAGGATGTACGTTGTCATTATAAAAGGAACTTCATCTTACCTTTCTTAAATAACTGCACAACCTTCTATTCTTGAGAAGACCAAGGAGGGATAAAAAGATGATAAGGAGATGTATATAAAGGTAGTGAATATTCTATATTTAAAATCTGATGAATATGGAGTCAAATAGTTTGGATCTAGAATATGCATCCTATATACACCAAAAGTAAAGAGGGTACAACTGGTTAATGATAATAACCTATCCTTCTTTATTCAACTAGGATTCACTAAGATATATAGAGATATAAAGAAAAACTTTTGGAGGGATAACATGAAGGGATATATTTCATAATTTGTATCTCAATAATTAGTATCTGAAAAATTCAAGGGTTAATGAAAAAGTATAGTGGTACGATGAAACCATTGACCATACTGGTTTGAAAAAGGGAAAATATAACCTTGTATTTAATCTAAGTAATCCCTAGTATATCTAAAGGAAATAAAACCTTTTGTGTGGTAGTCAATCACCTTACAATTTCCGCATATTTTATTTATATAAATTATGATTTCTCTATTTAAAAACCCTCTATGTTATATATAAGAGAATTTATAAGACTTTATGGATTAAAACTCTGCATTTTATCTAATCAAGATCCAAGTATTTCATCATGGTTTTGGTGAAAACATTTATAAGTGTTTTTACAGAGCTGATATTTAGTACTACTTATAACTCTCATACAAATGGAAAGTCAAAGAGAACCATTCAAACTCTAGAGGATATTTTGAGATCATAATAAATATATTTAAAAGGATTATGGGATCAACACTTTCTCTTAGTGTAATTCTCATGAGGTTTTTTTTATTATATAATTCAAATGACACCATATGAAGCTCTTTACGGGAAGAGGTCTCGGACTCTAATATACTGGGATGAATTAGGATAGAGGAAATTTATGGGTCTCTATCTTATCTAGGATATAATATAAAATAATTAAACCATTCAACATCATAGGAAATCCATGAAAATTTTAAAAAAATACTACAAATACAATCATCAATGAGACCTAGAGTTTTAGGCCAAAGACAAGTTGTTTCTTCATATATCATCTTGGGAGAAAGTCATGAGGTTTTGGAAGAATGGAAATCTTAGTACAAGATACATTGGGCCCACTGATATCCTTGATATCATTAGAGCTATAGACTATTGACTAGAACTCCAACATAACCTATCTCATATACATGATATTTTCCATTTATACCTCTTAAGGAATAACATATTGACCCCTAACATTAACTAAATACAGAGCTGGTACCCTTAGAGAAAAATCATTAACTGGAGAAGAATCTAGTGAATATATTAGATCATAGAGAGAACATTATATTAAACATGATATGTCACCTAGTAAAAGTAATGTGGAGGAACCACAATTTTGATAAAGTGAGCTGGGAACCAGAAGTGGTGATGAATTATAAGTACAATCATCTGTTTTATTGTACGCAATGAAATTTTGAGGGAGAATTTTTTTGGGTGGGGAATAATTTAATGACCCAGAAATTTATAAATAAAATTTCGTTTTGAATGAATAAATATATTATTATGCAAATCATTTATAAAAAACATGCACTATATTGGTTATTATAGACTATCAAGAAATAGTTCAAGTCAAGCTTAAAAGGACATTAATAATCACAACTATTGATAATATATATATTATTTAGTGTCCATTAAGATTAATATATATTAATGGTTATAGTAATGTCTAATTGATATCGATAGATTAATAGATGGCCTTGACTAATAGGATCATACTTAATAAATCCCATTAATTAGAGGTTCTAGGGAAGATGGACTCACTATGATTTACACTTGACCATGACCAAGTTGAGATTCAATAGCTAAAACTAATGAGAAACCATGTATGAGAGAAGTTAAATATTATCAATATCATTAACCAAACCATACTCACCAAACCAAACCAAAAAAGTACCACCACCACACTCTTTACCAATAGGGCGTACAGTGGTGTAATAAGGGTTTTTGTATCTATAAATCAGTAGTATGAATCTTTAAATTTTATTTTTAATAAAATAATTATTATATTTATCCCATTTTAATTATTAATATATATATATATATATATATTAAAATATATAATATTATATGATGAGTCTGATAAAAACTAGACTATCACCTAATGAAACTAAAATTATATTTTTTGCGAAATATATAGTTTCAATTAAAATAATATTTTTCATAAAATCATGAATTTTTGAAATAAATGTTATTTTAATGAAATATTATTATTAAATTAAATATACTTAACTAAAAATTTTATTACAATTTAATAAAGTCTAATGAAATTTTTATAAGGGTTATAAAGAAGCTAGTGTCATAAAAACAAGTATTTTCATGTAAATAAAGATTTTTTATTTAAAAGTATAAATTCACATATTTAAAAAGTTATTTTGGTCAAATAAATATTATTTTTTAAATTATAAAATTGAAATTATATAATGGTGAATTTATCATAATTTTCAGATACATTCAAAGTTTTTGTTAAAAATAAAATATAGTATAAATATATGGTATGAATTATGACATCATAATATACCAAAAGTGAAGTAATGTATTTTATATAAGGAAAACATGAATAAAATTTTTTTTCACTTTAAAATAACGTGTTTATGAAGTTGTTTTACTAATTTTACCAACCTATATTAAATCCCCCAAAACTAATATTATATTTTAAGGTTTTAAAAATAATTATTTTTGAACATAAAACACATACACATCATGGATGGTATTATTTTAAGGATTTTAGTTCATAACATAACAAAATATTTAAATCCCCTCCTTGGTATTAAACATGGGAAAAAACCATCGGATTTTTTTGTTTCTGATTATTTTACCACTTTGTAAACAAAACCTTTTTTTAGAAATCATTAATGAATTACCCTAACTTTCACTATAAATAACCACCCATAATACCATTTACCTTTATTAAAAACCCATTTACCATGAATTTTCTCTCACACTCCCTCTCTAAATAACCCCCAATGTGTTATAAAGTTCTAAATATTCTCCTTCCAAAACTATCCCATGATTTTATATGACATTATTTTTTAATAATCACCACCATATCCACTCAAGGATATTCACCGAGTGTAAATATCATTCATTTATTGGTGAAATACATGTATGTAACTCACATTCTTTAATAACGTAATTTATAGTGATGAAAGAATTTCTTATATCATATTATCTATGTGGAACACAAATTCATGTATATAAATTGAATATTATTTGTGATCCCAAGATTATATATACCTCAAATTCATTTGGTAATTTTTTATCTCACGAGATATCATGAATAGTAAATTGATTGTCAGCCTAAGCACAATGTGTTTTGATTTATTCATTATTATTCTTCACTTATGCTTTTTATAACAAGTTTTATGTTATTTTTACATTTATTTATTTCAATGATGTTAAAATATTATAACATGATTCAATGTGCATTTTTATGATTCCCACACTTTTATATCACCTTGATATACCTATTGAATCACATGTATTACTTTCATCATGTCATGATTTGATTACTCCCTTAATAATATTTATAAATCTCCCCTTTATTTTTTGATTTTTTAGGTTATCCCTTGAAGTTTTAGAATATCAATAGAATTAAATAGAATGTTATAATGTTTTTTTAGTATTGTTGTTGTATCATTGTATCATGTTTTTGTTATATGCATCTAATTAACCAAATACATTTGCACTCTCAAACTTTTGGGATCATGTTATGTGTATAATTAGATAATAACTCATTAAATAAAGTGTATAAAATAATTGGTTATCATATGAAGGATTCTAGATCCTTATTCAAAGAGTATGGGTTTGGTTATGTAGGTTATTTAATGATATGACAAGTTGATACTAGAAATGTACTGAAGAAGGTATTGCTAGGTGACACCGTGGATTGATTAGCACATAGTGACATGAAAAAGAGGGAATCATGGTGGCATGTTTAACACATGAAATAAAGTCATGTTTATGACAAGTTTTTCACTAATTCATACATTTATATGATGCAATAGACTATGTTAACTTGGTAAAACCCTACTGAGATGTATTTCCTGCACCCTGTATAGGCACCCAGATGCATGCACAGTCTGTATGTATTCTTTTAGGTTCACTACATGATGTTAAGAGGATCATGATGGAAAAACTTGGGGGTATTTTATGACCATGTCCTGTTGGGGTCTTGAATGATATTAGTTCCAATTTGCATATTTTTATTTGTTTATTTTTTATAAGTGATCAGAAGAGTGGGTGATCAATGTTGTATGCTAGCATGACCATGAGTTTGTATTCTTCTATATGGTATATTTGATATAACATTATCTTTATTTGATTTTGAGTACTCTAATTTTATGATGTGGATGTTTGTTATGTTATACTAGTATATAACTCTAATTTTAGGTCATATTCTTCCCATTATATGGATTAAGACCTCATCGCTGGTAAGTAGCCTCTGGTATATGGGGATACATGCTTGAGACCACATGGTACACCCAATAAGAATAGTATTATGGGTCATTATATCACATCAACCACACTAAAAAGTGTTTTTCATAGACACAGTCATAGATTTAGTGAATCCTTAAGAGTAAATATGTCTATTCTCACATACATTGCTGAAAATATACTCCCAAGAGTTATCCAATATTCCACCTACAGTCTCACCAGTAATCGTTCTATATATAAACATATACAGGTAAGAAAGTAACTAGAATGAGTCCCTATACATACTAGGAAAATAAATTACTGAATATAACCTCAAATATAAGTGTAATCACACTCCTTGATCCAAATTTGAAACCCTAATTCCATCCAAGAAATCACTTTGAATAGGAGTCATATCTCAATCAAGAGGTCTAGCACATAAGTTATATAGCCTTTCAAGATGCATTTCTAATTTCTCTACCATATCCCAAAGTAAACTAACATCACCAAAAATTAATACCACAAATATCTTATCAAAAATATATTAGACATATCCTATCATCTTTTTATCATATCCCAAGATCCATATTGATGATTGCTAAAACACTATGACTAATTCTAATGAATTTAACCATATTATTCAATTGAAACATTGAAGATACTATCTAACACCTAAATTAATGAGGAATAATTAAAAATTTTACCACTTCAAGGAACTATGGAATCCAAAAATCAATAATAACACAAAATGTTTCCTCAAGGATAATGGTGAACAACTGAACCATTACTCAGCCAACATTATGGTATCCCATACCCTCACGAGGTCATCCCAAAATAAGATTAAAACATCCATGTGGTCAACCATGCAAGATATAACAATAAAACATAACTAATTTATATTAGATAAATCCACTCAAGGTTTCTATACATGATTATAATATCTAATGGTACCTCAAAATGTCACATAAATATACTAAATTATACGTACCACTAGACACCTTGACCTAATCTATCCGACCTATCCCCAAGAGAATGTTGATGTAAATAATTATTATTCCCTCATGTATCACCATGTAATAGAATATACTACATGAATAATCTATAAAATATATGGATTTATTAGGTATAAAAACATTATAAAATAAGAAATTACCTAAAAAATTTAAACCAGATCAAAACATATATATGGAAACCTTGATATTTATTACACATTAATCTTTAATTTATTACATAAGATTACACATAAGGAAACCCAAAATATTGATAATTATAGTGTATTGGGCAGTTATTTTCATTAGATAAAAACTTAATGTAGGGGGTAAATCTATATTATTGAAAACTTACTTGAAATTCTCATATTATTGCATCATACATAAAACTGCATGGGATAACCTGTGGACATACATAAGAAAGGGATGATCTATAAAGACAATTACAGGAATAAACATGGAATAAAATGAATAAAATGAATAAATTAATATATTTTATAAAATATTCATATAAATGAGACATAAAAGGGGTGAGAATCATAAACATGATCAATGAGGCATGATATAGCATGATAACATAAAGGCAAAATGGAAAATGTGGCAATAACTTTAAACATGGCATGATTAACATAAGTTAATGATAACTGCCATTACATCATAATGGAAAAATTATTATGATGGATTAGGTTCACTACATTGTACCTTTAATTAAATTCCATGAGACTAAAACATTACCTAATGTATTAGATCACTATAAAATTTTGGGCGCACCCATCACTTTTATTTCATTCACATGCATAAGTGTTCCACATAGATCATACAACAGAGAATAATTTATCATAAATTTTTATTCCAAGATAAAGGATTATATAATTAATAAATGTTATTACCAAATAAAATATGTATAATTTCATAAATTTCAACACCCTCGATAGGAAATTAGTATGGGTATTCATTAAACAATTGTTTGGCATGAAAAATTGAGGTGAAACTTTGACAGCAGAATGAGGGAACATAAATTTTAATTGGAGGGGTTAATGGGAGTAAAATGTGTGTAAACTAATTTAGGAATAATATATATAGTAATAGGGATATATAAGAACATATACCAACATTAGGAATTGGAGAAAAAATGAATAGGATAATGAAGATACATGAATAAATAGAAGGAGAGGACCCCTAACAAAATTCCATCATAGAAATGGGTGTAAATAAAGGTTCATTGGAAGGATTAATTAGTCTAAAAGGGATATATAATAACATGTAAATAAATAAGTTGGTAATATAGATTTATAAAAACATACCTAAATAAGAACAAATAGAAATTAAGAGGAATAAATAAAGAGGCACTTGAATAAAAAGGAGAGTGGATATACCTTACCATGAGAGGGTGATCCAAATGCTTGGGCATAGATTCTTGAGTGATTGGGGAGAATTAAGAGGACTATAGTTAAAAAAGGTAAGATAAAGTATTTGATAAATGGTTTTTGAGTGAATAAAAATGGGATATTAAGTAGGTTTATATAAGAAATGTGTTGGTAATTCTTAATTATTTCTCAAACATAGGTTTTGGACTTTATATAATTATGTAATAAAAACCAAAAACCATCACATGGTTTTTTATCATGGTTTTTACCAAAGGTTAGTGGTTATAATTATTTTATCAGTACAAGGGTCTAACACATTAAAATATTACACTTGATGATGTGGAAGTGAGTCATGTCCTTGGTGAAACTATTTTAAAACCCTAAAATATACTAAAGGTTTTGGAAGATTCATAATGAATTTATAAAATAAATTAAAAAAATAAAAACCATATTATTTTAAAGGTAAAACATATATGTGTCCATGGAGACCATTTATAGTATTTATTACAACATTTCTGGGTCATTATGATTCCATAATAAAAATCATATATTTATATTGTATTTAAATTTTTCCCGAAAATTTGATTGTCACAGAAAATTTAGAAAATTTCATGGTTAGATAATTTAGATGTTACAATTAAAAAAATAATATTTATTTTATACAAATAATTTTATAAATATTTTAATTTTCACTTTAAATATACGAATCAATATTTGTTGTTAATTGTTGGTTTTTTTGACATTAACAGTTTTCTAACCTTATAAAAATTATATTTGACTTCATAAAAATTATATGATAATTTATGTTAAATAAAAAAAAATTAATGATAATATTTTATCGAAGAATTATTTAGTTCAAAAATCAATTAATTCATTAATTCCTTAATTGAGTTTGAATATTACCCAAAAATAAAATTTGTGTTTTATTATATAAAAATCAAATTCATTTATAAAGTAAAAGTAATAAGATGAAAGTATATTAATTTTTTTGTATAAAATTTAAATTTTCATATTAAAATTTGAATAATACATATCTCATTATTACACCAGAAAATACCTTAAGGTTAATGTGCATGATGAAGAGATATTCATGGGATGGTTCCACTCACATGGTTTGGTTTGTGATTTCGACTAGCTTGAACTTCTCCCTTAAATATGTTTCATCTTGATTTAGTTGTTGGATATTGTCTTGGGATTGGTAAAGGGAAAATCACAATGATATGATCTCCCTTATAAGCTCTAGTAAATGGGATTCATTGGGCATGATCCTACTGGATGAGGCCATCACTTCCTTTGTCTATGTAAATTGGATTTTTCCAAACCCTTTATATATACTCTTCATATGATCACTATTGAATGGTTATATTATCAATGGTTAAGATGATAAATGGTCTTCTAAATTTTAAATGATATAAAAAAAGAAAGTACATGTGTTTTCTATAACCATAATACATAATAAAAAATTTAAATCAACCATAAAGGGGATTTTATTTATAAAACATTGGGTCATTATAATCTTCCCCATATCATAAATTTGACCCTTTAAATTTTCATTTCACACACTAAAATAGACGAGGGTAACATTTTTACATTACCTACTTTAGTTCCCACTTCAATTATTCAAACTTTTGGTTTCTCTATAGCACTTTTACTAGTCTCATTATCTTATTACGTAGGAATTTTTCTCTGTGATCTATGATCTTCACCATATTATCCTCATAGGAATGATCATTATCCCACGGTACCACCTCTAAATTGAGTAAATGTGAGTGGTCTTGTGTGTACTCCATCAAGAGTGATACATGGATCAAATCATGTACTTGAGATAGATTATGTGGGAGTGCTAGTCAATATACCATCACTCCAATGAGATCAAGGATCTCATAGATACTGATGTATCTTGGAATAATATATAACTTATTACCAAATCCCATAAATTTCTTCCATAGAGATATGTGGAGGAATACCTTGTCTCTGAAGTCAAACTCTATATCTTATTGATGATTGTTAGTATAGCTCTCTTTTCCTCTCTGATCATCCTTGATGTGTTGCTGAATAGTCTTAACCTTTTCCACCATCTCCTCAACCATTAGCGAACCTAGTAGTTTGCGTTCCCCAACTTCATCCCAGCATGTAGGAGTTCTTCACCTCTTACCTTAAATTTCATCACATGGATCCATTAGGATTGTTGATTGGAAACTATTATAGTATGATAACTCTCCTAGAGTTCAATGTTGGCCCCATGATTCATTGATGTTAATTGAGATTCCTATAAACATATCCTCAAGTGTTTGGATAGTCCTCCTAAACTAGTAATCAGTTTGAGTGTGATAAGACGTTCTTAAGTTCAACTCAATATATAGATAATTTTGGATACACTTCCAAAACCTAGAGGTAATTTTGGTGTCTCAATCAGATATAATAGATATTAGTGTTCCATAAAGCCTCACCACTTCTCTAATATATATCCTTGAAAGTTGATCTAGTGATAAGTCATTTAGAATAGTAATTAAGTGAGCAGTCTTTGTAAGTGAATCCACCACACCCCGTATAGCATTATTTCCTATTTATGTATTCGGAAGACCAAGGAAAAAGTTCATGGTTATTTTCTCACATTTCCATGTAGGTATGGATAATGGTTGCATCATCCACTTGTATTTTTTCCTATCCAAATTCACTTGCTAACATACAATACATCTTGATGTATATTCCATGGTATCCTTCTTCATATTGTCCTATCAATAGTGCCCTCAGAGATCTTGATATTATTTTGTGCTCCCTTGATGTATAGAGAAGGTCAACCTACATGCCTCATTAAAAATATCCTTTTTAACTCAGGATTTGATTATAAACAAACTCGTGATAAAAATCTCATAACTCCTTTATTGAAATTGAAATCATTGGATTTTCCTTTTCTTATAGCATCCAAATTCTTCTAAATTATCACATCATATATTTGATCATCCCTTAACCTCTCCATAAGGGATGGTTGAGAAATAATTTATGAAAGTATTTATGATGTTCAATCCTTTATGAATCCCCATATCCATCCTTTTCAAGTTTAATAAGATTTGATCCTTCTCAATTCTCATCAATGAAAAAATCACTCAATACTTTCTACTTAGATCATCTGCGACATTGTTTTATTTACTAGGATAATATTGAATTGAGCAATCATATTACTTAATCATATCTAACCATATTCATTGGTACATATTTTTCTATTTCTATGAAAATATATACTTGTGGATTTTATGATATATATATTTCTCTCTTCTCCCCAAAGAGATAATGAAGTTATATTTTAAATAAGATGATCATAGCACCCAACTCCAAATCATGCATTGAGTAGTTTTATTCATGAAATTTTAAAAGAATTGAATAATAGTATATCACTTTTCTATTCTATATTAACACACTACCCAATACATTCTTTTTTGCATTGTTGTACACCACAAAAAGTTATCCATTTGTGGGTAATGTTATTACAGGTGTAGTGATAAGCCTATTTTTCAAATACTTGAAGCTATATTCACATTCATTATTAAAAAAATGACTCCCTTCTAATTTATCTAGGATATAAGGTTTGAAAATCAATATAAAATTCCCAAAAATCGATGATAATACCCAACTAATCCATGGAAACTACAAATTTCTTTTATAGATGTTGTCCTCATCCATCCTTCAATTGCATCTTTATTTTAAGGGTCCATAGATATCCAATTTATTATAATAATATGACCCAATAATCATACATCCTTCAACCATAACTCACAAGTTCTATAATTTTCATAAAGATTTTCATTTCATAAGGTCTTTAGCATAATTCTCAGATGCTCCTAATGCACCTCATTACTTTTTTGAGTATATTAGAATATCGTCTATTAAGACTAACACAAATTTGTTGAGGTAATATTCCAGGACTCTATTCACTAATTCCATGATGATTTTTGGGGAATTATTAAGTCTGAATGTAATTAAAATGAACTCATAGTTCCCATACCTTTTATGGAAAAAGGCCTTGGGGATATCCACCATCTTCACACTTACTTGATAATACCCTAACCAAAGATCCACCTTGGAGAAGTATTTGGATCCACATAGCTAATAAAAAAATAGTAAATATGTGTATAAGAATACTTGGTATTTATCATGATATAGTTGAGATAAAGATAATCAATGAAATATTGTATCAACCCATCTATATTTTTGATGAAGAGGATTGGTGCACACCAAGGTGAAACACTTGGGTGTATGAACCCTTTATCCAAATTATTCTATAGTTCTTTCTATAGCTTCTAATGATCCAAAAAAACCATTATATATGGAGTATTGGATAAAGGTAATTCCCAAGGTATAATATTTATTGAAAACTAAACCTCTTGTCTTGGAGGAAGACCAAACAATTCTTCAGGAAATACATCAGCGTATTCCCTCACAATGGGAATGTATATGAGGACGATTTTTTCCTTTGACTCAAAATTTGAGCTAGATATGCTTGATCATAGGGAAATAATATCCATTAATGATATTTTAGAGCTAAAGAAGATTAACCCTTCTCATTTCATTTGTAAAATATCATAGGATGATTCATTACACAGAGAGTGATTTCTTTCTTGTGGAAATTTATGCTAGCTCTATATAAGGAAAACCAATAAATTCCAAGAATCACATAAAATTACAATTAATATAGTATCAAAAGGTTTAATATGAAGTTAATCCCACAAAATTTGATAGGGTCGGATCCATATACTTGGGAAGAAATAATTTCATCATTTTTCATTTTCATTGATAGCTCCACTTCAATAGGGTTTTTTGGGGATTGAATAGTTTTACTAAACTTTCATGAAATTAGAGAATGAGTAGAATTATGGATGATAACCCTACATTTTAATTTTTTACCGTGGTTATACTATATCTAATATATACTTAAGGATGAGTACTTTTAAACTTTTTAACACATAAATAATAATCTGAAGAAATTAAAGGAATACCTTATAAATGACATTTATTCCATCACTTATGAATTTGTAGGCTGAAATCTATGCTAGCTATCATCTATTAGATAACATAAAAACATATGGGTATTTTTGTACCCTTAATAATGGTTCATATTGGGTTTTTTAATTTACAAATGAATATCCCATGAGAGTGTAAAACAAGGTGTGAAACAAGTTTTATTTTCATACATCATTTCCTAATCGAGTCACGCTCAATGCAGTTTTTTTGGGTTTTACACCTAGGCACATATATGATAGATCCACATCCACTTGTAGTATCTAGAAAAATATTTATTTTCTTGGAATACACTTACTCTGTATTTTTATAAAATTTAGGGATGTATTATTATATTTAGTTTTATCCATTAGGTTTTCTCTAGAGTTTTCTAATCCTAATCCCAAAAGTAACTGAACTTTCCTTTGATATTAACTATGAAAACCATACCCTTTTTTACAAATTTATTCAATATTTATTACATGAGATTAAATATAATAAATCTGGAATATTTACAAGTCTATTGTCTTTAGGAATTAGGTACATTAAATAACATTTTAAGGGGGGGGGGGTACATCAACATTATTGAACACTTCCTTAACATGATCACATTATTCCATCAAACTAAAAACTGTATGGGATAACCTGGGGACATATATAAAAAATAGGAGAGATATAAATCCCAATGAGGGAATAAAAATGGAATGACATGAATAATTTAATAAATATTAGAAAATAGTCATTTCAATGGGACAAAAAATGGGTTATAATCATAAACATGAACAATTAGGAATGATATTGCATGATAACATAAAGGCAACATTGGAAATGTTATCATAACTTTAACCATGGTATAATAAGCATATTTCAAGGATAAACACCAATAAATCATGATAGAAAAATTATCTTGATGGATTAGGTTCACTAAATAACTCCTTTAATGAAATCTCATGAGACTAAAACCTTAACCAATGGATTAGAGTACTATATAATTCTGGACGCACCCATCACATTCATTTAATTAACTTTTATAAGCCTAAAAAATAGATCATATAACATAGAATCAGTTTTCATCAATTTTTATTCCACAATAAAGTATTTTGGAATAAATACATGTAATTACCTAAAAAATAAGTATATGTTCATAAAGGTTGACACTATTGATGTAAAGACCCAGAAAATTCCATGTAATTTTTTTAATTATTTGAAATTTTTACGAGTCTTTGAAAATCGACAACACATGATTCTAAGGCCCAGTGAGCCCAGAATGAATTTCTGAGCTTTTTTAAGGCACTTTCAGTAAACACACATGCGACATTTTCTATCTTTTGAACCAGTGATCGGATTAAAAATCCAAGGGCACCGTTGAATCTGCATCGCCAGGATCCTCTTAAAAGAAGCTTCACTTCAACCATAGTGGGTAGGGATAAAAAGTTAGTTTTTGGAATTTTTAAAGAAAAGTAAAATAACATGTAATTGTTATTTTATTTTCTTTTTCTCTAATGGATGAGCGGTAGTGGTAGGACTGGTGACTTTTCAAGCCATTTAATGGCTTGGCTCATCAACTGCATAACTCCACCATTGTGAATTAAAATAGGTTTATTAATTCACTTAACGAACCTCATTAATTCTTCAACATGTTACTCACCTTCCCCCTCTTATTTAAATGGATCTCGGGGTAGGGCTTTGGAATGGATTCTTCAAATGAGGAAACTCTGGCGAAGTCCTATGGGAATATCCACTGGGTGGACGAGACCGAATTCAGCGAGCGGTGATGAGTTCCACCGAATCATGAACTGACGACAACAATGAAGGAGGTTCTGTCGATTGTTGTCAGCGGACGTCTCATCTAGGTAGGGGGTTAATGTTTGGTTTTGGTTTAAAATTATGGAAATGAGTGTATTTAATCATTAATGTTAGATAAAAATTCTCCCTCTTGTTATCATATTAATGCGAAGGGCGCAAGCCGAACAAACAAGGCCAGGACCCACCACCACTTTGTTCATGTTTCATCATTCTGGGATGGCTTTCCTTAAATTAGATGGCAATGCGAGACAGAGGGTTATTCTATGATGGAGAATGTCTGGGAGAATCATAGCTGTATACGAGACTAAGAATGGACCACCGGAGCACGTTCGGTGGCCCATGGAAAGAACCACCAGATCGTCATGCTAGCGATGACGGCGGTGGCCGGAGGAGGCCCTTGACAACTAGCTATGGGGGGTGGGAAGGTCGTACGCCATCACATGCCATGGTGGATAGAGGTAGATGGCCTGATCCGGCCATGCGGGAGAAGGGCGGTGCCCACAGGCATCGCTGGTGGTAGTAGCCGCGGCCAATAGGCCGCAACATGAGGGGACGACACGACCCCATGCCGCACCGCGTCAGCTGGAGACCGGTCGACCATCTGGCCGACCATTGAACGTGGTAGGGAAGTGACTTATTGGCTGGAAAAAACAGTCCTGCATCCATGGGGATAGCTAGAGAAATGGTCTTCCATCAGGTGGAACGGGCCGAACCCACCTAATAGGATGGACCCACGGCCCAATGGGCCAGTGTAGGTGGGTCGAGCCCCACCCGACGGGCCGAGCCAACCGTGGCCCAGGCCTGTGAACCAGTCGGGCCAACCCTAACGGGCTGAACCTAGTGAACTGGGATGACCCTTAATGGGACAGACCCGGGTAGGGTCAGGTAAACCCTCAGACTCGTTGTGTCGGGCCGGCCTGACCGAGTCGGACTGGGCGCAGAACCAACCGGCCCACGAATAAAGGAACGCCCATAACTGACGAAACGAGTGTCCATTTGACATGTCATCAGTGGCATTGGGACCCCTTTTGGGAAGCAGTCTCTTTTTCATATTCTGGCAGGCCCGACCGAGCCAAGCCGAACCGAGGTGTAATCACCCCTTTTCACAGAAAAGGGTGAAACTAATAGACTGAGCATCCGATCGACACATCTTCTGCGTTATAAGGAACCTTATGAAAAGGTAGTCCTTTGGAGATACTCTAAGTGATTTTTGACGTAGTTTGGCATTTGAACTGGGTTGGATCAGACTTGAATCCAACTGGTCCCTTTTTACAGAAGTGCCCACATCTCACAGTCCGGGCATCCGATCGACATGCCATCTATCACGTTGGGACCCCTATGAAGGGGTTGTCTCTTGGGTATGATTTCATTAGGAATTCGTACTGGTTGAAATATGACCAGTGGGTTGAGGAGCAGAGTCTTCCAGAGATCCAGCGTGATTCATGTGGTAACCTAGTGGTTGGCTGTGACATGAAGAAGAAGAGCGACCAATACGGGTCAACATCAAAAACTTCAGAGTGGGATGATCTTTCTATACAACTAATAATCACTACCTCTATACCAACGACCAATACGGGCCAGAACCAGCAACCAATATGGGCCAACACCAGCGACCAATACAGGGCAGCACCAGCGACCAATATGGATCAGCACCAGCGAACAATACAGGTTAGCATCTAGCGACCAATACATGTCCATATACAGTGACCTATATGGGTTATAAGTAGTGTTACTATGGGTAGGATGATCTGGATTTACGACTAGTAATCCCTATCCTAGTAACCTTGAAGTTATACAATTAGAGTGAGCTGTCTCTTTTTATTTGCGCTTCATGATTTAGACCATGCTTGTGATATTACCTTTTTGGTATTTTCATTTGATGTATTCCTTTGTGGATTATTGAGATACCTTCGGGGGTCTTGGGGACTTCTACTAAGTTGTTATACTTACCCCTACATGGGCTCCGCCCGCACGTGCGTGTTTGGTGCAGATTATTGAGGCTTAGAGGAAGACTTTGGATGTTTCAGAACTTGGTGGATCTTGGTGTGACGGGAGGAGTAGAGATTCTCTTCTTAGAATTCAGACTTATATCTACTACCCTTCAGGTAGAGCTCTAGGGAAGATGTGAAAACTGTTTACTTTCTTTTCAGTTTCTAGGGCTTGTATTCCTACCCACTTTTTTCAGTTTACAGTTGTACTTGTGGATATACATTACTATTGTTGTTATAACCTACTTTTGATGGTTTTTTACTTCAGTTTCCATTATTGAGTGTGTATAGATATCTAAGACAATTCCTTCCCTATTTGGGAAAATCCTTCAGGTGTTAGTCACCAACCCCTGGCCTATGGAAGGCGTGCTTGGGGTAGTCACGTTTAGGCCCCTTGGGACGGGTTGTGAAAAAGTTGTATCAAAGGGAAGTTGGTCCTACCAGAAGAACTAAGGGTATACTTTTAATGAGGCAATGGTGTAAAGTTTCTTGAGTTCGGTTTTCAGTACAGGGAGTCTAGTGTTGGTGCGGTGACCGACGTTTCCATTCCACAGGACCCTGAATTTTGTTTTCTGACTCGGTACATGAAAACTTTGGTTTCTAGTGTTTTGAAAAGTTTTCTTGATCTTTATTGAGTCATCTCACCAGGTATAAGTTATTGCCCATGGCACATCTGTTTCTTACCAGATTCCTCCACAATGATATCCATCTAGTATTCCAGTTAGAGATCGTGACAGTGGCCCACCGAGTGATGAGGCATCGGTACAGGGACCACTCATAGTGATGGAACCTTAGGGTGGTGTACCAGTAGCACCACCACCCATTGAGCAGCAGATGATACCAGTGGATCATGCACGCAGGATGAGCGCATTGCATGAGTTCCAAAGATAGAGGCCTCTGAGGTTTAGAGGTGATACAGACCCCCAAGTAGTAGAGGACTGGCTTGAGGTGGTTTCGTGGGTCATTCACTTAGTAGAGACACCCACCGAGCAGATGGTGATCTTGGTCACTAGCCTTATTTAGGGCTCGGAAGGATGATGGTGGAGCTCAATGCTCTAGGTGCTTGAGGAGACGACCCTCACCTAGCTAGACTTTGAGATCCTTTTCAAAGCGGAGTTCATGCCAACGATCCTATGCTTTGTGTATATTTAGGAGTTGCTGCATCTACAACAGGGCAACCAGATTGTGGCTCAGTACTCAGTGATATTTTATGACCTTTCCCAATACTCCACCAACATGGTATGGGACCCTTACTTTAGGTCTCAGACCTTTGAGCAAGGGCTCTGATGAGAGATCAGAGTTATAATAGTTTCTCTCAGCATCTAGACGTAGGCTGGGGTGATAGAGTGAGATTTTCTGATAGAGATCTTTCTTGTCGATCAGGCGCCAACAATGAGAGCCCCTATCAGACGATAGGTAGTAGAGTCATTTGCAATTGGAAGTAGATAGACAATGCAAAAGCCCAAGCAGGCTAGACCTTCCGGGGGAGACCATGAGACACGGGGTCAGAGGTATAAGACTCGAGAGGCCAAGGGAGACACCATTAAGGCATGATCTATTTTTCCTATAGGGGACATGGTCAAAGAGCTTGTGACTATTCAACTCCCCGCGTAGATTATCGATAGAGGGTGGTGGGGCCACTGAGGCAGTAGCAGTGGCAGGAGAATGAGAATCAGCCAAGTGGTGGATGAGACAGGGGAGAAGGACGTGTAGTGGGAGGTGGTTTGGATCACCAGGAACTAGCACCAAAATCCCCAGACGGTCCACAATGAGCTCAAGGAGTAGGTGGATGGGGACATGCCCAACTACAAGCAGTATTGGCTCATGATCCTGACGTCCCTGAGATGTTATGAGGTACGATATGTATCTTCTCTACTTTAGCAGTAGTGATTATCGATACATGCGCAATCCATTATTTCCTTGTCATAGACTTAGTTCAGGACTCTGAGATTCCAATTGAGATTTTAGCTCTTCCTTTTTATTTGGATACTCCTACAGGAGGAGATTCAGTAGTCACACACTGGTGCTGAGAGTTTGATCTTACTCTTAGAGGAGAGAGTTTTAGTTGGGATCTTCTAGTAGTGGCATTAAAGCCCTATGATGTCATTCTAGGCACAAACTGGCTATTAGCAGTTCATGCACAAATTGACTACTTGAGACATACAGTGTGATGTATGTGCAGAGATGGAGGCCAGTTTTCCTTTTTCGGTGAGAAGGAAAATAGAGCAGCACAAGATGGACTTGCGCTCAGGAGGTTGCAGATGATTACATATCAGCTAGCTTGCATGACCTTCAACATGGTGGATGAAGCAAGTCCATAGTTCCTAGCGGTGGTGGATGAGTATGAGGATGTCTTTCCAGAAGATTTCCCCGGACTACCTCCTTGCAAAGAGGTAGATTTTCCCATTGAATTGTACCCATGAACAACATCGATATCTACACCAGTATATTGGATGGCCCCTGTGGAGCTTTGGGAGCTGAGGGTACAGTTGGAGGACTTACAAAGGAAGGGAATCGTAAGGCCCAGTGTTTCTCCATGGGCATCCCCTGATGTTGTTTTCCAAGAAGGTAGAGAGAAGTTTGAGTCTATGTGTGGAATTCTGACTCATAAACCAGGAGACCGTGAATAATAAGTATCCTCTTATGAGGATCGATGATCTCTTCGAATATACAAACAGAGATAATTGATTTTCAAAGATAGATATCAGATTAGGCTATCACTAGATCAGGGTACGAGATGAGGACATACCGAAGAAAGCCTTCTGATGTCAGTATGGCCATTATGAGTTATTGGTGATGTCTTTTGGCATGACCAATTCTCCATGAATGTTCATGGGGATCATAAATATAATCTTCCTTCCATAACTTGATTGATTCATGGTGGTATTCATTGATGACATCTTGGTGTACTCAACATCTGAGGAAGAGCACATTGTACTCTTTAGGATAGTTCTGGACAAACTCTAGGAGCACCAGTTATATGGGAAGCTCTTGAAGTGTGAGTTATGGATACGGAAGGTACACTTCTTGAGACATGTCATCTCAGAGGCTAGATTTGCAGTGGATCCAGTGAAGGTCGAGGCATTACTTGCTTGAGATCCACCCAGGAGTGTTACTGAGGTGTGGATATTTTTGGGATTAGTAGGCTACTATCAGAGATTTGTACCCGATTTATCTAGAGTAGCAACACCTATTACTACCTTGAAGAAGAAGGGGAAACCCTCCCTGTGGTCAGAGACATTCCAACAGATATTTCAACAGCTTAGTCAGAGCTTGACCAATGCTCCCATCCAGAGGTTTCAGGAGGAGGGAACTAACTACATGGTTTATTGTAATGCATTAGGGATTAGACTCAGTTGTATCCTGATGCAGGATAATGCAGTGATTTCTTATGGATCACAATAGCTGAGGCCTCATGAGAAGAATTATGCAAATCATGAATTGGAGTTGGTAACAATAGTCTTTGCACTGAAGATGTGGCGACACTACTTGATGGGTGAGCGGTTTATTGTTTACTCAAACCACAAGAGTCGAAGATATATATTCACACAGAAATATCTGAATTTGAGACAACGACATTGGCTAGAGATCCTCTAAGAATATGAATTTGAGATATTCTATACTATTGGGAAGGGGAACATAGTGGAAGATGCTCTTAGGCATAGATCAAGTTCACAACTACTGAAGAAGGATTCAGAATAGTTAGCCTCGCTTTAGATATCCTATGTGGACAGAGATGATATAGTATACCTTCAGTCAATGGTAGTAGCCCCTCTAATCCTTCAGTTAGTCAGGGAGGCACAACTCAGAGATAGTAGCTACGAGACTACATGTTCTCAAATATCCTTAGTCCATGATCCTGACGAATATTATGAAGGTGGGGAGCACACTATCCTTATTAGAAGACATAAAATTGTACCAATGACACTACGAGAGAAGGTACTAAGGGAGTTCTATACATCCCCCTTGGCAGTAAATCAAGGTGTGATGAAGATGTATCAGGACCTCCGACATCATTACTTGTGGACAGGGATGAAGAAAGTTTTGGTAGAGTTTGTCTCTAGATGCCTCACTTGCTAGAAAGTGAAGGACGAGCACCAGGTACCAGTAGGATTGATCAAACCCCTTAAGATACTAGAGTGGAAGTGGGAATGGATATCGATGGACTTCATGATGGTATTACCACATACATCTAGAGGGAACGATACCATATGGGTGATCATTGAATGACTCACCAAGTCAGCCCACATCCTTGTTATTTGAGAGAAGGGTTAGGTAGAGAGATTGAGACATCTCTACATTTAGAAGATCATGCAACTTCATGGGGTGCCTTCAAATATTGTCTCAAACTGTGACACATGCTTCGCATCCTAGTTGTGGAAGGATTGTAGGAGGCTTTTGGGACTCAAATTCACTTGAGCACAACTTTTTACATGTAGAAAGATGGTCAGACTGAGAGGACCATCCAGACCATGGAAGAAATGCTTCATGCATGTGTCCTAGATTTTGGTCACGGTTGGGAGGACTACCTACCCTTAGTGGAGTTTTCATACAACAACATCTATAAATCCACCATTTGTATAGACCCTTTTAAGGTGTTGTATGGACAACCGTGCAGATCTCCCTATGCTAGATAGATCCAGTAGAGCCAGCACTTGTGGTCCCATAGATGGTACATGCTACCACTGAGAAGGTGCAGGTCATCTGAGAGAGGAGGAAGACTACACAGAGCTAACATAAGTCTTATGTTGATAGGAAACAGAGTCCACTAGTGTTCTAGGAGAGGGACCATGTATTCTTGCAAGTCTCCCCTCGATGGGGACTACAATGATTTGGCCGAGGTGGAAAAATATCACTGTTGTTTATCAGACCATTCCTGATACTTAGGGGGATTGTAAATGTGGAGTACCTCTTGGAACTTCCACCACAGTTAGAGAGAGTTAATGATGTCTTCCACATATCCCAACCGAGGAGATATGTGCATGAACCATCTCACGTCATTGACTATGGTGAGTTGGGGATTGATGATAGGGAAAATTTTGCGAAGTACCCGGTGGAGATAGAGGATTGATAGGAACAAATCCTTTGTGGACAGTTGATACCTATGGTGTGTGTTCTGTGGAAGCACAGGAATCTCCAGGAGAGCACATGGGAGCGAGAGACTCATATGTGTGCCTAGTACCCATCTTTTTTTGTGTACCCTTGTTTGGATTTCGGGGACATAAAGCCCCAATGTGGGGAGGATATAAAGACTTGGAAAATTCCGTGTAATTTTTTTAATTATTTGGAATTTTTAAGAGTATGAAAAAATTGACGATGCGTGATTCCGAGGCCTGGTGTGCACATAATTAATTTCTAAACATTTTTTAAGGTATGTTCAGTAAATGTGTGGGAGAAATTTTCTATCATTTTAACCGGTGCTCGGATTAAAAATCCGAGGGAACCACTGAATCTACAATGCCAAGATTCGCTAAAAAGAAGCTTCACTTCGACCATAGTGGGTAGGGAGAAAAAGTTAGTTTTTGGAATTTTTAAAGAAAAGTAAAATAACATGTAATTGTTATTTTATTTCCTTTTTCTCTAATGGATGAGCAACATCGACGGGACCAGTGACTTGTCAATCCATTTAATGGATTGGCTCATCAACTGTGTAACTCCACCATTTTGAATTCCAAGAGGTTCATTAATTCATTTAATGAACCTAATTAATTCATCAATTCATTACTCACCTTTCACCCTCCTATTTAAATGGAGCTCGAGGTGGGGCTTTGGCAGGACTTCTTCAAGAAAGAAAACTCTGGAAAAGTCCTGCAACAACATCGACCTAGAGGAAGAGACTAGATTTAATAAGTGGTGATGAGCGCCACTGAATCACAAACTGACAGTAACAACGAAGAAGGTTCCGTCGATCATCATCGGCGGAAGTCTTATCCAGGTAGGGGGTTTATGTTTGGTTTTGGTTTAACATTAAGAAAATGAGTTTATTTAATATTTAATGTTAGATAAAATTCCCCTGCTTGTTATCAGGTTAAGGCAGAGGGCATAGGCCAAAAAAACAAGGCCTATACCCTCTTCTACTCCATTCATGTTGCATCCTTCAGGGACGAATTTCCTCAATTTTGATAGAAATGCAAGACAGAGGGTCATGCTATGACGATGATAGTCCGGGAGGCTCGTAGGCATAGACAACACCAAGAAAGGAACACCGGAGTACATCCAGTGGCCCACGGAAAGAACCTCCCGTGGTCGAAGGTGGCCGGAGGAGGCCCACAAAAACCGACTGTAGGCAGTGGGATGGCAGCATGCCATCGCATTCCGTGGGGGCCAGATGTGGCTGGCTCGATCCGGCCATGTGGGAGAAGGACGGTGCCCCGCAGGCGCCGCGGCCAGCGGGCCACGCTGCATCGACCATAGACCTGTCGACCATCTGGCCGACCGTTGCACGTGGTGGGGCAGCACCCCACCGACCAAACAAAACGACCCCACATCTGCGGGGCCAGCTAGAGAAACAATCCGCTATCTGGTAGACTAGGCCTGACCCGCGGCCCAACGGGCCAACACAGGTGGGCCGATCCCTACCTGGCGGGCCGGGCCAATCGTGACCCGAGCCCATGAACTAGCCATGCTGACCCCAATGAACCATAACCAATGAAACAGACCAAATTTTATGTGGAAATACCCAGGTGGGGTCAGGTAGACCCCGGGACCCGTTGTGTCGAGCTAGCCTGACCGAGTCGGACTAGGCCCAAACACAACCAGCCCCTGAATAAAGGAACGCCTGTAAATGATGAACTAGGTGTCCATTTGACACAACGTCAGTGGTGTTGGGACTCCTTTTGGGAATCTATACCTTTGGAATATTCCGGCAGGCCTGACTGAGCCAGGCCAGACTGAGGTGTGATCACCCTGTTTCACAGAAAGGGGTGTAACTAACAGATCGGGCGTCTAATCGACGCACTGTCAGTAGCATAAGGACCCTTGTGACATGGCGGTACTTTGGAGAAAATCTAACGAGTTTTGATGGAGTTTTACATGTGACTTGGGTTGGATCAGAATTGAATCCAGTTGGGACCTTTTTACAAAATTGCTTATATCTCACAGATAGGGTGTCTGATCGATGCGTCGTCTATCCCGTTGGGACCCCTATGATGGGGCGGTCCCTTAGGTGTGCTTTTTGTGGGAATTCATACCAGTTGAAATATGACTAATGGCCTGAGGAGAAGAGTCTTCTAGAGATCAGGTGTGCTTCGTGCAAGAATCTAGTGACTGGCTATGACATGAAGAAGAAGAGCGACCAATACGGGTGAGCATCAGAAACTACAGAGTGGGATGATCTAGATGTATGACTTATCATCCCTAACTCTATACTAGTGACCAATATGGATTAGTACCAGTGACCAATACAGGTCATCACCAGCAACCAATACGGGTCAACACCAACGACCAATATGGGTCAACACTGGAAACCAATACAGGTTAACATCTAGAGACCAATACGGGTCAGCATACAGTGACCTATACAGGTCAACAATAGAGTTACTACGAATAAGATGATCTAGATTTATGAGTAGTCATCCATATCCTAGAAACCTTGAAGTTATACCATTAGAGTGAGCTGTCTCTTATTCTTTGTGCTTCATGATTTAGATCATGCTTGTGATATTACCTTTGTGGTATTTTATTGTGATTTTTTCCTTTCTAGATTACTCAGAGACCTTCGGGTGTCTCATGGTCCCATATTGAGTTGTTATACTCACCTCTGCACAGGCTCTGCATACATGTGTGTGTCTGGTGCAGACTACTGATGCTCTGAGGAATACTTTGGAGGTTCAGGACTTGGTGGAGCTTGGTGCAATGGGAGCAGTCGAGATCCTATTCTTTGACTTCAGACTCACAGTTACTACCCTTCAGGTAGAGCTCCAAGGCAGATGCGATAGCTATTTACTTTCTTTTTAATTTTTAGGGCTTGTATTCTAGCCCACTATTTTCAGTTTACAGTTGTACTTGTGGTTGTACTTTATTCTCATGGTTATACCTTAATTTTGTTGGTTTTTTACTTTAGTTTCCCTTTTTTAGTGTGTACAAATTTATAAGGCAATGCCTTCCCTGTTCGGGAAAAGCCTTCCGATGCTAGTCACTAACCCCTGGCCTATGGAAGGTGGGAATGGGGTAGTCATTTCTGGGACCTGTGGGATGGGTTGTGACAATTGATAGGAAATGGTTATGGGTCTTCACTATATAATTGTTTTTAATTGAAAATCACAATGAAATTTCGGTAGCATAATGGGGGGAAAATGTTCATGGGAGGGATTAATGATAGTTAAAGGATTCTTTAATCATTTAGGAATACAATTTTTCTCAAGGTGGGACATGAAAAAACATATCCAAACATTAGAAAATGTAGATAAAAGGAATAAGATAATGATCATACTTGAACAAAGAGAAGAATGAGAGGATTCCTTTGTAAGGTTTGGCTTGGTAACAGGTGTACATAACCGTTCATGGGAGGTTTTAATGAGAGTTAAATGGGTAAATAATAAAATCTATATAAATATGGAAGTAATATATATGTATAAATATATACAAAAACAATAAAAATGCAATTTATTAGGCATAACATAAAAGATATATTTGATTAAAAAGGAGAGATGAAGATCCCTTACATTGAGAGGGTGATTACAAATGATTGGTAGGATCTTATTGAGAGCTTGGGGGAACCTTTATGTGAATATATAGAGGGTAGGAAATATTAGAAACATTGTAAAAGGTAATTTAGTGAAGATAAATGGGATCTTGGATGTGTATATATTGAAAACAAGTGAGGAATTGTTTATTATTTCTCAAACTTAGGTTTTGGAATCTATACAATAATGTAACAAAAAAAAAAAACCTTCCCATGGTTTCTGATAATGGGTTTTTTTAATTTTTTTTATTAGAAAAAGGGCCAACCATATTTAAATATTACCCTTGCTGATATGTAAGTGAGTCATGTCCTTAAAGAAATGATTTTGAAACCTAAAAATATATTATAGGTTTTGGAGGATTCATAAAGGCATTATAAAATTTATAAAATAGACCTATAAGCACATTATTTTAAATTTTAAACATATATTTTGTCTTATATACCATTTATTGTGTTTATTATATCATTTTGGGTCATTATGACATCATAATACACACTGTATATTTATACAGTATTTAAATTTTATCCGAAAATTCGATTCTCACAGAAAATGATGAAAGATTCACCATTTAATAATTTCTATGTTATGATTACAAAAATAATATTTATTTAATCCAAATATCTTTCTAGATATGTGAATTTTAAAATTTAAAATAAGGATTGAAATTTATTGGGAAATGTTGGGTTTTTTGACAATAACAGCTTTCGAACCATTATAAAAATTACATCTGACTTCATGGAAATTATATGTTTATTTATGTTTAAAACAAATTATTTATTAATAATATTTTTCAAAATATTTTTTATTTAAAATATATATTAATTCATAAATTCCTTAATTAAATTTTAATATTACAAAAAATACAATTTGTGTTTCATTATATCAAAATCAAAATCATTTAGAAAGTAACAATAATGAGATTAAAATATATTATTTTTTTATATAAAATATAAATATTCATATTATTATGGTCTTGATATATATCCATTTATTACACTGGAAAATTTTCTAAGCTCAAGGTGTGCGATAGTTAGACATTTATGGGGTGGTTCGACATACATGGTTTGAGTTGTGATATGGATGAACTTGAAATTCTCCCATATACGGTTTCACTCTTAATTTAATTGTTTGATCTCAAAATGGGCTTGGTAAATAGAAAATACTTGGGACTCTATCTTCCATGTTTTCTCTAATAAAAGGTAATTATATGGTATGATCCTACTAGATGAGGCTATCACTTCCTTTTTCTGTGTCAATTGGATTTGTTAAACCTAATATTTATACCAATCATATGATCACTATTCAACAAATATATTATTAAGGGTTAAGATTATTAATGATCTTTGAAATATTATCGGATATAATAAATCCAAAGAATTGAATATGTTTTCTATAACCATAATAAAAAATAGGGAATTTAATTCAAACATAAAAGGTAATTTTATTTATAAAATTTTGGGTTGTTATAATATATCAAAATAAATAATCCATAAATTAAATTATAATATTTAAAAAAACCTACAATATAAATAATTTAAAAATTAAAAAACATTATATCCTACCCACTATAGTCCCTTATCCATAATTACCGTGAAGACCCTATTTGAAAAACCCAATATTTGTTTTTGATATCCCATTTTAAAGTCCTTCTAAGACAAATCACTTATTTTAGGAAGCTATACTTTATAAAACCATTTCAAAACAACCCATATAAATATAAATAAATGTAAATACTATTTAATTGAAAAATTAACTTTAAAATAAAATCCACCTTAGAATCAAATTCAAAAAAGAGATACCTATTTATTTTATAAAACTAAAATATCAATATTATGAAATCCATAAAATGGGACATTGGAAATTGTTTAAACATGGTCCCACCATCAAAAAATTTATCAAGAAATATGATCCTCGATGAATATTAGGATGATGTGTGCCCATCTTATTTATATATCCATGTGATTTCATATAATAAAATCATTAATATTTATAATTATTTTATAAGCATAATATGAAACATTCTAGAAAATTAATAAAGAAATAAGTTTAATAAATATAAAAAGGTAACCGACTGTGATTATCTATCAATTTTTAATACCATTATCACAATAAAATGAATTAAATATATTTAAAAAAATAATTTATAAATATAAATATATTAATCACTTAACCATTTGAAACAAAATTCCATAAAGGAAATATTGGTATAAAACTTATCTCATGGCACTATAATGTTAAAATAATAAGAATGTGTGTAAGTTATACTATAGGGAAATATTGAAGTATATAATAAAATAAAACCCAATTATATATCCAAAACCACCAATCAATTCATTCATATTATTCAAAAATTCCTAATAAAAATCATTGGGTGACATACCTCAAGATAATTGGTGATCAGTGGAGATAATCCATCATTCTTGAGACCCCTTTATGAACCATATATGAGATCTTAATGGATTTAATTCTATTAGACCACAATATATTTGAATAATCCATCAATATCTATGAAATAATCTAATCAATAATAATGTACAAGGTAGAAGAAGAAGGAAGGTAAGGGCAAGGGTCCAATTTATCTAGATATCCCACAAAGAGTTCCCCTAAATTATCCTATGATCATGCTAAAAATTATAATAGGGAAAAAAGGGGATAGTCCTTCCAAATGGACTACCTTTAAACCACTTCTTTCTAAAATATTAGGATTTCAACATTCAAATTATTGTTCTACCCCTAATAAAAATTGGGTATATCCCTATTAGGTACTCGTTGTAGCTATGTTGGTTACTTGGTGGTCCACCGGGTAACTGATGTAAGGTCACAGACCACCCACTGTCTATTAGAGTGGGAATTCCCCACCATTCACTCCAATAATTTCCTAATTGTAACACTATGATATTTTATTACATATATTTTTTTCAAATTAATTTAATTTATTCGATAGGTTTTGTTATAAACAACACCGAGTTTTAACGAACCATGATACAAAATTAATATTATTTATTTAAACAAGGACTTTTAAACCTAGATGTTAAACACAGAGTTATAGATAAGAATGAAAAAATTTTAAATAATAAGTATAATATTTTTAAATAAATAAAGCATATTGATAAATAAGTACTTAATTTTTATAAAATTTATTATATGTTTTAAAAATACTATTTTCTAAAAAAATGTTTTTATTTATTTCTATAAAAAAATAATAAAATAAATTTCTTCCACCTTTAGAGAATTTATTTGAAAAAAAATTCTTAATTTTTAAAATCTAAATATAAAAATTATCATTTAGTTATTTTTTATGAATTTTATGAAATGATTAATTTTTTGATGAATACAGAACAAATATTGATTTATATTATAAACTTCCATTTTATTTAAATCATTTAGAAGATCCATTTTATATTAAAAATTTTTGAATGAAAAATTAGTTTAATTTTATATTTATTAATTCAATTTAGTTCATTATAACCAATTTCATATTAATGTTTTATATTAAAACTTTCTACACTTGAAAATTTTATCGTCTGAAAATTGTTTTTTCATCATGTCTGTAGGATTAATCTTAAATTAAATTATACCCATTTTGTTATTTTAATTTGATAAATATATTCAATTTTTTAATCATAATATTTTATTTTATATAATAATGGAAAATTAATTTTTGTTTATATATATTAATAATTAAAAAAATTTAACTCTTTGGACAAGGTTAAAATGGGGTTTTGCGTGTAACACAAATTTGTTTTAAAATTAATGTCCCACAAAAAATAGTATTTTTATTTTATAAATTGTATTTTATATTTAGAATTAATTTTTTCAAGTTATATAATATGGCTGATTTTAATTTTAGTCTAAATGGACAAATTAGAATGGTAAATCAAAAGATACATGTTACCATGGTGAAAAAAAATATTTAAATTAAGTAATCATAATGGATAATGAATAACATGATTAACACTTATATTTTTCATAGTTCAGGTGTGTATATACCATATCATCCCAAAATAATTTTATGTATCACTTTTTGGGGATGTTGGGGTGAGAGAGGCATCCAATTTTTGAATAGTTTCGGGTATTTACAAAAAATAAAACTTCTCGATTATAAAAGAACACCTCCTCCACTCACTTCTTCACACCGCATAAGCCATTTGGATCAATTAAAACCTTATAAAACATTTAATAATCATAATTATCCACATTATAGAAAATATCATATTCCTAAAATACTGATACTAGTGTCCTTAATAAGATATCTAAAGGAGGTTGTTCTTAGAAAATGTAATTATCTTTAATAATATTTTTTATTTCTTCTCTTACGAAATTCATTCATGTCTTAATTATTAAATTATAATTACACATTAATATAAAATATAGGGTTATGTTTTTATTTTATGGAATAACCTATGTCCTTCTTGTCTTCCATCAAATGGGAAATGAAATCATTGATCATGTGTACGACAGACTACCACCTCACGAATCAATGTAATTTGTTTTCCATAACCATCAATCATGGAGAGATGTAATTATAGATTTAACAAATATTTATGATATTTATGACATAATTATAAATGTTTAATTATAGTAACCTATACATCTTCTTACTTTCTATTCTTTAAGAATACGATAACGTCACTCATTTATTTAGTGGACTACCGCTTCACGAAGTGATGTGAATCTTTCTTTACATACACTTTACATAAAAGGTAATAATGATAAGTTTAATGAATTTATTTGATATACATTAAAAAAATTATTTTATAATGGTAATATATTATCTATAATTCTCTCATTCCATCCATTGAAAAAATGTAAACAAAATTCATGCATACGTACAACCTACCGTCTCTATGAATGGTGTAATACATTTTATATATCTAAATTACATGGATTACTACAAATAAATATATAATTAATATAAAATATATTTATATCATGGTTAAAATTCTATATATTATGGAACCATGATAAATTTAAATGGAATAAAAATACCAAATCAAAACTCCCAAAAAATACAATGCATTTGTTACCCCAAAAGTGAATTTAATAAGGAATTGTTAATAAATAGGTAGTAAAAGGTCATAAGTAAATGATATATGGTATGATATATATATATATATATATATATATTTGTGTATATTTATATAATATATTTATAAAAAATTTATATTTTTTATATAAGAGGTTTAATCTTTTATGATGGTAGTCGAGACTTGAGGTATGAGATTTTTATCTCAAATTTCCTTATTTGGGACACAAGTTATGTTATGCACCTATCTTCTTTTATGAGGTGTATAAATTTACCATTTGACATGTTATATCACAAATTTACTTTTATTCATGATATCAATTTTTTCTTGGTATTATTTCATAGGTCTTACTATTAAAATGTTACCAATGTGGTAATGATTTTATGTTACGATCTCATTATTTATCAGGATTATTTATGAATAAGTTTCTGATGATGATATATTATGATCTATATCTCAGGAAACTCATGAATTTTATTATCCTATAGTTTTTAATTATAAAACATTTTTTAAATTCATTTTAAATTCCATAAGTTCTGAATAGATCAAAAATATATTTTATGTAAAAATTAGATTTTTTTCTCTTTTCATTCTAAAATGATTTTTATTCCATATCAATGTATTCTATAATTATTTTGAAGAAATATTTAATTTTTATCCAATTTTTGTTTAATGATATTTTTTCCATGTTTTAATTTTTAATAAATTATTAAAAAAGAATCTTCTTATCCTTTTCCAAACAAGGCTATTTTGTCTTTTACAAAAAATGTGATAAGAATATTTGTTCTAACCTATACAATATGAATGAAATTATCTACCTTCATGAACACTAATTACTATTAAGAAAAAATTTAAGTCTAAAAATTTATTTTAGAATAAAATTATTTTGATTTTTTTATAAATTTTAGTTTTAAAAAGTGATTTTAAAATTTGAAAAGATATTTTCATATGAAATGTGTCAAGTGATCATTAAAAATCAATTATAAATGTATGATGACATCATTTTATGTTACTCATGGTTTATTAGGTATATGATCCAAGGATACCATTCTAATTATTTCTTCAAATGGTTTATGATTATGATCCAAAATTTTTATGAAACCCATAACTTTTCTATGGGTTATGATATGATGAATTGTGTATGAAACCCATTTATTTTCATGGGATATAATATGTTTAATTGTTTTATGATATTTTATTTGAGGGTATTATTTCATGTAACTATCTTAATGCGTGAACATGACTCTATTTAAACATTTTCAAATTGTTTTAAGATTATACATATTCTACAATTATATGTCCAATTCCATTTTTATAATCTCGTGGATTATGTTATTTGATTCCTTTATGATTTATGTATAATGAACTCCCATAATTTATTTCATGATTCATTTTTATGATCTATCACATGAATGGCATGTTTTTTAGATGTTACTTTCTTATTATCACACCCTTATACATATGTTATGTTGATTTATCTCTTGTTTACCGTTACTGAGAATCTAAGTACCCCTTTGTTATGTTTTCTTTCCCTAGATTATGAATAAGGGTATTAATTATGGTACGTCTAATAAGGCATCTATTTATTATGAAAATAGTGGGTGATATTATAGTACACTTATGAACCATTTTTTTATGTTTCTATGTATCCAAATACACTAAACTGATATGATCATCATGAGTGTATTTGTGAAAATCAGTGAATATTCATCCAAAAAGAAATAATATAAATATATAAAATCCTATATAACTATATTTTTTATCAAATGGAGGTTTATTTAAAATTTGAAAATAGGGATGAGATAACATTATTGACAACCCATACCATAATCGTAAGTATAATATAACATCTTGATATTTTGGGAAGGAAGATATTATTTCATTTTCCTAGGAATAAATCCCTGTAGGAATACTGAAAGTGGTTGTGGTTCAAGAAAAAATATACAAAGGGGTACTAATTTCAAAAAATGTGAATTGGTATTGGATTAAATTTTACCTTGTATAAGACAATGGGACTTAATATGCATCATGATTTCCACTCATAGGGGATATGTTTTGGTTAATTTATATTTTTTCATAAACTATTAGAAAGGATTTGAATATATGATGATCTTGAATGACTAAGGATAATCCTAAAGTGTTACAGTGTAACAACCCAGGTACTAATATGATAATTTTTTCATATTTATTATTATTATTTAATTAAATAATTATATTCATTATAAATATATTATGTAATTCTTAAAATAAAAAATAAAATAGAGTTCTTAAACACCTTTCATATAAGGTTATATTTAAAAGATTAATTTTCAAATTATAGAATTTTAATTTTATAAAATGAATTATTTTTAGAATTATTCATGTGAAAATAATATTCAAATAAATTTTTGATAATTTTCTATAAATATAGACTTTTCAATGAATAGTGAAACATATTGAATTTTATTAAAAACAATATTTTCTTTTAGTTTATTTACATGGTAAAATTATGTTTTGGATTAGTTTTAAAAGTTTCATTAGATTTTTATTTTTTAATATAAACTAATCATGTTTTTATAAATTTATTTTATAATTTAATTTTATAAAACTACATTTTATATTTAATAGAGGAATTGTTTCTAAAATCCATTTTTGTTAGGTTTTACCTCTTAAAATTTGAATTAAAATTTTCCAATTTTTTATTTTGAAATTAAAAAAAATATTCCATATTTATAATTAGTGGATCAAAATTTAGTAAATATTCCACTTTTTTTTCAATATGAATTGTAAACTTAGTAATTTATGTTACCATGATAAAGTATAAATCAGGTAATTAAAAGTTAAAAAATGAAAAAGAGAAATGAAATTACAATAACATTTGATTAAATTTTATTAGATGATTATATATTATCTATAATAATCCAAATATATAATTTATGACCTTTTGAAGCTACTTTGATGAGATTATAACCTTTATAATATTTTATTTAAATAAAAGTCAAACGTGTCACTATCTTGTTTTTAATAAATAAAATATTTTTATCTTGGAGTTATCTGGAAAAAATTCATGACTATAAAAGTTATTTTGAAATATAATGGATTTATCTTCATAATTATATTTTTTTTTAATTTCTATTGATGAAATAATTTCCTTAAATTCTTACACGGCGTCAATCGATTGATTCTTCAATTATTGAAAAAAATCAAATAAATGATATTAAAAATATTAAAATAAATATCATTTGAGATAAATAATGTGATAAACGAATTTTATAGATAAACATGAAATTTTATGGATATAAAATATATATTTTTTTGAATTTTATATGATTTCTTTTTATTATTACACTTAAAGTAATGAATAGTTCTAAAAATTGACATTATGGATATTTTATAGTAAATAATATTTTATTAAATTTTATAAAATTTTAAAAAGTTTTAAATTATACTAATTTATTAGGATAAAGTTTAAAATATCATAAATGATCCATTTATGGGTCTTCTGTCAATTTATAATGACTATATTAGCCCAAAAATTGTAAAAATCCTTGTTATAATGTCAAGAGTTAAAAGGCTTAATACCCAAAGATAAGGGTATAAATATAGTCAAAGGTTGTATAATTTTTTATTTTATTATGTTATTATAACCCATAAATAGATTATATTGTAAATAACTCACTTTTAAAAAATTTTGAAATGAAAATTAATTTATATGAATTTAATATTTTTAGAAATTCCAAGAGTTCCCCACCCCTCTCTTATAAAATGGAACCTCTTATTTTCATTTCCTCAAACATAAAATATGGATTTTTTAAATACCTGAAAAATACCTTCATATAATCTCTAATATCATTATATAGGTCTTGGTTAATCATAAAACCAATCATAAAGGTCTTAAGGTGTTAAGAAAATGAGGTTTTCCAAAGAATATGTACAGTTTATATCTTCATGTTTTAGTTTTATTTTTTATTCCACATCCTTAAAACCATCATCAATCATGAAAAAATAAAAAATAAAAAATATTCTTATATGTTATTATTTTATTTAAATGACCTGTTCCCATCTCTTATTCCATCAAATGGGAAAATAATTCACCATTCTCATGTACGACAAACTACCACCTCGCGAGACGATATAATTCGTTTTCTACCACCACCTCTAAAAAATTATTAAAATTATGGAATTAATTTTTATATTTTATATTCATGAAATATTTATTATTATATAAAGTTAATATAATAAAAAATTTCTCACCATTCCATACACTAGAAAATGATAACTTTGTTCAGGCGTACATGTGGGCTACTACCTCTACGAAGCGATGTGATTCGTTTATTGTCACCAAATAATAGGAATAATATATATAAGTATCTATGAATAAATAATATTATATATATCATTTTATAATAATTATGTAAATATAAATAAAATTTTAACTTCTTTCCATAATGATCCTTGAAAAAATGAAACATAACTCATGTGTACGTAGGCCCTACCGTCTCTATGATTATAAGATAGTTATTTTTTTCACAAACATAATTAATAGGTGGATTTAAAAGTCTAATTTATTTATAAAAATTATAATTATTTCATTATTATTATTCTGTATATGGTGTAATAACTTCCTATATCACCACAGTCAAATTACCGAAGTTATTTTTGACTTATGAACTGAATATCCTCAAAATTTCTGAAGTGAACTTAATTAATTATGTAATTTTATATAATATTAAAACAATGAATATAAAAGTAATAATTAACATGATTTTTTAAGAAATTATAAATTAACCTATTTTTATTATTTATAATGATAAAGAATGTATAAGACGAGTCAAAACTAAGGAACACGATTTTCTTTTAAAAAAACATTGTATAAAGTTTCCATTAAAAATATTTTTTACTTACATATCCTTATGATTATTTTAAAAAAAATTACTAAATAATTTTTTTAATATTATCCTATGAATGTTTAAACTCATTTTTACCCATGTTTTACTTTTTATAAAATGGTTTTAAGGGAATCTTGTTGTTGTTTTCCAAATGAGATAATTTTTGAATTATCCAAGAAAAGTATGAAAGGAATGTTTTTCTTCAAAATATACAACTTGAATGGATTTTCTCACATTTGAGAACAATATTTTCATTGAATCTTTATTTAAAATCATACATTGTTATTGATAAATATTTTTTTTCATTTTATTTGTTTAATTTTATTTTTAAGTAAGTAATTTTACACTTGGAAAATTTTTATGATGAAAGCATTCATATTTTATTATTATTCTATGGTTCATGGGAATATTTTATATTGAATGGTTGTTATATTACAAAAAAAAGTTGTATGGGTCCATGATATACCAAAAATCAATTGGTTATGTTTATATTGTATATTTCTGATGACGATTATTCCATGTGCAACTATATTGGTTACTCCTAGTATAATAATGAGAGTTAATTAAAGTATAACTATGAGGGTTATTTCATGTATAGCCATGTTTGTTACACTATAAGTATGATAATAAAATTATTTCCGAAGTTAAATATATTATTTATTTATTATTTTTATATTTTTATAGAAATATATTGTTTGTATAAGGTATTTTATTGAGTTTATGTTCAAAGGAAATTATATGTTACATCTCAAGAGTGAAAGTTTCAACTTTATGAAAATGTTTCATTGAGTTTATCATGTATTTAAAGGAACAATTATGGATTTTATTTTTACATTTAATATTTATGGTGAAATGTTTTATTGACATATTTGGGAAGAAAAAGATATTTCTTGGGTAATAAAATGTTTATATTAAGCCCAATATTTATTTTGAAAATGAAATTTTTTACAAGTTGTAGTGGACTAACAATTTATTTATTTATTTTTATGCTCCTTACTATTCTTTATATTCTCAAAACATGATTTAAAATGTTTTTAATAGTTATTAAATTTGGTTAATGGAAAGGAAAAATTCAAGTTAAAAGATGAAAAGAGTTTTTATTAAAATTAATCTTGTTTGATTTTAAGATTCTCATTTTATGAAAAAAATGAACACTAATCAGACATTTCCACTTTGTAAAATATGGTTTTTTAGTTAAGGGTTATGAAATAATTCTATAAAACTAAAAACATAAAAGATCATTGGGAATGAAATAACATAAAATTTAGTTTAAATACACTAGATTATGTTTTTTTCTAAGACTGGGTCTTTACATGTTGATTTAAAATAAGATCTATTGATTTGGAAAACCTATAAATAAATATTCACAAATACATTCTTCCCACTATGATTTGTGTTTCTCACACTATGTTTTTTGGTTTCATTCAATGGATGGAACCTAAAGGAACTTTGATAATAATGGATGTGATGGTGAATTTAATGATTTACCTCTTGAGAAACTATGTATTATAGTAATGGAATATGAAATATTGTTGATATGAACAAGCTATGAATCATACTAAACTTCCAAATGAGAAAAGGAGGGACCACATTATATTAAGTCATTTACAAGGAAACACCCACATGTTTTTTTTGGTTCTACTAATCTAGTATTTTTTGAGCAATTTATTAGTACCAATGAAATGATATTTTATATTCTCCAATGTTCATAGCATGAAGAGGTCATTTTGGATATTTATTATTTGGAAGAAAAATCAGATCAATAGTAGAATCTTATCAAGAAAATGATGGCATAATAAAAAATTAACTTTATTGAGAGGGATGATTTTAAGAGATTATTTTTCAATAAGTATCTTCCTCACATTATTTATACAAAGGAATGTAAGTAATTTATTGAGCTAAATAATAAATATGATTAGTTTGTTGGTTCCTATGAGGTAAATTTTAGAAAAATTTTAATGTACATTTCTAGTATTATAATGAATCCTGAATGTAAGGATTATCAATAATTTGGTGGCCTAAACCATGTTTTTAATGGTGTTATCCAAAACAAGCTTTAGTAGCTATGAGAAAACCGTTCGATGTGAACTCAAGGTGGAAATGAAAATAGGATATTTCCACCATTCCTATGTTTTTATTGAAAAAATAAGACTGAGTATCATGAAAACCCAAATAAATCACATTATGGATAGAAATTATAGCCTTCTACATGATAGAAATTTGGGAAGAAACATCAAGGGAACAAAATTAATGGAATTAAGAGGTTATTAAAATGTGGAAGGGAAGGTCATAATTAATGTGAATGCTAAAATGAAATGAATGGTATATTTAACCTAATTGAGGAGAATAAGATGACCACTATCACACGCCCAATTCTCTTATGTTTAAAACATAAGAAGTATAAACATTAGGCTAACCATTGATCAAATAGAAGGTTAATAAAAATTATTGAGGACTACACCCTTTAAAGACAAAATAAAAAGGGAAATCTTATGTAATAAAAATAGTTGAAGTGAATCCTAATAATTAGGCCACACTTACCCTCCATTCAATATATTGGTAATTTTATGAATAATTTTGTAAGAAGATTATATATAAAAATAATTTTATTCATCCTTTATTGGAACTTGATGTGATTCTAAGAATTTATGATCTACCACTACCTATATTGCAGAATATTTAAATCTTGTTTGATTTTTTATCAATACAAGGAAGAACCCAAGATTCCAACAGAAATTATTTTGAATAAAATAAGAACTTATTCAAGGAATGAATGGTAAATTGTATTTCATAAGTGTATATGTCTCTATGTAAGGTTAACATAATAGTTATAGATACCATCATGGGTTTATGAGTTTAAAGTTTCTATTATGTTAAAAACCATAAGAATACCTTCTAAGGTATTATGTTATGGGAGAATTAGGATATATTGGGATAAATTTATAGAAAGAAAACCATTTGGTTTTGTATTTTTTTAGTGAAACATTTATTTTAGGATTAATTACTTTACATTTAGTGGACATAAGAATAATAGTATTAATATACTTTAGGGTTTTTCTTATCTTTTGCATTGAGGTAATTGTCGAAATTATAAAAATTATATTAATATATTTTTTTATAATAATAACCCAAATTATAGGTGATAACAAATCACATATGGAAAGTACGCATGGAATGGACCCACAATCAAAGGGAGATATGAGCATATCACCTACCACTGGACTACGAAAAGGAGTATTTATCGTTGTATAATATGAAGAAATATAATTCTAAACATATATCTCGTTTCTTGATATATTAGAATGTCAAGGATAAGATAGAAACTTATAAGTGGATTTTATAACCTTTATATATTCCAGTATGGAAATGGGAAAACATCACCATGCATTTTGTTATCAAACTCCCCAAGGACCAATTCTACAAGGGTTGTGGTATATTTCTTTAAAAACTTAGAAAACTTTGTTGTTATTAGAGAATATTTTTTTATGGATCATATTTTGATGATATACATTTAGAAATTAGTAAAGTTTCAAGGAGTACCAAATCTTATTATATTTGATCAAGATATGAGGTTTACCATGATGTTTTGGAAAATTATTTAGTAAGCCCTTATTATGGAGTTGAGTATCAGCACCGTGTATCATCATCAGATATATGGTCAATATAATGTAATGTTTAAACCACTATAGTATATAATGAGATCATGTTATGTGGATTTCAATGATGGTTGGGATCAAAATCTTCTTATAGTGGAGTTTTAATAAAAGAATATCTTTCACTCGAGTACTCAGATGACTCCTTATGAAGCCCTATATGGAAAAAAGTTTAGAGCACAAACATGATGGAATGAAGTTAGGGAAAGAATTGTATTGGGACATGATCTAGATATAGAAATGGAATTGAATTTTAGATCTATTCATAAACACATAAGTTTAGTACAATGTCAAAAAAAATTAATACTAATAATAATCGACATAATTTGGAGTTTAAAGTTGGTGATTAGATTTTTCAATGAATTAATAAATGGAAGATGGTTATGATATTATACAAAAAATTAGTGTTGAGCTCTAGGTATGTTTTACCCTTTTATATTCTTGATATAGTATGGATGGTTACTTATCTCTTAGTGCTTCTACCAAACCTCCCATAAGTTCATGTTGTGGTCCATGTATTTCTCCTAATGAAGAACATAACTCACCCTCAGAATATAATAAACTCAAAGATGTACAACTAGAGAAATAAAACAATTATGAGGAGAAGATAGTGGTGATTCTGTATTGAAGAGATAACATGTTATGAAACAATACCAATCACCTGGTAAATGTTTTGTAGAGAAACCATCAATTTGAAGAATCTATGTGGGAACATAAAGATATTAATAGATAGAAGTATCCTCATTTTTTATATCAAAGTGAAAATTTTCAAAGGTGAAATTAATTTTTAGAGGGGTATAATGTAACACACCAAGAATTTATGAAATATATATTTTTCAAATAAATTTACATTATATGATATCTCATGTTACATGTAGCACTGAGTTTTAAAAACTAATTATATATTATTAATGTTATTTTTATTCATGAACTTTATAAACTAGCTATTAAAAATGGTGTAATGAATAGGAACATATAAATATTAAATATTATGTTTAATGTTTTTATATAAAGATAAAATATTTATTAAAAAATAATTAATTTTTTGTAAAGTCATTTATTGTGTTGAAAATATAATTTTCTCAAAAAAGTATTTATTTCTTTTTGTGAAAGAATAATAAAATATAATTTTGAAAATTTTAGAAAATTTATTTGAAAATAAAATTCCTTATTGAAATATACAATGTCATACCTAAATTTTAGTCAAATTTATATTATTTTCTGAAAAGATTTATTTTTTGATGAATAGTAAAAAATACTGATTTATATTTAAAACCGATTCTCGTTTAAAGAATTTAAAAGACCCATTTTATTTTAAGATGGATTTAAAAGTAAAATTAGTTATATTTTATATTTATTATTGAAATTTAGGTAAATTGAATAAATTTCATACTAAATTTAAAAAATTAAAACTTTATATACTTTTAAACTATTTCTTTTTTGAAAATCAAATTTTTATCACATTTACCAGATTAATATTAAATTAAAATAAACCAATCATGTCCTAATAATTTGATAAAATAGTTTAAATATTTATAATAAGAATAATTTATATTATATATTAATGAAATATTAATTTTTTATTCAATAATAATAAAGATAATAAAAATTAATAATATCGATTAAGGTTAAAATGGGGTTTTGGGTGTTACATGTGGTTGTGTTAAAATTGATTATCCACAAAAATAGTATTTTTATTTAATAAATTTGATTCCATAATTAGAATCTATCAGTCAATTGTTTTTAAAAAGAATCTTTTTAATTTTATCCTTAAAGGATAAGTTACTTAGGTAAATAAAAACATACAAGTTACTGTAGAGAAAACTAAAATGGTTAAATTTAGTAAACTTAAATTCAAAGAAGTGACAAGGTTAAAACATTTTTTTCATGCAGGTGTGTCTCAACTATATCATCTCTAAACACTAATATTTATCTTTTTTGGAGGCAGTTGGGGTGAGATTGAAAAACCATTATTTAATAGTTTTGGGTATTTAAAAAAATGTCAGTCTCCCTTAATTATAAAAGACGCCTCCTCCCATCACTTACTCAAACCAAATAATCCATTTATATTGAGAAAACGCTAATAAAAAACTGTGAAAAACCTATATATACTTTCTCTGGATTTATTTATTCACAAAAGGCTAATCCTAGGATCATTAATAAGAGTTCCAAAGGAGTTTATTCAATACAGAGACAATTGTATTCAATAAGTAATTTCATTTTACTTATTCTCTTAACAATGTCATTCATGTATTAATTATTCAAATATAATTAACACATTATTTAATATATACTAAGATATAATATTTTTTTTGGCATAACCAATATCTATATCTACTTCCATCAAATGGGAAATCAAACTCTCAATCATGTGCATAGGGGACTACCACCTCCTCAACTAATGTAATTTGTTTTCAATAAAAACCTATAAAGATAATAGATAATAATCGATTTAATATATTTATATGATATTAATACCAAAATTATACATATGTAATTATAATATCACTTATATATTATTAATTTACATTCTAGTGGAATATTATAACATCTTTCTTGTGTACAACAGACTACTGCGTCGCGACAGTGATGTCGTCCCTTTGATCAAAACGGGATAATGGGATTTCAGTTCTTCATTCCATGTATTTATCCTTGGAACTAATCACCTAGTCTAGGTATCCCTCATAGAGTTAAGTCATGTTCATGGAACTATTTCTTGGTGACATCTCTTTGTGGAAACTATTTAATTACTCTACTTCTCTCTGGATATTCCAAGGGGTCTTGATAGGGAAGCAACCTTCAGTCAGGAGAGTAGTCACTTCGGTTATCGCTAGCATGTATCGATTCTAGGAACATTAGTCACCTATATTCTTACTCATAGGATAGAATCTCAAAGAGTCATCTAGTTTTTGAAACCCAAGGCATCCTGTGTTGTTCATGATGTATCTAATGACAAATGCATATCTTTAAAGTCATTCACTTATGGGATCCCATGTTTAGAATGAGGTTGCTAACACTGTGGGTGAATATCCTCCAAGTCCTTCACCCTAGGAATCAAATGTTTATCTTGGGGGTATATTCCTGATGTAATAAGTTTAAATTATTTTGGATAAATATTAGAATGAAATACATAGATAGATCGAGGAGGTGTGTCCATATAAGGGAGAAAATGAATGGTTTACCGATGGATGGATCAGAATTCTTGATTAAGATGGATCTGGGAGGTGTGTCCCATAAGGGTAAGATGTAACATTGTTAATATTTGACTAAAACACCCCAAGAGGTATATTAAAGAGGTATATCCCTATTAAGAAACACATTGGTTTACCATTGGTTGATATTTAACCTCAATAAGGTGTCTTATATACCCTATTTAGAAGATAGGGGTCAAAACCCACATAGTTCTATGCCTCATTTTAAAGTTGGGTCATAGGACTAGTCCATGTAGTTTAACATCATCCGATAAGGTTACTCATATTATGAAAGGATAGTCGATGATAGATAATGTGGGGATTATTCATGGAATATTACCATCATAATAGGATATCTATTTATTGGATTGTATGGGGATTATGCTTGGGAGTTGACTGATGGAACTAAAGGAGATGTGGTCTCCCAGTTGTGTGACATGATTCTACTAGGATGTGGTGTCCTAGGAAAAATAAATATGGATGTGGATGGAGTCTATGGAGTGGATATAATGGATAGAGTGGATAGAGTGGATAGAGTGGATAGAGTGGATAGATTAGATAGAGTGGATAGAGTGGATAGAGTGGATAAAGTGGATGAAGTGTTGGATTTGGACCTTTGGGAGGATTTATACATATCCCAATTCATTGGGAATAAAATCCCATGTAGTTCAGAATGTTGGGGAGTAGTTTTTAATGGATTCCCATGGAATATGTGTCATTGGTTATTACATATATAAGCTTCCCATCTAGGGGGGGAATTATCGAATACCATAATCGCCACTAACCTATAAGCCCAGATGATTCATGATTAGTGTAAGAAACAAGAGGTAAAAGAAGATCCAAAATTTTTGTTCATAAATATGAGCCAGTGAGATATGATATGATGATTACACATAAAATATTCTGGAGGAGGATGTCATTCCATGTGTGGAGGATCAAATTCCATGTGAGTAAGATCTCATTCCCTGTGAGTCATACATAGAGCATCCTATGCTTGTGGTATAGGGGTGTGGGGATTACGCATTGAAGCTTACATCGGGTGGGGGGGGGGATTCTATTCCTTTGTGGTGGCTTGTGTTCCATGGTGTGAGAGGGTGGCTATAAAACCTCAAAATTTTGTGAAATATTTTTTTAATTGATTTAATATTTTTGATATTTTCCATTTCACGTAACTCTAAAATAGTTTATTTTATATTAAAGAACTAGGTTTGACTTCAGTTATATGTAAAAAAAATTAAATCATGTAGTACACACAATATAAAGTTTATATATCCCAACATAGAACACTGAGTTTAGCCTACGTTACATGCAAGACAAACTTTTCTCAATAGATTTCATAACACGCAAGACCGAGTTTTACCGAACAATAATAAATTATTATTTAATATAATATGATATAAACTAGGAATTAATTAGGTGGTTCTTAATATGATTAACTATGTTATGAAAATATATGGTTGAATTCATTGGTTATTAATTAACTATAAATTAATATAAGGACGAATTGAATACGAAGGTAATGTTTTTATAAAAACTACATTTATACTCACAAAGGAATTGTATCCTAATAAATTAAATTAATTAATATTGGTGGATAATATTAATGAAATATATATTTTATATATTCAAACAATTTTTTACATACATTGAATATATTTTATAGGCATAATATAGGAACAAACCCAATATTACACATAAAAATCCTATATTTTTATAAAAGTCATTTTACTACATTTTAACATTGAAACTTTTTTAAATATAAATTTTGGAACTATTATAAATTTTATATGTCAAAATAAAATTCATTTTTTAAATACATAAATAAAAAATACTCTAGGGTTATTTTTTGTACCTTTCCATGAAGTTTCATTTTTTGATGAATAATGAAAAATAATGAATTTTAATTCAAAACTTCTTTTTAGTATGATTTATTTATAATTTTAAATTTTATTTAATTTTTTTAAAAGTATAATTATATCAATTATATATAATTTAATCCAATTTAGGTTAGTGGGAACATTTTAACTTTGAACTTAATAATAAAAACATAGGAATCTTTTGATCATTTTAACTTTAAAACCCGCATTGTGTTCTCGTCTGTGGGATTAAATTTAAATTAATTTCAGGAAATTATATGATTTGAATTTGGAAATATTTATTAAATATGTGGAATAAGAGAAATTTATAATATATAATAATATCATCTTATTATTTTGAAAAAAATATTAGTGAATGTAATTAAAATCAATAACAATGATTAAGAGAAAAATTAGCTTTATAAAAGACTAAACCTTAAACATAAAAACTAAAATGGAATATAAACTTGTTAAAAATACATTGGATAGAAATATATAAACCCTATAATCCATTTTATTTAATTGGGTCTATTGTTTTACACTTTTAATATAAAAAACATAGGTGGAATTCCATTTTTAATATTTTCAAGAATACCACTCCTCCTCCCCTATAAAATGGCACTCACACCTCTCACTTTATAACACCTCTAAATCATATTTGTATAGACCAATATCTACCCAAATATATAATAATAATAACTCCCCTAAACCTACAATAATATCCTTGTGAATAAATCCATCCATTTAATCCATTTGGTGAAAACCAAAAGGGGTTACCCGAATAAGATGCAACATCCTCCTTTAAGATCCTTTGTTTTATTTTCATTCTCCACCACATAAAATATTATTATTAAATGATTATATAATAACAATATTATATTAAATATAATTATATGTTATTATCCTATTTGTTATACCTACACCTACACACATTTTCATCTAATGGGTAACAAACTTACAATTCTTGTGTATGACGATCTACCGCCACATGAAACAATGTTGTTCGTTTTTCCTTTACCACTTCTAATGGTTTTTAATTATTATGTAAAATATAATTTTATATGTTATATATGATATTTATGATCTAATTATGCGTTTATAATTATTATATAACACATATCATCATGATTTCTATTTTTTGTAAGTATCAAAACTTCGTTTGGGGAAGTGTGGACTAACGCCTCCTCAAAGTAATGTGATTCATTCAAACTCTACATTGAATTAATTAAGGATGAATTTTGGAAAATTATATGATATATATGAAATAATAATTCTATTTTAATGATATTATATATTTTATACTTATATTTAATATATTTTTCTTTTGTTCAATATGATAATAAAACAGAAACAACATTCATGCGTACGTATGACCTACCGTATCTATGAATGGTGTATTCCATATTATATTTTAAATTTTATAGATAAATATAAATATATATCTATGATGAATATATATGATATTTATATCATTTTTTACATTATTTATAACATGATATAATTATGAGGAATAAAATACAACAAATCAAAACACTTGTAAAATATAATGAGGTTATTATCCAGAACACAACTTTAACATGGAAGAGTTAATAAGAGGGTAACAAATAGAGATTAAAAAAATCATATATGGTATGATATAATTTAATATGTTTATTTAATATATTTATAATAAACTTATATTTATTGTAAATGTTTTTTAACATGTACAAAGAAAGGAAATACATAATGTAAGAGGATTTCATGTCACTCTTTAAATCCTTGAGATTCATGCCATATTCACCGATCTCTTATTCTTTTTTGTTATTTATATACTACCATATGATATTTTATATAATTAATTTATTTAATTTAATTATATCAAAAAAATTTAATGTTTTTTTTATATCATGGGGATCGCCATTCTAAAGTTACTCAAGTAGTAAGGGTTTTCTTGTCTCAGTTTTATTTTCCATGTCACACAAGACATGTTCACCTCCTATTTCTTATATGTGTTGTATATAATAACCATGTATTTATTTTATTATAATTATAATTAAATTTATGGATATCTAAATATCCATTTTATGTAATTTATTTCATGGGTTTTATGTTTTGAATGATACCAAATTTGTAAAGTATTTTTGTCTCAATTTTCCCTCTTTGAGACACATACCATGTTATGCACCTATATTTTTCTATGAGGTGTATATAATACCTTTGAAATGTTATATCATGAATATTATTATTTTCATGATATTTTAAGATTAATTTAATTTTATTATTTTCATTTTATTATGATTCAAAGAAACTAAAGTAGAAACAGTTTATTTCTATAATCTCATCATTTATCATAATTTTTTATGATTATGATTCCATTGATGAAATATTAGGATCAATATCTAAAGAAATATCATAAATTTTCATGATCTATGGTTATTAATTCTATATATAAGTAATAAATCATTTTTTCATTCGTTTTAACATAAGATAATTAAGAAAATATTTCTATGAAAACCAGACATTATTTCTCCTTTCATTAGGGAATCTATGTTGTTTCAAAACCATGTTTTCTAAAAATGTTTTCAAATATATTTTAATCTTATCCTCTTATGTTTAAATGAAATATTTACCTATATTTTAAATTTTTAAAAAACTATTTTAAAAGCAATATTATTGTCATTTTCTGATCAAGACACTTTTCTAAACTTTTAAGGTGTAAAAGGAATGTTCGGCGTGTATAGACTTTCCCACCATCGTGAACATCATTTCCTAGATACATACTTTGTAAGTTTACATGGTTATTTTTTTAAATGAAAATGTTTTTACTAATATTCTAGAAATTAATTGATTTTAAGATGGGTTTCAAAGGAAAATTATTTTAAAAAAGTGTTTTATTATTAAAAATTGGTTTAAATTATTTTCAAAGCATTATTTATATCTTTTCAAAATTATTTTTTCAAAGAAAATGTTTTTAAGATTAATTTATAAGTTTTTAATTAATTTTTTTTCATTTTTTTAAGATTATTTAATATGTTTTCAATAATATTTTATTATTTTTCAAGGATAATGGTTTTCAAAATGTTATCAAGCATCTTTTATAAGTTTTCAAGGAAGAAATTTCTTAAAATGTTTTCAATTTTATTTTATATATTTTCAAGGAAAGCACGTTTCAATATGTTTTCAAGAATATTTTATATGATTTCAAGGAAAATAGTTTTTAAAATGTTTTGATCCTTCTTTTATATGTTTTTAATGGAGTTTTTTTTTCATAATTTCAATACTTCTTTCTATGTTTTCAATTAATTTTCAAATAAAATGGGTTTATAATGGTTTTATGTTCTAAAAATACTTTTCAAAGAAGAAAAGATATTTTCCACCAGAATTTTTTTAAATGAAAATTTAAAATTATTTTTCATCAAAGATGACATCCATTGATGTTAATCATGATCTTATTAGTATTGATACAAAGGTTAATTCATATTCTTTATTTAATGTTTTATTTTTTGATGTAATTATGATTATGGAACCTATTTCTCTTCTATTGGATAAATGATTTTGAAACCGAATAATTTTCACGGGTTATACTTTGATAAAATGATTATGAGACCTATCTCTTTTCCATAGGTAATGATATGGTTAAATGTTTATGATACCCATCCCATTTAGTGGGTTATGATATGATGATTATTTATAATATTATGGAAAACATATTTTTCTATTAGTGATACCTATATCTCCCTCAAAATATTGGATAATTATGGATGAATCATGAGTATAAATGTTATGTGTGAACTGGATTACAAATTCACAATGTTATGCATCAACCCAGTTTTAGGTCCATAAGTTTATGCATGAACTTGATTACATGTTCACAATTTTTTGAGGGAACCTTATTATGTGTTCATAACCTAATTAAATGTTAAAAATTTTATGTATAAACATTGTTGCATGTCCATAGGTTATGTGTGAACCTGATTACATGTCCATAATGTTATGTGTGAACCTGATTACAAGTTTGCAACAATATGCATGAACCTGGTTTCATGTTCATAAGTATATACGAGGGACTTTTTATTGTATTTAACTTATTGAGTGAACCTATTTCTGTTTAATCATGTTCACGATGTTATAAATTGATTTGTATCCCACAATTCCATTTCATATTCCTATGATATTCCCACATAGTTTATGTTATTGATTATATTATTATTTATGTCTTATGAATTACCAATATTTATGCCATGTCTCATGTTTATTAATTTGATAATAAAGGTATAATCTTCTAATGTAATTCTTAGGTTCTCATATCCTTATGTTCATGTTATAATTGCGTATTTTTTTATTTACCCTTTCATAGCATTCAAGTTCACCCCTTTCTTATGTTTCCTTTAACCGGGCTATAAGGACCGGTTTTAAGTAAAATTACTACAGGGAAATATATTTTTGAGAATTATTGAAGATATTTAATTGAGTTAGTATATTTTTGTTCCATTTTCTCAAAGAACTAAAATAATACAATCTTTGGATGTCTTTTTCTTATAATGTATTATGTATTCCACAAAAATGATGTAATGTAATTGTAAATTAGGAATGGGTCATTATATCTGGTATCAAAGCTATGGTTTAGTAAAACTTTGAAAACTAGGATGATAAAACTTTATTGATACCCCTAGGGATGTTTCTAAGGGTATGTATAGGTTTGTGTCTATGGATAACTCTAAAGATAAGGAAAATTATAGGAAACTGTCTTTGAGTTTTGGTAAAGGATAGAGTGAATGGTTTCGTAGAATTACCTCCCTATTTGGATAGTATAAGTGGATGTGGATTTGGAATAGATGTAAGTAGGGGTAACAACTTTGTATAGTTGTGTTATAAATGACTTGAGCATTCACTGGTACATGACAAAGGGCCTTACTGCTCACCTATTTTGACACTCCCAGAGGTATTCTTTAGGAAAATGAAAAATCATTAAGAACCACCATGAAAGATTTAAATAGAATATTATTATAAATAAACTAGGATAATCCTAAGGTATCATATATTAATAAAGTATATGTCATTATTTTGACATCCCATAAGTAATTTTTTTTATGATTATGTTGTATTGTTCTATGATAAGTCTTTCTCATCCTATGATTTATAGCTTTATTCAATAGTAGGAAATGGAGGGAACTAGGTTTAAATTGATGTTTTTAGATGTGTAAAGTATGGGCATGATTAAATTCAATTTAATAAGGGGAAATCTCATAAGGATAATAAGGAAGGTCCACGATTACAAGTTATAATTCTGAAGATAAAGAGAAAGAAAATGACACGTGAAAGGCACATGATGTTCTTCCAGTATTATTTACAGTAAATGTAAGAATAATTAATGGATTAAGGTTAGGGAACCATAAGAAATGATTCATATTTCATATTTTATGAAATGGGTATTAAGTAATATGATGATGAATCCTAAAAAATTGTTTTAGAATAATATTGGATAAGTAAAGTGTATATTTTTTTGAATTCAAAGATTGTGTTATATGAATAATTAAATATATATGTATTTTTAGTATTGGTTTTCTATTAAGGTTTGAAAAGGATATGTTGAATGGTGAAAATGACATAGAAAAGTGATTTAATGGAAAGGTGATATTTTGAAATAAGTAAATCTAACCCTAAATGTGTTCAATATGTTGAGGTAATTGTGTTTTGAAGGTATAAGGAGATTATCTAATTGTATAAGGTAAATTGGATATTATTTATGACCTCATAGCTGATAAATGATTTTTTTGAAAAAGTGGTATATTATATCACGGAATAATTTTAAAACTTCTTGGATTTACAAAATATATCAAGTAATATTTGGAATAAGGAAGAATGCATGTTTTTCAAAAGGCTTTATGGTAAGTCAATTTATTAACATGTTTCAAGAAAATATATGATGTGGGTTTTCACATGTTTGGAATGTGACAAAAAAGAGCTAACTTGTGATATATGGGGGATCAATATTATACTGATTTCATGACCTTGTTTATCAATTAGTGTATTTTCCTCTTCTAGAAGTGTAATAAGGTTAACCATTTATGGAATTATTTATTTTAAAATTTAGATGAGGTTTTATAGAATAAATTATTATCTCACCATGTGAGGATTTATTAATTTTGTAAAACTTGTTCTAACATTTTTTTATGATAAAAACATATGGAATGTAATGTAATTCTATTCAGGGATCTCATGATCTGTTAATGCTTTAGGATATAAAAACTCACCTTCATTTCTTGGAATGAGAGATGAAATGAAAGTTTGTCATTGAAAAAATAAGGGTAAGGATGTCCTAAAATCATATCAGTATATATTTTCATGAAAATCAATTAACATTATAAAAAACATCTAGAAATAAAATGTTTTCATATTACCTTAATTTTTGTTGAGCCAATGGCCTTTTAAATCATCATAGATATATGACTTTGAGGAACTCAACCTTCCATTAATCATTCACTTGTTTATGATTGATGACCTCAATACCTCACAATAAATATTTATGATTTTCCTCTAAGTTCATATATTCACTTTCAAAATATGTTCTCCTATGTAGAAATGTAGTTATGTGTCACTTCGTGTAGCCGTTATGTTTTAAAAAATATTTTTTAAAATAATTTGTAGTATTCATTTTTATTATGCACATTTCTATGAAAGGAACTTTCAAGTATTAAACCATTGATACCCAGATGAATTTTTAGGGTTAAATTAATTTTAAGGGGGATATAATGTAACACCATGAAAATTTGTGAAATATTTTTTCTGAATAAATTCAATCTTTTTGATATTTTTCATTTCACACAACACTTAAAATTATTTATTTTATATTAAAGAACTATGTTTGGCTTGAGTTATATAGAAAACCAGTTTAATCATGAACTACACAAAACATAATGTTTTTATTTCTATAAAAGGAACCCTGAGGTTAGATTATTGTAAATTCATGACTAACTTTCCTTGATGTCTTATTTAACATACAAGATTGAGTTTTACCTAACAATAATATAATATTTAAAATATTATTATTTAATATAATAGGATATAACATATCTATTTAATTTGAGGTTATTAGTAGGATTAAATATCTTATTAAAATAAATGGTTGAATTCATTTGTTGAAAATTAATTAGAAATGAATATAAGAACCAATTTAATATAATGGGAATGTTTTTATGAAAACTACAATTATGATCACAAAATAATTTTATCTTAATAAATAAAATAAATTAAAATTTATGAATTAAATTAAAAAAAGATATATATATTCAATAAAATATTTTATTCATTAATCTGGTTTATTTTATAGGCATAATATAAGATGAAAAATAATATTATATAGAAAAAACCTATATTTTTATAAAATCCATTTTACCACCTTTTAATGAAGAACATATTTGAAATCTAAATTTTGGAAATTTTATAAATTATATAGGTCATAATAAACATAATTTTTGTACAATAAACATAAAAATTTGGTTAGTGTGAATTTTTGGTATCTTTCTGAAAAGTTTCATTTTTTTATGAATTGTGAAAAATATTGAATTTTAATTCAAAAATAAATATTCATATAGTTTTTTAGAAATTAAAAATATATTTATAATTGTTTTTAATGTATAATTATATAAATTTTAAATAAATTAATCTGATATAGTTCATTATGATCAATTTCACTTTGAGATTAGATATAAAATCTTAGCAAACATGTGATTATTTTAATTATTATAACCCGCATTGTCATCCCATATACGAGATTAAATTAAATTATTTTTTTTCCACTTTTATGATTGTAATTTTGAAAAATGGAGTCCATATTAAGAATTATAATAATTTATATTTTATAATTAGGTTGAAATATTTTTTTACCTAATTTATTTGTGAAAGTAATTAAAATTAATTACAATGATTAAGAGGAAAATCATCTTTATAAAAGCCTAAACCATAATATTAATACAAAAAATGACCTAGAAAATTTTTCAAAATACATTTCATGGCCATATAAATATTCTATACTCTATGTTATCTACTTTTTTCAATTATTGGATCCACTTTTCAAAGGGAAAATGTGGATGGAATTTCCTTTTGAAAAATTTACAAGAATGCAACTCCTCCTCCACTATAAAAAGGCACCCACCCCTCTAACTTCCACACACCTACCAAGACACTTTGTCTCAACCATGATCTTCCAAATAATATCATTGAAATACATAAACTTTACCTTGGAGCATCACCTTGGGTAGAAATCAATCCATGGAATCGCTTTGGTGTAAACCGAAAGGGTTACCTGAATAAGTGGTAACATCCTCCATCAAACTCCTTTGTTTTATTTTTATTATCCACCACATAAAATCTTCTTATTACTTGTTTATATAATAAAATAATTTTATTAAATATAATGATATGTTTTAATACTATGTTTTAGACCTTCACTTACACACACACACACATCTAATGGGTAATAAACTTACTTTTCTGGTGTACAGTGAACTACAACCGCACAGAATGATATTGTTCATTTTTCCATTCCCACCTATCATGGTTGGGAATTATGATGGACACTATATTTTTATATGTCAGTACAGAGGACCACCTCCTCAAAGCTATGTTATTTCTTAACACTCTACATAGAATGTATTAAGGAATGTTATAGTGAAATTATAAGATATATGTGATATAATAATTCTATTGGAATTATATAATATATTTATACACATATATTTCATTTACTTTCTCTCTTTCAATACGATATTAAAGAGGAAACATCATTGATGCGTACATATGACCTACCATCTCTATGAATTGTGCATTCCATATTATATTTATATATTTTATAGATTACTATAAATACATATATACTGAATATATATTATATTTATATCATTTTTTAATTCTCTATATCATTATATAATTATGAGGACCAAAATATAACAAATCAAAACACAAGTGAAAAACCACATGGTTAGTACCCAGAACACAACTTTAATATAGAAGAGTTAATAATAGGGTAATAAAAGGATATAAAAAATCATAAATGGTATGATATAATTGAATATGGTATTTAGTATATTTATAATTAAATTATATTTATTATATAGTAGGTTTTTAACATATACAAAGAATGAAAAGACTTAAGGTAAGGGGATTTCATATCACCCTTTATTTTTGTGAGATACATGTCATATTCACCACTCACTTATTTTTCTTGTGTATATACTACACTATGAAATATTATATCATTAATTTCCTTTTTTTAATGATATTAAAATATTTAAATTATATTATTATCTCTGGGGGATCACGATTCTAAAGATAATTTAATAGTAATGGTTTTCTCATCCCACTTTTAATTTCTGTGAGATACAAGCCATGTACACCTCATATTTATTATATGTATTGTATATAAATCCCATGGATATATTATATTATTATTATAATTACTATTATGAATATTTATATATCTAATTTATGTACTTTCTTTCATGGGGTTTATGATTCAAAAGATGCCAAATTGGTAAATTAGTTTTGTCTCAATTTTCCTTCTTTGAGACACATGCCAAGTTATGCATCTATATTTTTATATGAGGTGTATATAATATCTTTTACATGCTATATCATTAATATAATATTTTTAATGATATTTTATGCTTCATTTAATTTTATTATTTCCATTATATTATGATTCATTATTAAAAAAGTGGTAACAGTTAATTGGTACAATATCATCATTTATTAATATTTTTTATGATTATGATTCCATTGATGAAATATTATGACACATATCTCAATAAATCTCCTGAATATTTTTTAATATATGGTTATTCATGTTATATCCAAGTAATGGTATGATATTTTTACATTTTCAAACTAATTATAATCAAAAAAATATTTTTATTATAATAGAACTCTATTCATCATTTTGGTCAACAATATATGTTATTTCAAAATCTTGTTTTATATTTTTTTCAAAAATGATTTAATACTATCCTATTATGTTTAAAGGGAATATTTACCCATGTGATATGTTTTTAGAATTTTTTTTAAAATTAATATTCATATGTTTTTCTGATCAACACCATTTTTAAGCTTTTAAGGGGCATAATGAATGTTCCACATGCACAAATTTATCCATCGCCATGATCATAATTTCCTTGATAAATAATTTGTAAGTTTATAATGTTATTTTTTAAATAAGATTTTTCTTAATATTCTAGATATTGTTTGATTTTTTTTTCAAATAAATAGTGTTTTCAAAAATTTTATTATGCTTAAAAAGTTTTTTAAATGATTTTAAAAGATTTATTTTTATGTTTTAAAAGGTTATTTTCAAGTAAAAAATGTTTCAAAATGTTTTCAATATTCTCTTATATGTTTTTAAGGAAAAAAGTTTTCAAGATTATTTTATATGTTTTCAAGGAAAATGGGTTTTATAATGCATCATGCATCTTTTATAAGTTTTCAAGGAATATGGTTATCAAAATGTTTTCAAGATTATTTAATGAGTCTTCAAGGAAAATAGTTTTCAAAATGTTTGTAAGATTGTTTTAATATATTTCAGGGGAAAAGGTTTTCAAAATGCATTCATGATTCTTTTATTTGTTTTAAAGGAAAATGGTTTTCAAAATGTTTTCAAGCTTCTTTTATAAATTTTCAAGTGAAAAAAGTTTTTAAAATTATTTCAAGTATTCTTTTAAATTTTTCAATTCATTTTAAAATAAAATGGGTTTCTAAAGGTTTTATGTTTTAAAAATCTTTTTCAATAAAAATGATTTTTCCCCATGTTTTTTTAAAATATATTTAAATATATTTTTCTTCTATGATGACATATGTTGATGTTTCTTGTTACCTGCTAGGAAATGATCCAATGGTTCAATTCATATTCTTTATTTAATTGATTATGTTTTGATGGAATGATTCTTATCATTTATCTTCCTTGGTTTAAATGATTTTTAAAACCTCGTCTTTTCCCAGGTTATGCTCTGATGAAATGATTATGAGACCTATCTATTTTCCAAAGGTACTGATATAATTAAATATTTTTAATACCCATTTAATTTCATGGGTTATGATACGATTATTTTTTATAATCTATTAGAAAACATATTATGTGATGGGTGGGACCTATATCTCTCTCCAATGCATTGGGTAATTATGGATGAATCATGATTATAAATTTTATGTGTGAACCTGATTACATGTTCACAATGTTATGCATAGACTTGGTTTCATGTACATATGTTTATATGTGAACCTAATTACATTTTAATAATGTTATTAGTGAACCTAATTACATGTTAAAAATGCTATGAGTGAACCTAATTACACATTCTCAATGTTATGCATGGACCTGGTTTCATGTCCATAAGTTATGCATGAACCTAATTACATGGTCACAATGTTATGTGTGAACCTAATTTCATGTTCACGACATTATTAATGGACCTATTTATATGTACATAATTCTATTTGAGGGCCTAATTTCATGTCATTAACTTAATGAATGAACATGTTTCTACATATACACGTTCACAAATTTATATGTTGATGTGTATGCCATATTTCCAAATCTCATGCCTACGATATTATCACATAGTTGATGTTCTTTATTATCTTATGATTCAAGTCTTATGAACTTACAATATTTATTCCATGTATCATTTCAATGATCTTAGATAAGTAGGGTATGATATTTTAATGTTATTATTGTGTTTATATACCATTATTTTCATGTTATGCTTATATATTTCCTTTATTTACACTTACTCAGCATTCGACCTCACCATTCCTTATGTTTCCATTCCCCAGGTTATGAAGAAATATTTTTAAGTAAAATTACTATGAGGGGATATATTTTTGGGTAACATTGAAGATATTTCACTGAGTTAGAATATTTTTGTTCCATGTTTCCAAAGGCACCAAACTAATACAGTCTTTGGGTGTATATTTTTTCAATATATTATGTATCCTACAAAAATGATGTATTGTCTATGTATGTTGAGACTGGGTCATTATATTGGCCTCCCATGATGATTATACATGGTTTATCCCATATGGATTGAATAGGGTAAGACTAATTTTTACATCGTGTGATGAGGATGTTGTTGCTTGGAATTTTTACATCATATAATGTGGACATGGGGGACTTACTCCTCACCCCTTAGGCTTACATAACCATAGCTCATTCACCATTTGTAGAGGTATGTATTTAACAATTACATATTTTAATAGTGCGGAGGAGTGGTTGATCATGAGTTTCAAGTTAGCATGCCTATTCTTAGATGAAAAAGGAATTATCATACATATGTTGAGAAGTAAAAGTATGGCAATACATGCACTAGGGGTATAAGGGAAAACTCACGAAGGACTAAGAAATTTCTGCACACAATCTTGGAGTGTTTCATGCAAGAGGTGAATTCAAGGGCAACTGGTTTTATCCAATGGGTGCTCAAACATGGTGCTATAACATAAGGTCTTCCCATGGAGCTTCAAATAAGGGTTTCACACAACATTAGATGATTGGGTGCACGAATTGGGTTTTCCCAAGAGAGGGGTGTGCGTGCAAGTTCATGGGTCAATGCGAGAAGTGTCTTTTCACACAATAAACATGGGTTCAAAGAAGTTGGGTATGGATTAAAAAACTATGGGACCACTCAAAGGGGGATCCCTAGGGAACCATTTTTGAAATATATCTACCATGAGGATTCTATGCTCTCATAATTTCATGGAAGATTAGTCTTACATGCAAACGAGTGATGGTTTGACTTCTAGAGGATCACCCTAAGGAGGGGGTATGGTGACCTTATAATTATATTTGAAATATTCAACAATTTCATGAAATAATTAATTTGTGGAAGATTTATTATACACACCATTATCCTTGCCCATGATAATAGATCACACAAGGGGCAAGTTGACATCATATCTGGCACAAAAGAGGGTTACATGTGGATTGAGATTCTTATACACAACATGGAAATAATGCTCAAGGATTACATGGTTATTTGAGTGGAATTTATGGAAGGGGAAAATTTTTAAATTGTATCTCTCATTAAAGTTTATTGTGTATAGATTTTAATTTTTGAAGAACACCCCATAACTTGTGCACAACTCCCTTGTATTTCTCGGGATGCTCCACCGATTCAGATGACGGGTCTGGATTAACCAAAGTTAGCTATTTTTGTATTCAAGTGTAATTCTATGCCAAAAAATTCCCCTCTTCATAATATGAGATAAAAGGGTATGATAAGGTTGGGTTCAGATAGAAACACTGAGAAAAGAAGTTGATTCCTCTGAACACACAATTTTTTTTCTATTGGTGTGTAAGAAAATTATGCTTGCATAAAAGACCAGGTCCACTCCTATAAATAATCATAAGGGCCCAGATAAAGTACATTTTACTTTCCATATGATAATAAATTCACTATCATTCACATAAATATTCTCTTTATACATGAAAAACTGAGCTTTGACTGCTTCTTTCACATAGTTTCTCCTTTTTTGTGCATATAAATTCATAGAAATGTCATCATTTTGTGCCCCTGTAGCCTAGTTTTGTGTGAAACATTGCATATTTTATGATGAAACATTGATATTTCATTATTATCCCTTAGATATTTTATACTCATCCATAATGGAAGACTAATATAATTCTACTCATATTGAAGCCACCTCTGCTGCTCAAAGAGTTGAAATGACTCGAAACCCTCATATCCTTCAATCCAGGAGGGTTTTATAGAACAATAAAATTCTTCTAAGAATGATAAAATGGTCAAAAAAATATTATCTTTTGAGAAACTACATTCCACTATGGAACTATGGGATTCCCAAAAAAAGTTATTATCATATCCCTCGAGGTTGATTCAATACAATCGTGTTTCAATCGTAAAGATGATCCCTAATGAGAGAAAATCATTGTTCATGATCATAATACTAGGAAGAATGTATCTACCATTATTTATGTTCTAAATGGGTTGACCAAAATGATGACATGGGATTATCAATAGGTAGAAGTGTTCCCCACACACTATGCCACTAACTTCTAAATTAGTATAAGGGACACAATATTAGGCGGGAACAAAGAATAGGTCTTGAGGTCTGATGGAAATTTCACCAGTGAATGAGAATGAGTGTATTGGGTGTGCTATATATTCCATGATTATGGGGTAGATTTGTGCAATATCCATCTATACGAAGTGGTTTGGACATCACACTTCCACTTTTACCATCAATAAGAGTTTGTACCCAAGATCCTTAGTCATTGGTCCCTAGATACGAACAAATTCCAACTCCACCATGGGGAAGTCATCATTAGTTTATGGGAAATCCATTTCATTTATAGAATTACAATATAGGGATTCTATTATGATGAGTTACTTCCATTTATAACACCTAGAGTAATAGGGATCATACTCTTATCTTGGCACAACATCTTTTGGAATCACTAGCGAAGAAGTTGAAACTCACACCGATTTTCCACAAGGATATCCTATTCAAGGGATGGTTCAACATGTTCCTCAAGAAGGACCCAAGATTGGGGATTTTAGGTCAAGAAAAATTGTTTCCATACATGTCATATATGAGTAAGGAAGGATAATACTATTTTATCCTCAAAGAAAAGAAATTTTAAAACTAGGGGTATAGTATAATGGGAAGTTAGGACCCACTGGTTCAAAATAACACTTTCTTAGCCACAATTATGAGTGGTTGGATTCTACTGGTTTGATATACTTGGATGGGAACACATCCAGGGATGTTGGTGATGGAGGTGATCCTACTATCTAGTAATAGGGTCAACTTGGGGTACCCATGCTGGATAGAATTTACATCATACTGGGTTGTGATGCAAGGGGAAGCACATCCTGAAGGATCTGCAAACCATTATAATTTTTGAATGGATTTACTGTAGTTTATTTTGGGGTTTATGAATTCCAAAATGCCATCAGTTATCCAAATGTCAGTCTAGGACCATCTCTACTGATCATTGTTGGGTTTCAAATAGTGATACTTAGAGAGGTTAGGATTATACATCGAATCGATGAACAAAAAAACTTAAAATTCCACCCCCTCACAACATCAATTGGTTAAATGGTGGAAAAACTCCTAGGATCATGAAACCAAAGGTAGTACATGAAATTTTTTATAGAAAGGGTATTAGTGGATCAGATCTATGACAAGGTTTATTGTGACCTATGAACAACATACCATTTCTCCAGTAAGATTGTTTGCCTTCAATGATTGGTGAAGAGAGTCTATATGGTGGATCATGAAGAGTGAAAACCCTATGTAATTAGTCAACTATAGTGAATTATAGTGACTGTGAGATCTAGAAAAACCATTATTCTGCAGCCAACCAACATTGATGATGTCTTATCGATGAACTATACTAGAATCTAGGTTACAGTATACATAGAGGCAATCCTGTACAAGTTTATTCAGGTGATCAAAATGGAATGAGAGATAACAGAGCAATGAGAAAGCAGATGTGATGGTCCCAAATATAAAATTTAGGCATTTGGGGAACCTCAATATGGAATCATAGCGATGAATACATTTCATGGTACTACCATACCCCCGTATCCTGAAAGAGACTGGTCTCAAAAGAAACCCAGGGGACCAAAAAAAGAGGTTCCTGGGAAAAAGTTGGGGTACCTTCTAAAACCAGCTGCTAATTCCATATTTCCTTCCCTTTGATCTGAATATAGGATTCTGCTGACATCGATGTCATCAAAAGAGCTATGTCGGAAGCTAAAGGTGGATGTGATCGAGTGTCCAAATGTTGGGTCCATTAAGGGCACGACCAAAGTGAAATTCCATAAAAGAAATGCATATCTGACTACCATAGATGCATACACATCCAATATGGGGGAGTATGAGGCTCTTTCCATCCCAGTGAGGGCCATTATTGGTGATGAATAGGATCAAGAGGAGGCACCATCTATTGACATCCCATCAACTGAGGAAGAGAAAACTAAAGAGGAGGCAAATGAATCTAGTGATCGAGAATCTTGGGGAGTAGATTCTCATAAATGGAGTCTCTAGGAAAGTGGTGATATCATGATCTATGAAGAAGAAGAACTGGTTGAGTACCTTTTGGTAAACTTCAACTCACTCACATACTTCTTTTAACCTTTATTTTCCCCCATTAAGATTCCTTGAATAAAACCTATCTTGTATAGGATAATACTGATAGAGGTCAAGGAGATCTAGATAAATGGGGTTAAGGTACACTGATGGGTGTAGAGGAGCATTTTATGGGGCCCACACTCAGGGCTGAGTCAAGTGGTGAGCCAAACAAGGAGGTCAGGGTGACAAAATTAGAACCCTTCATCCTCCATTTTATCTACAGGGCACTGTGACTTGTAATTATAGTGAATACATCCACAACTAGAGTGTAGGTGCACCCAAGATAGATAATCAACAAAATTAACCCTCCATAAGTTAATAGAAAACCCTGAAATATTCTTCCAGAACCAGATTTCATAAAGCCTTTAAATCAACATTTTTTACTACCTTATGCAGTTTCTACCCAACCAACGCAATAGGAATCAGTGAAAGTCATTGAAATACCAATCAACATCGAGGGTAATCCTATGATGGAATTCCATATCGAGACATAGGTACTTGATCTATATGTTCTTAGCCTTAATAATTATTTAACCACCATATAACCTTAACTGACCATATGCTAATTCAATCTACTAACATGTTCTTCCTTTTTTTGAATAGTTCTTGAGTTTCACCCACAAAAAGCAGATGAATCCAGAGAATTTGTGATCCCTTATTTGATAGTTGTTCCAGTTCATTTGGAGCTGACTATCCAAGATGTTTTAGATTTGGTTTCAGGAAATCAGCTCTCCACGGCTGTGAGTGACTCCACTAGTAGGGAAGAACTCGAGGTTAGTAGAGATGACATTTCTGAGGAAGGTTCTAGTGAGGATACCAACATAAATATCCAATATCCATACCATATGATAGTATTTTGATGTAGGATCTTGATATCAAACTTCTTATTTAATTTCTGAGTATGAGGATGCACTACCTGAAGAGCTAGAAGACTCTGACCCTGATGTGGTTGAAGAGAACCATATCATCCGGCACATGGCCTAGAAGCGAATAAAACAATTTATCAACCATAATTTGGATCTAATTCTGGAGGTATGGATGAGATCTCATTGTCATTGGACATACATCCTGTTCACTAGAGGGGAAGATGATCATGGCCATCATGTGATAGTTCCTGACTTTCCCATTGAAAAAACGTGTGAAGGGATCCAATATCTGAACATCGTGTTGTGTTAGAAGATGTATGATAGCATCCAAAAGCTCCAAAAAGTCACTCATGAGATCCAATTTCTGGAATAGAAAACAAATGAGTGTATTATTTTCATCGACACTTAATCTGATACAATATAGAAACTGAGGGCTATGCTGGAGGTGGATGAGAAGAAGATGAGGCATATGGAACTTCAAGTAGCTAATCTCTTGGATGAGAGAGATCTAGGATAGATCAGCGATGACCATCTCTTCCCTATAACTTTTTAAGGGGAAATAGAGATCAAGAAGTGGTGACAAACCTCGGAGACCACATGCCAAAGGTTGGTAGAGTTGAAGTACTCGATCACTAAACCAGAGCCATAGAGGCAAGTGTTCCAGGACTCAAAAGAGGCTCCAACCTGTGGATGACCATTTCTTAATCCATAAAATTCTTGTTTTCTTCTGAAATTGTTTTCAACATCCATATAAAAATTCCTTTTCCTACTTTAATTATTGCACTTTGATCATATTTTTGAGACAACCAATGATCATTTCAACAACTCATGTGAGTCATGCCTTGTGTGAGAAACAAGGGATGATGACATGATTTATCTTTTTTTATCAGAGTTTCAGATAACCATAAAAATTTTAGGATATGATATTGTTGAATCAAAACTAAGATTTTTCTGGATAAGATAGGTTGTGGCATGATAATATGGTTCTTAGAATAACCAACTTAATTTTCCAATGTGTGCCAGTGGAAAATGGAATAAATCTAGGGGTGTCAAATTCTATTTGAACAAAGGGGAATGGAAGAATGAATAAAAATTCCAAAAATTTGGAATATAAAGATAGAATCATACTGTCACTGGATAACTATTATCCATGCTCGAAACATAGTATTCGTACAATTATCCTAAAATGGGGACAAACAAATGTGTTTCATCCGCTAACCATATTTGAAAAAAAACTTATCTTAGAATGTTTTCCAAAGTCTTCTAGGATATTGGACTATAGTGGTAGGTGATCCAAAATGGCATGAGAAAAATCCATTAGGGGATCACATTAGATGTTAAAGATGATGAGGATCCAAATAAGGGGCATGCGATGCATGGAAATGGAGTGGTGGAATATTAGAATCAATTTCAACACTCTCAGAATCAATCCACTATGGAATATAAAAAATTGGTATAAACATATTTTTTTTAATAATGATCATACCCATATTCTAAGGGAACACTATCTTGGACACTGAGTAGGTATTGAAACAACATGAGCGATATGAAGATGATTGTAAATTGAATTGAGGACCTATCAAGGGAGGTAATTAAATTTCTTTCATTTTTAATTCATATAATTAGGACTCTAGACATGATATTTTAAGTAATATGGTGAAGAATAAGCATTGTATAGTTTAAAATCATATGATCGAGACATATCTCATAGTTTAACATCATGTGACTAGGACATTGTACACAATTTAAGGTCATACTATTTAGACTATGGCTTTAATATCCCAAAACGATGCGTGTAGAATGGAGGAGTGAGAAACCTGATGTGAATGAGGGCCAAAAAGACCATAACACCTCATAATATGTTCCTAAAAAGACAACATACATACAGTTTAACTTCACTAAGCTTGAACTTGAATCCCCAGTTTAAGGTCTCGAAGTATGGACCAAGGATCCTTTGTGTAGCTTGACCACATCAATACACACCCTACCAAAAATCCTAATATGATGAAACTCATGATCAATATGGTAAATAAGAAAAAATAAGGAGTTTTCCAAACATGTGGAAGTACACTTAAGGAGTGAGGAGAACCTAGGTTGATAATTCCACTAAGACATATGGAAGTGGAAATGTGGTAAGTCAAATCTTTCGAGATCTAGATCAAGGGTGACTGATGGGTAGAGATCGACTGTTGAACAAGCATGAAACCCATGAATCTCAACTACACTAGCTAATAATGGGGTGATAAAACATAGGATCAAATTTTGACCAAGTTTGAAATGGAGGACTGATCACTTCTTTCAAGAGATCCATTAGGGAGTTGGACTAGTATGATTGGCGAGAAAAATAGCACGAGACCATCATATTTAGGGGATCCATTTGGATTTTAAAGGTGATGGAAATATACATTGGGAATGACTCAAAGTGTGGAATGGGGTGTATCAGAAAATAGGATTCAAACCCAGGGCTTGAAAATATTTTATGGTTATATTTCACGAATAATATAAAAGAAAACATAGATAGTTTAAGGTTATATGGTCCATATGATGGGGGAATATTTAAAATAATTTCATTTAGACTAGGGAAAAAATTCAGTTTGAGGTTATATATGGAACAAAGAGGTAGAACCCAATGTTAATACACCAAAGAAGATCACATGATACAAACACACCATAAGATGAATTGCATTTAGTTTCACGTTGTATTCCTAGGCAATAACTGAGGCCAAGGGGACAATAGGTTAACGAACATTCATGTAAGACCAAAGATGACTGGTCTGAGTGTCTCTGCATATCTTATGAGGAGAGGAATCAAGCCATAAATATCTATAGAACATGTCATAGTGGAAGACCAATGTCAGTGATGATAATCCACTACGATGAGTGAATCTAAACCATCCCCAGTTTAAAATGGGATGGAGTCATAGTTTAACTTCATGCATTGAGTACATTGGGATATGTATTTTAAAGTTATATAACTGTAACTATAGGGGCTGAAAATATTTTAGCTTCATAATGCTTAGACCCACTACTAATAGTTTAAGGTCACATTGCCCATACCAAAGAGGAGTGTACAAAATGATTATGTATAGTGAAATTTTATGATAAACCTGATGTGAATGAGGGACCAAGGGGACCTAACACCACACAATGAATTCCTATAGGGACCCAAATATAGTTTAAATTCTTGATTCTTGGACATGCTGTAAATAGTTTTTGGTCATGTTTCTTGGAATATGGGTTCTTATTTTAAGGTTATAGAGTTTGGACCATAGGGAAAAGGGGAATTTAATGATGTTAATGAAATTTGATATTTAACACCCGATGTGAATGAGGTATATATATGGGGACCACACCATGTGAAATGATCATGATGATGGTTGTACACATTTTAATGTTATATGGTCTGGACTACAGGGGTGATCAATTTTAATATCATGAATTTGGACTGAGAAAATTTGATTTCTAGGGAATCTATGTGGCATGGGATAAGTATAATCTATTATGAATGGGGAAACAAGGTATCATATACCACATATCTTCTTAGAAATGTACTATATACCATTTAAGTTCATATTACATGGACCATAACTGGGGCCAAGTGGTCGAAAGGTTTAATAAATTATGGCTAGGCCCAGAGAATAATTTTTTCAGGTGTTTCTACATATCCCATACAAATGAGAATAAATACAAACTTATTTCTAGAACACAGAGTGGTAAGAGTCCAACATTGGTGTGGGAAATCCTCTTTAGTGAGGGAACTAAGGAATATTGAAATTTTTCAGGGAATTATCACAGTTTAATGTCATGCGTTAAGGACATTAGATCTTAGTTTAAGGTAATAGAGTTCATACCATAAGGGGGAATATTCAAAATGGGTATGTACCATGCGGAGTCTGGACAAAACTAACATGAATGAGGACTAAAGGGGCCCAAACACCATGTATTCATTCTTGAGGAAATCCCATCTATAGTGAGGGGATCATCTCGACCAATGGGGATATGTGGGATATGAGAAGAGTAACCTAACATGAATGAATACCAAAGGGTCCCACACCACATGTAATGTTATTGGGATATTCCCCCATACAAATTAAATACATAATGCTTTGAATTGGTGTAAACATTTTAGGGTTTTGTTTCTTGGACCATTCAGTCTTAGTTTAAGGTCATAGAGTGTGGACAATGGGGTGAGCACTCTAAAATGGATATGAATAATGTGGTGGAATAATAATAATAACGTGAATGATGACCAAAGGGTCCCACAAACCACATATTCATTTGTGGGGAGGCTTGAATATAGTTTAGAGTCAGGACTATTGGACTAATATGAGGATATGGGGCTAAAAGTTCGATGATCCTATGGCTGGGCCTGAAGAAAAGATGTCTTGGAATCATGTTGTATCCCATAAGGATGAGAATCAAGACATACATAGTTTTTGAAGAAAGCATCCATGCATAGGTGTGATATGAACACACGCATGGGTTCATTTTTTTTGGGGTTTCTAGACCGGGATGTAATATCGTTGCATTGTTACAAATGATTTGTGGATAGAAATCAAGTTATACATGGTTCTAAAATAAAAAAAGGTAGATGACCGATGTTGGGGGAAATTTCTTCTCGGGCGAGAAGGTTAATGAGCTATGTCATTTATCATTGTGTGGCTAGGATAAAAATGGCGATGCAGCTTAATATCATGAAAATAGGACACAGGTTCAATGTATATTAACATCACGCAACTCGGACATAGGAGGGAAAGTGTTAACAAATGAATGTGTATGGCGCGATATCTATAACTTTATGTGAATGAGGACTAGGGGGACACACTGTACAATAAAATACTATGGAATACATTCAGAATGTCTAAATTCATGATGTATTGACATGAAATTATAGTTTAATGTTATAGATCTTGGACCATAAAATGGATATTAGTTTAAGGTCTTAAATCTTGGACCAGGTTTCCAGTTTAACATCTTTTTCCTGGGATGTTGATACTATGCAGCTAAATTCATATAGCTAATACTACAGTCCCATACATGAAGTACTTAATAAGAAAGTTGGTGTTGGTTTAAGGAGTGAAACACTCACCATCCATGGTTATCAAAGAGTAAACACCATTGGGATAGGCCTTGTGAATGATGTGGGGTCCTTACCACTTAGGCTCCAACTTTGGAGGCTTCCTTATATGTATAATTGTAATTATGAGGGCCAATACTATGTCACCCTTAATGAAGGAGTAGAGGAGAAATTTCCTTCTGAATACTCCGGTTATCTTATTTTGGTTGCTTTATAGATTTTTAAATGCATATATCATCTTCTGTTTGAGGGCTTCCAGCTCAGCTAGGCAAACTTCTACCATTATGTATGGTGTCTGTTGATCATAAAAATTTGATTGAAGTGATGGTAACTAAATATTGATGTGTAATACTACTTCTTTTACATAAAACATGGATTATACCATTTACTAGGTGGAATTTTAAGTTTTTTTCCTATAGGAAAAGATAGTGTTTGCGAGCTTGTTCAGATATCTATTCTTATTCTTTCAAAACATCATCTACAAAAGTTGGAGAGTGTTTTATTAAACGCCTCAATTTGTAAATTTTATTATGCATGTTACTAAGAAGTATGGTTGGATTGGATGATGTACATAGTGCAAAACTTCTTCATATTGGAAGCCCAGAAGTTTGAACCATTTTCTATGAGAATGACATGAGGAACCCTGAATTGATGGATTATGTAGTAGATCAAAAATTCTTCCACTGATTATGAATTGAATTATTTAAGAGGAAACACTTCTAACTAAATGGAAAATAAACTCATCACAGTCAGAGTAAACCTGAACCAATGATCTATCATAGGTGGATATGGTCCCATGACATGGAGTCCCCGTACTACAAAAGGCCATGATTAGTTGTTAGTATGAAGGGGATATAATGGATGATGAAAAAAATATGGTATGGATCCAACATATGAGGAATCTCTTTTTGAAATTGATATAGTTATGGACCATGGTGTGCTAGAACTATCCCAACAATCAAATACGGTGGTGGAGATTCATCCCTGCCAGATGAGCACTACATGACCCAAAATGAACTTCCTGCATGACCTAGGGAATCTCATCACCTTGTATACAATGGAAAATAATTCCATCAATACCATGTTTTTAGATATTATGATCAAGGTTGGGACCACCCTGGAGTGTAAACTATGATGTGCACCAACAAATTCAGTCACATTCGATGATTTTTGGTGGGAGGGTATCATTTTAGAGACACTTGAAAAAAGGAGGCTTCTAATCAGAGGCTTCTTATACTACAAGGGACTCCAGAGGCCCCAATATGGAAGCATCTATAGTTAGGTGGTTTAAATTTTGTATGTTTTCATTATTTAGAATGAAGGGAGTAATGAATGTCAGATGGGCCACATGAATGAATATAACATCCTATTCACTCTCTGTAAGAGATGTAACTAAACTGGCTAGGGAATCACCTAGACCATTATATGATCATAGAACATGATTTACCTCTACTTGAGAATAGAATTGATCCATAAACTAGTGAGTTAAATCCTACAAGGGAGAGATATTTGGATTCATGATGATGTAATCACCATTGATTTACCTGATGCTAAATTAGAACCTTCCTTCACCTGCAAGAGGGGGACTTAAATCTTCAGAAACAACTCGAGAAAAGTAATGAGTGGCTGATACTCTACTTGGTAAAAACTTCTAATAATAGTAATGAGTAGGGTATCACAATATATATAAGAGTGATGAAGACAATCCCTGGGCCTAATATGTTAAGTTTGGTATCGTTGAGACTTTGATCAGTCATGCTATGTGAGGAACCATCAAAATGAATTTTACAGCATGTAAAAGATTAATCAACTATGAGGATGAAATTATCTGGGATGTCTAAATCCTTGGAAATCTCTTTTGGTGATGGATGAGTAGCATGAAAATTTTACAGGGCTTGACCCTTAACAAACTTCTATAGAACGAACCTAATATCAAACTACCGAAGGGTCACTTCCCAATGCGCCAAGTTTCTTCTCCAAAGTGGGTGATTAAAGATATAATTTAGCAGGTCCACTTGAGACACTAGCTATATCTTGTGATGCTATAGATATTCCCACAACATCGACACTTCGAACACTAGTGCGACACATCTTTTCTCAATTGATGTGTTTCTGGGCTCAATATCGAGGAGCATAGGACTAAAATAGTAAAAAAATTCCCCTCTACCCTCATTTTTATTTTGGGAGAGAAGGGAACCAAGGAATAATTCCAAAGAGATCACATAGTAGACTAGAGGATTGAATGAAATGGGTTTCAACAGAAAAGGATGTTGTAGAAGATAATAATTGATTTTCTCAAATAAAATCTATCACTCTTAATCCCATTGGTAGATGGTACCTTTCGTCATGAGCCTGGAAAAGGACTTACACTTTCCAGTCATATTTTCAATGAATTAGCGTATATAGGATAAGTGTACTTAAAGTCCATGGAGCTTCCATACGTTTCCTCGAAGAGGAATCTAGCTGATAGAATTTATCTTCTTTATGTTAATCTCGATTCCATTATATTTGATGAAAAAAATTGGAAACAACCATAGGTGACCCCGAATGCACACTTCAAGGGGTTCATCTTCAACTTCTTAGAGCATAGGAAGCCAAAACATTTCTCAAGATCACTAGGATGTTCATGAAACTGGTGGTATTTGACCACCAAACCATCCACGTAGCATTCCACTAGGATCCTAAGGATCATTGTGAGGATGTCGTGCATGGATCACTGATAAGTGGATCTTACATCCTTCATAAATAAGGGAATTAACTAATAGTAGAATGTACCTTGTGTTTCTATGAATATAGTAGAATTATAATCCTTAGGGACCATCCAGATCTGATTGTATCTGAAGTATCCATCCATGAATTAGAGATCCTAGAAACTAGATATGGCATTAATCAATAGCTCTATCATTAGAAGGGGAAAATCATCCTTCAGTCAATGGAGGTTGAGATCCTAGGAGTCTATATAGACTTTGATATTCCAATTATTCTTCCTGATTCGAATTATGTTTTATATCCACTTTGGGTACTAAAATACCTTGATGAATTTGGCTTTGATAATCTTGTCATCTTTGGCCTCGACCATGGAACCATGAGAAGGGTGCATTTTCTGTAAGTCTTCTTGAATACATGATGGATCACCAGTAGAACAAGATGGTGGATGATGAACTGAGGGACTAGCCCTATAATCTCATCATAAATTCATGAAAATACATCATAATATTTCTTTGGGAAATACATATACTATTTTTGTTCCTTTGTGGTCATGACCGCATTGATCAGCGTTGGACCCGGGTCATCCTCAATACAAAGGTTCACCAAAACCAAATCATCATAGATAGTGGAGAAGCCATATTTTGATGCATTTGGAGCATGTTCCAAGTCATCTTATTCATCATATGAGGAAGGGGAATCAGTGAGAGGATATGGTTCATCAAGGAATAATGATTCTAAGGGAACACGAGATTTTTTTGGGTAGATGTGGAATAATGGTTGGGAGATTCTAGCTCTACTGAGACTATAATGACAGAGGTTGTTGTACCAATCCCATCAAGACTTAGACTGTGTAGTTCATGATTATTGTAGAAGTAATGGCTGTATTTTGGATTATTTTTTTATTCTATTATTAGAAAACTAGGCGTAGATGACATACAATGGTAGTTATGGGGTGAACATCTTAATACCTTACAAGGGTAGTGGTTTCTAGTATCAACCGAGCCTAACCTATGTATGAATATGAGTTATACTTTTGATATTCTTTTTTACCTAGGAATTAGTAATCATTTCCTCCTATAAATGAAAAATAAATTTCCCAAGTCCTACATTGTAGCCTCTAACTAGTGAATTAGGAGGATGAAAGCATCATCCATGTTTGTCCATGGGTTGGACACAATAGTTGTGTGTTCAACCTTATTGTTTTGAACCTTCTTGTATTTGATCATGTAATAGATAGCATCCTGATAGTGTGATTCACAAGATTTTAATGGGGGCACATCACCTTGATGTATTCCCAATCAACCATTCATGTAGTACTTGAGGCATTGGTGATATGAGGAGGGGATTACTGCATGCAGATGAAAAAAATGCCTACCCATCAGTGTGTTATAGGTGGTATACTATGAGATGACCATGAATTCATAATTTACTAACAACCCAAAAAAACTAGATCTTCAAATGAAATCTTCCATAGGGTCTCTACTCATTCCTGTCATAATTACGAATTTTCAAGTAATAGGGACTCAAGTTTGCTTTAGTTACTCGTAGATTGTAGAGCATCCGAGTCAGGATGTGATTGATCTTGGAAACTATATCAACAAAATAATAAAAGATCTATAATCCACTGAACTGGTTGGTGATGTATAGAAGGTGAATGTTCCCATGTATGAGTGAGACCCCAAATTCTTCAGAGAAATAAATTATGGATTTATATTCTTCTTTTTTGACATCTTCATCATATAAGGTATCTACAACTGCTACCTATGTTTCAAACTGGGGGGTTCTCTTTAAGGCCTCTGTTAGAGCCTCACAAATCTTTTTTGATAGATGGTGTTCCTTGAGGATTGAGAGCTTTATAGGTATGCTGTAGAGATTGTTTAAAACATATTTCTTTAATTAAATATGTATATTTATTCCCGCATGGGGTTGTTATTTAGAATGAGGAATGATAGGAGTTGCTGGATGAACAACTAAATTCTATATTGAGCTAGAAATATCTTGATTCACATCTGGTAACATTCCTAGAACCATTACTAGCTGAATATTGGATGGATAAGACCTAGATTTTGTTGGATACAATCGATCATGATGTGGCTATTGCTATTTTTCTTGGTCAATTAGCACAATTATCTATAGTGGCATGCTTGATAGAGTAGGCTGGGAGGACTGTGCTTTCTTAGCACTACACAAAACCTGTTGTCTATTTTGGTATAATGCATGACTTGTATTGAAGTAATAACCTAAGCATTGTAGCAGTTTTCATGTCCTCAACTTCCTCTTTGACGATGTGATCCAGGGGTACTCATAGGGCATATCTGGTTCTCCACATCGTTGAGAAGCATGAAAGGTCCCAATAACATGGTGATATCCATAGAGGAAAACTCCTTCACTTTATTAGAGTAATATTCAAATAATAGGTGAATCCTTGTGGAGATTCCCATCTCAGGAGGCATGGAATCAATGAGGGTGCAAGATAAATTAATCACTAGGGGGGAACTTTAAATTCCATTGCACCATTGGTGAATAATCTTCTAAAACAAATATGGTTACAAGGTCAATACAGAAGTGGTAACTGAATAAAGGTGTGGTGACTTAAAGAGTTTCAAGACATCCTAAGAAGGAATGAATGATTCCATGGGCATGAGGGACTTCACTGCAGGCCAAACATTCACCATGCTTCTGAGTCTTGTGGTTGGAAACCTGCTACCATTCACCCATACTGTCACTATCAGGATTTATGGCGATGTGTGAGACCTATGAAAAATATATCCCAACTTTACTAGATCATTATACACATTGTCCTGAATCCATTTCTTGAAAACATAGAATTTCTTGATGATGTTTCCAATTATTATGTGGCAAGGGAAATGGTTAGGGCAGTCAGCAAGCTCGATATCATGGGGTTTCTTATACTCTGAAAGCCATATAATTCCCTGATCCATGAAAATGAAAAAATAACTAGGAACCTAAGCATCCTGAAAGGATTAGGTTTGGTTCATCCTGTCTAGGAAGCGATCTTTGGGATCATTTCCCTAATGAGGGGTTGGATCTTGATGAGGGTTCAATGCCACCTTCTCTTATTGAGGTTTCTGTACTTGATGAGGAGGTTCCTGCTAATTCTTCCCTAGGAAAGGCTAATCTTGAAGAGGTTGTTGCACCCGGAATGACTATACTTGGTAAGGATCTATCAGAAATATATCTAGTGGATTGGGGGCCTATACATGTACGGTGGAGGTAGTATCTACCTTGGTGTATCTTCTTACATAAGTTATAAGAGGCAATAGGAATACTTGGCTATCTTTCTTCAAGGTTTCCTCCAGGAATTGAGCCTTGTCAGAAAAATCATAGAATCCACCTAAAAAGTTATGAGTGATGGGTATAGGGAGCATTTTAGTCTTTATGTCCCCCCCACACATATTTATCATCTTATATTTAGTTTTCGACATATTAGTTGAAAACATTAGGCCTTTCCACCAGATGAAAATGTATATGAAACGTTTATCAGGCTATTTATTGCACTTGAAAAGGTTTACAATACTTGCATTTCATATAGTGGAGTTGAACGGGTTGAGAAAATACCTTCAAAGGTCATCCCATCTTGTGAAATATCCTATGTGAAATTGGAAATACTAGAGGAACAGAACCCCTTCAAATATTTATATAAAGTATCAGAGCATAGTAGCCTCCTACTACTATGGGGTCCTTAATATGGGTCTACACCTTGAGATGAATTGGTCCATATGCTGGAGTGGTTCTTCCATCTCATTGAAGGGGAGGAAGATGTATTTATGAAATTTTGGGGGTGTTATCATATCATCCACCCATTCTGAATATAAATTTTTCCCTGTGGGATTTCCACCTATCGCATCTCAGGGTCTTTGAGGAAAGTGGTGAAAGTGGCTATCTGATTATCTTGGTGGGGGATCATTTATTTATAAGGATCCATAAAAAATAGCATGTTGAGAGGATTATCACAATGACAGGAGAGATCAACAGCTCATGAAATATCTTGATTTGGGTCCTAATGAAGGTTATCATGTTGCTTGAGAAGATTCAATGATGTATATCGTGGTCTCTTTCCACAAACTCTGGTCTTTTATCTATTGAGATGCATAGGATTACTAGACTCAATCGGGAACAAATAATTGAGAATAACTTGTGGATTAACCTTTTTCCCCAGTGAAGGGGAACACGATCCTATCAAGGAGCACCATAATTCGAGCAATGCTCAGTAAGGAGAACATTGATGATCCTCTTTTGATCTGGGGCATTCTAGAGAAAGGAGGAGATTGCAGGATTGACCAATGTCTTTTTCAAGATATCATAAATACTAGAGGTCTTAGAGGTCTCAATATACTCTTTACCATTATTAGTTTTCCGACCAATAAATAATGATGTGGGTGGATCCTTGAGGTAGAGTTTCTACCATTACAAGCGAGTGCATACACATGTATGAGGGTCTGTTTGATACTGTACTACCCCAGGGGGTGGATTTTCTCTGTTTAACCCTATATCAGTGACCCATATTTTAAAATCTTTATAATTACCATATTTTACATGAATATACATGAAAAAATATCTTTAATACCACTGGGTATGTTAGGAAGACACATTATAGGGATGAAGTGGAGAGCAATGTACAATAAAAAGCCCCATAATGGTGCATGCGATGACTCATATTCCATGATTCTATAGAGCACTATGAATCTCTTGATGCATCTTTATTAGAGGGTATGATGGTAGTTGGGTGATAAAGGGTGTTGATCCACTCATAATGCTACCAAATCAACCATGTGACACTACTGGTAAATGTAATTGAAATTCTCTCAGCTTCTTGGGTAGACAAATTAACAGTCATAGAGGAGAAAACCCATCATATAGAAAGTCCAGTGGAAGCACATGACCTGGTCCTAGTTGAGGGGATATGATATGTGGAATCTATAATTCAAATTTTTCCAGAATACTATAGACAACTGATCAAACACTACAACATACCATAGGCTTTCATGTTTAGAAGTAGGGATATACTCTTGTTTGGCCCAATCTTTGGTCGATGGTTTATAAGAGATTATCATTGATGATGATGTGGATTAGTGTAATAGCTTGTCAGACAGAAGATAAGCCACAAAACAAGTTATCTATTAACTTCTCATTAGGCCATCTCTTGAGGGTGGTACCAATCACATAATCACATCTATATTGGATGGATTGCTCAACACCACCTCATGTGAGAGGGTAGTGGTGCTCATTGGTGACTCAACTAGATACTCATCATATATCCCATTCCAAAATATCTCTAATTTTCTTAGGTATAGGTAGTGTGTGAATCTGGTGATGATAGATATGACTTCACCATGATCCTCTAGAAGGGATCCAAATCTTCCTCCACCTACATGTACATGTGGATGGATTTAGGGATTCTATTGATCTAACCTTCCGAGATGATGAAGTTCACCTTATGGGCTCCTACCCTAGACTCTAATATAGATTATTTGGGTAAAGGTTCCGTCAAAAAACAAATTCAATCTCATATTCTGATAGGTTAATGGGATTGAATACACTATAGTACTTTCTGTAATTTTACCTTCAGTGGTAGTAGTTCTCCCTTCTTCCCAAGGATGGTTCTTTAGGGAAGGTATTTTTTGCGGCAGGGGAGGACCTATATGATGGTGGGTGGTACCACAGGGTGGATCTCTGATTTGATCAATTGGGATATGTGGAGGACCTCCATATCAATTTTTTGTTGAAGTGGGGAGGACCACCACTTCAAATATTATAGTAGTAGGGAGGGCCTTTACTCTGGATGTGGATAAAGTAGATAGGATATCTTCCTTGGTCAGTGAGAACACATGGAGGATCTCCATGTTGACTGATGGTAATGATATGTGGAGGACCTTCATATTGGTGGGATAAGTTGCAAGGAGAACCTATGAACTGATCAACATTGGTGTGGGGAGAACCTCCACAAGAGATGGTGGAAACATGGGGAGGTCCTCTATGTCTTTCATTGAGGGAGTGGGTAGGACCTCCACTCTAATTGGTAAGGGAATAGGTAGGACCTCTATACTAGTGAGTTAAAGTGAGAGGAGTAACTTCATACTAATCGATGATAGAGTGGGGAACACCTTCACTTGATCATGGAATAATGTGGGGATGACCATCACATTGGTGGACTACAACACAGGGAGGTCCCCCTTGCTAGGAACTATATGTGTGGTGAAGACATCCATATGAGGTGTCATTAGAGTGGGGAGAACCTAAAGTTTTTCTGATTCATGGATCATGGGGAGGATGTCTATATTGAGTATGAGAGAAAGGAGAACCTCCACATCAGTTGGAGATAGTAAATGGAGGGAATCTATACTAAACCTCATTATTACAGCCTATACCATAAGGGATGATGGTGGAACTATCCATTGATAGATTCAACCCAGCCTACCTATTTGGTGGATGGGGCATTGATCCCAACCAGGCATTTATGGGACCCTAATCACCAGTATAAGGGATTTGTTAGAATTCTCCTATGAATATAGGATCCACTGAAGCTACATTAGATGATCACCCTTAGTGAGAATTCTCCTAATCATCTTCCTAATGTTGATTGTAACACCCGAGATTTTTATGAGTAATATTTTTTTTTATATATCATCAAAGGAATCTTTCACTACATACTAGCTTGGCTTACTTTACACGCAATCACGACCTTCCTCGATAGCTTGCGTCGTACGCAATACCGAGTTTCACTAAACAACGATATGCTATTAAAATATTATTAAAACTAGCCGTTATGAATAGTAATAACCACTTTTTGAAATTTTATAAATTTTATTTTTCAAAATGGACTTCATTTTTGGATTCGGAATACCGAAATTATCCTAGGGTGAAATTTTGGTATTTTTCTGAAAACTTTCAATTTTTGATGAATAGTGAAACCACAAAGTGGTAGGTTAAAAACTGAATTTTGCATAAAACTTAATTTTACCGCTTCTGTGAATGGAATTTCGAAAATCCGACAAACACGGTTAATATTAGTAAGTAAAATGTGGTTCAATGAGATAAAAATAATTTTTTTGGTGAATAGTAACTTTTTACTTTTTTTTACCGCGGTTAATAGTAAATAGGGTAACTAAGGGTAAATATGATATTACTATTACCCTAACACATGTCCTAATTATATTGGATAAGTGTAATTCGACCAAAAACAACCTTATGAATAAATTATGACCATTTAGGCCCACATGAGTTAGATTAGGACATTTATTATTAATTTATTTAAAGAAGGGTTAAAATAGTTAAAATCAAAGTTTAATAAGTAAATAATTTTTAATATGGGGTTATACATAAGATAAATTCGACAATAAATATTCATTATAAATCTAAAAATATTTCCTACATAATGGTATTTTATTTATAATTTTTAGACATTAAATAATTTAATTTAATTATGACACAACGATGATGCAGTAATTATCTTATTTATGAAATATTGACATAATTGATGTTATAAACACCAAAATAAATGTAATTTGAGACTTTTTATGAATTAAACTAATTTTCTAGGTTACTATGATATATTATTGTTGATTTAATCAACTTGGTTAGAACATATAATTCTGTTATAACTTTCACAAAAATCATATATCAAATAGTGTCAAAATTGACACAAAATAGTTTTTAAATCAAATATTATATTATTAATTGTTATTTTATTCCTAAAAATATAAGGTTAGGCCAAATGACTTATATAAGTATATATTTATTTGGGGTTCGTTTGGCATGTTATAGTAAGTGTATTAACCATATAGTGAAAGAAAACAAAAAGACACGGTAAAAGTTAAATTATTTAACTTAGAGTTAAATCTAATTGATAAGGTTAAAATAATACCCTAAACTTGTCTAAATCCTATTGGTTGATAGGATTTCGACCCATCCCTACTTTAGCTTCGAAATAAGACCCTTTGGAACCATTATAAACCAATTTTAACTTTAATATAAAATAATGTTTTGAGATATTCCTAAGGTGCCCCTCTCCTCCCTTATAAAAGGGCACCTCCTCCCCCTCCTCCTCACACCAATTTGAGCACTCAAGCTCATCCAAACCCTGCCATTTTCTCCTATAAACTTCCCTAGAATAATCCTAGAGGTCCTGGTATTCTTCAAAGACCAATCTTAGTTCCCTAAGTGGAGGATTCAAAGAAGCGTTCCAAAGAAGAGGTAATATCCATTACCGATCTTTTCAATTTCTTTCTTCTTCAACTTCTTCTTCTTTAGTTTTTTCATGATAAAGTAATAGAATCATTATTACTTACATACTGATATGTTATTATAAATATGAAACAACCCTAATTCACCTTCTATCCATCCTACAGAAAAATGAAATCACCGCGTGTGCGTACGTACGGAATACCGTCTCCACGCCGTGGTGTAATCTATTTTCCACCATCACTTTACAAGGATGGGTATAATGGTGTAATGAGTAACTATTTATGATTATTATTAAGTAATATTGATACTGAAATAATATATATATATACTCCAATAAAATTTCACGATCATAGGAACGATATCATCACTCGTGCGTACGTATGGAATACCGTCTCCACGATGTGATGCGACTCGTTCTACATGATCATCATTACATAGTAATTATATAAATGAATTGAATGAATAAATATGATATATGTTACACTAATACCATTCTGGATATAAGGTATCTATAACCTTAAAAGAAGAATAAGAATTTATTCGACAAAACACGCATAAGAACAAAAGGCAATAAAGACCCGAGTAACAAGTAACAATGAAATATTACTAATAAGAAGCTAAGAATATGACCATATATGATATAATATCAATATGTATGATTCTGGAATAAGTCAATAACATTATTTAAACCATTATAAAGGAGCTTCGGACACGTACAAAGCAAATCGGACCTAAGGTAAGGGAAATATCACAATCTCATTTTTATCCGAGATTGTTTATTCATAAGTATTTACTGGGGTGTATTTTATCATCCACATCCATGTTTCATCAATATGTAATATTATTTCCATCCACCTACAATTTTTTAAATCCATTTTTACCCTTCGGTGAGTTTTTAGTAATATGTATGAAAGGAATATTTTGTCATTTTTCGTACGAGGTACTTTTTGACTTTTCCGACAAAAGTACGAAGAATGTTTTTTTTAACTTATACAGAATGAATGGATTTTTAAAACATTATTTCCAAGAAACTTCCTTTACAAGTTTTCAAGTTTATTTTTAATCAAATTATTTTATTTTAAAGTTGTATGACATGTTATGAAAGGAAAAATGTTTTTGAAGTAGAAAGGATATTTTCCTCAAGAATGGAGTTCAAGTATTTTATCAAAATTATTTTCCATCTAAGATAATAAAAGGGTTCTGTTTTTATCCCTATTATTACATTGGTTTGATTATGTTGTGATGGAAATATTTTTATGAATTCCTTTATCTTATATGAATTGTTTTATGATGTCATGTTGTTTAAGAATTCCATTTTTATTACATGGGTTACGCTATGATGTATGGTTTATGATTATGTGGCACACATAAGAATGGATTCATTATAAGATGGGTGGGACCTATATCTCCCTCCAATGCATTGGGTAAAGATTTTATATCTAATGAGATAGACATGGCTGGAACGGTAGGTTATACCGGTTCAGTGAAACATGACTGGAACGAGGGTGACTCGGTTCAGAAAGGGACTTTGTCCACTAAGATAGTCTTGGCAATGAGTCATGACTAACAATAAATGATTTTCCATGATTATGTGTGAATGCCACAAAGTTTCAAGTTTTATGTTATAATTATGGGGATCTCATTTTCACTTTTATGATTTGTTCCATGTTAAGATATTATGATCTCTTTTGCAGGTTATGATTTTCAAAAAGATATGATATGATTTTTATTTCCTTTATTTGCCCTTGCTGATCATTTGAGCTCACCCTTTTATGTTTTCTTTTCCCCAGGTTAGGAAGATGGATATTAAGTAGAATATTCTAAAGGGACCCTAGATATGATGAAATAAATTGGAGACACTATAGAAGATTTATGAACCAGTTGTTTATGTTTCCCAGTTTCTAAAGACACTATACCTATACGGTCCTTTGTGGTTTTGTCATATGTTGTAATAAGTGTGCTTCAATTTTGAAGTATTAACAATGTATGTAAAGTATGGGACGTTATAGTTGGTATCAGAGGAAAGGTATAGTCAACCGTTGGAAACTAGGATGTGAAAGACTTATTAAGAACCCTAAGGATACGTCTAAGCATAGAACACAATCTTAGTGTTTTAGAAATGGCCATGAATACCCTAGGATAAGACCTTAAGTGTGAAATTTTATTCTTGATTATGTGGTTTTCCTATTATAATTAGTGTTGCTCACACTATTCTTCTTGGTTTTAGTCGATGGCTGGAACCCGAAGGAACCGTGTTAATGCGGAATGCGATGGGAAATGAAATGATTGTCCCCCTGAGCAACCAAACGATATGGGAGCTGGAATGCAAAATCTTGTAGCCATGCTCACACAACTTTCTCAAGCTATGAATCATGCAGGACTTCCAAACGAACAAAGGAAGGAGCAACATTCTGTTGAATCCTTCATGAGGCAGCGTCCACCTTCTTTCAGTGGGTCTACTGATCCATTAGTTGCTGAACAATGGATTAGTACTACTGAAAAGATATTTTCAGTTCTTCAATGTTCTGAACATGATAAAGTCATCCTAGCAGTGTATCTTTTGGAAGGAGATGCTGGTCAATGGTGGAATCTTATTAAGAATACGAGGCAAAGGGATGAAATTGAGTCTATGGAATGGGACGAGTTCAAGAACTTATTTTTCAATAAGTACTTCCCTCATATTCTCCGAACAAAGATGGAGAAAGAGTTTCTTGAACTGAAGCAGAGGGATGATGAATCTGTTGGTACCTATAAAGAAAATTTTACAAGACTTTAAAGGTACGCTTCTGGTATTATTTTCCAACCTGAGAGTAAGATCGATCGATTCTTTTGTGGCTTAAAACCAAGTCTTCGAAGGGCGTTAGCCATAAGGGACTTCAATAGCTACGAGGAAATCGTTCGATGTGCTCTCAAAGTCGAGATGGAGATTGGAGTAACCCATCAGTCACATGGGTTTGATAAGAAGAGGAAGATGGAATTCAAAGGAAAATCTAAAGAGAACACTGAAAAGAAGATGAGCTTTCCCTTATGCTCAAAGTGTGGAAAGAAACATGGAGGGAGTTGTCTTAAAGGGACAAGTAAATGTTTCAAATGTGGAAAGGAAGGTCATCGGGCATTTGAATGCCGCGATAATGGGAAGAAGATGTCTAATGATGCAAACAAAGGAAGGGATACACAGAATGAACCTATTACAATTCAATGTTTCAAGTGCAAGGAGATGGGGCATTATGCCAATCAATGCCCAAATCCAAGGGTTGATGATGATGGTCGACGTCAACAAAATCTTAAGGCTAAATACAAAGGAAAGTCACATGCAATTTCTATCAGCGATGTGGAATACGATAACGAAGTGGTGAAAGATACACTTACCATCCACTCTAAAGTAGCAAATGTTTTATTTGATTCTGGATCCACCCACTCTTTTATTTCTGAAAAATTTTCTAAGGGTATCACCGTATTACCTCAACAATTACATGTTGAGTTAGTTGTGACAACACCTAATGGCACAACAGTCGCATCAAAAGTTTATAATTCTTCTCCGATCAAAGTTTGTGGGAAAGTGCTTCCTGCAAATCTTGTGATCCTTCCTTTATTGGAATTTGATGTGATTCTTGGCATGGATTGGATTTCTCTACATGGAGCTCATATCAATTTCCAAAGAAGGGAAGTCACATTTCATATTCCAGATCAATCTACGATCGTCTATCAATGCAAGGATGAACATAACCTTCCAGTGGAAATTTCTTCCATCTTATGGGTATTGATTCCACTAAATAAAGGTTATTTATCTAAAATGGTTGGTGAGAAACTCACGATTAAGAATATTCCCATTGTAAGGGAGTTTGATGATGTCTTTCCGGAGGAATTACCAGGTCTTCCACCAAATCGTGAAGTTGAGTTTTCAATAGAACTCGTACCGGGTTCTTTGCCTATTTCAAAGACACCTTATAGAATGGCCCCAATTGAGTTGCAGGAATTGAAGAACCAACTCCAAGAGAATCTTGATAAGGGATTCATACTCCCTAGTGCATCACCTTGGGGAGCACCTGTTCTTTTTGTTAAGAAGAAAGATGGATCAATGAGACTCTGCATTGATTATCGAGAACTTAACAAGATCACTATCAAGAACAAATATCCTCTCCCACGCATTGATGACTTATTTGACCAACTACGCGGAGCTCAATACTTTTCCAAGATTGATCTTCGTTCAGGGTATCATCAATTAAGGTTCAAAAGGGAGGATATACCAAAGACGGCTTTCTGTACAAGGTATGGACACTATGAATTTATAGTGATGCCATTTGGTCTTACTAATGCCCCTGCTATCTTCATGGATCTAATGAATAGAGTCTTTAGAGACTATCTTGATTAATTTGTGGTAGTATTTATAGATGATATTCTTGTCTATTCAAAGAGAAAGGAAGAGCATGAAGATCACTTGAGAATTATATTGAAGACCCTGAGAAAGGGGAAGCTTTATTCCAAATTTACCAAGTGTGAATTTTGGCTTCCAAAAGTTGCATTTTTGGGTCACATAATCTCAAAAGAGGGGATATCTGTGGATCCATCAAAAACAGAGGTTATCGAAAGATGGTCAAGACCAACAACAGTAACTGAGATCCGAAGTTTTCTTGGTTTGGCTGGATATTATCGACGTTTTGTAAAGTATTTTTCACGATTATCTAATCCACTCACCAAGTTGACTCGGAAAGGAGTTAATTTTGTCTGGACGGAAGAATGTGAAGAGAATTTCAAGGAGTTGAAAAGAAGGTTATCCAGTGCACCTGTGCTCACACTACCTTGTAGTGGAGAAAGGTTTGTGATATACAGTGATGCATCCAACAAGGGATTGGGGTGTGTTATTATGAAAAATGATATGGTGATAGCTTATGCCTCACGACAGTTGAAAATCCATTAGCAAAATTACCCAACACATGATTTGGAGTTGGCTGCGGTAATCTTTGCATTAAAGATTTGGGGGCATTACCTTTATGGTGAAAGGTGTGATATTTATACTGATCATAAAAGTTTAAAGTATATTTTCACACAAAAGGAGATGAATATGCGTCAAAGAAGATGGTTGGAGCTGATTAAGGATTATGACTGCTCAATCCATTACCACCCTGGGAAAGCAAACAAGGTGGAAGATGCATTAAGTCGACAAGACCATGCTAGTTTATCCATGATTAGGATCACAAAATATCCAATATTTATGGATTTACAAAGGATGGATCTTGGAATTATAATGGAAGGGGAAAAATCTTATCTTTCTCAAATGAATGTTCAACCATCTATACATGTGAAGATTAAAGAGGCACAGAAAGAAGATGTAGAGTTACAAAAGAAGGTGAGAAATGTTCCTGAATTCAACCTTGATTGTGATGGGATAATAAAGTTCAGGAATCGGGTTTGTGTTCCTCCCATCCCCGAATTAAAGAAGGAGCTGCTGGATGAGGCTCATAGTTCATCATTCTCTATTCATCCTGGAAGCACGAAGATGTATAGGGACCTGAAAGAGTACTTCTGGTGGGATGGCATGAAAAAAGATGTTGCTGAATATGTCTCTCAATGCATGGTTTGTCAACAAGTTAAAGCTGAGAGACAAAAGTCTAAGGGGATGTTACAACCATTTCCCATACCCAAATGGAAATGGGAAAACATCACTATGGACTTTGTCACAGGACTTCCTAAAACATCCAAAGGAAATAATGCTATTTGGGTCATAGTTGATCGTCTTACAAAGTCTGCACACTTCATTGCTATTAGAGAGGATTTCTCTCTAGATCAGCTTGCCAGGATATATGTAAAGGAAGTGGTAAGATTGCATGGAGTACCACTTTCTATTATATCTGATCGGGATCCGAGATTTACCTCGAAGTTCTGGAGAAGTATTTAGCATACTCTGGATACAGAGTTGAGTTTCAGCACTGCTTATCATCCCCAGACAGACAGTCAGTCTGAAAGAACAATTCAAACCCTAGAAGATATGTTGAGAGCTTGCTCTATGGATTCCAAAGGAGGTTGGGATCAACACCTACCTTTGGTGGGATTTTCTTATAATAATAGCTTTCACTCCAGTATTCAGATGGCTCCTTATGAAGCTCTCTATGGAAAGAAATGCAGGACTCCAACTTGCTGGGATGAAGTTGGGGAAAGAAAGCTATTAGGACCTGATCTCGTTGATGAAATGGTAGAAAAGGTCAGATCTATTCAACAACACATAAGAGCAGCTCAGAGTCGACAGAAAAGTTATGACGACAACCGAAGAAAAGACCTAGAGTTTGAAGTGGGTGATAAAGTGTTCTTACGAATATCTCCCTGGAAGAGGGTTATGAGATTTGGAAAGAAGGGGAAGTTGAGCCCTAGATATATCGGTCCTTTTGAAATACTGGATCGTGTTGGGAAGGTATCTTACCGATTGGCGCTTCCACCGAATCTCTCTCAATTTCACGATGTGTTCCATGTATCTCTCCTGAGAAAGTACATACCTGATCCTTCACATGTACTCAGCTCAGAAGTTGTGCCGCTGAAGCAAGATCTTTCTTATGAAGAACAACCGATAGAGATTCTGGATCGTAGCGAAAAAGTCCTACGAAACAAGACCACTCGATTGGTGAAAGTTTTATGGAGGAACCACCAATTAGAAGAAGCTACATGGGAGCTTGAGGATATGATGAGGGAGAATTATCCTCATCTGTTTGTTACAAAGTGACGAATTTCGAGGGTGAAATTATTTTTAAGGGGGGTAGAATGTAACACCCGAGATTTTTATGAGTAATATTTTGTTTTTATATATCATCAAAGGAATCCTTCACTACATACTAGCTTGGCTTACTTTACACGCAATCACGACCTTCCTCGATAGCTTGCGTCGTACGCAATACCGAGTTTCACTAAACAACGATATGCTATTAAAATATTATTAAAACTAGCCGTTATGAATAGTAATAACCACTTTTTGAAATTTTATAAATTTTATTTTTAAAAATGGACTTCATTTTTGGATTCGGAATACCGAAATTAGCCTAGGGTGAAATTTTGGTATTTTTCTGAAAACTTTCAATTTTTGATGAATAGTGAAACCACTAAGTGGTAGGTTAAAAACTGAATTTTGCATAAAACTTAATTTTACCGCTTCTGTGAATGGAATTTCGAAAATCCGACAGACACGGTTGATATCAGTAAGTAAAATGTGGTTCAATGAGATAAAAAAAAATTTATTGGTGAATAGTAACTTTTTACTTTTTTTTACCGCGGTTAATAGTAAATAGGGTAAGGGTAAATATGATATTACTATTACCCTAACACATGTACTAATTCTATTGGATAAGTTTAATTCGACCAAAAACAACCTTATGAATAAATTATGACCATTTAGGCCTACTTGAGTTAGATTAGGACATTTATTATTAATTTATTTAAAGAAGGGTTAAAATAGTTAAAATCAAAGTTTAATAAGTAAATCATTTTTAATATGAGGTTATACATAAGATAAATTCGACAATAAATATTCATTAGAAAGCTAAAAATATTTCCTACATAATGGTATTTTATTTATAATTTTTAGACATTAAATAATTTAATTTAATTATGACACAACGATGATGCAGTAATTATCTTATTTATGAAATATTGACATAATTGATGTTATAAACACCAAAATAAATGTAATTTGAGACTTTTTATGAATTAAACTAATTTTCTAGGTTACTATGATATATTAGTGTTGATTTAATCAACTTGGTTCGAACATATATTTCTGCTATAACTTTCACAAAAATCATATATCAAATAGTGTCAAAATTGACACAAAATAGTTTTTGAATCAAATATTATATTATTAATTGTTATTTTATTCCTAAAAATCTAAGGTTTGGCCAAATGACATAGATAAGGATATATATATTTGGGGTTCGTTTGGCATGTTATAGTAAGTGTATTAACCATATAGTGAAAGAAAACAAAGAGACACGGTAAAAGTTAAATTATTTAACTTAGAGTTAAATCTAATTGATAAGGTTAAAATAATACCCTAAACTTGTCTAAATCCTATTGGTTGATAGGATTTCGACCCATCCCTACTTTAGCTTCTAAATAAGACCCTTTGGAACCATTATAAACCGATTTTAACTTTAATATAAAATAATATTTTGAGATATTCCTAAGGTGCCCCTCTCCTCCCTTATAAAAGGGCACCTCCTCCCCCTCCCCCTCACACCAATTTGAGCACTCAAGCTCGGAAAACCCCTGCCATTTTCTCCTCTCCACTTCCCTAGAATAATCCTAGAGGTCCTGGTCTTCTTCAAAGACCAATCTTAGTTCCCTAAGTGGAGGATTCAAAGAAGCGTTCCAAAGAAGAGGTAATATCCATTACCGATCTTTTCAATTTCTTTCTTCTTCAACTTCTTCTTCATTAGTTGTTTCATGATAAAGTAATAACATCAGTATTAATTACATACTGATATGTTATTATAAATATGAAACAACCCTAATTCACCTTCTATCCATCCTACGGAAAAATGAAATCACCGCGCGTGCGTACGTACGGAATACCGTCTCCACGCCGTGGTGTAATCTATTTTCCACCATCACTTTACAAGGATGGGTATAATGGTGTAATGAGTAACTATTTATGATTATTATTAAGTAATATTGATACTGAAATAATATATGTATATATACTCCAATACAATTCCACGATCATAGGAACGATATCATCACTCGTGCGTACGTACGGAATACCGTCTCCACGATGTGATGCGACTCGTTCTACATGATCATCATTACATAGTAATTATATCAATGAATTGAATGAATAAATATGATATATGTTACACTAATACCATTCTGGATATAAGGTATCTATAACCTTAAAATAAGAATAAGAATTTATTCGACAAAACACGCATAAGAACAAAAGGCAATAAAGACCCGAGTAACAAGTAACAATGAAATATTACTAATAAGAAGCTAAGAATATGACCATATATGATATCATATCAATATGTATGATTCTGGAATAAGTCAATAACATTATTTAAGCCATTATACAGGAGCTTCGGACACGTACAAAGCAAATCGGACCTAAGGTAATGGAAATATCACAATCTCATTTTTATCCGAGATTGTTTATTCGTAAGTATTTACTTGGGTGTATTTTATCATCCACATCCATGTTTCATCAATATGTAATATTATTTCCATCCACCTACAATTGTTTAAATCCATTTTTACCCTTCGGTGAGTTTTTATTAATATGCATGAAAGGAATCTTTTGTCGTTTTTCGTACGAGGTACTTTTTGACTTTTCTGACAAAAGTACGAAGAATGTTTTTTTTATCTTATACGGAATGAATGGATTTTTAAAACATTATTTCCAAGAAAATTTCTTTACAAGTTTTCAAGTTTATTTTTAATCAAATTATTTTATTTTAAAGTTGTATGACATGTTATGAAAGGAAAAATGTTTTTGAAGTAGAAAGGATATTTTCCTCAAGAATGGAGTTCAAGTATTTTATCAAAATTATTTTCCATCTAAGATAATAAAAGGGTTCTGTTTTTATCCCTATTATTACATTGGTTTGATTATGTTGTGATGGAAATATTTTTATGAATTCCTTTATCTTATATGAATTGTTTTATGATGTCATGTCGTTTAAGAATTCCATTTTTATTACATGGGTTACGCTATGATGTATAGTTTATGATTATGTGGCACACATAAGAAAGGATTCATTATAAAATGGGTGGGACCTATATCTCCCTCCAATGAATTGGGTAAAGATTTAATATCTCATGAGATAGACATGGCTGGAACGGTAGGTTATACCGGTTCAGTGAAACAGGACTGGAACGAGGGTGACTCGGTTCAGAAAGGGACTTTGTCCACTAAGATAGTCTTGGAAATGAGTCATGACTAACAAGAAATGATTTTCCATGATTATGTGTTCATGCCACAAAGTTTCAAGTTTTATGTTATGATTATGGGGATCTCATTTTTACTTCTATGATTTGTTCCATGTTAAGATATTATGATCTCTTTTGCAGGTTATGATTTTCAAAAAGATATGATATGATTTTTATTTCCTTTATTTTCCCTTGCTGAGCATTTGAGCTCACCCTTTTATGTTTTCTTTTCCCAAGGTTAGGAAGATGGATATTAAGTAGAATATGCTAAAGGGACCCTAGATATGATGAAATAAATGGGAGACACTGTAGAAGATTTATGAACCAGTTGTTTATGTTTCCCAGTTTCTAAAGACACTATACCTATACGGTCCTTTGTGGTTTTGTCATATGTTGTAATAAGTGTGCTTCAATTTTGAAGTATTAACAATGTATGTAAAGTATGGGACGTTATATTGATGTTGGGTAGTTCAGATGGGGGCTTGTAGAGAAGGTGTGTAGTCCACCTATTCTTTAGCCTGAAGGACTAGTTGTTGTTGGAGCAGATGACGTCTGGTGGGATCCCTTATTGGTGGATCCTGAATGATGGTCATATCTGTAGTGACTTTTTCATCCCCTACCTACTCAGTATAGTGGAGTGATTAATATGGTTTCTTTGAGGAGAGGATCCAAAAGTGATTCCCTATTGATGTGGGGAGAAGTGGATCCCTATGCGACTGTTGGGGGAAACAATGTCGGTGAGGTGCTGAAGAATATAGATCCCGGTGAGCCATTCATTCCATGGGAATGGCCCCCTCCTTCTCTTATTGGTGTATGAGAGTGTCCATCACTCTTCTTTGGAGGATTTTAGATTTTGATATTGGGTATATCTACCCAGTAGCTAGTTTTGTGATATAAGTTGAAGCATAAGTCATAGAAAAAGTTGTAGCTAAGGCAGTGTTGTACAGGTTTTCTGTGTTAAAATTTATCCTACCACTACATATGCTGGCATGGAATGGCTAGTTTCTAGTAGTTTCATTCCTTCAAATCTAGATGATTAAGTAGTCAGTACATGTTCACGGAAATCGATTCCCAATTCCTCATCATCATCTAATATTTTTAAGGCGTAGAGATAGATCCATACTAAAAATTTCATATAACATAATTCCTAACATTTAAATTCCCCAATTTCTAGTGATTTCCATGCCGAGCCTACTATTTTCTTAGTGGGTCCTGGAACAGGATAGCTGGATCTGATGATATTATAATTTGCTGATGTATGAAACACTACTAGTCTCTATGATGAGGGGAAGAGTTTCCCCATGGATTCACCATTTATATTAGTGGCCTAACATCACCAGCGTCTCAGTACAGTCCTTGATGTGATGGATGTCATGGATAATATCCATTGATAAAGGAGAAAAGTTTCATGTTGGCTTCTCTATTTCTATTTATTATGCTTTCACTGGGGTGCACCGCTTCCATATGTTGATTCACACTTGAATAAAATACGTGTTTCCCCATATTCCCACTTTCCAAAGGTGGGAAACTTTCATTAATTTAAATGTTATTATTTCCCCTTGATCAAAATTGGATGATGAAATGTCAGTTCTGACTTCCATGGATTTCTCCTTGGAACTCATCACCTAGTCTAAGTCTCTCTCAAAGTGTTAAGTCATGTTCACGAAACATATTCTTAGCTCTATATCCTTTATGATTCTAGTTAAATTTAATTCTTCTATTTATACATTCCAAGGGGTCTTTATAGAGAAACAACCTTTGTTTAGGATATTTTTCACATTGGGAATTTTTGGCATGTCCGGATGCAAGGAAGATTTGTCACCTGTATTCTTCCTTATAGGTGGGAATCTTATAGATGAATCCTAGGTGTAACACACATGGCATCCCATGTAGATCACATAATATCTAATTTGAAAGTCATATCATACAAGGATTTCACCTCAGTTATCCCATGGTTAACATGAGGTAGTTAACGTCGTGGGAATATATCCTATATAGATTTCACCTCATGAATTAAATGTTGTTCATGGGGTATCTTGTTCGGGTAAATTTTTCAACATATTACGGAGATAGATCAGAACATTCTTTAGATATGGATCTAGGAGGTGAATCACTAGGAGGGATAAAATGAAATGTTTACCAGTGGATGTATTATAATGAACAATTGAGACGTATCCAAATGGTGTGTCCCATAAAGGGAATATAACACACTATGAAGATTTGATTATAAAACCCCTGGAGGTGGATCAAGGAGGTATGTACCTTGGAGGGAACACCTTGGTTTACCATTGGTCATGATTGAACCTCAAAGAGTCATCCTACAGAACCTATTTAGAAGATTGGGATCATAACCCACATAGTTTGATGCTCTAGTTTAAAGTCATATGACATGATCATTCCATAAATTTTAATGTCATATGGAAAGGATGCTCATTCCATGAAAGGATCATTTATGAGGGATGAAGTGGGGATTCTACAAGTAATATGGACATAAAAAATAGAGTTCATTGGGTTAGATTGTGTAGATATTATGCACAAGAGTTTCCGGATGGATCTAGAGAAGATGTGGTCTCCCAGGTGAGAGGTATGATACTACCAGGATATGGTGGACCAGGGAAAATCAGGATGGATGTGTATGGAGTGGATGGAGGGGATGGAGTGGATAGAGTGGATAGAGTGGATAGAGTGGATGAAGTGTTGGGTTTTTATCTCGGGGACACTTCTTACGTATCCTAGTTAGTTGGGACTCAAAGCCCATATAGTTGGGAATATTGGGACATACACCATAAAGGAGGTCTGTGGAACATGTATGGTGGGGTACTACACATAGAGCATGGTTGGATTACACAGTGGATGATATCCTCAGATCCCATGTGATTCTTTCTCAGTTTGATAAATAAGAAGAAGTAAAAGACTCGACATTTATGTCACCAATGATTCTCTAATGAGATATAAACATGGGATCTTCCAAAGGAGGATGTCATTCCATGTGTCAAGGATCTAACTCCATGTGAGAAGGATTCCATTTAGTATGAGTCAGACATAGAGCATCATATTCCTATAGAATATGGTGTTTTAGGATTACAAATTGAAGCTTACCTCGGGGGGTGGGGGTGGGGGTGGGTGGCTTGTACTCTATGGTGGGATATGGTTTAATCCCATGATGATCATACATGAAACATCCAATGTTCATTTCATAGTTTAAGACTATGGTTTTATGTTTTGTAATAAGGACATTGGTGGTTGGTAGTTTTACTTCATTAAGTGTGGATGTGAAGGACTCACTCCTTACCCCTTGGGCTTACATAACTACATCTCATTCATCCTTCAGTGAGGTATGGATTTAGAAATGATAGATTTTAATGGTGCTGATAAGTGTTCAATCACAACTTACATGTTATCATGCCTTTGATGAGAAGCAAAAGGAATTAGCATACATATTATGAGAAGGAAAAGGTATTGAAATACATGAACTAGGGTCATATGGGAAAACTCATCAAGGGAGAATAAATTACTACACACAATCTTGGAGGGATGTGTGAATGAGGTGCATTCAAGGCATGTGGGTTGCATTCAATGGGTGATCAAAACATGGTGCTCTAACATATGGTCTTCTCATGGATCATCAAATAAAGGTTTAGTATAAGATGGGATATTTGTGAAAAATAATAAGGTTTACTGAAGAGAGGGGTGTTCACATTAGAAGAGTCTTTTTATGAAACTGACAAGCATTCAGATAATTTGGGTGAGGATTAAACAACTATGGGCCCATTCAAAGTAGGATACATATGGAAACTGGTTTAAAAGATCTCTACTTTGATGCTTAAATGATTTCGTGATGTCATCAATGATAATTCTTACATACAATAGAGTGATAGTTCGACTTCTAGAGGATCTCCATGAAGAGGGGTGGGGGTGACATACTTATATCTAAAATCATAAAAAATGGTGCCAAATAATTTAATTGTGGAAGAGGGATTACACACACCACTATCCTGGGCATAGATAATGATGATTTAAGGGGATGGTTGAAATTGTATTTGTCATGTAAGAGGGTTTCACACAGATTAGGTTTCTTATGTGAAACATGGACATGTTGCATGTGGCTTCCTTGGATGTTTTAGTGGCCTTCACAGAAGGGACACAGATTTATGTTGTATCTAGAATTCAAGAGTCTTGTACTCGAATTTAAATCCTTCATGCACACCTCTAAACTTGTTCACACCTCACTTGGATCTCTCATGATGCTCCGTCAAGTCAGATGATGGCTCCAGATTGTCTAAAGTTAGCTGTTTGTGGTTTCATGTGGAATTCAGTGAAAAAATAAAATATTTATTATAAAGAATTTTTGAACATGTAAAATGGAATTTTATACTTGAGGTAAGTATTTTTTTTATCTAAAATAGCTTTGTTTGTGACATATGTTCTATTATGAACATATCTCCTTTTATTAAGTGTATATAAAAAACCTTTTACATGTTACATCATCAATTTATTTATACTCAAGATATATAATTTTTTCTTTCATTTTATTATTTTTTGGTGATTTCAATTAAAATGATTACAAATTATAATAATTTTATTTTAAAATCTCATTGTCTATCGGGATTTTTTATGATTATGTTTTTGATGATTATATATTATAATCATTATCTCAAGAAAAAGATTACATTTCTTATCCTCTGGTTATTTATTTATAATACATGCATTCTTTTAATTTTCGTATCTTCAAGTAATCAAGAGATCAAAAATATATTTTTAAAAAAATAAACTTTATTTCGATATTTGGTTGAAAATTATTTTTCTTCCATATACATGTTTCCTAAAAATATTTTAAAGAAAATTTTTTCTACTCTCTAATTATATTTTAAATTAATTTTTACCCATTATTGAACTTTTAAAAGTCAGTTTAAAAATGAAATTCTTTTCAATTTATAAATAATTATATTTTTACTTTTACTAAAAATGTCAAATGCATCCTTATTTTGATTTTTATGGCATGAAAAAAAATCTACTTCCATGACCAATAAATTATTTGAAGCATCCATTATATGTTTCCTAGGTTATTTTCAAGGATAAGTATTTGGAAAATATTTTATAAATTTTTAGTTATAAAAAATTATTTTAATCCTTGAAAGGATATTTTACTCAAGAAATTTTCGATGTGTTATTTCAAAATATTTGTCCCATATAAGAAGACAATATTTGATGGTACTCATTTTTTAGTGAAGATATGATCCAAGTATACCATTTTTATTATTTATTTTAATGATTCTGATTATGATGAATTTTTTTTATGAAACCCATTCTTTTTCCATGGGTTATGATATGGGGAAATGTTTATGAAACCTATTTCACATCATGGGTTCTGATATTCTGAATGTTTTATGATCTAGTGAAAAATATATGAATGATTTTAATTATGTGATAGGTGGGACCTATACCTCCCTCCAATTCATTGGATAATGATGGATAACTCTTGAGTTAATTATGAAATGCATGAACCTGATTTCATGTTCAAAATGATATTTTTGGAACTACTTTCATTTATTAAAGGTTATTCATGGGCCTATTTCATGTCTATAAAGTTATGTGTGGGAATATATTCATGTATATAATGTTAGGTATAGACTTGTTTTCAAGTCCATAATGTCATTTAGATACCTCATTTCATTCCCACAAGTTTATGTGATGGATTTATCGAATGTTATTAACTTATTAAGTGAACTTGTCTCAAATTAAACTTGTTCACAATGTTTTAAGCTTATGTGTATGCCCCAATTATGTGTTTTTCCATTATTATTCTCACATGAAATATGTTCATTGAATTTTTTACTATTCATGTCTTATGAACTTCTATCATTTATTCCATGACTCATGTTTATAAACTATGACATATATGGTATGTTTTTTAGATGTTATTATCTTGTTCTCATACCATAATTATTATGTTATACTTATATACCCATTGATTTCCCTTAATAAGAATCTATTCTCACACTTTCTTATGTTTCCTTATAACGTGATATGATAAAAGGTATTAAGTATGATATGTTAAATAAGAGTGATAGTTATGAAGAATTTAGTGTGAAATGAAATAGTTAACTTATTAACTAGTTTTTTTATGTTTAAAAGTTTCCAAAGACACTAAACCATTATGATCATTATAAGTGTATCTGTACAATGTGTTTAATAATTTTTTAAAAAGATGTAATATCTATGTATGAATGTCTAGGTCACTATATCTATGTAACTAAACTAGGTACCTAGTGATAGCTTCCAGCTACCTCCCTGCCCTTTTAAAATACCAATGATATAAATACTAATTCTGGATATCTTCCACATATATTTACCACTATGAAACATCCAATTTTAAAGTTAAAATAAATTTTAAACATCCTTACTCCGATCTATTATAAAAATTACAAATTCACCAAAGAATAGAATTATAGGGAGTCTGACCCTGAATTTAAGTTACTAACATTGGAAGGCATGAATTGTTACTCGAAGAACTCACAACTCACTATTTTATATTTGAGTTCACTATAACTATCACTCATTACACTTATAATGGACGGAGTTAAACTCACTATGTACTCTTAAATGTGTTGTAATGTATTACTACCTTCACATACTATTATAAAAGTATATGAGAATAATTGAGAAGTAATACCACACCCATATAAAGGGAACATTCAATTATACAATCATTTTTAATTACACATGTATTGAAAAGAATCTTATTATTATTTATAAGCTCTTATCTAAAGTATAATCTAGACTAGAAATCAAATTTTCATATTAAATTTTTTTCATTTTCTATATATATTTTTCTTTTTTGGATTTTCATATTTAGTAAAACAAAAAGTATTGAATCATCCATGTATATAGGATCATTCCACATGTTCATCATTAACCAGTAATTCTTCAAATCTTATAGTGAACCTTCAAGACACTTTCCCTTTCCAGTACAATATCTCGAGAAACCAACATATATTTTAATATCCCATCATTATATAATCTCCTCATTACTTAACTAAGAGACACATGATTATTTTGTTATAATTTTTCCATTCTTTTAGAAATATTACTCATATAAATAATGTTATATAATACATATCAACCATGTGTCCCATTATCTTTATCCACAACATGCGTTTCATCAAGGAGTACAAAAAATCATTCTAGAATATACACAATTGTTACATGAAAAGAAATATATTTTAAAGGATTTTTTTAAAATCACCACTCAATGTATATAAATTAATGATTGAGTTCAATAAAATATACTCAATTTCAAATAATGATTACGTTTTTTCTAATATATGATCCCATTAATTACTATTTATTAATCAATATCAATAATGGTGATACGTCAATAAATTGTAACACTACCTATGAAATTTATATTTCACCATTAGTTATAATACTTTATTTAGAGATATCACTTCCTACTTGTTAAGAAATGTAAAGTAAAAACCAATCCTATACATAACCCTCAAATGATATATCCAATATTAATCAGTGATATATTATATATATCTCATATCTACTGTCTCTATAAGAAATAACGGTGATACCTTGAATACAAGCACTTACCCCCATTTGAATCAATTGACATCCCATATTAACTTTGGTGATATCCTGAATGTGAATTATATAAAAAATAAATCACCATAGATTTATGAATTCATCAATATATCATAATTAGAAATTAAGTCGTAGTATAGAAATATTTATGTCATATTCTTTGGTATCCTATATTACTTACACACATCACAATACATTTTAATGTAATATAATATGACAATATGTGATATTTGAGTTTCTAAACACACACACACACGCACACACTATGTCATTCTTTAAAACACACTAATTTTTCTAGTTAAGATATCTCTAAAAAAAATTTCACATATAATTATATACAAATATTTCCATATTTGATATATGAGTTTCCTTCAAAAATTCATAATATCATTACCAATTACCTTTATCTCCAAAACTGATATCCCTATATGATATTCAATGTCTCTTGTCACTTATATATCTTTCTTTATACTTGTTCAATGTGACTCCCAAAATATTATTTACATGAATATGTTAAATAACTTATCATATATGTAACATGAATAAGAAATAAAAAAAATGATATTATATTAAGATAAAATGATATAATAAAAGATAAACAATAATATGTTATGAGAAAGAAATATGAATCATCATTATGAAAACTCTAAGAGGATTAAAACCATAAGAAAAACAGACCACAATTGTGAAATCATCATCTTCATGCCTTTACTTGAAAATAATAAACCTATTTTTTACTATTGAAAGATTAAAAATCACTAGAAAAAAATAGAAACTTTATGAAATGGATAAAATAATAGGATGATTAAATTTTTGAGGTTTTTGTAAGGTTATATAAAAGAGATAAAATGGGTAAAATGACTATTGATAATTCATATAAAAATGATAATGTTAAAAAATATTATAATGAATTTATAATATTTTTTTATAAATGAATAATTTATTAAAAATATTATATTAAAATTTTATAATAAATATTTATAATCTATTTAATAAATAAAACATGAAAAATAAGTAAAATATATAAGAAAATTACATATTGAACTTTTTTAAAGAAAAATTATTTTATTAAAGTACATATTTTTTTAAATTTTAAAGTTACATTTAACATATTTAAAGATATAATTTTATAAAATTGATTTATTTTTTTTGATATTATTTCTTTTAAATTGGATAATTTAGTAAATTTTTTATTAAGAAAATAAGTTACCTATGTACATAGTGGATGACATCAATAAAATTAAAATATAATAAAAGATAATATATTGTTAAAATGATTTTTTAGGACATATAAAAATTATCATAAATATTTATAATGGATGAAATTTTGATCCTCTTATGTATATTTACACTTATTAGATACATTTCATATAAAAATACCATTAAAGATTAAAAAATGATAAATTAAAAAAATATTTATCAAACTAAACTATAAATGGTCCTCTCTTATGACCATAAAAAAATTCTTCTATCTATATATTTCATATTAAATACAATCCTAGATTACCTCTCATAAATTATTATTCCATATTAATTATCTTATAGTCCCAAGAAGGATTCCTATATCCTTCATTACGAATGAAACCATTATGAGGAGAGATTCCATATATGTTAGTATGTTATATTCTCTATCCTTTTCAATTAACTTCTCATATTTAATCAATCCAAATATTATTAACCTCAATAATAATGTACCATTATCATCATGATTCATCTATTAAAATGGTTTTACTGTAATTTAACACTATAATGGTACACATTCATTAGTATAACATGTCCTTGTTTGAGTTGGTTAAACCACCTATGTGAACGATGTAATAAAATATTTATAATTTCTATAATGTATGTGTAAAAATACAATATGGATGGTTATTTAGGTCATTAAATAGTAACCATTTTAATTATTTCGGTTTTATATGGGTGAAATAGGAATTCATGATTATTTTAAAGTAACTAATTTCTCTATGTAAAATCTTTTGAAACAAGAATGGTGTGAATTCCATTTATTCAAGACATACACATTTCATCCATTAAATGAACAAGGAAAAATATAATTCATTATAATAATATGATTCCAATACATTTAATAATCTAATAATTATGACTATGTTATCACAAAATGTGGATCAATATATCCATATTGGAACCTATACGAAACAATCAAAACTATTATAATCTATTAATGAAAATAAACAGTAAATAATACACACATATATATAGGAAATAATTATAATTAAATAGGATAAAAGGTATTAAAAATGAATAATGTACATAAATAAGTGATTAATATAGATTTTTTATTATGCAGGGGTTAACACACATTCATTGGAGACTAGAGTGGAGGTACATGTCCTCTCTAAATATTTCTTGTTACTTGAGGTTTTTGATTCTAAAAAATAATTTTATGAATATTTAGGAAATTTCCATCTAAATAACAATTATCATTATCCAATTCTATTTATATTGGGAATTTACATGAATTTCCACCATTTTCCCTCATTGATCAATAAACCATTGAAAATATGTTTATATGTGGAATTATCTGTATAACTTATTTTTAGATGAGAATGGATTTACTCTAAGTTCATGGTATTTGGATTGTTTCGTGACTATCATTATATATAATTAAAATATTTATTATGGATTATTTATAATGGTTTTTAGTTTTTTTTAAATATGTGAATGTAATTTTTTTCTCTATTTTATTAGGTTTTTTTCAATTATTTTTTCAAAATATTTTCTTTGGTTTTCATTTTGAAGATTCTATTTCATGGTTTCATGATTATTTAAAGTAATTTTTTTATTTACCATATCATTATATTTAAAACTCTTAATTATAAAAAAATTATTTGAAAAATGGGTTATCAAAATCCATATGACATTTCTCCTTATATTATAATTTTTTCTAATGTCTTTCTAAAGTGTTTTCATCCATTTCAATTCCTCTAATGTTTCTATTGTCACAGTAGGGTAATGTTTTATAGGAATCTTCTTCTCTCTCTTAAATAAACACATTCTCTTAATATCTCTCTCAATTTTTATTTTTAAACCTTTTTATTATAATTATGAAACCCTTTTCATTCTCATGGGTTAATTTTGATATGATGGATTTATGAATGCTATTATATTCATATGGAACACATGTGTATGGTTTATCACTATGTGACTCTAGGTCCCAAAATTATATATCATTACAATACATTTTTTAATTATTTATATCCAGTGAGATTACAATATAATTGAACATTGGTTGGTATGTTAGTATATTATTTTTTGGGACATAGGTGGTCAGGCTAGTCAATTATGATATGAATGTCTTGGTGGTTAATCTTTACATATGTTAGGATTTTCTCTAATTACTATATTATGACTCAACATTATATTATTAATCATGTTATAATCATGTTTATTACTCTATTGAGTAAGGTTTTATGATTTTGTATCATACTTACAAGTTTTTTTAACCTCAATACGTTATGATATTCTTCACAATCACATATGTAGATTCAATTTCTATATCTTATTATTTAACCATTACTATAAATTTTATCTCACCCCTTATTTTGTTTCCATTACATAGGTAATGGATATGAATATTATGTATTATATTTTAGGAAGGATTCCATAAGTGGATAATTATTTTAGAGATATAGAAGAATTATTGTGTAATATAATGTTTATTTAACCGATTTTTAATGATAATAAACTTATAGATTTTAGGTATGTAATTTATTGTGAAATGTAATGGATTATTTAGTTTAATGAGGAAATATTTTCATTAATTATGTTTGGTCCATATCATTTGGTCTCAAATCTAGTTTTAGTTAAATTTTATGGTTCGATAACATTGGTTCAATTAGTACTATTATTAATTTTATTAATTTAAACTGAAATTATATTAATTTTAAACAAAATTCATATAGGTTGAAACTGAATTATCATGAGAATATTTCTTAGGTTAGGAAATGTTATTATTGATTATTACATGATTTATTACACTTAATATTTCCATTCAATACTCACACTAACCTTTTTTTATTTTAGTAAATGATTAAAATTGAAATGAAATTGAGATAGTTACAATTATTATCCATTTAAAAATTTAAAATGTGTTTTTGATAGAGTGGAGACACCTAAAGTATGGACTTTTATCACATATTAATTATATTATTTGAATTATTGAGGATTATAGGCCAATAATATTGATTCTATTATGAAATTGACCCATGTGTTTTTATCTAATAAAGACATGATTTCTAATGTTGGATGTTGTGGATTTTCCAATCACACTTTAGACATGCCTTTATTAAGAATACAGAAGTTTGAGCTCTTATCATAATTTTTGGGAAATTATTTCCTAATTTGACACTGTATTATAGATTTAATATATGTTCATGAATCATTCCCAAATCCTAATAGATGACTAGTTTTCACCATGTAAGTGATTTGACCCAAACCATGCACTGATGTGAACACACACACATATATATATATATATATATATGATGTTCTATATCATACTATATTTTTTTGGTGATTCTTGAGTTTGAATTAATAAAGTTGGAAACTATGATATTTTATAAAATCTAGGTATGTGTGTTTTGTTGTTGGGTTGAGGCATGTGAAAAGGGATTCCTACATAACCTGATGAAGGGAATAAAAAGCTATAAAGTTCATGCATACAATATATATGTGGTGATGGGATTGAAGCTTAGAGAGGCATCATACTTATCTTGGAATATATGAATAAAAATAGAAATACATAATTTTTATTGTTTAAGGTTGTGTGATATGACCATACCATACAATTTTACATCATGAATCATGTACATATAAGAAAATGGTTTCTAGTAGTGGCTGGTGTGGGACATACTTATTAATAAATTTTTTAGGATATCTAGTTTTTAGTAACTAAACATCATAAGGAATTATTTTTGACAATAATTATGGACCACATAGGATGATTTCATGGGATATATGACCACAAAATAATTATTTGGGGCTTACTCATTGGATGACCATAGGTATCAACTTTGTAGGGAATGTATCATTTTGAATTTGGTGGCCTATAAGGAATGTGGACTTATAAGGAAGGAGGATCGTAGGGAATATGGACCTTTGATGAATGAGTAAGGTATTATTATTGATATTACCATGTATGTGTCTAATTTTTACCAACTGGTGGATATATAAATGTACGGAATGGTGTATCAGGTATATGGACTATTTTGGAAGAGATTATTGATTATACATTAGAAACCCATAGGTCATCCAACTTCCTTCTGAGTGAGAGTTAGATAAAGGATAATTTGATGCATGGGGAATATAGACCCATGTGATTGATATAGGGATTATGTATATAATTCCCATAGGTTCCCTCTTCATAGAGAATACACATCTTTGATAAAGGTGACTCGCATGGAATATGATAATTTCTAGAATAATTTTGGGCTTACACATGAGCTTCCCATGGGTGAATCTTCATCAAATTTGTTAATGGTTGGACTAAATGATGACTAAATTCATTAAGAAAATGGATCTATAGAGAAGTGTCTAGGGATCATGAACATTTTTCCTGAGGATATCTTATCTATAGGGAATATGAAACATTAGAGGATGTGTCTAATAATGAATATAGAACCTTAAGTAATGAGTTGGGGATTATTAATGGGATTCCTATAAGTACATATACTATATAAAAAATGATATTTGTAAATAAGGATAACTAGTTTCATGTTGGATATGGACACATATAGAATAAATCATAGATTATTAATTGTAATTCCATAGGTTCACAACTCTATATAATCAATTAGTCATGGGGATGGTGTCATTAGTTAGAAAATTTCTGGGTTTTATTCCATAGAAGGAACCCCACATGTACAAGAACCCTTGAGTGGATCATGTCAGCCAACTCGACACTTGAGTAGCATGAATAAGCATCATGAGTTAGGTTAAGCTTCTTTGGTGACCTTATAATAAGGATTCTCATTATAATATGGATTCATGACTCTGAATCCCCTAGCAGCCCTCTCATTTGTGAGAAAAAAATGTGAAATTCCATTTATTAAGGGATTATATGATTAACAGGTTGAAAACTAGTGCACAAATTCGGGTTAGGAGTTTTAGGAGTCCTTGGAGGGGGCCTCAGGAAATAATATCCAATGTATGAGACCTATGCGAAGCAGATGCCTAAGTATATGGACAGGGTGAGTGTGGAACCTTAGTGACACAAGATATACCCTTTATTAAATTCCTCAGTGAGGGATATACCTAATGTGGTACATGAGAATATATAGTGCCCTAGTGGGGTACCCTAGTGAATATAGAATCAAAGTTGGGAACATGGGTGAATATAGTACCCAAGTTGGGTAACCAAGTGAATATGTAACAATATTAGAGAACCTATGAGGATATTGTTCCATAGTATGTAACAATTAATATCTTTCATGTATTATTTTTTGATATTGTAAGGATTATTTTAAAACTAGGTGCTGAGACGACTTACGATTAGTGTGCCTATGATAAATGTTTCAAATACATTAAATATATTAAACACCACAAGCACATAGTTTCCCAAACAAAATTGAATAAATTATAAATAGGGGCCCTAATAATAAATATGAGCGAACCATTTATTTCAGAAAATGTGATTTACCCTGGGTAAGACATAACCATTATCAGAGCGGGAAGTTTGTGGAAAATTCATAATAGGAAAAGAAATGAATAAAATAAAGTAAATAAATTTATATATTTATTATTTGATGAAACAATATATTTTTTCTATAATTATATGGTTTTGAAAAATTACAAGGGTTATCCATATAATCCTGGGGAGACTGGAGAATCACTGGAGAGAGAATTGGGGGATCTTTCTGAGACCAACAACAATTGGATCACAGTTCTATGATCAGTGTGAAATGGAATCGGTGGATCTCAGAAATGAAAACAACACATCTTCTTTCTTCATCAATGTTTGATCTGGAATAATGGTTGGGTGATGTTTGGATTGGTTTTATTCCCCATTATTTATTCCAATGATGAACATGAATCAATGGATCAAAGAACTGGTTCATGGATAAGATGTATTTTGGGATGGATTTATCTATGGGAATCTTTTGGGATATTTAATTGTTTGTTATTTTTTCTTCATTTTTCATTCTAATGGAAACAGATCAGGTCCAACCGAACATGGTTGAGGTTCATTGCAAGTTTTCATCTTTCTTGGGTTTCTCTAATTTCTTAATGAGTGTTCATCATAGGGGCTTTAATTTCCCAATGGATCAAGAGAAATACCAAGGAATAGATCAATGAAAACCAATTTCATGGGGAAAATTTTTTATATCAAAGATCCAAACTTGTTATGGAATAGGGATCTTGTAACAGTGATGACAACAATGGATTGAAACTGTATTAGAGGCATTCATACATGAGATTTTGATGAATGAAACAAGAATGGATTTTTGTTTCATTTTTAGTGAGTAAAAGGATAAAATCTCGTGATTGATGGTGAAAAGGTTCATCTAGAGTAAATCCTTGATTCCCAATTTGTTTGAGGCTAAAATATATGGTGATGTAAGAATGATTATATTTAGGAGGGAGAACTCAGTTTTTGGAAATTTAAGAACAACACGACATGTACTATAGATCTACACACTCTGTGGGGACCTGTTAATGGTAGCTAGGGTTTTAGGATGATGGTATGGATCACACTGTGTGTGACCCTAATCACATAGAGAATCTCCTCAGTTATCTTGGTGTGTACCTCATAAGGTAAATAGAAAAGGCTTGAAGTATGTTGGTAGGAGCACGCTGTGTACTCACACATGTACACTGCTATGTCGGATGTACATTTTGATAGTGTGTACTTGGGTAGGACCCAAAGTCGAAAGTACACCCTGTGTACTCCTAGTACATATGTATACTCTGTATCACAGAAAATTTTTATTAGGGTTCATTCCCTATATCCTTTATCTAAGGGTTTGTATGTAATGATATAATACACATAGGATGAGGATCAATTCAGCATGACATTTTGGATAGAGTTTATGGAATCCTTTCTTCAGGATCAGTGTGGGATCCTTTATCATATTCTTTCACTGGGTGGAGTTCATGGTATCATCACAACTAATGCTACATGGGAGATGGACCTCTACCTAGTAGGTTACTATAGATTTAGTTTTTGGTATGCCCCATGGAATTGGGGGAGATCCTCATTTGTGTATTGCATCTCTTCATAATTCTAGTGTATACTTCTAATGGTGAGAAACTATGGGAACTATCTCTCAGATGGACTCCATTATTGCTATCTTAAACATGAAGTGTGTTCTCCTAGAATATTTCTACATAGAACCTTTAAGAAATAATCCTATACTAGACATACAGTTGTGAATTTACCTTGAGACTATGTGTCTTTTTTGTGTATATTTTTATATTATTGTTACATGTGATTTAGAAATATATCTATGTAGAGATAACTATTATTATTTTTTATATGTTTTTTGGTTTGAGGGTGACCTAATAGGTATTGTTATATTAAACACTACATGGGATTTTCCCACACATGTCATGACTGTGAAGATGATCGACATTTTGATAGAGTCTTGGAGTGACCAAGACTAGGTAGTGCTTAGTGATTTGGACAGACTGAGGTTTGTTCTAGTTGTATCTTGATTGGAATCCACATATTTACCTTTAGGTTATAATTATTTTTAGACTCTATGTGGTGGTTTCGTATTTATCCTTTCTTACTTTCCATTTCTTATTATCATACTATGGTTATGGTATGTATATGTATGCATGCATAGTTTACTATTTTTTTTTACATTTAAATATTGTATGGACTTCAAGATGTGTGTATGTATATATGTACATTTTTTTAAGGACTCCCATGTTAGTGATATTCCTACTCAGTTCTAAATACTAACCCCAATCCTATTGGAGGTGAGGTTATGGATTCGTTACATGGGCCCCATTGGGACAATTTGTGACATATTGATATTACAGTAGTCAATTTTACCTTTGGACAAGAGTTTGTGAGATTAGTTTGGGGAAATAGTGTTAATTGTTTCAATTTCATATTTTATGTTAGGAACTTTAGTGTAGGTGTGATAGACGATGTATCCATACAATAGGAATCTGATCTCCTATCATTCGACTCAGTACATGAGAACACTGGTTGTAGGGAAAAAATGGTACATTCATCATATAATTGGTTTTAGTTTCCATTTAATTTATGAGTCATATCTCTAGATATACTCATTGAACATGGTACATCGTGTTTATTTTAGGATGCCCTCATGAAATTTGACTACTAGGATTTAGAATCAGGATCATGAGGATGATCCCCTTAGTAAGGAGGCATCGATGCATTGACCAGTTCCAAATTTGTTACCTCTAGGTGTTTCACTAGATACACCACCACCTATAGAGCAGTAGATGGTACCCATATTTCCAAATGATGAGGTTTATAGGTAGATAAAAAATCATGAGTTTTAGTAACAATGACCCCTCTGGTTCTGATGTGATCCTATTCCACAGGCAGTTGAGGGATAACTTGACGTAGATATATACATTTTCTATCTGGTCAGAACACTAAAAAAATAGATGGAATTACTAGTGGTGAGCCTTCTATATAGCTCAATAGGACAATGGTGGGGTCCCTTGACCTATTCATATGATGATGCACCTCTATCTTTGTTAGGATTTAGCACATTTTCTAAGAGGAGTTCCCTCTAGCTACATTTTGAACAATAAATATATAAGACCATAGATAGATTCAGCATGGCAGTATGATAGTAGCTTATTATTCATCAAGGTTAACCAACCAATCTAGGTACTCAATGGACATGGTTCAATATTTGTTATTCTGGGATCAAAAATTTGGTTGTGGACTTAATATAGAAATTAGATCCAGCGTAATACCTCTATGAATTCTTACTAATGTTTTAGTCCTATAGAGAGATTTGGTGATTGAGTGTTTCTTGCATGGGCAGATGAAAAGAGTAGTTTCTAATAGTGGGAGATCACAAGTAGAGACTTCTGCAGTAGGGATAAGAAATCAGTCTTAAGGACATAGAAGTGTGAGATATTTCAGGAGGAGTTCACAAGACAAAGGGTCTACGGTTCATGCATCACATGATGGGTCTATTAATCATAGTGATAGGTCTTTGTACTCATGGGACAAAAAGGGACATCCTGCATGAGATTGTCCAATTCATTGTATGAATGATAGGAAGATAGTGGATGATATATAGAGGTAGAGGTAATATTAGGACAAGAAAGTTTTGTAGGGAAGAAGATGTAACATAGGTGCTGGGAGAGCATCTAGAGGTGGTAGATACTTCAACTTATTACCACCACCACCCCCATGTGGTCCACAACATCATTGGGGAGCTAGAGGACATGGAAAAGGGGAAGATATAGGTGGTTGAGGCTTAAAACCTAGAGGCTATAGGGATGATTCAAGGTATGATATGTGACTTTTATATCTTAGCTGCAGTACTGGTTGACTGAAGTTCTAAAAATTCCTTTATTTCCACATATCTGGTTCAATACATAGAGATTCTAGTTGAGCCCTTGGCATGAACCTTGTTCTTGGGGACTCCTATAGGAGACGAATCAGAGATCACACACTTGCGTTGATAGTGTGAATTTACTCTTGGAGGTGATATTTTATGTTGGTATCTATTTTTAGTCACGATGGGTCTATAAAATGTCATCTTATGTATAGATTGGTTATCTATAGTTTTGGATTGGATCAATTGTTTTAGGTGGAGGATGCAGTGTGTCCACAATGACGGGAATATGTTTTCTTTTATGGGTGAAATAGAAACCTGGGTAGTGTAGGATGGACTCATGCATATAAGGGTGAAACCGATTACTCACCAGTTGGATACCATGGCCCTTGGTGAAGTGGATGTTATGAGTTTCCATTTAACTATAGTGGTGAAAGAGTATGATGATGTCTTTTTTGAGGATGTTTCAAACATAACACCCCACTGAGAGATATGCTTATTCACTAATATACACCAAGATTTGACACTGATATATGTTCTAGTATATCAGATGGCTCTTGTAGAGCATCGCCGGATGATGGTGCAGTTGAAGGACTTGTAGAGTAAGGTATTCGTTAGACCCAGTGTTTCACCTTGGGTAGCACCAATTTTGTTTACCAAGAAGGAGGATGGGAGATCGAGGTTATGTGTGGACTAGTGGTGCTTGAATCATGTGACCGTAAAGAAAAAGTATCCACCACTAAGGATCAATGAACTCTTTGATTAATTGAGAGGGGCATGATGGTTCATGAATTTTGATCTTAGATTTATCCATCACCAGTTTTCATTATGGGATGTGGATATACTAAATACAACATTCAGATATATATATGGTCACTATGATCTCTTGGTAATAAACTTTGGCTTAATTAACACCCTAATAGTGTTCAGGGGACTCATGAATCAGATCTTTCAGCCCTTATTATACTGATTCATGGTAGTATTCATCGATGATATATTTGTATACTCAGAATCTTAGGAGGAGTATGAGAGACACGTGAGGATGGTTCTCGATGTACTTCAAGAGATCCATCTTTATGAGAATCTATCGATGTGCCAATTATGGATTCTAGAGGTCCACTTTCTAGGACATGTTATCTCAGTAGATGGAGTGGCAGTGGACCTGGTGAAGATTGAGGTAATGCTACATTAGGATCTATTCAAGAGCATGAAAGAGGTACAATGATTCCTTTGGATAACAAATTTTTACTAAAGATTCATACATAAATTATCTAGGATATCATCTATCATGAAATATTTGACCTAAAAGGAAAATCCTTTCATAAGGACAGAGAGGTTTTAACATACTTTTTAGGAGTTGATGAAGATATTGAAGAGTGATCCCATCTTGAGATTACTAGAGGAGGTTTTCAAGTACACATTGTTCTATGATGCATCTAGGACTAGACCGGGTTGTGTTCTAATGTATAGGTAGTTGGTGATTTTTGATGGTTCACTTCAGTTAAGAAAACATGAGCAGAACTATATGACCCATGATCGTTAGTAAGTAGTGGTGTATGACTAAAGATGTGGATACACTATCGAATGGGAGAGTGGTTTATAAACCATTCCGACTGAAAGAGTCTCAAGTACATCTTCTCTTAGAAGGATGTTAAATTATAATATAGGGGATGGATATAGTTTCTCCAAGATTATTACTTTGATATTTTCTATACTCTAGGGAATGGACACGTTATAGTAGATATTATCAGCAAGAGATCTTATTAGGTGTTTCTAAATAAGTAATCAAGGTAGATTTTCCAATTGTTGTTATACATTGTGGATGTATATGGAAAAAATGACCTAAAACTGATGATTGTTAACCCTCTACATTTACAGTTATTTAGGGAGGAAAATCTTGGGGATGTTGACTATGAGACCCTACATACTCAAATATACACTAGACACACTCTTGATGAATATTCTAATGGTGGGGAGAATGTATTTCTTTTCAAAGGATGAATAATGGTACCAATGATGTTTTAGGAGGACGTTCTAATATATATTCATATATCTCATTTGGTGGTACATCCAGGTGTGGAAAAGATGAACCAGGACCTCTGATGACAGTTTTTCTTGATTGGGATGAAGAAGTGAGTTGTAGAGTTATTCTCTCGATGACTTACTTTTTAGAAATTTAAGGTTGAGCACCATGTTCTAGTAGGGTTTTCTCAACCCATTGAGATTCATAAGTGGATGAGGAATGGGATATCCAAGGACTTTGTGATGGTCTTACCACATATGTCCAAGAGACATGATTCTATTTGGGTGATTATAGATGGAATCACCATGTTGGACCACATTTTAGCTATCAAAGAGCATATTTTAGTAGAGATATTGGGAAGAAACTACATGAAAGTAATAGTATAACTCCATAGAATCTTATCTATGACCATTTTTTACCATGATTCACCCGTCACATATTTGTTATGTAAGGGATTAAATGAATTTTTTGGGACTCAGTTATGTTTGAGAATGTCTTTTCACCCTGAGATTGAAGGTTAAACTGAGTGGACCATTCCAGTTCTAGAGGATATGTACTGATCTTTCATGTTGGAATTTTTATTTAGTTTGTAGGATCACCTATAATAGTTGGATTTTGTGTAGAACAAAAACTTCCATTCCGCCATTGGCATGGCACCATTTGAGGCCATGTATTTGTAGCCCTATAGGTCACCACATTGCTAGACTGACCCTGGAGAGTCATTTATCATGGGCCTGGAGTTGTTTATATCCACTATAGAGAATGTGAAAACCATAAAGGATCATATGGTGACTATAAAGTTCCCTTATAAGTGTTATACTGACTAACGATGGAGAACATTGGAGTTAAATAAGGGAGACCATGTTTTCCAAAAAGTTTTACCTTGATGTTGATTAAGGAGGTTGGGATAGGGTAGAAAACCATCTACAAGATTTATTAAACCTTTCCTGATACTACATAGTGTTTGTGAGGTGGTGTACCACTTAGCTATACTGCCACAGTTAGACCATGTATATGACATTCTCCACATGTCAAAACAAAGAAGGTATGTGCATAACCCCTCACATGTTATCTATTGGGGTGAGTTGGACATCATGGATGGAGATACCATTTTTGAGTACTTGGTAGAGATTGAGGATTAGTTGTAGATGATCCTTTTTTGGTTGATCAACTCCTTTAGTTCATGTCTGGTGATAGTATGTGAATATTCAAGGGGGAACCAAGGCGTGGGAGGCTCAAATGCATATATAGTACACACATCTTTTTTATAGGTATTTTTTTTGGATTTTTGGGATTTAAATCCCCATGTTGTGGATATTTTTATGACTCATATTTCCCATATATTATTTTTGTAAAATATATGTATTATTTTTATGATTAGGAACTAAGATGACATGTGATTCTAAGGCCCAGTGTTCCAGGTATAAATGTTCGAAATATATTAAATAGAATGTTTACACAATTCTTGCTTAAAAAGTTGAAGAAATTCTAAATAGTGGCCTCAGTTAGGAATCTGTGGGAACTATTGATTTCAGAATGTGGGGTTTAACCTAGTCACAACATAACCTTTCTTAGCATGGGGTGTTTTCAGAAAATTCATCACGGGTGCAGAAATGATTAAAATAAATGGAATTAATTAACTAATTTATTCATTAATGAAGCGACCTAGTTCTATCTATATGTATATGGTTCTGATAGATTCCCATCATTAGATTCATAATCTTGGATCCATTGGAGAACCATTGGGGAGAGTATTGGAGGATCCATCTTAGATGAATGACAACCAGGTCACATTTCTATGATCGATGTGCAACATGATCATAGGATCTCACAAAAGACAATGGAGTAGCTTATTTATTCATTAGAATCCAATAAAAAATAAAGATAAAATGATGTTTTTATAGTTTTCTAACCTATTATTAATTCCTATTATGAAATCTAATTAATCAAACTATATATTGGTCAACGTATCAGTCATATTTTAGGATGGGTTTATTTTTGGAGGTATTTTGGAATATTTAATTATTTATTACTAGTTCTTATTTTTTGTTCTAATCAAAACAGATCAAGGACAACAAAACATGGGTGAGGTTCTTTTCTCTTTTTCTTGTTTCTTGGTTTTCATTATTTTTCTATGCGTGTTCATAGTTTGGGATTCATTTTCTAAGTGCTTCGACCCAAATATAGAGGAATCAAATATTTCACACCCATTTAATGGTGTAATAATTAGATATCATAGATTAGGAAATAGTATGGAATATGGATATTGTAATAATGATAAAAATTATTGGAAGATATCATATTAGTGGCGTTCATGGAGAGATTTTGAATGAACGATGTAAGAAGTGCCTCATGTTGTGTTTTACGATGAATCGAAGGCTGGAATCTAGTGATGGACTATAGAAAGGTTAGACCATTGTATATCCATGAATCCTATAAATATTCGTTCTAGAATCTAAAGTGATGATGACATGAGAATACATGGGAAGAAGAACTCAATTTCTGAAAATTCCTAAAAACAATGTGTACATCCAAGCTATAAGCTATGTTGAGCCCTATCAATGGTGGCCTGGGTTTCAGGATGAAGGTAAGGATTACACGACGTGTTTCCCCTATCATAAAGCATGTGAACCTACCTGGTCAGCATGGCTTATCCCTTAGGGGGTACACAGACATGGTCATGAGTACATGGCCAGAAGAACACCATCTACTTCCACACAGACATGGCTAGGTTATATGTAAATTTGAATAGCTATGTATTTCGACAGAAGCATAAGTACGTGGACAAGAGCATTCCATGTACTTTCACACAAACATAAACATGGGCTGTTTACAAGGACATGAACCGATGTTGAAGCAAAACACACTATACTCATAGTATATGTCTTGTACTCCTTCAATGAAGGTTTGGAGCCCTTGTCCACTATATCATGGACATGTTTTGTTAGGGTGCATTCCCTATATAATTTCTCCAAGCATTAGTATTGAATTTTATCCTATACATATGATGGTGATCCCCTCAGCATGAATTCTAGTATAGATTTGTTGGAATCATTCAGTGAGTCCCAGAGTTAAATCCTATATCATATTCTTTACCTTGGAGGATTTCTTAGTATCATCAGGAAGAAAAATACAATATAACTAGTAATATACTTATTAGTTTAACCGAGATTGAATTTTTGGTATACCCTATAGACCTGAGAGTGATCCTCATCTATGTATCATATCTCTTCATACTTCTAGAATATCCTTTTAGTGGAGAGATCTGATGAGCACTATCTCTCTTATGGACACCATTAGTGATATCTGACTCATGGAGTGTGATCTTATACATACACCTATGTAGAGATTAATGGTATTATTTTATTATATACTATGTGTTTTGGGGGTTTCCTATTAGGTATTGTTATACTAACCCATTCATAGGCTTTCCCTGCAGATGTCACGCATTGTGCATACAATAAACCTTTTAACAAAATCAAAGAGGGGTTAGGATGAGGAGGGACATAATGTTCTGGATAGACCGAGGTGCGTTCTTATGATATCTTGATAGAAATCTCCATCTTTACCGTCTAGGTGGACTTGTTGTCAGACTCTCTATAGTTGGAATGTATTAGGCCCTTTTTACTTTCCATTTATTTTTACAAACATTGGTTATGGGATTTAGATGTATGAATGCATAGTTTTTCATTTGTTTTACATTTTAGCATTGTATTGGCTTAGATATGTGTGCATGTTTACATTTACAATAGGATAAGGCCTCCAATGTTAGTGATTTTCCTACTCGATTCTAGTCTCTATCCCCTTACCTATTGAATGTGTGCTTGGGGAGTTGCGTCCTTAAACCCATTAGGATGGGTCATGATATATTAGGGGTTAGGGTGATGTGTCCAGTCTTCTATGGTGTAGGGTAAATTGGTCTCCCTAGTATTAGATAGAGAAAGTGGTAACTTTTTTTAAATAGGAGGGTGGAGTTTTACCCTAGTAATAAGGTAAAATGAACATGAAACCCTAGTGGAAAGGTTGGGAATATATGGAACTCTAGTCATAAGGTAGGGTGAATATGTATCTTTAATAGTAGTCCTAGTTGAGGGGTTCCCTAGTGATATATGGTTGGGTTAATAAGGTTATCTATTAATGTTATCGAGATGTGGTTGCCCTAGTATGTGGTAGGGAAAATTGGTAACCATACCGATATGGTGCATGAAGATTATGGTTCCCTATTAATGATATGGGAAAATAAACACCCTATAAAATGGACTTGGGTATGGTGTCATACAATTTAAGATACATGGGTGAATATAGATCTCTATTTACATGTAATTATATTAAAGTCATTTTATATTGTACTTAATGATCTTGGGGGAGTGATATTTCCTGAAGGTCTTAAGGATTCAAACCTTCAAGTAACTAAAATATGTTAATTTCTAGTCATTTACTATAGGTTTTATTATTATTTTATCTAACTAATGATTTTTTAAAGAATAGTGCGAATAAGGATCCTCAACCATAATTTTCGTACCAAAAGTGTTATATTATCTTTATGTGTAAGAGAGAGAAATATGGGACTTATTTATAGGAGAATATGGGGACTAATTAAAAATAATTATAGGCATAGAAGGCATTCTATGAAAGTGGCTCATTGCGTGATATAATTGCTCATGTTTTGTCTTGTAAGCCAGTTGCATGATAGAAGTAGGAATGTTAATTACCTATGAAAGTGGGTTGTGGAGTCCCTAGGTGAATCACCCTAGGTGCATGCATGGAGAAATGGGTGAAGTGATCTTGTTATATTCCCATGGTCATAGGTGAAATTGTTAGGGGACATTCCTAGGGTTATGGGAGAAGTGATACTTCTCTTCCTAGGGCCTTTTCCATCACCAAATAATGGTTTTCATCCCCATCTAAAATGGTTATCCAAAAATTCACCCTAGAATTGGATCTGATTTAAAAAATAAGATCATATTCTAATGGAAAGGTCACTTTAGTGAAAAAATTTCTTTAAATATAGAATATTGGCACTATGTTTATACAAGGTAATGAATTGTGTGTGCCCATCCCTATCTGCATTGAGTGTGCAATAGTGACTAGGTGATGTATACTATTTGTCACATGTTGAAACTTGGTAGAATAACACACAATAAAACCTAATTAAATGATGTGAATTAACATATAATTACCAACCACCTACATTTATACACCTCACTAGACTTGATAAAACCATATTTCTTCATACACACTGCTCACCCAATTAATTCTTTCAACCTTAGGTAAGACTATTTCCCTCTTAACTCACTTGGGTTTTAGTATAATGGTTCTAGGTTAATTAGATATTAAGATATCACTTTGACATGAAAAAATTTACATATGTGAAGGCGTTGAGTGAAGACACCTCCTCGAAATCCCATGATGAATGATTACTTGGGTGATAATTCTAGATAAAACCAACTTGTGCACACACACTCTGGTGAAAATATGTATGTTTTCAAAATTTCGCAAGGTTTTTTAATTCTCAAATTGTATTCACCTTAAGTTATTTCTAATATTTCGTTTCTTATAATTGAAAAAATAATTTATTAAACACTATCTTAGAGAAAATGGTTTCTCCTTTAAATAGAGTTTCAAACATTGAATCCACTACATATATTAAATAGGTAGTTGAAGATTTTGACGTGGGATTCTATCATCAATGAAAAAAAGTTATCATCCATCATAGGGATTATATGGAAGAACCACTAAGAGTACCCATAACCTGAATTTATTCAAGTATATATAAATAGAAAATTTATTGATTTCAATATTCTACAGCTAAACAAACAACATTCACCACTCCTAGTTCTATTATTATATGAATATGCAAAGAGATAACATCTCAATTTGTTTTCTTTATACATGAGTGGAATACTAGCCAAGAATGAATTCCACATCACTACAAAATGCCCCGATAAACCATAAACACATACTAGAACCCCATACAAACCACTACACATCCATATCCTATTGATTATCTATATATCAATTGCAAGGATATAACAAGGATTGGGTCTTGAATCCTATAGGTAGCATTAACCTTGAATGGATGTTGGAATATTGGTTTTTCATGACATGTTATAAATTCATGGATTATAAGAATAAGGTATCCATATCTTAATCTATATATATATATATATATATCATAAATACACATTGATAAGAACCTAAAAATGATTATATAATTATTGATCCACTGGATCAAGAAATAAATTTGTTCCATATGAAAGATAGAAATGTTGGAATAAAAAATGGGATGCCTAAAATGTCTCTGAAGCTTCAACCCTTTGTTCAATGTGTGATGAAATTCTATTATCAAAGATTTCTAGTAGAGATCATAGTTGAATGACTAAATTGTTCATGGAACTGATATTGGAAGTCATAAATTCCATGGGCAAGTACATATAATGACCCTACAAATTTTTACATTCTAATTACATCATTTTTAAGATAAAAATAAATTATAGTGCTACAAATCAAGGATATAATGGTTTAATATCTTAGGAAAATTAGGATCATTATTTACTTGTACATTATAAAACATAATCATTTATTTAAATACTTATTCTTTATCATTATAAAAGATTTCATTCTCCTTATTACATGTAATCACTAGAGGATATTCATCAATGATCAGATTGAGATAAAATCCATGTAAGAGGTGGAATAAGAGACATGAATCAATATTACATTGGGGAGAAAAATAATCATCATGATATCATGATCATAAAATTATCATCATAATCATGATAGAAAAATATGAAAAAGGTATGGAATGTGGAATATGTATAAAAATGAAACATCGTGTCATAGTGGTCAAATACCATACATAGTTGTGAACAATGATTGTATCACGTTCATAGAAAACATATATTCATAAATCACAACATCGTCATTTTCAATAAATATAACATCATGTTCATGCATAATGAACATAATCTCATGATATAATTCACATTACCCAATTCATTAGAAATCTATATAATTATTGGTGCCCCCGTCACATCATAAATGCTCATAATCATGCATGCCACATAGAATGTATAACAATCATAGTCATGAAACAACTCATTTAAAGGAATTTATTTCATAAAAAATAGTTTAATGAATAAACTTTAGGTGCTAAAAAATGAATTGAAGAACAAATATTTGTCATACGAATCATCGTTCTTCAGTAAATAAGAAAAAACTCAAGTTGAGTCACAGATGATTTTTGGAATGAAATGTTATTTTTTTATATCGTTTCATTTTGATAAAAATTCATTTTTTAAAGGAATGAAAAATTCATATCCAAGAAAATAAAAGGGAAGAATTGTGAAATGATATTTATGGAATATTAGAGTAATATATATACTAAAAATAATGAGAAATATGGACAACTAAAAGAAAATAAGTTGGGTTTGAGAATCCCTTTAACCTAATTCCCGCTTTATTTCAACACTTTTCCTCCTAATAAAAAATAATATTAAGATTATTAAAACATTGATAAATAAGTGAATTATTTTCGTTTTTTATACTATTTATCAATTATAATCATTTAATTATATTTTTAATTTCCTTTTATAATGTGAAAATATTTTGATATCATGTTTTCAATAAAAATTTCCCATTTTTTTTCACCTTTACTATTTTGTTCAATTTAATTTAATAATTAGTATAATTAATTATAGAAGTGTGAAAAAATATATTTATAAATTTTTATATTTTAAATAATTAAGTAGAAACATCCATGGGGGGGTGATATAAATTATTTAGAAATTTTCTTGTTGGTGGTCAACTGATCGTTATCAGGAACGTTTTACAATAGAGTATAAATAGAGACATAAAATATAAATACATAAAAAATTAATTTTTAAAGTAGGTTAATGTAATTAATTTTATTATAAAATAAGTTATAATTAATCTTGGATTATTTTATTATGTAATGGATCAAAGAAGAGAGGAAGATAACAGGAAAACACAAATAATAGTTGATGAAAATATACACTCTTCTCGAAGTATTTTCCCTTGTACAACACAAGTCTCCCATCATGATTGGTGTTTGATTACTAAAAACTGTACCTATGGATTCTATGATACTTAAAAGAGATTATTTTGGTAGATCAATGTCTTTTAAATGTGTGGGAGGAGTTGTTTTCCAATGGGAGGTAAAGGGGTTATTTATACTTGTAGAGAGTGGTATTTTTGAGTTAAAATATTGAATAAAATACTATATATAAGGTAAAACTAATAAAAGTGATATTATGTTATTATATACCATATTTTAATTATATAAAAAAATTTTATGACTTTTAATCACTTTATAATATGAAGTCATTAGTTAAATTAAAAGGAAAAGTAGAAAAATGAGAAAATATTATTTTACTACAATACATTAGATTACAAAGTTTTAAAATTACTTTATAGGATTATAAACAATGTTTAATGTATTTTAATAAATTATTTATCTAATTAAATGTGTTAGTCGAGTCTCAACTTCCTGAAATGACTTTTTAATTATTACATCATGAAAGACACGAATAAAGATACATTGGTTACAGAAAAAACTATATTTCTACTATTCAAATGAAAATTAAAGTGTTTTAGAAATTTATTAAAGAATCACCCAATGAAATATTAAATTTGAAGAATTAAAAAATTACATTCATTTTATGAGAATAATTTTCTGAAATATTTTATTTTAAATTTTAATCTTAAAATTCTGTTTTTTATGAAATACCTTAAAATACAATTTAATAAAAATGTGCTTATATTTTCTGTAACTTTTTAATCATGATATTTATTTTATATAATTATAATATTTATTTACTTAAATTATTCATGATAAATATTATTTATATTACATTTTATTATTTTGATCTAAAATTACTATTCCAATGGTCAGGTTACTATTCCCAATGGTCATGTTACTATTCTAAATGACCATGTTACTATTATAATAGTCATATTAATATTTAAATGGTAACATTAACTACTATAAATACTAATTCATTTCTCTATTAATTATTCACCTAAATTCCACTCATGGTTCTACATTTTCAATTTCTATATTGTTGATTTGTATACTAATATTTATTTTTCATTTCCGTAGTGTTGTACATGGGAGGGACAATTCTATCTGATTGAGATGTTCCAAATTTTTCCATTTTAATTTAAATATATTCTATTTTCCCCCTTGTAATATTTGGAATTTTAATGGGTTTAATTATTTATTAATGTAATGATTTTCATTAATTAAAAAAGAGTGTTTCTAGTTTCTCTATGAGTTTTATGTTTATAATAAAATGTAATATAATATAATAAACATTTATTTCAAGAAAAAATACCATTTATAAACTATGGGTTATTACAATATTCCCCCATTTAAAAATTTAATTCCAAAAATTTCTTCTCAAATTCTCATTTGAGAATATGTGAGGGTACTTCTATTTCATTTTTCCTATTGTTTTTTATGTCATCACTTAATACATGTGGTTTCTCCACAACAAATATATATGGTGTGTTGTCTTTTTTGCATATATATAGTTATCTATGGTGCATTACCATCACCAATTCTCATGATTTGGGAGGTCACTGTCTAGTTCTACCACCTCTATGTTTTGTTCATGTGAGCGGTATGATCTTTACTTCCTCAAGAGAGATATGTGAAACATGTCATAAACATGATATATATTTGGTTAAAGTGAAAGAAAATATTCAACTAATCCTATGCGATGAAGGATCTAAAAGGGAATAATCACTACAAAATAATTAGCTTTTTTCGTCATTAGTATATCTATTAGTAAAAGTGCATTTTTTGTTGGTAAAATGTTTTACCAACAAAAATTAACCTGTCACTAAGATGTCGGTAAAAACTCTGTAGCTAAATGTTATCGTGACAGATAAAATAGTTCTATTATAATTATAATATTTCCAACATATAATATATATGTTGGTCAAATTTTTTTACAACATATTCATAGAAAAATATATCTATTGGTAATAATATTATCAATATAAAATATCTATTTATAAATTATATATAAATAAAAATTATAATTTTTTATTTATAGTAAAATTTTATATTATATTTATTAATTTATCATATATAATACACCTATTATAATTATCAATCAGAAGATCATTTTCCCACATGTTAAAAATTTGAAAAATATTATTTATATTAATAATAGAATTTAATACAAAATGAATCAATAAAAACTTGAAGTTGGATGATATCTAAAATAATCATAAAAAATAAAAAAACCCAGGATGTATCTATGCACACCCCTCCAATGGAAAAAGGGCACACCATCTCTTGAGTGAAATCCTCGATCACCCATCATGGTAGAAGAATAGTTCTGTAAAATAACTTTGAATTCCCCCCATATGGCCCATTAGAAGAAACAAACCAAGTTATCTTCAGTACTAGTGAGGAACCTCAAGATACTGTTATGCCACAACCTTCAGCTCCATGATCTAAAAAGCACACAACCAAAAATTATACCCACAAATCATTGAAAAATATTGTCATTAATTGAATAAAAAATGCAAGTATAAAATAACGATCTGCATAGAATATGAATTTTTTATTCATAAACCCTATTGAAATCTCAACAAATAATGTTAGCTCAAATACCATTAGTGAACCTCAAGTTGATGCAATTCCACACCCTTTAGCTACATGATCTACACCACACATAATCAAGAAGTATACCCACAAATTAGTTCCAAATATCTCCATAAATTGAAAAAATATAAATAAACGAAAATATAAAATAATGATATATATCAAATTTGAATTTTATATTATTTATCTATTCTCTCAATCTATGTTTTTCTTTTATAATTCCATAAGGGGTTGTAACCACAATTCCATAAAATTCCCCCAATATATAATTAATATTTATAATGATCGCTGATACTAGAATTACATCACTATAAAAAATAAATTAAAGGTTTTTTTAATAAAAAATTAATAAATTTTCATAGAAAACAAAAATACTTTTCAATTTTCATGTTGAGATGTGGCTACTCTGTCTAAAACAATTTTTTAAAATTAGCAAATAAAACATCCATCATCTTCCTTGGACAACTGAAATGAAAACACCATGTGATAGAAAAAAGGTTTAGTGTATACAGTCAGTGGGAAACCTCAAAAAAATATGTAAACAATATAATAAAAATTAATTTCATTAAATGTGTATGTCTATTAAATGCTATATAACATTTAAAATATATGTATACATAATTAAAAAATATGTCTAATTGAACTGATTTATACTACTTGCCTTTTTTGAATGATTTATTTACAAAAAAGAATGATGAAATACAATGTAGAAAATGTGTTTCCAAAATATAGGTTTATCATATAGAGGAGAATGTATTTTGTACCTTTATGTAAACAGACAATGATGATCAATTTTTATATTCTGTTATCCATCAGAAAAATTACTGTAAAGACTACCATCTATCCATTTTATTATTATATTTAAACAAACCACTATGGTTAAATGGGAACCAAACATGATTTTTACTGAGAATCATGCACACAAAACAACACAAACACAGACAAAAAAACCTTGCATGACTTTCCATGAAACACCATGGGGATTACATTGGCACCAATAAACCAAAGACAATAAATGAAAAGAAACAAAATAACAAAAAGAAAAACAAAACACAAAGCATTTGAAGCACTAAAACAACAAATAAAAACACAGAACCTGTAACCAGAATGAAGCATGAAGCCTGAAATTCATTCCTAAAATACAAGTGATAAATCTCAGCCCAATAGAAAATAATAGTTAGAATGAAAAAAAACCAATTCAGAAGGGCCTAAATAGTAGTAAATGAAAAGATTAGTGAACCTGCAAAAAAATCTACAATTCATCCACAATTAAAACTCCAAGAACCAAAAAGCTCACCGAAATGAAATAGATAACATAATTGTCCTAAAACAGAAGTGACCTAGTATAAATAGCTAACAAATACTACAAGTGATTGATCAATGAAGAAAAATAAGAGAAGTTCAAGAACCACCATCCAAGAAACTGCAACATAGGACACTAGCACCAAAATAATGCCAAGCTGGAAAAAGTACAATGAAAACAATCATTTCAGACCACAACCCAAATGAGTATTATGATATGAAAATAGGACAGTAGAGCAATACTGATATTAGTTAATAAAGGAATAAATTATTTAAGAGAGCATATTAATGTCATAATGTACCTCTATATAGTAACTAAATATTAATAATGTTTTCTTATTATCAAAATAATGTAGTAGAAAAATGTTGAGATTGTAATTAAAGAAAAAAAAGTGTTCCATCACATGAATCCCTTATTGACCAAGAATTCATGATCCTTAGACACTGTTTTGTTCATTTTCAAATATATTATGTGGAATATTCACCCTTTTAAAGAGGTTTTTTCTGAACCAAACTGGGATTCTATGTGCAGGTCCTGGAGGGCCGCATGCAACAATACATCATATAGAAAACAATGAAAAGTATTCCATTTATTCCAAGATTAAGACACAAATAAAAACAAGTTATCAATTAATATTAAAATAAAAAGTTAATAACACATGATTTATCATCAATTAATAAAATTTAGTGACAATATATTAACAACAAAACTAAATTTCAACTAACATATAGAATAATTAATTTTGAATACTAAAAAAAACTGTTATTCATTAATAAGAAACACTATTAGTTTATTACCACATAAATATATCATCATGATGTTCCAAATATATATGGAATTAAATATATATATATATCAAATATTATGCACAACCCAACTAATTAATCTTCGAACACAAGGAATGCATTGTAAAAATATCTTTGATGTATAGAATCTCAATATCAAATTCAATAGTACACTAAATAATTAATGAAAAAAATGAATATAATGCATTTTTAAATCACATAGAATGTGAATCATGAATTAATAAAGAAAAGGCACAAAATTGTACTACTCCCCATACAAAATCAATAATGAATTGTAACAAGATTCGAAATAGAAAAACATTATTAACAAAAGTAAGAACATACCCCCTTCTAATTAGATTATTTAGGATGCACTAGTATATTAAATATTCAATCTCCACTAATTAATGGAGTAAAATTCGAATGTGGATTTTATGTTTTAATACATTGTATAGAATGGAAACATTTAAGTTCATTTGAAATGTGATTTGTACTTATAATTAGGCTTACAAAGGATTTTTGGTCAGTCTAGTTTTCAATAAAGCACCCATTCATCTTCATGGGACCCTTACTTTCAATATCGAAGACATTGTGCAATAATTAATTTTCATGTGTAATTTTTTTTCTTTTCATTTGGAATAATACATTAGTATAAAAGCTACTATATCTAAGGGGTTCATCACTTTTATGATGACTAGAATTTGGTTTTTATCTATGAGTGATGAAATTTAAAATAGAGGAATTAAATCAACAATAAGGACTAAAATTGGGTAGTCATGAAATAAATTTCACATTTTTTCACGTCTAACATGTTCCTCACATCCTAATTCATCTATTTCTCACCCAAATTTTACATTTTCACTTGCTTCATCTGATTATGTGAATAATCTGATTGAGTTTCAAGTTCTATGCTAACAAATTCATGATATAATTATTCCCATTCAACCATAAAAATGTTCATTTGAGAGGACCCAAAAATTCTCCATAAGGTTTACCTTTACTGCTTCTTCTCAAATCAATCATGGAGAGTTCGGAATATGTTTTCCAAATTAGCTTTATTTGCTCCATAATCAAGACATAGAACAACGTCCTCATCCTTTAAACTGATAGAGATCATCATTCATTCCCAACCATGATTCCCATAAATAAAAAAACACTTTCAGAATTCATCTTAGGAGATTTCATGGGAAGCATAATTCTAGCAAGGGTTGTAGAAGTTGGAAGAATCTTCTACACAGTAATTTAATTCAACATTGGGATAAAAACACGTTTCCATGAGATGCAAGAAATGAATAAAATTTATTGAAGTATGTAATTAGAATCCCAAATTCACCAAAAAATGAACAAGAACAACAAATCTTGTTTATTCTGAATTCCACTAAAACCCTATCTTAAATTCAATTCAATTAAAACAATATGTACCCATGCTTTTAGGTTCTAAAAATTCAAAGGATGAAGTACCTACCTAATAAGAGGGACAAACATGGATGGATTGAATGGAAAATGGGTTTATTTCAATGACCCTCCCTACACCTCATCTCTATTGTTGAAAGAGGGAAACAAAATCGAACATTAGTGGTAGGGGGCATGAGTAGTTGTAGATAATCGCGTGATTGGTGTGAGGGGTGATGAACCTGGAGTGAGTGTGTAGGTTAGGATTCACTACTCCATGCGTGGTGAGTGACGAAGATCTGGAGGCCATCACGTGGGGGGTGGGTGGCGGCTACAATACTGATTCAGATATCGATATATATTTGACAATAGTAATATACTTTTTGAATTAACCTATTAATAATATAAAATTTTTTGTTAAATGATTTTTTATGATGAACAAATACTATTAACAGAATTATATATTGAAAATAACTTGTTAGAAATTTTAATTAATTAAAATGGATTCATTTGTTGGAAAAAAAATGGTGGTATTAATATGATTAAGTAACAAATTTAATTTTTAGTAAAGTACACGATGGTATAAAATAATTAATAATAATAGATATATTTTTTGGTAAAAATAAATGTTGGTACTCTAATTTAACACAAATGAAACATAATATCTATTGGAGTTACTCATTTATACCAACAAATATATTGTTTGTCACTAAATTTCTATTGGTAAAAGTCAATTTTTTTTGTAGTGAATGTACCTAGTTCTAATCATCCATTTCTTTCCAAACTATAAGACTCTCTTCCATGGTGATATTCAAAGGAAAAATTTGTCTCAATCTACAAACTCCAAGTCCCTTTAATGGTTGTTATCATAGATCTTCTTCTGAATATAATAATCTTTTATATGTTGTTTGATGGATTGAACCTTTTACATCATCTCTTTTACATGATCAAGTCAATGTATCTTTCATTCACCAACATTATCCCAACAAGTGGGAGTTCCACATCACTTCCCATAGAAATATTCATATAGAGCCATTTGAATAATTGATTGTAAGATATTTTTATATGAAAACTAAATAATGGTAGATGTTGATCCCATCCTCCTTTAAATTACATTTAGCGGTCTCTCATAATTTCCTCAAGTGTTTTAATAGTACTTTAATATTTATCATCAGTTTGTTGGTGATTGGATATAATGAAATTCAATTCAGTACTCAAATATTATTGATGAAGTCTAATTTTTTTTGATATGATACATGGATCAGGTTCATAGATGATTGAAAGTGGAATCCCATGCAGTATCACAATATCCTTTACATATATCTTGGAATGTTTTTCAAGTGAGAAATCATCCCATATAGAGATGAAGTGGAATGTCTTTTTGAGTCGATGCACCACTACCCATATCAATTTTTTTCCTTTGTCTGTCTTTGGGAGACCAGCAACCAAGAAAAAAGTGATTTTCTCCTATTTACATGTGAGTATATGCATTGTTTTCATAATACCCTTGTACTTTAATCAATATACTTTAACTTTTTGACATACTAAGAATCTTGATATATACTCCTCAGTCTCATTATTCTTTTTGTATCTCTAAAAATGTTCTTGAAGATCATAGTACATATTGGTAATTCAAATATTGATGGAGAAAGATGAGATATATGCATTATCCAATTGGTATTTTTTTTCTTAGGTGATTCAGATACACATAGAATAGTTCAAAATCAAATGAAACTACACTACTATAAATAACTATGTAGCCTTGATTTTTGAATAAACCATGGCTATAGACTAGACTAATAGCTGTGGTTTTCTAGAAACTGTGGATATAAACTAGACTAATAGCTGTGGTTTTCTAGAAACTATGGCTATAGGTATTTGTTCAACATATATTTCCATGGTTCATAAAAGTATTGTCTATAAAGTGTAACTATAGCAATAGTTTAAGTGAAAAGTGGATCTTGGTTTCTTATTTCTGTACTTATATCCACGATTTCAGTGAACCATTGTTATAGGTTTACCACCAAAGTTATAGGAAAATAATTTCCAGTGGGAAGGTGGTGGGAACATCTATTACCATCGATTAGATCCTATTTCCATGGTTAATAAAGATATATAACACACAAACACACACACACACATATATATATAGTAATGTATTAGTATTATAGGGTCTAGGATCCTTATCCCGAATGGAAGAGGTATAGAGATCGAATCCTTCCAGATTTTTTTTATTTAACCCCATAGCCATAGTTTCCTAGTGCTATAGCCATGGTTTGCACTATGGAAACATGGCCTATAGCCATGGTTAAAACCATTTATATAAACATACTCCCATAGTGAACAACCCAGTGGGATATATCAATGGTTTAAAAAATGGCTATAGGAAATATATCCATAGTGGATAACTATAGAAATAGTCATGAAAAAATGGCATAGCTTTTGGATATAACCATTCCAATAGGAGCCACAATCTAGTAAATTGTGTATATAAGCTCTATTAATGTTTTTAACCATGGTTATAAGTTATTATTATAGTTTTTCCAACCCCATATATTTAGAACTCATGTATATTCCCTTCCTTTACTTCTTTCACCTTCTTTTGAAGACCCATATTATCCCTTTGTGAATCCTTGACCTTCCTATGGTTAGATGGTTGGGAAATAATTTGGGAATGGTAGGATGATTCTTTACCACTATGATTCCTAGAAACATCATTTTTATATCCATTAAGATATGGTCTTTATCAATCAGCATCATGGATAGAGTGGAAAGTAATTTTCTAATAAATGTATAAGATGTATTTTTTTTCCTTTCTTGAATGGTAGTGAATGGAGAAATTATAGTCACTGATTAGATCTAACCATTTTATTTAACAAATATTTATCTCCTTTCATGTGAATTTATACATTATACTCTTATTATCTATATATATGTCACACTTCTCACTATAAAAACTGTTCTGCCAAATATTCAAGAAGAAGATCACAAAGATAACTCCAAATCACGCATTTGGTATTTTTTCTCATGGATTATTAACTGTCATGATCCAAAATCTATCACCTTATAACTTTTCACGAGTACACAACCCAAACCATTTTATGAATAATCAATGTATATCAAAAAACCTTCTCTAATTATTAGTATAGTGATTACCGTCATAGCGATTAGCCTCTTCTTGAGCTCCTTAAATCATTCCTCATAATATTCTATCCATAATTATTTTTCATTTGTAATTTAACTTAGTTATAGGTCTATAAAATCATGTGGAATTTCCAAATAAAATGTCGATGAGAACCATACTAATCCATGAAAACAATGTCTTTCCATGAAAACAGTGGGTTTTTATCATTTATCAATCACCTATTTCGCTGAATGGTCTATATAAATACCCTCACTTATGATCATTTGGATGAATAATGTTACCTGTTTAATATAAAAATCACACTTTCTAAACATAGTGTACATTTTCTCCTTCTTTAATTTCAATAGATATATCCTTATATTATATTAATATTCCTACTTTCTCTTGGATTAAATGAGAATATTTTTTTATAAAAACTACCATTTTTTTGAGGTAGCGTCTAATGACTATATTAATAAAATACAAAAATATTTTAGGGAAAATGGTAAGTCTAAAGGGAATTGATATGAAATCATAGTTTCCACTTCTTATACAAAAAGTTGTCTTATTTATATCTTCCTTGTCTACCTTTATCATATGATATTTAGAACAGTGATACACCTTTGATATGTACTGAGATCCTTATAGTTGTTCAAATAAGTCTTCAATCCTTATTAGAGGATACCTGTTCTTTTTGGTGATATTGTTATGCTTCTAATAATTGACATGTAGCCTCATTTAAACATTTATTTTCTTTACAAAGAGTACTGTCTCACCCCAAGGTGATGCACTAGGGAGTATGAACCCTTTTTCTAAATTTTATTGTAGTGCCTTATTTAACTCCTCCAATTAAATATGGGCCATCCTGTAAGAGAATTTGATGATAGGTGTGGATCCCAGTATAAGTTATATTGATAACTCTCCCTCATGATCTATGGGAATTCTAGGTAACTCTTGGGAAATAAATCTTTGTATAACCTAATAATGGAAATTTCCTCAAGTTTGATACTTTCCTTTGATGTAACCATTTGTGATAGGTATTAGTTTTTATAGGGTATCTTCCCCAACTCTATCAAGGTATTTTTAAAAGAAGATTAATGATATTTCATGAATTTGTAGAGGAGAATGGGATGGTTCATAATATAAGAAGAGATTACCTTTTCCCGATAGTCGATTTGTGCTCCAAATAACCAGATCCAATCTATGACTAGTATATCATTGAATTCCACCAAGGTAAGTATTATGAGATTCCTTAGAATAATACTACCATATATTCTAATATGAGAAGGTCAAACACTTGGGTTGTAATTATCACAACACTAGGTGATTTTATATATATCTCTCTATCAAGGTATTAGGGATTTTATTTAGTTGTTCTAGAAACCATACAATATATAAAGGAATGCATAGAACGAAAATAATATAAAACCATTTCCATTTTTAATTGAATAGAAAGGTTACATATTATGGATTCATTTTCATGGTCCACATTAGTAGTAGTGATAACATATGCTTTCCATTGCTCCTTTGGATTTGGTAGTTGTTGATGATGATTATCCTCAAGGACCAATGATTTAGTAAACATTCTTATATAGTTCCATTTCTCCCTACAGTTGAATCATCGATCCATGGGTGGTGAAATTTGAGGAGACTTTATTTATTCAGTCATGATGGCCAGATTCATCATCTCTCTTTGATATTATTGAGATTTATAGCCTTCAATCCCACACTTAAAGAATTTTCCCACCCCATTGATGTAATTCCCATGATGATTATTACCATATTTTCAACAACTGTGCGACTGGATCATCTTTCCTATTTTTTAATTTGAACCACTATATTCAAACTTCATTATCCTCTTCTTATCCCTATATCTAAAGGACCAATCTCCATACTCTATATCTACTTTGAGTGAACATCAAACCAATCCTTCATAAATTCAAAATTATCAGTTATCTAGAGAATTTTGAAGGTGCAGTTTTAATCCACTGAATAATTATCTATTTTTCTATCATTTTTTATAAAAAATATTGAGGTGTATCTTGAAATCCTTGTGAAGTTTTCCATGAAAATCATTATAGATTCACCTCTAAGAATTCTATATCTATAATTTCTTAAAGATTTTAAAGGAAATAATTTTTCATAATTATTTTCTTAATGTATTCCCAATCTACGTATTTAATTTAATCCTATGGTATGGTTTTAATTATCAAAACCCATTATTAGTTGTATTATCCATCAAAATGATAGATGACTAGAGTAACCTTTTCATTCTCAGAATAGTGGATCATAGAAAATATCTTCTATAGTGAGTTAACCCACTGTTCCAAGGAAAGTGGATAAGAAGATCCACATAATTTTAGTGGTCATTACAACATAAATTTTCAATAACTAGTTGATCCTTTTTGGCCAAAGGTAAATTTTCCACATGGTTCATGTTAATATTCATAGTCTGAGACAAATATGTAAGCATCTCTAGGATGTTTTTAACTCCACCTCCCTTGGAATTGGTGATGTTTTTTTAAAAATTATTACACTCTCCCTCATATGGGTTGTTGTCTTTCTTTATTTTGGTTCCCACCATTTTAAAAAATAGTAAAGGTTTGAACAAAACTAAACTCAAAAAAGAATGAATAAATAATTTATTATTTTTCACAATTAACTATCAAGGCATATAATATGGGATCCCTATGTGTATCCTTTTTCTAAAAATATATTCTAATATATTTTACCTATATATAGATTTTTACTTTTGGTTTTCACTAATTTTTTATAATATTAATTCTAGAATAAACTAAAATGTCACTTTTACACAAATTGTCATGACCCTAATTTTTCTTATAGTGTTACATCATAGTGTTATAAGTATAGGATCCAAAGGTTTAGTGTCTTCAGAAGATTAGGATCATATATCAGTTTAACATAATAAAATAATTTATTTAAATACTTTTTATTTATACTTATAAAATCTTCAGTTATCTATAGCACATGTAATAAAATGAGGATATACATCAATAAAAGGGGTGAGACAAAATAATAGAAAAAGGTGGAATAAGGGGGGATGAATCAATATAAAATTGGTGAGCATAATCATCACCATCAAATCATATAAATAGTATCATCATCAAAATTAGAAGGTAAACATTTTATAATTTCATGTAATATGGAATATGAATTAAAATGAAATATTGTGTCATAGTTCCCAAATTACGCATATAGTTGTGAACAAATCTAGCATCATGTTTTGGAATAACATATGGTAATAGATCATAACATAATCTTTTTGAACAAATTTATCATTAAGTTCACACATTATGCTCATAATCAACTAAGATATTTCACTTTTTACAATTCATTGGGGGTATATATAATTCATGTCTCACCCATCACATCATAAATGCACAAAATCATGAATTCCAAATATATCATATAACAGACATAGTCATGAAATAATCCATGGAAGGGAATGGATTTTATAAGGATTTCATGAAAAATAGTTTTATTAATAAACTTTGGGGTTCCAAAATGACTTTGGGAAAATATATTTTTCTTTAAAATCATCATTATTGACTATAAAAGAAACAAAAAAAGATGAGTCACTGATGTGTTTTGGAATGAATTTTTTTTTTGAAAAATCATTGTATTTGGTTAAAAATTAATTTTGGCATAGAATAAAACTTGTATATAACCAAAAATTAATGGAAAAAATATTGAAAGTATATTTAAGGAATTTATTGTAATGTTCATAGTAGAAATGATGTGAAATATGGAGAACCGAAAGAAAGTACTTAGTTTTGAGAATCCACTTACCATAAATCCTGCTTAATTTCATCGCTTTTCCTCCTCTTGAATAGTATACATAGTTTTATTAATGAATTGATATATAAGTGAAATAATATAACTTTTTACACTATTTATAAATTATAAACACATGATTATATTTATTAATATCATTGATTCAAGGGTAGAACATTTGATATCATGTTTTCCTTACAAATTACCCATATTGCTTTAGTTTCACTATTTTGGTCAATGTAATTTATACATTAGTAGAATTAATAACAGTAGACTAAAAAAATATATTTATAAATATATATGCTGTAAATAATTTAGTATAACCATTTATATGGGTGGTGGTATAAAATAAACTTGAAACGTCCTTGAAGGAGATTAACTAAACATTATCGCGGACATTGTCCAAAGGTGGAGAAAGATTAATACACACTATAAATAAATCAAAAATATAATTTTTTATAGTAGGATGACATAATAATTATAATATTAACATACTATATAATTATTTTTATATAATTTTCATTTTAAATTTCTATAGACAGTGAGGAATATAATAGGACATGAAAAGAAGATTTAATAAAAACATATCCTCTTCTCAGTTTTGCTTCCCTTGTATGACACTGGAAACTCATGATGATTGGAGTAGGGTTACTCCAAAACATTCTTATGTATTATAATAGTAATAAGAGATAATATTTGGGTTATAATGGGATTTTTAATTTTTGGGGGATTGGTTTTCCAAGGGGAGAGATATAGGCTATTTATACTTGAGGAAAAGGTTTTTGAATAATAATATTGAATAAAATACTATATATAAGGTAAATCTAGTAATAGTAATATTATTGACATTATAAACCACATTTTAGTTAAATAACATGATTTTATGACTTTGAGTCATATTATAATTTTAATATTTTAGTTTAATCAAAAGGAAATGTGAAAAAAATGTGAAAATATTATTTCAATGTAATAAATTATATTTTAGACTTTGGAAATTAAATTTTATGCTTGGAAATAATTTTTGTTGTATTTAAATAAATAATTTATAAAATTAAATAATTTTCATGTAGAGGCTCATGTTTTATAAATTAATATTTCATTATTATATCATGAATGATATTTTTCAAGATAACAAGTTTGGAAAAAATATATTTTTACTGTTCATTTGGAAATTGATGTGCTTTTTTAAATTACCAATAAATTAAACTTGGAAAATTTCAACATTTTGATTTCAAAAATGATATTATTTTTATTAGACTAATTTTTTAAAATAGGAAATTTTAATTTTTATATATAAAATAAGGATTGTTATAAAATTTTTTAAAATACAATTTATTAAAAATGCGATTATATTTTCTTTGATATTTTTTTCATGATAATAATTTTATGGAATTATAATATTTATAAAAAAATAATCTATTCTTGATAAATTTTATTTATATTTTATTTCATTATTTTGAGGTCAAATTACAATTCCATCAGTTAATTTACTTTTTACAATGTTCAGGTTACTATTTCCAATGGTCTGGTTAATTTTCTAATGGTAACATTACTATTCTGATGATCACATTAACTCATAAAAATAATAACCCATTCTATAATTAATTATTAAACTTAATTCCTCTCAAGTTTTTACATTTCCATTTTCTATAGTGTTAATTGGTTTACTAAAATTTTAGTTATTTTCCATGGTTTTGTTCATGGGAGGGATTATTTTTTCCACTTAGGGTGATCCAAATTTTCACATTATATGTTTTATATATTTTATATTTTTTCAACTTATTATATATATAATTTGAATTGTTTTAATTGATAAGTAATGTAATTATTTTCATTAATGAAAAAAAATCTTATTGGTTTCTCTTTGTGTTTTATGTGTATACTACTATATAATATAATATAAAAAACATTTATTTCAAGAAAAAAATATCATTTATAAACTACAGGTTGTTAATAGAGACCAAATAAATGTACTATTATCAGCTTTTAGACATTTAAAAAAATATTTCAACTAAATTCTAGGAATGAGGAAACATGAAAATTACCAATGGGGTGCGCTTTGATTATGAAATGGGGGGATACTAGAATATACTTGAAAAATATATTGAATGGATAGTATAGAGGATTATGTAACAATATAGACCCTGATATCCATCCTCAAACCTAACTGTCAGTATTTATGGTGATGTTGATCAGTGACTATCTACTCTTGGTCTATGAATTCTATAATAGTTTTTGGAAAATTCCCTTCATAACGGTGGTCAAGATTGTGTTGGGGGATCCAATATATATATATATATATATATTGGTTCAACTTATTATGAGGCCCACCCTTTTCCATCATTATATCTATAATGTAAATTCCACAATTATTTCCTTTTGAGGCCATTAGAAGTAATGTGGTGGTGGGTGGAGGTACATATGAATACATATGTGCTTCTAGAAATGATCTATATACATGATTGCAACTTCCAATGCTTAATATAGTTAGTTTAAAACATAAAAATACAATCATTAAATAATTATGTGACCTCAAAGATATTGGTCCTACATTCAAAGTTCAATATCTTCCCTTATTGAGAGTCTTCCCCCGAGATGGTTATTGATGTTTTCCACTATAATTACTAATCAATATCATATATAATCTTTTTGAGGGACTTTATCCCAGCATCCATGATTGAATATGATACAATTTATGAGTCTCATGTTTCTTAATTGTTAATAGACCAATTCTAATTATTGAAAAAACTAACATTGGCACCACTGATGAATATTTGGATAGAGAGACATCCCATGACAGTACATCAAATCTGGGTGATGATGGAGTAGGAAACCACTAGATCAACAATCAATATATATTCACTAGAGGACTTCATTAGGATAAAAAATGGGTATGACCAGTCTTAGATATCTCCCTTCCATTGGTGAATTCTATATTTTAGCATCCCTAGGGTAATTGTAGAGTTATCCTATGATAGATGGAGGTGGGATATAAGAATGTCCCATAAAATACATATAATCCATGAGGTCACTTAGTCATCAAAATTGTAATATCAATAAAATTTAATAAAACTTATAGTAATTGAATTGATGAGTCATGAATAAAAGACTAGATGGTCTATCCAATGATGATAGAGAGAGTCCCGAACCCAGGATGGGATACTCAATAAATAACTAAAATCATAAAATCCCCAAGTCATCCTCAAGGAATAAATAAGGATTGGTTGATTCCTCCTTTGACTGTAGATATTCCAAGGACACATTATTCTTGAAAAAATTTCACTAGATACAGAATATGTGAGCTTATGGGTTTCCTTTCAATGTGGAGTCTGTGTCCCCCATATTTGAAATATAAAAGAAACTTTGGACATTAAATTCACGAATAACCATATTTAGGATATGAAATGCATCATGGAAATAAATATTCTTATAATTTATTCTTACAATGGGGTCCTAACCATGATGCTAATATAGTATATGGGAAACTACTGTGCTGTTAAGGGAGAAATCAATCAATTCATCGAAATGAGTGGTATGGATTTTTTGATCCCAAAGACATAAGATAAATGTCTTATTCTTATGAAAACTATACATTAACCTTTAAAATTCCCATGATAATTTATTTTCCACCTTCTTATAGAAAATGAGGATATTGAAAAAACTTATAAAGTCCCCAAGTTATACAATGTGGGGAAACCCAATAGGTTAAATGATATAGAATATCATGGTTTAATAGGAGATTCTATCCAAGGAATGGGGGAAGTGGGATATAGAGTGACTAAACCCCCTTTACCTCTTCTCAACCTAGGGACCATTCCCCTTGGAGGCCTTAATAAATGATCCTTTACATTATATTAGGTATTGGTGGAGTGATGATATTTTTTCCAAACATATATGGAATGAAGATATAGGTTAGATTATTATTTTCTTCTATGATTCCATATTACACACACACAGAGACATATAGAAACACACACACGTATCCAGGTTCTAATTAATTATAATTTGATTATTATCATTCCTCTCTAATAGGGATCAAATTTAGGTGAGCCTAGAGGCTACCATAGGGAAAAATAAATATGAATTCATTCATCTTATTGTGAAAGGATCGATGTATATACAATAGGGAGAGTTGATAAAACCTTCTTTGACCATACCTATTAGTGGATGGGGATATGGTTCATGTACGATCACTGAGTATAAGATTCACACCTCATGAAACCATACCGACTCTATGTTCTTTAAATGGTTATTTGATATTGCTGAAGAAATAAATGAAATGGATTTTATCTTATTATAAATTTATGCATACACCTACTTTATTGAATTTATACATTTTAAAGGGTTTTGGATGGGAATAACTATTTATTTCTTATATTTTTGGATAGATCCCCTATAGGGTTTTCTAATTTGAATTAAAATCTAAAACCACTATATCTATAAGGAACATACGAAACTAAATCTTACAATGAGATACTATGACAATTCCACCACTCTAAGTGGATTAAACCATGGACTTGGATTTGACAATAGTGGAACCTCCATGCATGCCGAAAATGAACTTCCATTGGATACCTAATTTTTCTCATCACCAAGTCATTTTAGTAAATCAATTGGTGAGGTTGTTATTTTGGGAAAAGGTTAAGAACCTCCACTTGATTAGGGAATGTAAATAGGTGATGATGTTTATATAGTTTAGTACGAAAGGAAACAAGGGATGATCAAAGTCCCTATTATGGTGTCCAAATAAGTTATCATTGGTGAAAATTATCTAGTTATTCCACCAAACGGAGTGAAAATGGTTGAGAAACCGATTATTTTAAGAGTAAGTGAATAACTCATAAATTCCTTGATTCAACTTTTTTTCATTCACCAATTGAAATATAAATTCATCTTACAACTTATAGAAAAACTAATGAAAAATAAATACCTTATCAGGGAAAATTTTATCCCTACACCCCCACTTCTAGAGCATAAAAATTCAAGTGTTTTCTTGGTGTAAATGAAGTCAGAGTGGGATGAATTAATCACAACCCTTAGTTAAATGGTCAAAAAAATATATATTTATATAGGTGTGACTTTTATCATGATTATAATTCCCGGAAGTTTCAATTTATCTCACGGTAACATGCATGGAAGGATAAATGGAAGCTATATTGTATGACCCATAGGGAGGATTTGAGTGGAATGTTGCACCAGAATCGCCATCTTTTAATGATTATAGGATTTGGTGGGGGGAGGTCAATTATTGAACCCTCCATATTACAACAATGAAGATCATACTGGAGCAGGAGTATGAAGAAATGGCCTAACATTTTCTATCCATGGAATAATCAAAGGCACATTTATCTAATCATAATTTTAAAACACTTAAATAAATATTTAACTACAAGGATATTGTTCATTGGAAATAACTTCTATATAAAAAAATATTTTGAAGACTGCCTCCACCAATAACTAATCATAATCAAAGGAGAGCTGGAATAGAACTATATATTAACCATGGATTCCATAGTAAGGGAGAAATATACCACTGATCGAGAAGATAACAGATGACCTATTGAGGAGGTTGAATTTATGATATTGGCTATGTTTAGATTCAATATTTTAATGGGCATGAAATTAATTTATTATCATTATGTTTATGTAGAGAAAATAATGTAATTTATTTTATTATGAGATACTTTAGCTTATGGATACCATCATAGTACAATAGTGTTTTCTCATTTACTTATGGAAGAAAATTTTCTCCTAGATGTTCTCTCATAGATGGGTATATGTAGGGTAGATATAGTGACATATGTATTATTACCATACACTCGAGTTAATTAACTAATATGCTTAGAATGATTTTCTCATGTTTGTGTTCTCCAAATAGGAATAGGTTGGAGTGATGTAGTAGTGTATGTACCATCACCATACACCTTAGTTTTCTAATGTGGATTTGGGGGAAGAGTGACACATCATGATGGAGTTCATGAAGGTGGGATTTAGTGTGACGATTCTAATTTTTAAAATGGACCAATAACCCTAATACTAAAACCTTTAACATTTAAAAAGGTTATTATAAACTTATATATAAGGGTAATAGAAGAGCACATTAATTTTTTCCCAGGTTGAGGGATTAAGTGAGTATAGATTTATTTTTTTAAGAATTATATCGTAGACTCTATAAGATTTGTGTCTATTTTTTTTAGAAATAAAATTTTCTTAATCCTCAGATGGGGAGGACTTGTGGGAAGGAACAAAACTCTATCTAAATGCATCCTCTTAATTTTTTCCAATGTAAAATTCTTCATACCTTTTCCTTTTTCAAATTTCTCATTCATTCCTGGGTTATGCAAGTTGCACGCCCAAAAAGTTGAGACTCAAAATTTATCAAAAATTCCCATATTTGGTTTTCATCCTAGAGGGTTTTGTGTCTCTTTGGTTTGGGATTTTAAGTTCATGCAAGATGGACTGATATAGTTGGGGTTTTAGGTCAGGTGGTTTAAATTAAAATGTATAACAGTCAATATTGGAATTTAGGAAAAGAAAACCGTATTTAAATGAGAATTCCGATGACAAAAATGTATAAAACCTTGATGAATGTTTCACACCATTTATGTTCATAGTTCTTGGAACAATATAGATAATGTTTAATGATATAAAACAATGACCAAATGGTGAAGTGTGAGGTTTAGTGCATGATATAAAGAAAACGTAGGATTGGAATAAATTTTATAGTTACTACATTAGTAAGTACATTCTAAAAAAATATTAATTATATTAAGTTTATATAGATGAAACCAATGTGGGTGATTAAGGTTAGGAATATTTCATAAAAAATTAATGAAATAGTTAATTTAGAAAGGGGATTGTAAAAACACGACATGAATGGGGGTTTGATACTAGTGAATACCATCTCATGGATGGATAAGGAAAATTTAAGGTCATTGTGATAAAACCACGGTGTAATGTGGTTTAGGGTAAAATGATGATGACTATTATAGGTTTAAGAATATAATTTAAAATTATTTCAAAAAATGGGTATGATGCATGAATATATAACATTTAGGGAATTCAAATCCAGATGAATATTATTATTATGGGATGTGTAAATAATAACTGAAAATATTTGGGTTGTGAAATGATTGATTGTGATAGCTATCAAAATCACGAAAACTGGAAAAATTCAAATGATGGGTTCCATTGTGATTATATGAGGGAATACCTTGATTATAGGACCTTCTCCATAGGATGAAGATTCCTATATTTAGAAGTTCTAAATATACCTGCAATGAAATTACCATGAAAAAGGATTGAAGTATTATTGTGGGAGAATGAAATCAAGGAAGGGTTTGGGTACCTTGAAGGTTACATCACATTACACAGAACATATTATTATTCCTATGGGATATAACATGAAACTACTTGAGAAGCCAACGAGCATGTACCCCAGTGGTACAGGCTCCTGCTTGGCATCCAAAAGACCCAGGATCAAATCTGGGCAGGGCTGATTTTTCCGGGCATTGCAACAGTACTGTAGCAGGGCACTATAGTAGTACTGTAACAGCGGTGAAACAACTGCAGCGGCAGCACTGTAGCGGAGGAGGGACTATAGCAGGTACTGTATCGGTGGCTGTACTGTAGCAGGAACTGCAGCAACGCGGGTACTGTAGCACTACTGTTTACTAAGGGGTCCTTTGGGCCAAAAAATGGGCTTTCAAGACTTGTATTCAGGACACTTGGCCTTGGGACTTTGGGCAATGTAATGGGTCTCCTTCTACCCAGTCTAAAGAGGTATTTGCTTTAAATAATAAATTGAGGCTTCAGCCACAACCATTAAAAAAATGAAACTACTTGAGAATGTATGTAGGAGAAAATACAATGGGTCTACTCAGATATTATCCAATACAAGTTAGTCCAAAGAATATAGAATGACATTAACAAGGTATATGTGGTGTGTATTATATGTTTTTTCTTTATTCTATTCTCACTATAACTTTTTCCAATGTCATAAAAGTAAATGAATTAGGTAGTGGATACATGTATTTTTTTATGGCCACCCTTTATAGGTTTTCATCTTGAATTTTTTTCTATCTATTTTATTTTCATTTTAAGGGTCATAAAATTATACCAACAAGGTATAGTATTTGATGTCATAAATCATTGAATCAAATGTTTCTAGTGATTAACATCATATAACATTGAAAAATAATATAGATATCCTAACTAATGATGGAATAAAATATATGATGTCTATGAGGATTATAATGATAGTACATACCACCTCAAAAGGAAATGAAAATAGTATAAGGTCATAGTATTTGGTCAAAAAAGTGATATAATCTATATAATATTGGTTATAAAAAACCCAACATGAATAGAAAAGAAACTTCTACTATAGACTATCCCAGTGGGAGTATGCACACAGTTAAATGTCATCGTGCACTTACCATTGTGTTGTGAAGTTTAAGGTCACAATACAAGGACCATTAAGGGATGGATTTTGAAGGCCACAGAACTTTGATAAAAATTGAGGATAGTATATATAGTAAAGTAGAGATAGTCTTGATGTAAATAATGATCCCATTACTACTCTATACTATCCAAAAAATGGTTTTACATTTATGAAGGTCATAATAGATTGAAAAAAAATAGTTTAAATTGTCTATAAAATGAGAGAAAAATATATCCCAACATGAATAGAAATTCCAATTCTTCTCAAATGGGATTACAAATTATTTAAGGATATAGTGCTCAGATCAATGATAATGGGTGTGATATGAAAACCAAGATGAATCTAATGAGGTAAGAGCATCCCAACACTATTGAATAATTAATGGTGATAATGAAAAACATTAACTAAGGTATTTGGATTAGGATTATTAGTTTGAATAACTATGATAATGATTAACAATGAACAATACTTGAAACAATGGCTTGAAAATACTTTTTTTAAATGTGAATAGATATTAGAGGACCTTTTCCTCAGTACAATTATGCCTTTGGTTAGTAGTGATGAATATGAAGACCTAAGAATTTCCAAGAAGAGTTATCCTATAGATCCAATTTTACTCATTACTAATTGACATGAAATGTTTATGAAGATTAAAAATGCTCAAGGTATGAATTATAGTACATGGAAAGGAACATTGAAGTGGAAGATGGAACATTCAAATCCTAAATTAATCATTACTTTCCCATTTATGGATTATAAAGGGGATGGAAAAAAGATGATTATTCATGTTTTGTCCCAAAACATAGACCCCATACACAACTACATAACCTAAAATAACATGAATCAGTACATTCATATTTCATATAAAATATATGTCATTTTAACATAGAGTTTGATGTAAAAAGACTCAATTTGAATTAGGAGTTTATAGAAATTGAGATAAATGATGAAAATAGTATTTATGTCTAGGTATGAAATATTGGGTTTAGATTTCCCTATATATCCCAAAATAATTGGTACCAATCCATGCATAGTTATTGTAAAATATATAGTCTCCACATAACCCTAGCTCGTATGTAGGGAATGAAAAATATTATTATAATTGGAGAATGAAACATGAAGATTATTTAAGTATTCACACCATAAAAGAACATTTAAATTATGAATTTGGTTCACTAGATAAAGGCCTATGAATATGTCCCATGAAAATATGGGAATGTAAGGTGATAGGATATAGTTTTCATGAATGGGGGAAATTAAATGCTCACAAGGGAAAAATGAAAATGAGAGAATCATGGAATAAAAATTTATTAAATATTGTGGAAATAAAAGTGATCATTATTTTGAAATAATAAAATTAAAAATGGAGAATAATATATCCATGAATAGTAATGAAAATAAATATATCTGATTCATAATAAAAACATAATTCTAGGTGAAGGAATTTATAATGTAGAACACATTGAACTTACTATCAAAGCCTTATCCAAGACATTCTTTTACCATTAATTCTGTATCTAAGACATTATTCTTGATGTCTATATCAAAAGAAATACATATTTATCTATTGTTTAAGAATATAGAAAATACCCAAACATGTTTTTCTCATCAGACCTATCGACACATCAAGGGACTGTACAAAGTCGGGACCCCACTCATCACTTGTTTAAATAAAATTCATTCATAGTATGAGATAATTATTGAACAATACATGATCAAATTTACTGAGTAATCAATTAACATCCACATATGAATATAATTTATAATTATTATCAATATTTCCTCAATCAATTTACATATGAATCTAGGTGGAAACCATTGAATCAAAGGAAGAATATAAATAGCATTCACATGGGAAATGTATTATATGACAAATCAAGACTATAAACTATGAATAGATATGAAATATAATAAATTAGGGATCATTATTCTATTATAAATGAACATTTGTAAATTTTTCCCTTGAATGATGGTGAAGGGTTGAAAATCAACACATCCACAATGTATAAAAGTACACTCGTAAGGTTGTTGTCGTAGATTAAATACATCCTTAAAATAGAATATTTTAAAAAAAATCACATAATAAGGGATTAAGGGTCAAATTGTTTGACACTATGACTTCAATCCCCCAAATTATAAATATATATAATTGAAAAATCCTAAATAATGCATAAAAAATCCCATATGCATAAATAATTTTGAATATGAAAAGGAAAATGGATGTGAAATATGAAATGAGCTTTGAGAAATAATTTTTAACTTTTACATAAAATAAAAAAACACATTTTACTTCCTGAAGAAACTTTTGAAAAGTTTCTGTGAGATATTTTGAATATATTTACATTAAAATTGAATATATAATCATAGATATTGGAAATTACCTACTTTTTTATTTAGTAAATGTGAAAACAAAGATAATACATTTGATAATTAAAAGAAAATAATTTTTTAAATACTTTGAAAAATAATTATATTTCAAACCCACATTTTAAAAAGTGTAATAAATCATTATTTTTATTAAAAAAAAATTTCCAAAAAAGGATTATAAAATATCATATAATAAATTAATAAGGTTGGAGAACATAATAATTCATGAATTATTTTCATGATAAAACTTTATAACTCAGAGAAAGGTGATTCGGGCTATCAAAATACCTTATAGGTAACATACTCATTAAGGTAAGAATTATTAGACAAGGATTTATGTGGTATGAATATAAATCCATAGAAAGAAAATGAGATAATAGTTCTTAATAAAATAAAGGGTATAATTTATGTAACATATATGAATCAAGTTAAAGAGAATGATCATAACTTCATGAATGAAAGTTGAGTTCCCAAAAAACCTTACTATTGGGGTAATAAATGAATCAATAGTGATTTAAAGAAGGAAATATGATTTGTATTTTTATATCCCATAAAATAAAAAATTATGATAAAAATAAGTCCATGGTAATTATATTCAAAATAAAAGTAAAACATGGTGTATAAAATTTATTTTGTCTTAAAGAATCTGAATTGAGACCCTAAAAAACCATAAATTTTATCCTGGATTATATGAATTTAATATAAAAACATATATAAAAACATAGATATCGTAATAAATTATTTCATAACCTTAATCACATCTTTTAAATTTTTATTCTTTATTGATAATCATTCCCTATATTATTTATAGTTTTTTTAATTATTTTCAATATATGGTGTAAGTAATCATGATTATTTTGAACTAGTAGTGTAAAAAAATGTTTTTATATTAATTTTTGACAAAAAATTAATCATCTGAAGGTCATTAAAAGTTTTAAATTCATGTTCCGTGAAATTTATAAAGGTATAAATTCATTTAATGGTTGTTTTGGTTTCAATATATGAAGATGAAATCAACAATGATCATGATATGAGAACTACAAAAAAATGGCTTATACCAACAGAAATTTATTAACAGATAGTATATTTGTTGGTAAAAATGAGCATTTCCAACAGATATTATGTTTTATTAGTATTAATTTTTAATACTAATGCTTCTTTTTATCAAAAGATAGATCTGTAGATATTGATCATTTAATAACAACAAATCATTTACCAACAGTTGAATCTATTGCTTTATCATACTAATACCACCATTTTTTTACTAACACATGAATCTGTTATGAATAACGTTATTACCAAAAATTCTTTTTCCATCAAAAAAAATCTATTAAAATAAACCATTCAATAAAAAAAGATTTTATCATATCCAATAAAGGGAAACATAGTTTATATATATATATATTATTTATATGACCATGGTAAGTTTTTATTTTCATGAGTTTTATTAAAAAGATCACATAATTTATTTTAATTTTCAATTTTCTGAAAATATTTAATGTTTTTTATATTTTTCAAGATTGTTTATTCAATTTTCTCAAATTATTAAATGATTTTATATCTTCCAATATTATTTATTTAATAAACATATAAATACTTTTTATAAAACAAATAACACCACCAAACCCTAATCGGTGACCCATCGACCACACATCGCCCGCCTCCATTTTGCCTCCTTATTTCCGCCATCCCCGATCTATCACATCGCCACGATCTATCCCACCACCCCGCCTCCGTCTCACCTCAGTCCTGCCTCCGTCCTGCCTCTTTGTCACCACCATCCCTGATCTATGCCGCCATCCCCGATCTATCCCATTGATCAAATATCACCCGCCCTCATTCCGCCTCTGTCCCACCTTCGTCCTGCCTCCATCCTGCCTCCTTGTCGCTACCATCCCTGATCTATCCCATCGACCACACATCACCCGCCTCCATCCCACACATCGCCCGCCTCCTTGTCGCCGCCATAACCTGCCTCCATCCCTACTTCTTCATTTTTTCTCATTTTCATTTCGCAATCATTCATAGATATTATAAATGTATCCCCAAATTGAAGAGCATGATTTTTTGGATTGGCGGATGGCTGAATAACCAGCACATTCGATTGATTTTATTGTATGACATTGGGTCGCTTTGGGTAGGGAAACCTATTTATGGATTTATGTCAGGTGAATTCCCTTTCTCGATGGCTCCAGTATATTATATTTATTTTTTAAACACTCTAATAGTATAATTAACAACCTTTGGATGCTTATACATAGGATCTGATGACTACAAATCACAGCTTCGATATTATCTGTTAGGATGTTTGACCTGCTGTATAAAACTTTGTTGAACAGTTAAAATCTTAGTGAAAATGTGTTTTATCTTCATTGTTGAGGTGTTCATAGACTTTATTCTTTCTCATACACCTTATTGAACCATTTAGTGTAGGGGTTTTCTAATGATTATCGAGGAAGAATATTTTGGGCCTCCAATAAATGAAGATACAAGATAATCTTGGGTTTATGTTTATGAATGCAGGAATCCATAACTATTCCATGAATGTTTTGTTCAATACATACTAATTATAATGGGAACAAGGTCATTTATTTTCTAGAGATTCTTGATTTAATGAGTTCCAATAATCATGGAATAAGGATGTGAGGCTAATCCCTTGAGAAGAATATGGGAACTCTCCTCTGATTTTTGTGGCCTATTTGGAATATTTAGTTTTTACATATCAACCATTGTTTAAAATGTTTGGTTACTTTTTATTTTTTTGGCACCTTTGTTATTTTCCCTAATCAGTGACCCATCACTGCCCCTTGTTTCGCTTCCCACAGCACTCCCTCTCATCCCTCTCTCCTGCCTCACATCCTACCTTTCCCTGCTTTATCCTCACCTCCCATCGCCCTACCATGTCCTCCCCCAACCCTAACATTTTCCCTCAATAGCACGACTTGCATCTTTTTCAGATCCTTCATCATCCATGGCTTTCCCGCCGACATCCTTGCGTGAACCACTATCCAGTTCTCGACTAGAATACCCCCAAGACCCCTCCGTCCCCAACATCCTAATGCCTCAACATTCCCCCGTGACCCCTCCATACATGGTGTCCCAGCACACCCCTATCCCCAACATCCTTGTGCAACCTTGCCACAACCCACCTTCCACAGTCACCTTAGCCCTACTCTGCATCACCTAGCATCTGTATCCCCTCTCAACCTATATTCACTGCCACGCACCATCAAGTTGAGTGCAATTTAAAAAGAGAAGTATGGATGGTTCAAGGATAACACCCTCTCATTGTAAGGAAGTAATTTCTTCATTTGATTTTAATCTGAATCGAACATCTCATTCATTTTGTTTTCTGTTTGAACCCCCTTTGTTATGATGGTTGTGTGTTAGTACCTACTGTTTTCATTCAAATAATCACTACACTATGTCTATACAACTTGGTTATTATAAAACTACTTGATTTCTTATAAAACATGTTGGTTGTTGAGTCTAAAGGCATGCTAGTGTTGTTCTCCTTGAGTATTTACTTAATTTTATGGTTATTTAGTGACGAGTGTTTGTGATTGAATCTGAAATACTTTTCATGATGATGTTATTTCACTGAATCTGTTTAGACTAGTTTTTGAAAATCTTCTTAGATTCTGGTAAAGCATGAAGAGTGTTATGTTTCAAAACATGCTATTGTTTATTGTGAAATTTATATTTCATTATTAGTTTGTTGAAAGTCAGTGGTAGATTTGTTATTAAAAAATGTTTTCATGTCGATTGTAATGTTAAATGTTTGTTAAATTTGTCTCTTATCCTACTGAAAGGTGCTTCTTTACATGTTGTTTTGTGTGTTTAATTGTAAATCATTTTGAGTTTTCACTGAACTAATTCATGTTTACACTGAATTTTCTTTCAAAAGGGATGAATCTGGTTACTTTAGGGAGGAATGATTTTTTAACCTTCATGTTACCTTTATGTTTTGGAAGCACTTTTCCTCTTCAAAACATGTCTTCTCTCTCTTGAGTTTTAAAGATGAGTTTTAACATCTCAATATCTTCTCACCATAAGGTGAAAAGTATCAAAAAATGTATTCTTTTAACAGTGGATAAAGGGTCTTTTCACATGCTGCTGTTTCATTCTCTTAGTTTGGGTGATATTTAGGGCCTCGGGTTTCAAAATAAATATAAACATTTGTCCTAGGAGATTATTTACATCACCACTCTAATTGACACTTGATTATTTCTCCTTTTTAACTTTGATGATGCATATCATGTTTGAATCACTCTATTTTGTTGGAACAATAAAACTCGACATTAATGGAAACAAGGAGATTATGGTGCCCTATTTTTGGAACAATTTCAGGATACTTCTAAATTAATCCTTGACAACTAGATGTTATTGAGATAACTTCTATCTTCTAATATTTTTTTTACTGTCTTGTTATGTCTTTTTTAATTTAACTTCATTGCTGTAATTAATGGGTAACACTGTTTTGAAATGTATATTGCAACAAGGTTTCATTCCTTTTAAGTGGAAGGGTGATGTTTTGTGGCTAAATTCAAAGGATAAAATTGCATTCTTTAGGGGACTATCTATTTCACTTGTTACTTTTATTTTCTAAATTTTATTCTGAATTAAATTTTTGTGACCTACTTCTTTTGTTGCTGCGTGCTGAAACTTTCTTATTTCTGAAGTGTTCTTGTGAATTTTATGGTTATTGATTAATTTATAGTTGAGATTAATATTGTAAATATTAACCCTCAATATCAATTTATACTTTCCATGTTGTTAATGATTTGATATTATTATTCATTATATATTCTCATTGTTCTCTATTGGTTGTTTTTTGTGGTGACTGACTTTGGATAGAGAATTATTGTGCTAGTGGACCTCAGGGTTTTTTTGGATCATTGTCTTGCTGCATGATGGAATGCATTTGATGTTTTTGAGTGTCAAATTGGAAGCTGATATAATTAGGAGAAGTTTGACACAGGCTTCCCTGCCTTTTCTTTGTGGTCCAAGTATTCTTCCTGTTTGAGCAAAGTATTGGGGAATTACCTCTCTTATGCTATGCTTCCTAAATCAGTTGATTTTGATGCTTTGTTGGATTCCATAGGCTGGCTGTTCGTATTGTATGCATGGTTCCTCATATCCTAATTCTAATTCCTGTTTAAGAGAGGGAATATATGCTCCTTTCTATACTAAAACATCCCAATGTTTATAAAGATGGATGGAATTACGGTCCATTATGAAGCTGGCAGTGACCTTCTATGATCCCCTTTGGTTTCTTTTGCGTATTTTGCATGCACTGGAGAATTTCTAGTGCATTATTTTTGGATGATATTCTTCGATCTTCTGCACCTGATGGGAGTGCATTTTTACGTGTAGTTTTTTCTCTGGGTTGTCCTATAACTTCGACTGCTTGAATTTATGATGTCACTAATGCCACTTTGATGTATTTCAGAGTTCTTTAATGTGTCTCCTGAAGACTACAGATCTTAATTATGTGGTTTTGGTGCTATCTTGGTGTTGATTCCTTTTTTGAATGAGGTAATTTCTTACTTTAAATATGTTTCTAGCAGGTGTGATGGATTGTGAGTTTTTTTCCAAGTTTTATTGTTACACCATTATGTATCTCCCTCAATTATCTGATGGTGTAAGCACATTAAAACTCAAGTTTGTATTGTCATAATTTTGCTTTAATAAATGTCTTTGGGGCATGAATTGGGTGACCAATTCATTCCATAGTTTGTTTAAATATTTTTGACTATCTTATGGTTGTTGTTTCCACTGGTTAGATTATACTTTGGTACGATAGTTTTATATCATGTGTTATTATTTTTATATATTTCATTTAAAGGAAAAATATTTTTCAATTGTTTTGTTTGTGTGATCAGAATGTTGTTCATGATGAGGATGCATGTCTAAAGTGGAGGGAGCGGGGATAAGTGATGATTCAAGTATAGAAGGGTGGCCCGCTGTAGTTAAAGGGATGTTAGTGAAGTTTTGCGTGTCTTGATACACTTCAACAGATAATAGCTCATGTAAAGTTATGGAGATTCCATGACAGTGACGTCTGATGTTTTTGAGAAATAGATTTCTGAGGAAGTTACATTGAGTTTTATGTAAACTATCTTAGTGTTTGAACATGTTTGTAATATGTTTTTTGAAGCTTTTTGTATTTTCATGAAGTTTGAACATATATTTAAATTATATTGAAGCATTTTGTTTTCAAATAAAGACTTTCTTTTTTGGTATTTTATATAATCTAATTTTGTAATTATTATATATTAAATATAATATAATATAATATTATATTATATTAATAAATATAAAATAAAATTTTGACAATAAATATCGGAATATCAACATTTAGAGTATAATTTACAAACAAATATTAATTGTTGATATTGTTTACAAATGTTAATAATATTACCGACAGATATATTAGTCATATTAATCTGTTGCGAAGCATTTTTACCAACATATATATTATATATTGGTATTATTATAATTGCAATAGAACCATTTTATATATTTCAATAACATTTAGCGACATAGTTTTTACCAACAGTTTAGTGATAGGACAATTTTTTTTGGTAAAATGTTTTACCAACAGAAAATGCACTTTTACCAACAGATATACCCCTATTGGAAAAAGATAATTATTTTGTAGTGGATTATTATTAATGAATAAAAGGTGTTTTCTTAATGATAATAATAATAATGTTACCATTACATGAAAAAATATTATTTGCATTAAAAAATTATAACACATTATACAAGTAATTAATTTCCCATAGTCATCCATGATATAAATTCATAATATTGTTTAAATAGGTGGTTAAACAGACCAAAAATGAACATACCAAGATTAAAGGATGATTATGTGGTGGTTTAGTTATAATATCCTTATAAAATAATTTAAAAAAGTTTTTATTTTTGTGACATAACCTGATTTAATGGGGGTATAAGAATAATTTAGGAATATATAAAATTAAATAATATGATTTGAGTATTTTCCTTTTAAATTCATGTTTCAAATGATTAAATTAACATTTATTTTTTATTGATCATGTAATTAATAGGATCTAAAAATTGACATAACATAACTTCAATGATATAAAAAACCATATTAAACTATTAATATAATTCCTAAGACCATCCTTGAAAGGTGGGAAAGTAAAAATAACATGTTTCTTCATGGATGTTGTAATCCACACATTCTCATGAAGGACAATTTCATTTTTCTTAAGATAATAGAAGAAATGTGTTTAATTATTAATCATTTAGAATAATAAAATTAAATATATAAATTATAATTATGTAATTAAATAACAAATTTAAAATTTTAAATATAAATTTAAGGCAACAATGAATGAAATTAAGGAAAAACAAATACTCAAGTTTTGAATTTTGATATTTTCATGGAGAATTACATGGAAATGAGGGATTAGGATAATAAATTTTGAAAATAGGCTCAAGGAGGAGGAATAATTATTTAGGTTGAGGAATAATTTCATTACATTGGAGGAAACCAATTTTTTTGTTTGGTATTGATGGGGTGGTGTGAAGCGCCTTTTATAAGTGAGAAGATATTAAATTTTTTAAATACATATTACTTTTTAATATTGAGAAGTCACTGTCAAGGAATGTGGCTCACCAAATTAAAATTAATGGATCAGGGAAGAGAAATGTTCAATAAAGGCCTCAACCTTACTATCGAATACATGTTTAAAATAATTTTTATACTTTTATAGCTGTATAAACCATTTTAACCTTAATTTACTCATATCACGATAACTAATTTTACCTAAGTAATTTATCCTTAATGCATATAAAATGGCCATTATAAGATAATTTGGATCTAATGATTCAAAATTTGAAATATGTTTTATTTTATTCGATTTTTCAAAATGATAAAAATCAATTTAATGTAGTAAATTTATAATGTATTATGAATAATTTCTTGAGAAAAATATTACATAAGTTCTAAAATATCCGATATAGGTTTTTAAAATAAATTCAATTTTTTTAAATTTGTAATTTCAATTATAATATGCACATTTTCCATGGAAAATGGATTAAAAAATTTCTATAACAAACTTATAAACTAATAATGTCACTAAATCATGGATCCTTTTTTAAAAAAATAGTATATTGGACTATTTAAATTAAAATAAATGGTTTGATAAAAATCCCAAAAAATAAACTTATGAAAATATTACTATCATGGATACAAAAATAATTTTCATTTTATTAAAATTAAAATTATATAATTTAGAAATTTAATTTTTAAATATAATTATATAATAGAGTGAAAAAATATTTTTATTGGAAAAATAAATTTGTAGAAAAAAAACTAAATTTTTTATTATTTCATATCATTTAATAATTTTTTAATGAATAATTCAAATAAATATATATCACCATCAATTATTCATAAATTTTAAGTGATGAAAAAGTGTAGTGCAGAAAATGATTTTTTTTTTGAAAAATAAAACTTCATGATTAAAATGATCTTATTAGTGATATTAGCTATAAAATTTTAATTTCATTCACATTTTATATAGATTTTATTTTAATTTTATTAATATTTCATTAATATGTTACTCATATCCATTACTATTAATTCAACAGAAAGGTTTAAATGGTCATACTTAAATATTATTATTTTATATAAATATAACATGGTTTCTATTAAGATCATTATTGCATGTAAATAATGTTATGAAACACATTGAATTTATTAAATGTATCCATATTTCAAAAATATCTAGGTACTACATTCCCCAATTTAAATTATATTTCTCCCTCACAATTTGACTACTATGATTTTATGAATTTGTATGGGTAACTCATAATTAACCATACACTACTAGACAATCATAGGTTTTTTAGAATGTAGAGTGAAATTTATCTATATGGAAAATTGTAACAAGACCTTTATAAAGGGAAATAACCCATCACTAATTTCACTTAAAATTCATAAATGAGATTAATAACAAGGTCTATATGGAATAACTTCATGTAAACCTTAAAAAATTTAATACTAATCACACCACCATGATTTTTTATTTATATCTCAATATCCAATAGTTTGTGAGAACATAATTTTCATAAGGTATTGAAAAATCTAAATTAAATAATCACTACCCACTTCAATTATATTCATTTTTTTGTATTTTCACTCTTCCCATGGTCAAGGTGGTTCTTGGAGACTATTTTCCCAATTTTCTTTTCATTTAGTTTATTGATTTACCTAGTTCCAAATTTCATTAAAAATGAAGAGATGATTTTTTGTTTGTTTTATATTTCCATAATATATATGAATATGATTTAATTCATATCCACAATTATAAAATAGATATATCCATTTAAGGCAATTTATCTCATGATTATTTTAGAATATTTTTCTAGAAGGAAATTGAATCTTATTTCTTCTATTATCCTGATCCCCAAAACTCCCATGAGACTCAACCTTTATATTCATTGGGGGTGTTCAAGATTTAATCAATGTTACCTGGGCTAATCATATTTCATGATATTTTTTCCTAATTAATAAATTCTCTTGTGCAACACCCATCTCTCTAGGTTGATCATCAGGATAGTCAATGGATTTCTCTCAAACTCATTATAAACTTTGTTACTTCTAGATATATCCATTGTTAAAACCAAAAGGGATTAACATTAATGGATAATAATTAATGTCATAATATAATTATGAAAATTTAAAATCAATATATCATAGTTTATCAAAAAATCATGTTATCCTATAGTTCTTTTAGTCTAACCTAGATCAATATTAGTTACACCTCTATCATTAGTAGCACAACCTATATCATTCTTGATTCAACATAAGATACACTATATTGGGTTTTTCTCAAAATCATTAACCTAATCTCTGGAAGTAATAAGGAAATAAATATGACATATTGGTTCATATAGATTATATTATAAACCATATAATATCCCCTAAGAGTGTCTAGAAAGGTCTAAAGTATTTGTCTCACTAATCATGCATCCGAGTGGTGATCAAGTCAATGCTCAACAAACCAATTTTAGGGTGATTACCCCTAGGTAAATATATGTCATAGTAATATCCAATTTCTATTATCTAGAGAATGATGTAATTTTTAGGACTAAATACTAATTTATTTACTAAAACATTGTGATTTCATCCTATAATTCTTGTTATTCCTAATATTTCCAACTAGTCTCTATTGTGATAATTTCTATATAAAATGAACATCATTACATTAACATTAAATCATATTCTATCCCAAAATTTTATCTATAAAATTTAAATTATGATAAAAAATAACTTATCAACCCTTAAATTATCCTCAACAAAAGACCATAATCTATAAATTAATCTAAAAATTTATTTGATACCAAGTGTGGAACCCAGACCTGCATTCCAAAGAACAGTTCCATAAATGAATACTTTACATAATTACTTTCATGCCAATAGAAAAATACTAAATATAACTATCATTAACTAAAATAATAATAATGATTACTACTTATCTTATGTTACATTGATCATTTTGTTATTATAGAATTACAATATTAGTAAAAATGATTAACTAATTAATCCAATAAAATGTATATTGTTTACCCATGTTACTAAGAACTAGTTTAGCCATAAAAATCTTCAAAATCTCTAAAAAAAATCTATTACACAAGATATAAGGTTAGACATATCATGTATAATAATTTTATTTTCAAATTTTTGAAATGGATATCTGAGAAGGGGTGAGCTCAAATGCTTAGTAAGGGAATATATACAACTGAGGAAATAATTAAATAAACATATAGTAAATATTATGATAGTTAAATTAATCATTATAATTAAATAATTAATTTGAATTAATATCATAATATAACAATATATAGAAATTAAAATAAATATATCACATGGTAGATAATATCTAAATTCATGGGGAAAGAATGAATAATTTTTAACATCTTGATTTTACAATAATGACATTAATAAAGAAATCATTTTTTATTTCAAGGAAACAATGAAGGCATCATTCTTGTTATTAAGATAGTAGTGAAGACATCATACCAAATTGGGATGGAATACACCAAATACCCAAAAAAAATTCTCATGATACACACCAATGAATCACGAGACTATATAATTTTGGGCCCCACTCACCACTTTTTAAGTCTAATTCATTCATCATTTGAGATAATGGGTAAACAAAACATAATCAACATGCATTTTTAATTAATAAAAATTTGTATTCAAACAAAAATATAAAAATTATGAATTTCTACCTAATCAATCGATTTATGGAATCTAGGTTAACACCCTTCAATAAATGGAAGGAAATATAGAGTGTTAAAAAAATTAAAGGTATTAAAAGAAAAATAATGGCTATACATAATGGATAGATAGGTAAGTAAAAATTAATTATGGATCCTTCTTATAATAGAAATAAAAATTTCAAAATAAATCTATATAATTAATTTGGATTGTTTAAAAGGGAAATATCCTTAGTTTAATAAATAATATGAATAAGGATGTTGATACATATGTAAAACAACCCTTGAAAATAATTCTTAGAATGGGATCACATAATAAGAGATCAAGAATCAAATTGTGTTATACCACGAGTCCAATCCACCAATGTATAAATATATATATTTATTATAGTATAATTCATGTAATTTAAATCATATTAGTTTAAATACTTTTGAATATGAAAATTCAACATTAATGTAAAAAACATACTTACAAGTCACTTTAAAAGGTATCTTTTGACTAGGTGGAGTGAATGATTTTGAATTTTTTTTAAAAATAATCAATAATAATAGAGAATAAAAATGAAATACTTTTTTTCTTAAGAAAATGTTTCGAAAAGTATATAAAAGTTGATAATTAATGGAAATGACAATTTTTAAATATTTAAAAATATATTTATTGAAAACCAACATAGTAAAAAGTGTAATAAAACAATATTTTTATTAAAACGTCATTTTTCAAAGGATGATTTTAAAATTTTATATATTAAAATATTATTTTGGAATATCCCAAACTTGGAAGAACAATTTTCATGATAAAATAGTAAAAATAAATGAATTAAGGTGGGGTGGTGAGAGGCATCTTCTGTTAGTGAGAAGGGATGAGATTTTTGTAAATAACCAAAGAATTTTAATAATGGGAAGTCTTTCTAAAGTGATTTTGCTGAAAAATTGATAATTAATGGGGGTAAATAAGTGATAAGGTCAATATATGCCTCAAAAATATTACAACACATGTTTTTAACATGTTTTATCCTTTTTCACAAGGTTAAAACATTTTAATCCTAATTTTATCTTACCATAGTAACAAATTTTTACGTAAGAAATATATAATTTATACATAAAAATAAAATGTTACTTCTTATATAAATTGAACCTACAAATTCCAAATTTAAAATAAATTTTATTTTATTCAATTTGTAAATGTGACAAAAATTAATTTTAATGTAAAAATTTATAATTTATTAAAAATAATTTATCAAAAAATATATTAATCATGCTCTAAAATATATAAAATAGTTTTGTAAACTATAATACACATTTAATAATTTATAATATAACCTAAAAAATAAAATTTTATGTAGAAAGAAGTTTGAAATTTTTTATGACACACGTTAATATTAATTATGTCATTAAGCCATGATACTTGTAAAAAAATAATATTTCACTATTTATCTTAAAATAAATATTTTCACAATAACCCAAAAATTAATCTAAATAAACTATTAATATGATGAATCCAAATATAAATATATTTTTTTAATTCATAATGATAATTTTTTTAAATTTTCTTTTTATTAAAATCGTAAAATATATTGAAAAACAATATTTATGGGGAAAAATACTATTTAAAACAAAATATATTATTATTTTTATTTCATAAGGTTTACTAACTAGTGTTAAAAAAATATTCATATCAATATTTATTTCCATTAATTAATCGTATGATTCTTATGAAGAAAATAATAGAACATAATAAGAAATTTTTTAAGAAAAATAAAATTATAAGCATAAAATTATATTTTTAGTAATTTTAGTTATACCAACTGAGTTTCATTCATATTAAATGTATAATTTATTTTATTTATATAAATATTTAATAAATTATATACTCTTATTCATTCTCACTTTTTCAACTACTTGGTTTCAATGTTTATACTTAAATATTTATATTTTATATAAATACATCTAAGTTTCATTTATGTTCGGTGTTGGTTGTGGAGAAATATAATGAAAAAATTAAATTATTTATGGGTGATTATATTTTAAAATATCAATGTGTTATATTTTAAACTCAAAAGAGAATAAATTTGATTTTATTCCAATCAATATTATCGGAGGGACACCAAATCTAGTAATAATATTAGTATTTCTGAAGTTGATAATAGCTTATGTCCTGACCTCTTTGAGGGGTATTGCCTCATCCCATATAGAGATTGTTTCTATGTTAGTATAGATATATGTGTAAATATAATCTATATCAAGGGGATATGGAAGTATACATTTAATTCCACATATGAAAAAGTACCACGAGCTCTTGGATGTATGAATAAATTTTAGGGTTTATGGATAAAATTGGAATGTATGGAGAAAGAATAGATTTTCCATTTGAACTCTATGAAGGCATTAATCATTGAAGTCTAGAAGAATCCCAATATTTATATTTTATGGAATATAGTATCTCCTGACCAATAGGTTCTTCAGGTTCTCATATAGACGTCCTTCTTAATAATAAGTTTATATCCTCATTTAATGAAACCGAGGAGGACTCCCATAAATCCTCATTTATAATGAACTTTATGGGAATTAAAATCTCCATATAGGATAGTGTTATATAACCTATAATGTATCTTTTCATTCTTTTCTTGATCATATTGGTGAATTCCACATTGGATGTACATTTTTATGGTGAACATCTATCCATTTATGGCATCAGTTGGGGAGGATATAAGCTTGCATTTATATGGGGTAGTATTGAATTTATTAACCTCTTTAATATCATTAAAAATTAACAAATAGAACAAAAAATGGTGTTCAATGATTATTAATGTCTTACCTTGGTATAATTCTTCCATTTAGATGTTTTTATTTTCTTATACAGCATCTTGGGAATTCTATGAATATAGTATGCGACATAGTATTAGCTATGAGGGGGAATTAATCCATAAAAACTTTTATATAATAATTGTTTTAATCAATTACTTATTCATAATTAAATATTAACCATTGATCTATATGTTAACTGATTATGAGTAAAATTTTATATTTAATCAAAAAAATGATATTTAAAAGGATAATTCTATGTGAATGATGACGAAATCATGTTCTGCCTCATTGTGAGTGTGTCACTTAAATAGAAGAATAAATATCGAATGATTTATTTTTATGTAGAGACAAGAAGAATCTCACAAAAAATGTGATATTCCAGACCCATATGCCACTTAATAGGTTCCCCATGCCGGGTGAGCCACATAGCATCAAACACATCTCCCCAAATGCCAGAGGCTACTGAATAGTAGTGAGGGCATAGGGTGTGTCCGTGGAGAGACTAGCCCTCATTACTATAGTGTAGCACAACAGAAAAATATAAAAAAAGGTAAATAGATGAATCAATATAAGTAAATAGAAAGAAAATCATAAATTATCAAGGATAACAATAGCTGAATACTTGGAATAACATACAAAAAATGATGATGATATTTCATGTATCGAGTAAGCTGGAAAACATGGATATAATGTTGGAAGCATGCATAAAAAAACCAATTTAGAAAAAAAATTCATAAACTATCCCAAAAATTCTGAGCTATAGCTTGATCATATGCTATCAGCTCCATCCTAGCATAACAAGCAATCTTGTGTCCAAAGCATTATTCTCTCCTCTACCAACACCTAAAAACATGTAATTTCCCTTAAGTACCAAATAGATTTTAGAGAGGGTGTGAGATAAATCTCAGTGGTCAACCACCAATAGTGTCTATAACATCCAACCTGAGTGATTAAAATGTAACAGTGTGAAATAATGCATATATAAAGTAAACTAGTACAATGTACCTAAATAACAAAGTACCTACTTTATCCCTTAGATTTTGTCTGAATTTGTAATCAGTTCATTACTTTATTATTAATAGTTTATAAGTAAGTCCCACGTTATAAATAGTAAAGTATCCATGATGTAACAGGGAAACCTATAATGATATTTAATAATGAATTTACAGGGTAATAACCAAGGAAATTTAGACCTCAAGGGTCACCAACTCAGAAATGTCTATAGCCTGGCTAAGGGTAAGAGTGTAATCCATGGAGAATAGTCTAAGGATTTAAACAATGAAATTCCTACCGATTCCAAGGAGTTCATCCACGGTAAAATAGGGCAATCCAATGACTACGCCCCATGGGATTTAACCAAGGAACCTACATGTGAATGCTAGATTCAAGGAGTGAATCTAAGGAATGTTGTAGGACTACATGATGGATCCTATGGTTTCATCATGGGAGTCCAAAGTTAGATAAGGTTCAGGTTCTTTGTGGGTCTTAAGATAAGAAAGATGTATCCTTGAATTCAGAATGGGGTTCTCGATCACTCAAGGCATTTCCTCAATAATCTATGGAAAGATTGAGTTAGGGAACTTCTATTTTGAAAATGAATTCATATAATAGTATATTTGGTTCAAGCCTTTACTTTAATTAGTGTGAAAAGTCCATGTAGGGTGAAACCCATTAATCAACTCATAATTAATCAATAAATACATTTGTTTCAATCCTTTCCTTTAATTAGTGTAATAAGTACAAGTAGCATGCAACCGTTCATTTAATCCATTTAATGAATTTTTAAAAATAAATTTTCACTCTACTACCTTCCATTAACATGGTAAGGGGTGATGAAGACATGTAACCTATTATTTAATTACATTTATAAAGGTGAACTCATATACTTAGTATACATTCTAATTTACATTTCACATTTAATTTTCAAATTTAAGCACTTACCTTTGGCGAGTCAAGTGGTTAAAATACATGGTACTTTACATTACAAAATTCACAATTTAAATCAAGACATTTAAAATAGAAAATATTAACCATATAAATTTCAATCCAAGGAACACATGTATGAATACTCATACATATCAAAACACTAAAACAAAAATTATGGAAAAATATACAACATGGGATGAATAGAGTTGTGGTTGTAAACAATAAAAACTAATAAATTTTTTGGAAAGATTATAATAAAATGGTTCTAATGATTATAATTATAGAATATAAATTCAATAAATGGAAACCTATGAAATTGGAAATCCCCACATGAAACTTCCAAAATCAAAAATCACGAGGGATGAGTTATATACCACCCACCATAGGCTTGTGTGAATATCTTAATCCATTGTTAGCCTATAATTAATCTTGGACCAGAGTAGATCTAATGAAAGACTAAAAAATATACACCTTGATAACTATGTTGAGAGAAATAGAGATGAAGAACGACTAAAAAGGACTCCAGTACTTGCCAATGTGCATCCACTGTGATGAACTGAATCTTGAACATATACCGAATGAAGGATTTATCTTAATCACTTGGTTATGACTTAAAAAATATCCAAAATGATATAAATGGAGGTTAATCCCAATAGGGATAATATTAGGGAAGAAGTATGGGATTAATTAGATCATTAATGGTAGGAATGTACAATTACATAAAAATTAACCTATGCACAGTTTGTCTACACTGTTTTCTAAACTATGTTGAAACCATGCACATGTACCTAGAGAAAAGGGGGTACTCACATGTTTAGGCTGCATGGTTAGGGAAATAGTGTGCCAATCGTGTGGTAAGGCTCTGTCTAAAAAATAATTCCACCAACACGGTTTTCCCAAACCATGGGGTCTCCCTGTATGGATTACTATGAACCATGAACTAGGAATAGTGAAAGAGCACTGTCGTGGGCACCCTCAAATGATTAGTGGTTTTGGGGTACTTAGGTGCAGTAGAGTGGCTGACCAATGTAGTCTCTCAAAGGAGGAAGTAATTTAAAACAAATTCTTAAAGGTATTATAAAAGTAAAATAAAATAGAATTAAAACACTAATTGAAAGGATGGGGGTGGTTTTTTATCATTTATAAAACAAGAAGAACTTTGTTGGAAGAAGATTTCATTTTTTTGTTTTTAATTTTGAAATGAAGTATAATTAAAAAGACACAACACAAAGATGTTTTTTTAGAAAATATTTTAAAAGGATCAATCGATCTAACTCTACCTCTTCATTTACTTATTAATCATTATCATTTAAATCAATATTCACTTAATTATGATCCCCTAATTTGTTAACCCTCAAACCCTATGAGAGTTAACTTAACCACAAAGATGAAATTACATAAACCCTAGGCTAGCTTCAGAACACGCAGTCGCATCACGCTACATTGATTGTTGTTATAAGGTTAGATTATGGTAAGTGGTTAATTAGATCACATATCTATTTTGGAAATGAATATGAATTGGGTTTTGGGATTATATTTGAACTCTACAAATTTATCCCATGTGGTCTTGTATTACCGATTAAGATCACACTCTCACAATTTACACAAAATATCGACCTCGTTTGTTTGTGTGTTAATTGTTCAATTGATTTTTTAGTTTCTTATAATTTAAAAACACAATTCATGGATCATATTATGTTAATTACAGTATCTCAATGATTCAAAATAATTAAATGAAGAGGGTAGAAGATAGATCGATCACTAAAAAACTACTCTTCCATGGGTGGTGTGGTCATTGTAGAGACATTTTTCATGAGAAAAGGATTGAAAGGGTAGAACCCAGTATCGTCTCCAATATTGATTCCAACCCAATTAGGAAGATTAAGAAAATAAGAAAAGGTATGAACACATAAGATTATTTGAAGAAAAATTCAAGCTACAAACATGAAAGAAAAGAAATACAAAGAGGAGGTGGGAGAGGAGAGCCTTTTTGGAAGAGAGGTTTTCAAAAAACCTTACTTATTCAAAGAGATTTGAGGGGCTCCCAAGAGACACCATATTGGACACATCTTCCCAAATCCTCTACCAGCCCCCCCCCCCAAAGAGTGAAAACTCCCTTTAAATAGAGTTTGTGAGGGATAAGGTTACATAAATTTTTAAGTGTGAAATGAAAACTCAACCAAATATTTTATTCCAAGTTTCACCGTATAGTTGACCTCTAAAACGCGTGAATTGGCCAGCCTTATATAAGGATGATTTGTTCCAAATCATTTTCCCGAGCTGTTCTCAAAATTTGGGCTCAATCCTAGCCCTATTGAAGAAGAGACGGCTCAAATGGTGAAGTAATGTACAATCTGGATGGTTCTGTCCACCTTTGTATTCATGGCCCATTTACTCCCCTCAAATGCACGATCCATCTCTTATTTTCTAAATATAATTTGTATCCCATTAATTTAGGAACACTTTTACAAAATTTTATGACAAAATATTTTACATAACAATATTTATGCCTGAAATACTACAGTGAATTTTAAAAGGGTAAAACTGGATTTTTCATCAAATTTGAAAATGAATGATCTAATCCAAAATATTTCATAATTGATCATATTTATCATCATGTGAGGAATTTATATCATTTATTATTAATAAAATATTCAACAAAATATTGTTTTATCAACTCCCCCACACTTACCATTTTTCACACCTGGGAAAAACCTCAAATCAAGTAAACATCAATATCAAATCAAAACAAATTGTAAAAAACATATCATTGAGATCCATCAATTACACACCATGAATCAAAAGATATAATGCCTCATTAAAAACCTTATTTCAAGTTTTCCATTTATATAATTCAATATATTTCAACTTCATTTATCCTCCCATGCACAAAAAACTTACCTCGCTTGAATTTTCTCTCATCACACAAATATCAATTTTTTTTGCAATGTCTTTCTCATCCAAACTCATACAAGGGTCACCATAGGATTGATAAATTCCTACATCAACACCCAATTTGAGTCAAGTACATATGTTTATCATGAGAAATTTTCAGGGTTGCTCTGTGGATTTCGGTTGGTAGGATTTAGATATGAAAAACTCTGAGGTAGAATGTGGAGGGCTCGACTTTTTTTGAAGCAAAATTGCATTAATCTATTTTTCACTTAAATATGGTCTCCTCATTAATCTCCATAGTATCAATTCAGATCTATCATCATCAAAAGTCATAGAAATTTTACACCATTCATCATTCAACAACTAAAATGTCAATATTCTAAAATATTATTTTCTTGAAAGCTCCAGATAGGCACAACTTTCTACATCCATTAGAAGCTCCAGAAAAGGAACAACTTCACTTATCATGAAAGAACCAAAAATAGAACAGATTTAAATATAATTATTTTCTTTAGCAGCAAATACGTCTATTCAGAATTTAATTTTCCACCCAAAGTATCACAGAATGTGGTAGCACAACCCAAGATAGCTTCCCCAACACTGAAGTTCAACTAGATTATTCAATTTCACTTCAAGAGTTAGTTGGATCGGGAAAATTGGCTTGTAATGAGGCTAACCTAAAAATATGTGCATGGATTCTAAGGGATAAAAGGATTAAATGTTCATGTTAGGCCATTATAAAAATGATTCTTTGAAATAGGGGCTTTAATACCAAACAAATGCCTCAATCATTTAAACATAAGTACCTCAAAACCTCAAGTTTTGATAGGAATATATCAAATTTTGGTTAAATCAAGCATGGTTTGGTTCTCTCAAGAAGTGAGGTGAATGTAAAGAATATGAAAATAATGTCTTAGAAGCCTCACAAGAAAAGTGGTTTTAAATATAAAGACAGTGAGATGTGGCATGAGATTCAAAATTTAGTGTACTTTTCATGAAATTACTAAATATTTGAACTTGAAACAAAGTCATTTCAGCATTCATTTAAGATTAGTTTCAAGGGATAAATTGATTCAATTATTGATATGGATTTCAAAATGGGGTTTTAGAATCATTTCAGCTCAAAAGTTTCAAAAACACACAAAAAATTGAAAAAATAAACACAAAAAATTTGAAAAACACACAATTTTTTTTACCGGAAAACAATTAAAATTACTAGACTAAAAGGTTCCATCCCCCACACTTAAAATATTGCATTGTCCTCAATGTGAACCCATGAGATTATATATGCACATGAAATGTATAATTTTAAATAAGACAAAGAATAAAAAATTTAAAGGGTTAGGAACAACCTGATGTGCTCAAGTGATGATGGGGTCATGCGGTGTGATAAAATCCATTACATCAGTAGGAAGTCCCTCAATATATCTCTTTAAACGTTGTCCATTGAATGTAAAGATCCTTCTTGTGTCCTCTTGTGTGATCTCCACTGCACCATAAGGAAAAAAATTAGTCACAACATAAGGACCTAACCATCTGGAACACAACTTACCAGGCATCAGCTTCAGTTGTGAACTATAGAGCAGGACTTTATATCCAACATGAAACTCCCTTTTCTGGATCATTTTATCATGAACTGCTTTTGATCTTTCCTTATAGATCCTTGAGTCCTCATATGCTGACAGTCGAATCTTCTCAAGCTCTGGAATTTGCAACTTCCTTTGAATTCAATCTTGAGCCAAATCCATGTTGTATTTCTTTATAGCCCAATATGCCCGATGCTCAACTTCAACTGAGAGATGACATGATTTCCAAAAAACAATCTGAAATGGGGACATACCAATTGGGGGTCTTGTATGTTGTCCTATAAGCCCACAATGCATCATCCAAACGCTTGCTCTAATCCTTCATATTTGGCTGCACGGTTTTCTCCAAGATTTGTTTCAACTCACGATTTGAAACCTTAGCCTGGCCATTTGTTTGGGGTTGGTATGGTGTTGATGTTTTGTGTGTCACCCCATACTTCAGAAGAAGGGAAGAAAAATTCCTTTTGAAAAAGTGTGTCCCTTGGTCACTGATGATGGCCTTTAGTACTCCAAACCTGCAGAAAATTTGAGCCTTGACAAAGTCCACTACAACATGAGAATCGTCAGTCCTGGTGGCCTTGGACTCCACCCATTTACTCACATAATCGACAGAAACAAGGATATACAAGAAACCAAATTAACTAGGAAAAGGACCCATAAAATCAATGGCCCATACATAAAAAATCTCACAGAATAGTATGGGTTGTTGGGGCATCTCATGTCTCCTAGAAATGTTCCCAGTGTGTTGGAAATGATAGCATGACTTACAAAACACATGAGCATCATGGAATAAGCTAGGCTAATATAATGCAGAGTCCAAAACATTCCTAGCAATCCATTGGGGTCCAAAGTGTCCACCACAAGAGAGTGTATGAAAAAATGTAAAACAGACTCCAACTCATGATCAGGTTCACACCTCCTAATTACTTGATCACTACACATGCGCCAGAGGTATGGATCGTCCCAAACATAATACCAAGACTCGCTTTTTAATTTTTGGACTTGATGTTTCTTTAAATTTGTAGGGATTTTAGAGGCAACAAGGTAGTTAACTAAATCTGAATACCAATGATGTGTATCTGAGATGGAATAAAGATGATCATCAGGGAAAGTGTCCCGAAGTGGTACCTGGTCCAAGGTGTCATCTTATAGTGTGTGAGTAAGCCTACTCATGTGGTCTGCCACCATGTTTTATGGCCCCTTTTTTTCCTTTATCTCAATATAAAATTCCTGAAGAAGGAGCATCCATCGGATCAGCCTGGGCTTTGCATCAGGCTTCTTCAAGAGGTACCTCAGAGCTGTATGGTCAGGAAAAACAACTACTTTAGAGCTCAATAAATATGAACAGAATTTCTCTAAAGCAAATATGATAGAAAGAAACTCCTTTTCTATAGTTTTGTAGTTTGATTTGGATTAATCCAGTGTCTTCAATGCATAGGAGATCACATGTGAACATCCCTCCACCCTCTGAGATAAAACGGCTCTAACTGCAAAGTTGGAGGCGTCACACATAATCTCAAAAGGAATATCCCCTAGGGGGGCTGTATGATTAGTAGAGTGGTCAGAAACTTCTTTAACTCATCAAATTAAGTCCTGCAAGAATCATCAAACACAAAATTATAATCCTTTTGGAGTAATCGTGACATAGAAAGAGCAATCCTACCAAAATATTTGATGAAGCGCCGATAAAATCCTGCATGACCTAGGAATGATCTGACATCACACACACATGAAGGACATGGTAAGGATGAAATAATATCTACCTTAGATCTATCAACATTTATCCCATGTTCCGACACTACATGCCCTAATACAATGATATGCACTACCATGAAATGACACTTTTCAATGTTCAGGACCAGATTCTTCTCAATACAACGATTAAACACCTTTCCCAAACTACTTAGAAATTCATCAAATGAAGAACCATATACTGTAAAATCATCCCTAAATACCTCTATGAAGGTCTCAATAAAATTAGAAAAAATACTCACCATGCATCTCTAGAAGGTACCTAGGGTGTTACAAAGTCCAAATGACATCCTTCGGAGGCAAACATATCAAAAGGACAAGAAAATTTTGTCTTCTCCAGATCCTTCGGAGCAATAGGAACCTAAAAATATCTAGAAAATCCATCCAAGATACAATAGTGTGTCTTCCTAGCAAGTCTCTCAAGCATCGGATCAATAAATGGGAGGGGGAAATGGTCCTTGCGAGTAGCTTTATTTAGTTTCCTATAATCAATACACACGCGCCAACTGTTTTTCACCCTCATCGGAACTAACAACTCTTTATTATTTTTTTACAACTGTAACACCACTTTTCTTAGGCACAACCTGAATAGGAGTCACCCACTGGGAATCTAAAATGGGATATATTATACCTGCCATGAGAAATTTTTCAACAACTTTTTTAGCAACATCCAAGAGTGTTAGATTGAGTCTCCTTTGTGGATACCTAACCGGTTTAGCCCCATCATCCAAAATAATCTTATTCATGAAAATGGAGGGTCTAATACCTGATATGTTAGCCAAGTTCCACCCAATTTCCCTGATGTTATCCCTCAAAATATTCAAAAGTTTTTCTTCATGTTCAAAAGAGAGATTGTTAACAATGATAACAGGTAATTTCTCGCCACTCAACAAGTATGAGTATTTGATATTTGGTGTTAATGGATTGAGTTCCAGTGTAGGGGTAGTGTGTGGATTGATACATAGAAGGAACTGAAATATGTTCACAAATAGAATCAGTATCAGAATATACATCATCAAAATCAGAGAATAAAGCATCAAATCCATCATCATAATCAACATACCTGTCATAATTAGAGTTCACATTATCAAAATCAGAATATGATTCCATTTAAAAATCAAATCCAAGAGAGTATTTTTCTTTAGAAATAGGTGTGTAAGTACTCTTAGACATCAAACTAGAACCAATACTGATAATCTCCCTAAGCATAGGACAATCAAATTCCATGGGGTTTTTATTTGGTGGTTCAAAATGGGAGATAACAAATGCAAAATTATCCTATAAGGGGTACTTCATGGATTCCATAACATTAAATATCACAACTTCATCCCCAAACCCCATGGAAAGTGTACCCTCATTTAAATTTATGATAGTTTTTGTAGTTTTGAGGACGGTTCTACCTAAGATAATGGGGGCATGAGAACTTACCTGATAATCCTCCATGTTAAGAACCTAGAAATATACTAGGAAGATCATGTCTCTTACCCAGAAAAGTATATCCTCAAGGACTCCAGGTGGATATTTTGTAGCTTTATTTTCCAATTTCACCACTACTCTCATCGGATTCAACTCACCAACCAGTAAAGAAGAGAATACAGAGTGAGGTATCCGATTGTTTGAAGCTCCTAAATCACAAATAGAATCAAAGAAGTGCAACTCCCCTATAGTACATGGGATGGTGAATGTCACTGTATCCTTGAACTTTTTTGGCATTTCTAGAGTTGGTGTAATGAGTGCTGACACATTCCTTCCAAGATTTATCGTCTCATTTCCCTTGAGCCCTCTTCAATTGGTACAAAGCTATTTTAAAAATTTCACATACCTTATAATTTGATTAATTGATTCAATTAGATAAATGTTGATCTCCACATGCTTGAATGTTTCCAAAACCTCTTTTTGCATTGCTTCTTCATCCATTTTCTTGGTTTGAACAACCCTATTTAGAAAAGGATGGGGTTTAAGAGGAACATCATTAATATTTTTCTTACCTTTATATTTCTCCTTGGGTTGCTCATCAGTTGATATGGAATTGGGCTTTTTTGGAGTTGAGGTGAATCCCGGTGGAATGGTAGATGGAGAATCATCAGTTGTTTTCTTCCCACTTCTCAACGTGATGGCACTGACATTACCCTTTGGATTTGGAGTGGGTTGGGAAGGTAGATTTCTATAATTATTACTTACAAGTTCATGGAGGGCGGTGGCAATTTGGCTCATTTGAGTCTTAAACTCCCTTAGCTCTAAACCTTGACTCTTCAGCTCATTCTGTTGACTAAGAACAATTTTATTCAAATGGTCATCAGTGTTAGAATCTAACTTTGGTGGAGGATTCCATTTTTGCTAGCCTGTTGATTCTTGAGATTCAAATCTCCTTTGGGGTTGTTGGAAACCCTGCTGGTAAGGTGGAGGCTGCTGGAAGTTTTGTTGAAAAGGGGGCCTTTATTGTTGTCCAGAGCCATACCAAATGTCCGATTGATCCTTCCACCCTTGGTTTTATGTTGGTGCAAAGTAATAAAGATTATTTTGTGGATATGGTTATTGTTGTTGTTGTTGATATGGTCTCCCAGGGAACACTACTGCACAATCTTTTATTTCTTGGAGTTGTGGGAAACAGTCAGTTGGGTGGCTTGTCTTAGTGAAAATTCCACAAAGCCTTGAAGGATGGGGTTGGGATGTCTTTTGATCCAAATCAATCTACCTCACCATAGTGGTCAATTATTCCAACTTGGTAACAATCAAATGACTTTCAAGAGAAGAAGGACTTAACTGATGTACTCCCCTGACATGTGGTGTACCACTATCACCAAATTGTTGGGAGTTTTAGGCCATCTTGTCGATCAATGCACGTGAATATACTGGTGTCTTGTCCACCGATACCGCTCCTACTGCGGCATCCACCATTCTCCTCTCCATAGGTTTGAGTCCTTCATAGAAGTAGTAAATAAAGAGTTGCTCAATGATTTGGTGATATGGGTAGCTTGCACACAACTTCTTGAATCACTCCCAGTACTCATAAATTGACTCCCCTTGTGCTTTCTTGATCCATAGATATCTTTACAAATGTAAGTTTTCCTCGATGATAGAAAAATATCTACAAGAAAAGACGTTTTAAATCGTTCCAACAAGTTACGTCTTCAGGTTGTAAATAGTACATCCAATCCTTTGTAGCTCCATCAAGTGAAAATGGGAATGCTATTAATTTTATTTTATATTAAGATACATTTATAGGTTTTATGGTTGAGGAAACCACATTAAATTCTTTCAATTTCTTATTGGGATCCTCACCAGAGAGGCCATGAAACTTTGGAAGTAAGTGAATTAACCCAGATTTTAGTTCAAAGTCCGATTCGAGATTTGGGTATGCAATAAAATCTGGTTGATAATTAATATCAGGTGTAGCCAATTATCGAATGGTTCTATTTATCTCATTTTTATTATTTCCATCTATTGGTTCTTCTTTTATGTTTGAATTTTAATTGCTTCCAATTTCAATGTTTCTAGAAGAGAGAAATTCACCAACTGGTTGAATATTGAATCATCCCGTAGACTGAGACTGTCTGATTCGAGCTCGAAGGCTATGTTCAATCTCAGGGTCAGAATCTAAGAGATCCTTGGGATTAGTTCATGTCATAAATCAAAAAAATTAAAATAGGAAAATTGGACCATAGTAAAAATGAAAAGTTTGAGTTGATGGTTCAAAAAGAAAAGAAGAGGATGAAAAATGAAAACTTGAGAAAGAGGAAAGATGAAAGAGAGGGGTGAAGAAAATAATAAAATGAAAAAAAAAAGAAATACCTCTAAATGGATGAATAAATTACTTGCCTCCCTGGAAAGGGAGTCAATTTAAAAGAGCATTGTCGTGGGTGCCCTCAAATGATTAGTGGTTTTGGGGTACTTAGGTGCAACAGAGTGGATGACCAAGGTCATCTCTCAAAGGAGGAAGTAAATTAAAAAAACTTCTTAAAGGTATTATAAAAGTAAAATAAAATATAATTAAAATTATACTTGAAAGGATGGTGGTGGTTATTTATCTTTTATAAAACTTGAAGAAGTTTGCTGGAAGAAGATTGCATTTTATTTGTTTTTAATTTTGAAATAAAGTTTGATTAAAAAGACACAACAAGAAGATGTTTCTTTAGAAAATATTTTAAAAGTCGTAATCAATCTAACTCTACATCTTAATTTACTTATTAATAATTACAATTTAAATAAATATTAACTTAATTATAATCCCCTAATTTTTTAACCATTAGACCTTATGAGAGTTAACTTAACCACAAAGATGAAATTACTTAAACCCTAGGCTGGTTTCGGAACACGCAATCGCAACACCCTGCATTGATTGTTGTTCTAAGGTTAAATTATGGTTAGTGGTTAATTAGAGCACATATCAATTCTGTAAATGAGGATGAATTGTGTTTAGGGATTATATTTGAACTGTACAGATTTATCTCGTGTGGTCTTGTATTACCGATTAAGATCATGCTCTCACAATTTACACAAAATATCGACCTCACGTATTTTTGTGTTAATTGTTTATTTAATTTATTAGTTTCTTATAATTTAAAAACAAAACTCATTTATTATATTAAGTTAATTAAATAATCTCAATGATTCAAAATAATTAAATGAAGAGGGTAGAAGATAGATTGATCACTAAAAAACTACTCTTCCATGGGTGGTTTGGTCATCATGGAGACATTTTGCATGAGCAAAGGATTGAAAGGGTAGAACCTAATATAATCTACACTCTTGATTCTAACCCAATTAGGAATATTAATAGAATAAGAAAAAGTATGAACATAGAATATTATTTGAAGAAAAATTCAAGCTACAAACATGAAAGAAAATAAATACAAAGAGGAGGTGGGAGAGGAGAGCCTTTTTGGAAGAGAGGTTTACACAAAGCCTTACTTTTTACAAGAGTTTTGAGGGGCTCCCAAGAGACACCCTTTCGACCAAAACTTCCCAAAACCTCGACCATCCCTCTGAAAGAGTGAAAACCCCCTTTAAATAGATTTTGTGAGGGCTAGGGTTTCATAACTTTTTAAGTGTGAAATGAAAACTCGGCCAAATATTTTATTCGAAGTTAAACCGCATATTTGACCTAAAAAATCATGAATTGTCCGGCCTTCTAGAATGATTATTTGTTAAAAATCATATCCTTGAGCTTTCCTCAAAATTTGGGCTCAATCCAAGCCCGGCTGAATAAGATACGGCCCAAATGGTAAAGTAATGTCCAATCTGGATAGTTCTGTCCACCTTTGTCTTCATGGACCATTTACTCCCCTCAAATGCATGATCCAGATCCCATGTCATGAATATAATTTGTATCCCATTAAGTCAGGAACACTTTTACAATATTTTATGTCAAAATATTTTCCATAAAAATATTTATACCTAAAATACTACAGTTAAGTTTAAAAGGGTAAAACTGGATTTTTCTTCAAATTTGAAAATGAATGATCTAATCCCAAATATTTCATAATTGATCATATTTAGAATAATGTGAGGAATTTATATCATATATTATCAATAAAATATTCAAAAAAATAGTGTTTTATCAAATATTTCTCCCAAAAAAATATATTACAGTCTTTGAACAAGCCCCATGCACCATTTATTCATTTTCTAACAGATTTGGTATCCATATTAGGTTCAAAATAAATAAATAGACAGAAATTTAAAGGATCCATACCTGAGTGAAAAACTAGGTTATTATAGAAAACCTTGTTATTATATAGATCCTTCATCCTTATTCCCATTGGGATTCTAAAAGACTCATCAAATTACATCTACCACACTTGGGGAATTATATGGATAGATAAAAAAATATTCATTAGTGAGTTCTATATTAATAAGGATTTTTTGTGGGATAAGGTGTGCTTCGAGTAAATATCCCAATGATTACCCGTAGGTCTCCTTATGAGACATGTAATTGATGTCAATATACTTCATAATGACTTACCATCATGTTAGATTCATAATTTACATCATGAAAGCAATGATATATTTTAGTGGCTCAACATGGGAGATGAAGTGAACCTCGTGGTACTACAGATAAATCATGGAATTTTAAATTATGAAGTTCACCACTAAAAATTTCATCCCACTATCATAGTATTTTATCTAAATATCTAAAATGGTACTACTAAAATAATGTAGACTTTTATCTATACCAATATAAATTTTCTAGGTAGGGAGACCCCTAAAATATCATTCAATTATTTTCACATATAAGTTAAGTGTATTTACCTATATTGGTGATATTAAATCTAGTGGATGGAGGAGGTGTTATTTGAGGTTATTGAATTATTATTGACAATATTCATCTCATTAATCAGTTACCCTTTTATTCACCATTTTTACAAAGTATTATAGTTTACCAGTGTGGTTGTCTAAACATATAATATAATCAAGACACCCATAGATCCCTCTCACATATTTGATGTTTTGAGGTTGTGTAATATCAAATATTTCCCTAATCTTATCTGTTTTAATTTTGATGTCCTGACGGGGTACTAAAATGAAAAATAATTTCCTTAATGTTACTTCAAGAGAACTTTTTATGGGATTTATCTTCATGTTGTTCCACCATATTTTGTTGAAATTTATATCAATACCAGAAATGTTATCACAAAACTACTGATACGTGACCACTAAGTCATCATTATCATAGTCCACTATTATCCACAAGATGAGACTAAAGATATGAGACTTTATTGGATGATATATTGATTCAATATTATTTAATCCAAAGGGTATCACTTTATATTATAAAACCCCATATGGTAACTAAAAGGTGTTTTCCTCCTCATAATTTGGGTCCATTCATATTTGGTTATAACCTAAATAAAGATACAAATAGGAGATGTATTGGAAACCAAAAGTTTAATTCATACTTAATTCCTTGCCTGATACTGAGAAATAATACTTTGGGTAGTGTTGATTAAGATCCTTAAAATCAATACAAATTCACATATTAGAATTCTTGTTCATAACTTGTATAATATTGGTTAGCCATTTTAGGTATTATGTTTCACAGATGAATTTGGATTTGACTAGTACGTATACTAAATCCCCTATATTAGAAAAATCAATTGGATTCAATCTCATTGTCACATTCTTAAAGTGACAATGGTCATAGAAATAAAAAATTTGATATATAGCCTCATCAATATCCAAAATTGGAATCTCAATATAGTTCCTGGAAAATACATCTCAGTACTATATGAGGCTGAAGATATATTTTTCATGTTCTTTTGTAGACATAAAAAAACTAATCAATTTAAGGAATAAGTCTTATAATAAACACCGATTAACCTGTAAGGCTTTATCAATGGTAGTATTGACACTTTACACTAATTCTAGAGGGGAATTTCTATGATCTATTTTGTACTCCTGTTTTGCTTCACAATTATCAATAGTGGGAGATAAAAGGGGATTATCTGATCTAATGGATGATGTGGTGGTGTCTTTATATACAGAATATGATATAAGGGTATCCTAGATAATTTTCCCTTCTTCCTCACCATCATATGAGGATGAACGATCACCTATATCATGATATTAATGAGTTGTTTTGGAGATATTATTATTAGGGGGATTATTATCTTTTTTGGGATCACATCTGCCTTTTGTATTGTTCTGTCTTATTGAGGGAGAAATATTATAAAAATGGATAAATAAATGTATAAAAAACATTCCTTTATTCTTCTAATGGAATTCACATCCACCCAATAGAGGAGACTCATTTATGAAAATAATAATAGAAGGATAATGAAACTTACAAAATGGTATAAATGATCTAGTGAAAAGTTGATACACTTGGTTTACAATGAAGTTTTTTATCTTCTTTGTAGATGTTTCTATAAAAATACATTCTCATGAGTAGTATATGAATGTAATGTGGTTTAATTATTTGGATTTTTTTCAAAGGGAATTCACATTGCTCAATGAATTCCATGATCAAGATACATTACATTAACTCGATTGATAGGAAATATATAATCTATTTCAAGTTCAAACTATAGTTTGAGGGGGCTATTTTCAAGAAATTAAGATAATTTATCTAGATGGAATTATATATCATTAACTACTTTTACTCTTTTTTATAATCCCAAATCTATATACAGATATTCGTAGGACTCAAAGGGGGGTATTATCACTATATTGTTCCCCAACTTGTCACTTCATAGAGTGTTTGAAGCATTGATAGTACTATGAAGATACCACTATATATATAGATCCAAAACAATCCTATAAATATTTTGAAGGATATATCTCAGTGAAACACAGTAAAATCAACGTCAGGTATGAGATTACTAAATTAATTTTAGAGTTTGATCCTCCCATGTGACTTCTTCTCACTCTTATTATCTCATTGAATTTTAAGATTGGTAGGGGTTATGTCTTCCTCACTATAATCCAAGAGGCAAGGGGTCAAGACTGGTATAAAATTAATCCAAAAAGTGTTATGAATAAAATAATGATAGTTTTAGATATAATCTATCTCAATTTATATATATAAGGTCTTGATTTTACGAGGTGTTAAAACTTTCAATTATCACCATCTAAAGGTAATGACTATTTTTTACTCAGTTGGACCAATATCTAAATTATATAAATTAGTTATAGAGATTTTATCCTCAAACTATTGTGGGATTAAAGGTACCATTATAAGGTATTCCCTCAGTTTTACCAAGATATGATAGGAATATAGAATTGATAGCTTGGATAGGATAATTTATAGCTGCTTTAGGATGTCATACTTCTTGACTAAGGGTATGAATTTTCTATCTTGAGGAAATGGGGTTTAGAGTTCACTGTTGACGATGCTGAAAACTCCCTGTCCTAGATAGAATCGAAGGTTATTTTTTCCATCTATGGGTTGGAATAAGGTGGCCTTCTAATAGTGAAACATTGAATGGTAGATTTCATATCAATAGTTTGTTACTCTAGTTTGATTAGATTTATTATAGAATAAGATGATTTAAGATCATATAAGTGTTGTTGTTGGGGTCACTATAGTACCTACCTTTTGGTTACTATAACATATTTGGACTCAATATAAATATTTCCTAAATTTCAATTTCCATTATTTATCATTTCTACCATGATATCCAATATCCTTGTGACCTATTTCCTAGTTAGAATTAGAGAAATTATGTTTTTATGTATATTCATTGAAAAATTTGTCTATCAAATCATTGATGTTGAAAAAACCATATTGGGATTCCTTTTACAATGTGATGTTTTTTTGATGGGGTGGTGTTGATTGCATCAGTTGGTGAGATGGTTCCCACCCTCATAGTAATGGCGGCAGGGTTTTAGAGAGGGGTTATACTAATTTTTGTATTGGTAATAACTCCCCCCTTATGCCTTACTATTTTAATGATGACTGCATCATATCATAGAATACAAGGATGAGAAATATATCATCTCAATTATTATGAGGGGGATACGTTCACAATAGTATAAAATAGTTTCACCCTGAGCATAGAATTCACCATGTTTATTTATTATATTATAATCAAATCATCATACATTATCACATGCCTGCCTAGTATTAACATTAATTCCTATTCTTATTTTGTAGAAACTACAAAGATATAGATTACCTATGTTAGGGGTTTCCCAAAATTGACCAACATTAAATCAACTATCTTATTGAGTATATTATTAAAGATGAATAATTATTTGATATTATAGTATTACATATGATATAAAAGGATATAATTATGGATTTTATTATTACTTAATTCATAGGGATTATTTAATAATAAAAATTTGATCATACAATTTTTAATGGTAGCACTAAAATACCCCAAAATATTTTCTATTAAGAATTAATATGTTTTGTTTCTTTTATCCTTAAAAATCATGTGAATTTGATCATAATTTCTATAATAATGAGGCCATTATTGTTACTTCCATTTTTCTGGGGAGGCATTATGTGATACTTCATAGGAATTTTTACTGAAGTTGGTTTTGGGTCCAACATGAGTAAGATCATTTCCTTCTTTGATCTATTAGTTTTAATTCTTGGAAGAGATGGTGTTGGACAAGAAATGATCTTGGTATATAATATAACATCATCTTGACCCTATATAACTACTATAAACATAAAAAAGGTTCTAGGATACTTCCAAGAGATTATTAGTGTCTGAAAATCAATATAAAGACACCCCGTATAGATCAATAATAGATTCTACATATGAATTTTAATATTCAAAGAGTAAATCATTCCATTATACCTAGAAATGATGTTTTATACACATAAATTCTCATGTATTTTTTAGTTGGAGAGGTGAGAAAAATATCCTTCTTCAATTTAGAACACAAATGATAGAGGAACTATCACCCCAAGTCTTTCTAATTGGAAATAGAACTAGCTAGCATATTATCATACAATAGGAACACCAGTACTTCCAGTATATGGAAAATTATATGAGTTTGATTAATTTATGTGTATTTAATTTTCAAATCATGTGGTAACACTATAATCTGATGTGTGTCAGAAACTACTATAGATTACCCATACCATTGAATATTGAAATTATGGGATTATCATTGATGGGTGGAGTAGTTGCAGGGTTACCCAATCATGTAATGGAATTATCTAGGGATTCAATGATTAAAATCACCCATATTATTTATATTATACGGGGAATGTACTTAATTGAGTCAAATAGTTTTGGTGGTAGGTTTGAGTAGGAATTTACCATAGATAAAAATTTGGAAAAAACTAGATATGGTATTCCCAATAATGTATCTTGTTGATATACATTTTTCAACACCCTAGAGTATCATTCATGAAATAGTTGTTCTTTCCCTATATAAAAAAATCCTGATACTCTTTAGTTATCAGTTTAGATAAATCGGTGGTGTGGAACCACACATGATTATGTTGTTAGACTTTCCTTTTATAAAATGAGTAGTTCCTTTCTATTAAGAATTTAATGTTGGGGAAAAATTATCCTCCACTATAGAATTGTACTTGGAGGTAATACTTACTCCGAGTAATTTGGTGTTGAGTTTATTTAACTCATTTTTCTTGGATTTATATTGGGTGAACATTTTTATGAAATAATTAGGATCAACATCCCCATGTTGTGGGTGGGATGTCGATATAGAAACAAATTTTCTATTATCATTATTTGAAGAACACCAAGAATATGGTAGTTGAGTATTTTATAGAACTCATAAATTCTAGGTACGCCTTAGATTATTGGTTTTTCCACATTCTATTGGTATTTTGGTGTGTTCCATATCTCAAATAGAGGCTTCCAAAACATAAACATATATGTTAGTATAATTCTATATGTTTTTTTATAAATTTTATCCCAATAACATTCACCAATGTGTGATATGTAGTGGGGATCAAATCCTAATTTGAGTCATTTGGAGATTTTATATCATTAGAACTTCCACTGAGGGAAAAATGAAAATCCTCCATGAAATTTTCCTTCTTTGTTGGTTGTTTTATCTTACACAATATATGAGTATTATTTTGACCTTCTTGATATATGTTTTCCTTGAGTGAATCTATAATGGGAAAAAATTTTATTCCCCTAATGATAAGAACTGAGTGTGATGGGGGATGAATAACGAGTCCATTTCCTTGGAAGCTTCCCCCAAACTAGAGAATAATGTCTTTGATGGTGTATAAGGAGAAAGTAACATATATTCTCATAATAATAATGGTTTGGGATAAAATATTCTCTCTACAACCAAATCTAATATCCATTATGGCATTGATGAGATAAGGTGGGTATGAGATGTTAAAAATTCACCTTTTCCCAATGAGATGTAGTTTCTACTGTAATACTATATATTCAATTGATATCAAGTCCACTATGATTTTCTAGTAACCACTCAAGTATTGACCGAATATGAAACCTTTACAGGGTAATAGATTTATTCCATTGATATCTTCTCTACTATTATAGGCATACATATCCACAAAAATGATTCAATGTTAACATTCTTAGCATATTAATGTATGAGTCTTTCAATATCTCATTATAATTAAGGAAAAAGAGTTTGTTTACCACCTTAGGGATTTAATCCACTGAAAAGGGTGTGAAATGAATTTGATGGAGGAGTTCACTCATTACCTAAATGTGGCCAGCTTACTCCCTATAAGATATATGTTATTCATTTAAATGTAATAGATTCTCCCAATGATTCAAGAATATAGATAACATGAATTATTCATTTAATGATTTTGGAATTTGGTAACTAGGTGTGACCATGGGCCAGAACATGACTGGTATATTACATTCAACTAGATCATTGAATATTTATAAATAATTATCATCACACATGATAAGGGGTTATTTAAATTTATCAAACTATAAATTTGTTTCCACATAACCTAATTAAGGAAAGAGAGGTCTTTTGGGATCTCCTTGACTGTATCAGAGGATACAAAACTTGAGTGAAGATGATTACTGTCAGCCAGGGTTACATGTCGCGTGTCCATAATGAGGCACCCGTAATATTTTTCCATGAATTAACGTGTGAATATTGATATCATGGCCACCTTAGGGTGGTGTCAACATTGGTAGGACATTTTTCTCTAGAATAAATTACATTATGGGGAGGATATTCACAATAAGAAATATGGGTATTACCTCCATGGTTGATGGATTAATTTCCATGGGGGGGGGGAACCTTAATGTTATTGAGTTTTGATAGGTAGTGAAGTAGAGGACCTTATTATATATATTTCAATAGGATATATAGAAGGCTTATACAACACATACTATGGGAAGAATAACCTTTGTTGATATGAATATTACCATGGGTAGGGACCATATAGATGGTAATCAGAGGGGACCTACAGAGCTCTTGAAGTATATGCCTGGGGGGGGGGGGTCTTTTAAGCCATTTGTACCTTCCATCATAGATGGGAGTCGATATAATTTTTGTTTTCTATTTAAATATTCTAAAATGACTAAAAAATACCAGTATTGATTGAGATATCAATATGAACAAGCTATTGAGTTATACGATTCCCTAGAAGAGACCTCCAAGATCTTAGTGTATATTTAATTGAGTTTAGAACATTGATCATAATTGGTGTTTCATAGGGTTGGAAATGACCTTCATTCTTGGCGACCATCCTTGGTAAGATTTTCATTTCATTAGTGTATTTAAATGACTGCATTGGATGATTTATAAAATATAATAGAGAGACTTGAATGAATTGGAAGGAATAAAGATATTATCTCAGTACTAGTAATTAATAACTACCAAAATATGTGAACAAGCCTCTAGTGTGAGGTTAGGAATATTATCCTTTACCTCAATGGGTGTCATTAGGATTGGATGATGGGATTCATATACATTGGGAGGGGTAAAACTAACCCTATTGTGTTTCTAGAGTATGTTTTCAACTACATTGGGTAGAAAAAAGTGATAAAAACACACCTATGTGACTGTAGTGATATTAAGGTGAACCCCAATAGTGGAGGATGGAATATACTCATGATCTTAGGTGACTTCTAGGATATACTAGTAAACCCCATTAGTGGAGGTAGGAATATTTCCATACTCTTGGTTTTCTTATAAGATATTCTATTGAACACCACTATCAAAGGAAAAAAATAAAATACAAAATATTAGTGATTTCCAAGATATGTCATAGAACATAAGTGTTAGTGGAATAAATGTAGACCTTCTCATGTGTGACTACCAAGATATGTTAAAAAACCATAGTAGAAGTAGTGAAAGAATCCCTCCCCTAATCATTAATTTTAACTTATTTATAGTCACGATAATTTATAAATGAATAATGAATATAAAACAGATCTTGAGTAGTCACAAAGATATTTTGGGAAACTCCCTAGATGTTTGTAGGAATATTAATACGGTTCAATCCAATAGTGTCATCCAGTATATGCTAACTGAAGTTATCTATTAGTGCCAAGATATGCTGGTAGGTCAAGGAGAAAAGATAATAAATATGATATTTCTATTTATTCATAATCAAAGGATATTAATGGGTTTTATCATTGTGAATGAGAATATATGCATATTATTTAGCTTCACTAGTCTTCCTCCATCTAAAAGACATTCTTCTAGGTACCCTGACCTAATGACCAAGGGTGAGATATTTTAAGAACATTCCTTGGTGAGTTTATATGGAATTGAGATCACGTGTAATTTTAGGAATTTATGTATAATATGATACCTATTAGAAAGCATCATGGTTGTATTTTTGATGTCGATGAAATCCTCCACCATATCCCCAAGGTATGGAAGATAAACACTATTGTGCATTGAAAAATTGATCCTAAATAAATTGGATGTAATAGTAGTGACCACATTATTCTCTCTGTCTTTTCAGATATATGATCATAAACAATATTTAAATATGATGGGATTTATAAATCTATCTCTAATGATGGGATGCATCCATTGATATGGTACTTATATGTTAAATCAATTTTCACCAAGAACTAGAGATGTTAGGTTAGTGAAAATGTCATTCTAGTTGGAGAGTTACAACTCTTACCACCATCAAGTCATGAGTTGAGTGCCTATAGTGGAAAATAGTACTAAATTGAGATGATTAATGGTGCTTAGAAGTTTTTTCATTTGAGATGATATGATATTAGGTGAAACTATATGTTTCTATTTAAATCAAAGGTAACTCTATAGTATTTACTAAGGGCTATGGAAGTAATAAATCTAGAACTTCATATGATGGTCTTGAGAGTCCTAAAAGGATCAACAACCAGAAACAAGAATCCCATGAATTAAACATCATAATTAAAATAACGGTTGACAAATCACTATCATGTGTAAGGTATTTGTTTCATATTCTCATTTTTTCCCGATAGAGACAACGTTCCCGAGACATAGAGGTCATTCACCCATTCACTATATTGTTTATATGGATAGTGATTCTAGATTGGACTTATTGTTTTTTTTGCGCAATGTACTAGATTTTTTTTTCAAACATGGACTTACTATCCAAATATAGGTTATCATTGAAGATTTACCAGTGACACTTTATATATTCATTGGTCGATAAGATTGGCGGGATATCTCATCACAACCTTTAGGGATGAATTATTTCATACTTCAAGACTCTATTATATATTAAATTTATTTTCATGAATCATTAATTGATCCAAGTAAATGTTTATATAACATTGTGGTATTGATTTTATTGAAACCATGTGGTGATGTGAACATCAATATATTGAGGAGGTTCTCCATATATATATTATTAAGTGGTGGTTCTATAGTTTAAATATACACAGCTGGGGACACCCCCATTTTCACCATCAAAGTTGGTAGTAGTTTTTATGGTATTGGGATCTGTACCATGAAAAATAATTCATATACACCCTTATGAAAAGAATAAAAACCTTGTATTTCAGTTGCACATAATTGGAAATATCATATTTTTAATGTTCTTTGACAAGGACCATTGCAGTTCCTTTTATCGTCTTTCCACCACGACATGGTGATGTTATTTCTAAAGTATATGAGTTATTAGAATTGAACATTAGATTGGATTCATAATATTTTAGTATATATTAATTAAATCCCATGTAGATTGAGTTTCATATTTTAATGTTCTATGAAAGGAATGTACCATTCAGTTTAACATCATTTGGTATGATCTTATAGGAAAAATGTTACTAGTAAATAATGGTAAGGGAGTTACTCATCGATGAATATTTCAAGTTTATCATGTTTGTTAGTAAATAAACAATAGAGGGAATGGAATTTCACAAGGAATATATCCCATTAAGTATTATTTCAATGGGACATGGAATTATGAGAATGAGTTGGGTCTAACTAAGGGTATTCATATTTTCATCATTTTAATATAGAATATAAAACATTGAAAGAGGCTGATTGTGTAGAATATATCCCTTTGAAGAAGGAGGCTCATAGATAATATGGATCATTGAGTAATGAGTTTGGGATTACAAGTGGAATTATGATATATTTTTATACGTTTTACTAGATGATGGTAGGAAAGTATAACAATTGGATGCATGGTGGATATGGCCCTGTATAAAATAAAATAGGGCTTAGGAATTGTCTACAAATGGGTGAATCTACTTCTTGAAGACCGATAACTAACAGAAGGATGATTGTATACATGTACGATATATCCCAACATGAAATAGATCAGGGTTTGAACAAAGAATTTCTATGGGAATCTTCTCTATAGTGAATACTCTCTTTTAGAGGAGGTGAATCAAAATGAATATATACCTTTTAAGAACAAATTAGGGTGAACACATGGGCTTCCCATGGGTGTTTCTACATCCTACCAATTGATGGTTGTATATAAGGATAACTAGAAACATGGGAGAGATCACCACATATAGAATAAATAATGATAGTAACACATGATTACCAATGTAATTTTCTTTATATTAAATATGGAAATTTGAAATAGGTGACTCATATGTAATATATCCCTTTGAGGAATAGGTAGTGTCTTTATCATGGGCTTCCTATAGGTGTGTAGATTTCTTATTAACCAATGTTAGATAGAAGGATGAATAGGAACATGGAGGTGGTAACTCCACATAAAATATATTAGGGATTATTCATAGGCATTCCATAGGTTCATAGCCTAGGCTCATTGATGGGTAATGGTGATGTTGTTATTAATGGGAACACAGTTGGTGCATATTACTTTGGGATGAATCCCATATAAACATGACTAATTATGTATAATGCGTATGTTAGATAAACACTTAAATAGCCTAAAAAATAATCATAGGATATGAAATCATTAATTATTGAACTATCAATAGGGACCCTCATCATCAAGGGGACACATTATTGTAAACCCCTCGAGGGCCCTATCAGTGAGGGAGGGAAAGTGGTAAATACCTTTTATAAAGGAAATATATGACTGAAGGGGTGAATGTTATTGTGAAAAAAATATTCAAGAATTTAAGACCGATTTAGAGGGGATCTCATTGAATAAGATCCTAGGTATGAGACCTTGGCGAAGTAAGCGATTAGGTATATTTCCAAGGTTAGGGTGACACTATGGGAGGAGACCAAGACATAAGGGTAGATCATGATTAAGGAACATGGTGAAAAAAATCACTTGTGGGATATCTATATGAATATGGAACCATTGTGGTATACCTAGGAATATATGCCTCCTTAATAGGATATGATGTCCTAATATTTTAAAACAATACTATGTTTGATATCATACAAGTTACACAACATCGATCATAAATAAATACTGAAATATTATTATATAAATTTGACTATTACATTATTTCCATTAAGTTGGTGGGTATGAATAGTATTAAATAATTTTTTTAAATATATATTAATTTTCTAATCATTAAAAGTTCATTAATTAATTATTATGTAATAAGAAATCAATTTTTGGTGAAGCCATTTTATTCATCAAAATACATTTTATTCAAAAATGTGTTTTATTAATTTTTGTGAGTGGATAATATATTTAATTTATAAATATTTTAGAAATTTAATTTTGTAATAAGGATATCATTTTTCAAATCATTATATTGAAATAATCCATTTATTAAATATTAATATTTTATTGAAAAGATTGATTTTTAAATGAATAGTAAAACATGCAATTTTAAATTAAAAAACGTATTTTATTTTAAATTATTTAAAAAGTAAATTTTAATTTTGAATTAGTTTTAAAAGTTTATTTGTTCATTTTTTAAGATAATCCAATAATGGTTTCTTTAATTATTTCTATACATGAATTTGGTGTAAAATGTTTTTTTGTATTTAAATTTTCTTTTTCCAAAAAAACTCTTTGTTGTCACATTTTGAAATTTTAATATTAAATAATATTATACCAATTATTTGTACTAAATTTTAATAAAATGTTTCCGTATTTGGAATCAAAAGGTCCACATTTACTAAATAGTTGGCTTTTATTTTTGGACACCATGAATAGTAAATTTATCTATTTTTTACCACAATAAAGGGTTAATTAGGTAATTCAAGTGGAAAATGAAATGAAAATGACCCAAAATGATCCTAAAACTAGAATTAATTTTATTGGATGAATAAATTATGTAAATTATCATATATGATTTTTTATATAATATTTTGTTTACATTTGGATGTTATTATGATCTTTATAATATTATATGGAAATAAAAGTAAAAAATGTCTGTCTTGTTTTTAATAACTATAATATTTTTTTACATGAGGATAAATAGAGTATACGTACGATTATAATTATTAATTTTATAGATAAATGATTTATCCTCATTATGGTAATTAATTTTCAAATTTTTGTGAAGAAATAGTTACCTTAAATTTATACACAACGTTGATGCAATAATTATTCAATTAATGGAAAAATAGAATAAATGATATTAACAATATTAAAAGTAATATAATTTCAATGAATTAGTGTAATATATGAATATTTTAGATATATATATCCTACTAAGGATATTTTATTTTATTATATTCTAATTCAATATTTTTCATGGGTTTTTAAAATTAAATGAAAATGGAGAATTCTAAAATCAATATTTTTGATATTTTATGAAAATAATTTTTTTGAAATGATTTAAAGTACCTAAAAATTAAATATTCAGACAAGTAATTATTATATGGTTTCCAATATCAACCATGTTTCTATTATGGTCCATTTCTTCCATTTATAATATCTATCCTGGACATCAACGAGAAATAAACCATACTATCATGATAATCCTTGAAATATGTTAATCAATGTTTATCTTTGTTTATATATGTTTTGAAGTAATTCTATCCCAATCGGATATGTTTTTTATAAAACAGAAAAGTGTTAGTCACTGATCTACGTATAACTACTGATATAGAGCTATCGGTACTTAGTCTACCGATAGACAGAGTCACTGATAAGCTAAGGTCACTGATACGCAGAGATACTGATATATACAAGTCCACCGGTAAGCATAGAACAAATCTTCCGATAGTAAATAATGGAGCTACCGATATGTATAAGTCTACTGATACACATATCACTTGAACTAAGTGAGCTACCAATACAGACAGTCACCGATGCATAAGTCTACTGATACACATATCACTGGAACTAAGCGAGCTACCGATACAGACAGTCACTGATGCATAAGTCTACCAATACACATATCACTAGAACTAAGAGACCTACCGATACAGACAGTCACCGATACATAGAGCTACCAATAGACCAAGAGCAACTGATATACAGAGTCACCGATACAGAATGAAGCTACCGATACAAAGCAGGGCTACCGATAGACCAAGAGCTACCGATATACAGAGTCACCGATACCAAAAGCTACCGATACAAATCAGAGCTACCAATAGATTAAGAGATACTGATAGAATGAAGTCACTAGTATATAAAGCTTCTGATACCAAAAGTTACTGATACACAGAGTAAGAGCTACCGATATCAGGAGCTACCGATACAAGTTCAAAGAGTTATCGATGGAAGGTCACTGCTACATAAAGACCACCGTACACATCTACCAACAGAAGGATACTAATGATTGACCGAAAAATCAACATCTATACTCTCAATATTATTTATTTATTAAGCTAACAATTACATTTTATGTTTTTAATGAAGTTAATGTTATTTAATGATATCTATTGTCATGTCAGGGAACCGTACCTAGTGCCCATGCAAAAGGTAATCATTCCTTTTTTCCAGAGCTAAAAGCTATAAAAGGGAAGATAAAGATATAGCTGGAGATACAAGAATACAGAGGGTGAATACAAGAAGATCATCAAAAAGAAACTAAGAAGGCGCTTGAAGTGTGGAGCAAGAACTGAAAAGTGGTGCATACGGAAAGATTACATCCATACTCCAAGAACACTGGACATACATGAAGCAATTTATTTATAGAGGAGAACACAAGCTGCATCTTGAGTGAAGAACTAAAACAAACAATTCATGCACTCAAGCTGATAAGCTGAACCTGAAAACCAAGGAAGAAAACGACACTCTGTTTTTTCAGACAAAAACCAGAGAAGGACTCAGAAGCTTTTCTGACCAAACAAACGAGTCTAGAGATGCACTACCAATCACTAAAGATTTTCTAAACTCATTCATACTTACTCTAGTGATTCATTTATTTACATTTCGAGCAGTGTGTGTAACCTGTTTTTTTTACACACACACTGTCTCCTGAGATAAGCTGGAGGATTCTTAAATCCTCATTCAAACTCTATAACTCCCTTGTATCCCACTCTGGATAGTAGTAGAGGTCGATTAAGACCTGGAAAACTGTGAGCTATTGTTTGTTTTCCCACCTAGAACTATGGTAAAGGTCTTTGAACCTGGACAGTATTTGCACTGTTGTTTACCCTGATCCAGGGTGTGGATCAGTTTATATAAATTTTTTGAGAGGACCAAGTCATGGCTTGAGACTGAACCTCTTGGTTACATCTGCTATGAATTTTAGATTATGTCATATGTAAACTATATATTTCATGTTCCACTGCTAACTGCTTTGAAATATAATTTTTTTAAAAGTTACTTTGATAGTTAAATTAAAAAATATTTATACTTATTGTAAACCAGTAATTTAGTTTCAAAAGTCAATTTAATCTCCAGATTAAATTAATTGAAACCTAATCAATCTTTGAGAAACCAATTGAACATTTAAAATCTGTATAAATTCACTAAAGTTTAACTTTGTTTTTAAATAGGGGGATTTGAAGGGAAATATTTTTAACAGAAGTTTTAATTGGAACTTAATTCACCCCCTCTTGAGTGTCCAATCCGACCATCATTTGGTATCAGAGGATTATTTTTATTAATACAAGTTTTCAAAACACTATGTTTTTCAACTGTGATTTTAGTTTCATTTTTAAAGATCTTAAATTTCTATTAGTTCTAAATTTTATCTCTTTAATATATTTTCTAAAATCTATTTATGGACAATAGACTAGAAGGTGCTGCTACTAACATGCCACCTTTCTTTAATGGTACAAACTATGCCCAATGGGATCTTAAGATGAAAATTCATTTGGAAAGTATGGGTTTTGATATTTGGACTGCTATAGAGTCCCAATATAAAATTCCGGAAACTGAAAGAACAACTTGGGATAAAGCTACTAAGACTGCTTATAGTAATAATTGTAAAGCTATGAATGCCCTATATTGTTCTTTAGGAGATGAAGAGTTTAATAGAATTTCTTCTTGTAAAACTACTTATGAAATATGGGAAACTTTGGCTATTTCCCATGAAGGAACAACCAATGTTAAAAAATGAGATTGAATACATATACTATTAAATATGATAATTTTAAAATTAAATCTGATAAACCCATTTATGACATGTATCTCTGGTTTAATGAGATTTTCAATACTATGAGCTCTCTTAGAAATGCTATTCCAGCAAAGGAACAAATTATGAGGATATTAATATGTCTACTAGAAAGATGGAGAGGCACATCTGTTTCCATTAGATAATTGTGCGACATCATCACACTCCCTATTAAGGAATTAATAGGTAAGATTATTATGTATGAGGAATAAATTAAAGTATACAATGAAGAAGATGATAAACCCAAGATAAAATTAGTTTATTTCAAGTCTACTGCTTCAAAGAGTAAAGACAAGGAGAAAATGCATGTACCTACTGAAAGTTCAAACTAGTGAAGATTCAGATTCAGAAAGTGATGCTGAGATGGCTCGGAAAGACAGAAGGTTTAAGAAGTTCTATAGAAAGAAGAAATTCTTCATAAAGTCAAACTACAAGGGTAAATTAGACAACAAGGGTCGCTGGAAGAAATATTGGAAGAAAGCTGATAAGGAAGATGATATAGTCTGCTATGAATGCAAGAGGAAAGGACACGTCAAGGCTGACTGTCCGAAGTTAAAATTCAAAAAGAAATATGATTATAAGGACAAAAAGTACAAGAAAGAAATGAAAGAAACTTGGAGTGCTTCAGAAGACACTTAATGTGATTCTGATTCTACTAAGGATGAATATTCTCATAAATCTAACATGTGTTTTATGACAAACACATCTGAGGTAACACTGGACACTCCTGCTTTAAATTTATACTATTTTGGAGATGATTCTGATTCTGAATATGAAAATATGTCTAGTGAAGAATTATTTGAATATTTTAATATGCTACAAGAGACCTGTAATTAAATTAATGACAAATACAAATCCTTAAAGAAACATCATGCTTTATCTAACACTGTTATTTATGCCTTTTATATAGAAAAGGAAAAGAATGATCAACTATTGAAAGAAAATACTGAACTAAAAATTTCTAATGAGAAACTTAGAAAGGACTTAGAAAAGTTCACTAATGGAAAAGATACACTTACTCAAATTTTAGGTAAGTAAGTTGCACCAAAATATACTACTGGTTTGGGATACCAACATGGACCGAGACAGTTTACTAAAACTAGATTTATCTCTAAATCTGGACAAAATTCTGCTAGTTCCAGTTCTGGAAATTCATATGCTTCAACTATTTATTCATATGGTTATAGATCAAATAAATTTTATCTTTCAAAATCTATTTATTCTATAAATTATATGAAACCCATAAGACAAATTTAGGTACCCAAATATTTGATTTCTAACCATTCTGGACCCAAGAAGATCTAGGTACCAAAATCATTTTCCATCTAAACCTATTTTGTAGGAGACCTTCCTGAAGAGTTCTCACAGAAAGGTATGGTACTTTGACAATGGATGTTCAAGGCACATGTCTAGAGATTAATCATTCTTTAAAATCTTAATAAAGGTTGATGGAGGATATGTCACCTTTGGTGATAATTCTAAAAGAAAAATCATTGGCCTAGGCCAGATTGGTAACATTAATTCAGTTTTAATTTCTAAAGTTTTATTTGTTGATGGACTTAAATATAATCTGTTTAGTATTTCTCAGTTATGTGATGATGGCTTTAATGTTAAGTTTGAAAATGATTCTTTTAATGTTTTTAATTATAAAAATGTTTTAGTATTTTCTGCTTTGAGAAATGAAAATATTTATACTGTTGATTTAAATTCTTTGGCCAAACAAAATGTTACATGTTTAAATACTTTTCATAAAGTGTCTTGGATTTGGCATAGAATATTAGGACACTGCAACATCCATTCACTTATAAAATTGACTAGGAAGAACTTTGTTAGAGACCTACCCAAACATAAATTCTCAAATGATAAAGTTTGTAATCCCTATCAAAATGGAAATCAACATATAGTTTCTTTTAAATCAAAGAAAGAAGTTTCAACTTCTCAACCTCTCAAGTTGGTTCACATGGACTTGTTTGGACCTTCTAGAGTTTCTAGTTTAAATGGGGAGCACTATGTCTATGTCTTATTAGATGAATTTTCTAAATATACTTGGGTATACTTCTTAGCTCACAGAAGTGAAGCTTGTTCTTACTTTGATAAATACTCTAAGTCTGTAGAAAACCTTAGTGGACTTAAGATTATGACCCTGAGAAGTGATCATGGCCGTGAGTTTGAAAATCAAGAGTTTGAATCTTATTACTCACACAATGGCTATAGTCATAAATTTTCTGCCGCTAGGACACCACATCAGAATGATGTAGTAGAAAAAAGAAATATAACCCTTTAAGAAATTGCAATAACTATGCTTAATGAATATGATCTGGCTATTTATTTTTGGGCTGAAGCTGTGAATATAACTTGTTATATTATTAATAGAGTCTTGATTAGACCTGTTCTCAAGAAGACGCCATATGAACTATGGAACAATAGGAAACCTAAAGTTAGTTACTTTATAGTCTTTGGCTACAAAGTTTTTATTCTCAATACAAAGGATAATCTAGAAAATTTTGCTTCTAAAAGTTATGAGGGAATTTTTCTTGGTTATTCTTTAACTAGAAAATCCTATAGAGTCTTTAACAAAAGAATCAAATGTGTGGAAGAATCTGTTCACATCAAGTTTGATGAAACTGATCCACATGAGCCTAAAACCTCTCTTGAAAATCTTGAAGAAGATTTGACTGTTCTGGACCTTAATGATAAAACTAAAGAACCTACTGTAAAAATATCCAGTTCTGGACATATTCCAGAATATACTTCTATTAAACCTGAACCTATAGATGAACCTAAAATTTCTAGTCCTACCTTTACTAGATTAACTAGGATTCTAAATAATCATCCTTTGGATGCTGTTGTTGGTAATCTTGATAGAGGGACACAGACTAGAGCTTCTCTAAGAAACCAGGTTGAACATCAAGCCTTTCTTTCATAGCTAGAACCTAAAAATGTCAATGATGTAATCAATGATTAATTTTGGGTAATGGATATTCAAGAAGAACTAAATCAATTTGAAAGAAACAAAGTATAGGAATTAGTTGACAGACCCAAGGACACTTTGACAATAGGCACTAAATGGGTTTTTAGAAACAAAGTTGATGAATCTGGAAATATAGTTAGAAACAAAGCTAGGTTAGTTGCACAAGGATATATTCAAGAGGAAGGTATAGACTATGAAGAAAACTTTGCCCCTGTGGCTAGATTAGAAGCTATTAGGATCTTACTTGCCTATGCTGCTCATCTGAATTTTAAGTTATATCAAATGGATGTCAAAAGTTATTTTCTAAATGGTTTTATAATTGAAGATGCTTATGTTGAACAACCACCTGGATTTACTAATTCTCATTTTCCAAATCAAGTTTTAAAACTTTTTAAAGCTTTATATGGTTTAAAACAAGATCCAAGAGCTTGGTATGATAGAATTAGTAGTTTTCTTATTTCAAAAAGTTTTATTAAAGGGATTCCTGATCCAACTCTTTTTATTCAAAGAATTTCTAAAGATGTTTTGATAGTACAAATCTATATTGATGATATTATCTTTGGATCTTTTAAACATTCCTTGTGTACTGATTTTTCAAAGAGTATGCAAAATGAATTTGAAATGAGTTTAATGGGAGAACTTAAATATTTCATTGGATTTCAAGTTTTTCAAAATGAAAATGGTAATATCTTGAATCAAAGTAAATATACAAAGGATATTTTAAAATGTTTTGGTTTGGATAGTATTAAGGAAATTGATACTCCTATGAGTACAGTTTGTAAATTGGATGTAGATGAAACTGGGAAACCAGTGGATCAAACCAATTACAGAGGTATGATTGGAAGCTTACATTACCTTACTATTAGTTGACCAGATATTATGTTTAGTGTGTGTATATGTGCAAGATTTCAAGATAATTCAAAATAATCTCATTTACTTACTGTTAAAAGAATTTTTAAGTATCTGAAACACATTGTAAACTTAGGTTTGTTTTACCCAAAAGGACAATCCTTTGAGTTAATGAGTTATTAAGATGCTGACTTTACTGGTTGCAAGTTGGATAGAAAAAGCACATCTGGAACACGTCATTTATTGGGAAAATCCTTAGTATCTTGTTGTAGTAAAAAGTAGAATTATGTAGCTTTTTCCACTACTGAAGCAAAGTATATAACTGCTGGTAGTTGCTGTGCACACATTCTATGGATGAAACACACTCTTTTGGACTATGGATATGTTTTTAAGCATGGTTTAATCAATTGTGATAACACTAGTGCAATTAATATTTCAAAGAACCCTGTATCTCACTCTAGGACCAAACACATTGATGTAAGACACCATTTCTTGAGAGATCATTACCAAAAGGGTGATATTAATCTTGAATTTATAGGTACTGAACATCAATTAGATGGCATTTTCATCAAACCTTTATGTTTGGATAGGTTAAGTTACATTAGGCATGAGTTGGTAATGTTTAACCTTGATCGGTAGGAACCTCACCGATGTGATGTAACCTCACCGATGTAACCTCACTGATGTAACCTCACCGATGTAACCTCACCGATGTAACCTCACCGATGTAACCTAACCGATGTAAAAAACTCACCGATGGATCTCACTGATAGGAATTCTCACTGATAAACCCTACTGATGAGTGCGCTATTTTAAACTTCTGTCTTCCACTAGAATCTAAATTGTTTTTACTTTATTTTATTTTAGTTATTTATTTTATGATTCCGAAATGATAAAAACAAAGTCCTAGTTACTTCTCAATCCACTGAGCCTCAAATCATTTACCCTCAAACCTTACTCCTAAATCTCTCGAAAACCCTAAATCCCTCGAACTAGAGATGGAAAAAACCAAACTTCCTACCATCAGAGATGACACTGATGATCCAAATTCAAAGAAGCAGAAGTCTGGGCCAGAATAAAGTGGTAGTGTGGGTAGAACTAGGTCGGGTAGGTGACCAGTGAACCCTCATTTGCAGAATAGAGTTATTGTGATTGAAAAAGAGCTGTGCATGGAATGGTTGTTGGCTAGAAAATCATTAGTGATCAAGGTACTAGAAGATCAAAAGTGGGTAGATTTGTTTTTGAAAAACAATGGCCCCTAATATCCAAAGCTAGTGAAACAATTTTATGAGTTTGTGAGTTTCGAGAAGTCAGAAGATGACAACCGAGTGATTTATTTTGTGAATGGAAAGGAGATGTCATTTTCATTTGTTGAGTGGGATGAATGCCTGAAGGTTCCACATGAAGGTGTATCTGGATATGTCTCGAAAGTTATACCACCTACAAGTGATATATTCGATTATGAGACTACCTTGGAGGAGCTCACCAGTGATGGAAATCAAAGACAAGTAGTGGCTGCTGAAATGGATGGAGAGAATAGATTACTGTTCAAATTTTTTCAGCATGTCTTAATACCAAGGAGAGGGGACTTTGTGAACTTAAGATATTAGGATATCTATCTCCTGCATCTCTTGAGACATTGTGTAAAAGTGAATCTGTGCAGATTACTGATGATTAAAATGGAGGACATGACCAGGCCAAAATCAATGACCAATACCCTATTATTTTCCAAGTTGATCTCAGTAATGATCAAAGTGAAATGGGTAGCTGAGTCTCAAGATGAGAGAGTGGTAGTAAGGAATAACTTCTGTATCACAAGCACAATTTTCAAATACATGAATATAAATTGGAACCCATGAAGAGGAGAGTGGGTTAATGATGACAAGAAGGTATATGATAAATTCAATCATGTGGATCATCCTTCAAGGTCTAAGGATGTGAGGGATCTAGCTCTAGGACCTGATGAAGAATAACCTGAGTACAGTGATGAGACTGAAGAAGAAGAGACTTTTATGGATGATGGAAAAGATCCAGACTTACTTCCAAGTCCTGTTACTGAAATTGTATCTTCTAGAAAGGAAACTCTATTAGAAGAAGAGACTCCTGCTGATGAAGAAGAACAACCAGCCCCTGGGCATGAATAAGAAAAGGAGAATGAATTTGAAGCCTCTAATTCAGTTTTCTTAAGTCTGAGTCCATTAATTGGAAGCTCAGTTGTTCCTACTAAGGATGTAGTAGGAGAAATGGAAAAAGTTGTACCTAATCCAAAAGACCCTACTGCTGTTGCAGAGATAGAATTGATCGTAGAAGATTATTCTGAGGAAGAAAGACCTGCTGAGAATGCTATTTCTATACATGGGAATGCACCCATTGAGGGGGATCATCAAACCAAGTTTGGAAGTGTTTCAGTGGATGTTGAGATTGAGGACTGGGCAGAAGACCCAGGTTTTGTGGTTTGTGGATTAGACTATCTCAATTATGATAATGAGGCATCTCTAAATAGATGAAAGATCATTTTTGATGTTGAGACTGAGTTGTTACCTGAATATGTGGTCAGAATTCTTGACATGGATAATTTGAAGAAAAATCTTAAGGTCAATTTTGTTGAAGAGACAAAGAAGATGGAATTTTCACTAGTATCATCAATTCAATCGATTATGAATGAATCGGTGGCCAGTATAGCATCTAAAAGAGCACCTATTTTAATTTCTCCTACTGATATGATAACCAGGCCTGACCTTGAATCCTTAAAGGATGAGCTAAAAGAGTCCTTTAGTGCTTTTGTTGTTGAGTTGAAGCACTGCTTTGTTGAAGAGATGAGCAATTTGGAAAAATCTTTTGAACTCTCTCTCGGTTGTAATATGTCAAACTTTATGGTAGAAATAGTGGATTAAGTTAAAGCCTTCTAGACTCAATTATCTAGACTGGAAGTGTATGTTTAAGCTCAAAAGAAATAAGTTATCTCTTTAGAATCTTACATGAGTTCAAAATCTCAAGCAGACAAGGATTTAGCCTATGTCAAAAGTTTTTTGAGCCAGATGGAATCAGTGTTTGAAGGTTTTAAAACCTATATGAAAGAACATGTCAGCACCCAATATTCCCAAGTGAAAAAACTTATTAGTGGGTTGACCAAAAACTTCAAGGAAATAGTAACCTTCTCTATTGGTTCTGTTGCTTCTAGACCTTCAGTGGATTTGAATCAGATTCGGGCAGTGATGAAGGAGGAGCTTGGTTCAGCATCAACCAGTGGCTTTATGGACTCATCCGACCTGAGAAACGTTGTGATTTCTACTATAGATTCAGCTAGGGAAATAATGAAGATAGTCCAAGACTATATGATAGAAGATTCTGCCTCTCAGAAAGAAGTGAAAGACAAGGTAGACTCCTATTTCCAAAAGGTTTAAACCAAACATCAACTCAATAATCACTTCAAACTTCTGTTGGAAAACCTGAAGTTACCTCCTGTCAATCAAGCCTTCAAAGAGAAAGTCAGCAAACTAAGGGAATTGAATCTAGAATTGGACAAATTAATGTAGAAAAAAATGATTTCATATCTGTCATGGAGAGAGGAGGAGGAATAATTATAGATTTCAGAAATCTTTTGCTGCCTTTCCTACATGTCGATGCTAGTCCAGTGATTGTACCTCCAGCTTTACCTGCCTCTGCCTCTATTGCTTCTCCTATTTAGATGACTCTTTCTCAAGCCATTCGAAGCCTTACACCTATGAGTACTCAAAGGGATACTCAGTACAGACCAGGAACGGTTTTTGTGGCTCAACCTCCTTTGATCATCTCTGGTGTTTCTAAGCCTTCACCATCATCCACACAATCTGAATCCTCTTTTGATCCAAAGAGAAAATCACACATTGAGGATATGGATTGAATATATGGCTAAGATAATTGATAGGAATCCCTTGTATTTTGTTTTCTTTCTATGTAACTTTTTGCAACATATAATACAATTGGTTTTCTTTTCTTTCTCATTTTGTTCCTCTTCTCTTTGTTGTTTCCCACTTTTTGATTATCACAAAGGGGGAGAAATATTATCAAAGTATCAAAGGGGGAGAAATGTTATCAAATTATCAAAGGGGTAGATATATTCTCAAAGGGGGAGAAATATTATATAAGGAAGAGCTACCATGCTTTAATTATACCTCTGATACATTATGTTCTATAATATACTGGTTTCTCTGGGATAATTAAATTTAACGATATATCCTCGGATACAATTACTCACCTTTTTTATAAAACTATAATATCATAAGTTGTGATTATCAAAAGGGGGAGATTGTTGACCTCACCTGTTTTGATAATCCCAACTATGCTTTCACATACCTTGAAAATCCCAATTAATGTTTATCTATATTCTAATTCGCTAAATCTATGACATTCTATCTAACAATAATATTAAAATAATCCTTGAAATATGTTAATCAATGTTTATCTTTGTATATATATGTTTTGAAGTAAAAATAGCTCAATCAGATAAGTTTTGCATAAAATAGACAAGTGTTAGTCACTGATCTGCGTATAGCTACTGATATAGAGCTACTGGTACTTAGTCTACCGATAGACAGAGTCACAGATAAGCTAAGGTCACCGATACGTAGAGCTACCGATATATACAAGTCCACTGGTAAGAATAGAACAAGTCTTCCGATAGTATAGAATGGAGCTACTAATATGCATAAGTCAACCAATACACATATCACAAGAACTAAGCGAGCTACCGATACAGACAGTCACCAATGCATAAGTCTGCCGATACACATATCACTGGAAGTAAGCGAGCTACCGATACAGACAGTCACCGAGGCATAAGTCTACTGATACACATATCACTGGAACTAAGTGAGCTACCAATACAGACAATCACCAATACAGATATCTACCGATAGGCCAAGAGCTACCGATATACAGAGTCACCGTTACAGAATGAAGCTATCGATACAAAGCAGAGCTACCGATAGACCAATAGCTATTGATATACAAAGTCACTGATACCAAAATCTACCAATACAAATAAGATCTACTGATAGATCAAGAGCTACTGATAGAATGAAGTCACCAGTATATAAATCTACTGATACCATAAGTTACTGATACATAGAGTAAGAGCTACCGATATCAGGAGCTACTGATATAAGTTCAAAGAGCTACCGATGGGAGGTCACTGCTACACAAAGACAACTGTACACATCTACCAATAGAAGGATACTAATGATTGACCAACCATTCAAACTCTATACTCCCAATATTATTCATTTATTAAGCTAACGATTACATTTGATGTTTTTAATGCAGTTAATGTTATTTAATGATATATGTTGGCATGTCAGGGAACCGTACCTAGTACCCATGCAAAAGGTAATCATTCCTTTTTTCCGGAGCTGAAATCTATAAAAGGGAAGATAAAGATCTAGCTGGAGATACAAGAATTCAAAGGGTGAATACAGAAATATCATCAAAAAGAAACTAATAAGGCGCTTGAATTGTGGAGAAAGAACTGAAAAGTGGTGCATACAGAAAGACTACATCCATACTCCAAGAAAAATGGACATACATGAAGAAATTCATTTCTAGAGGATAACACAAGTTACATCTTGAGTGAAGAACTGAAAAAAAACACTTCATGTACTCCGGATGATAAGCTGATCCTAAAAACCAAGGAAGAAAATGGCACTCTGGTTTTTAGACAAAAACCAGAGAAGAACTCAGAAGCTTTTCTGACCTATCAAATGAGCCTAGAGATGCACTACCAATCACTAAAGATTTTCTAAACTCATTCATACTTACTCTAGTGATTCTTTTATTTACATTTCAAGAATTGTGTGTACCCAGTTTATTTTACACACACACTGTCTTCTAAGCTAAGCTGGATGATTCTTAAATCCCCATTAAAACTCTATAAATCCCTTGAATCCCACTGTGGATAGTGGTAGAGGTCGAGTAAGACCTGGAAAACTATGATATGTTGTTTGTTTTCCAACTTAGAACTGTGGTAGAGGTCTTTGAACCTAGACAGTCTTTGCACTATTGTTTACCCCGATCCAGGGTGTGGATCAATTTATATTAATAGTTTGAGAGGACTAAGTATCGGCTTGAGACTGAACCTCTTGGTTACATCTGCTATGCATTTTAGTTTAAGTCATAAGTAAAATATATATTTCATATTTCACTGCTAACTACTTTGAAATATAATTTGTTTTAAAGTTACTTTGATTGTCAAATTAGCAACTGTTTATACTTATTATAAACCAGTAAGTTAGTTTCAAAAGCCAATTTAATCTTCAAATTAAATTAATAGAGACCTAATAAATATTTGAGAAACCAATTGAACATTTACAATCTGTATAAATTCACTACAGTTTAACTTTGTTTTTAAATAGGGGGATTTTAAGAGAAATATTTTTAACAGAAATTTTAATTGGAACTCAATTCCCCACCCTCTTGAGTATCCACTCCGACCAACAATTAACAATATTAAAAGTAATATAATTTCAATGAATTAGTGTAATATATTAATTGTTTGGATACATATATCCTACTAGGGATATTTTATTTTATTACATTCTAATTCAATCTTTTTCATGGGTTTTTAAAATTAAATGAAAATGGAAAATTCTAAAATCAATATTTTTGATATTTTATGAAAATAATTTTTTGAAATGATTTAAAGTACCTAAAAATAAAATATTCAATCAAGTAATTATGATATGGTTTCCAATATCATCCATGTTCCAATTATGGTCCATTTATTCCGTTTATAGTTTCTATCTTCGACATCAAAGAGAAAAAAACCATACTATCATGATAAGTGTGAAAAACGCTAATGGGGGGGGGGTAAACCAATGATTAATGGTAAAAACAAAAAAAAATATTCCCAAATTTTATTTTATGAGAATATTTCAACTAAAACATATATTTTTATCTCATATCATCAATTCATACCTATTTTTAGATAAAAATTAATTTACAATAATTTAATATTTCAAGAAATTTCAAGAGTTCTCCTCCCCTCTCTAATAAAAGGGAACATATTCTTCTCTATTAATCACAAATAAAAATCAACTAGATTAACCAATACCTAACCTAATCCATGTAATACATCCCTAATCACATTATATATGATTTTATTTTATCAAAAAACTAAAATAGAAAATCATTTGTTGCAAAACTTAAGAGTTTCCCTGAAGTAGAGGTGTCCTTCTGAACCAAGTTTTTTTGTTTTATTTATTCCACCACCACCTTAAAAATATTATTTAACCATGATGAGATAATATAATTATTATATACTATATAATGAGATATTATTATTTCAATGGAATAACCTATATCTATCTCCAACTTCCATCAAATGGGAAATGAACCATCATTCATGTGTATAGAGGACTCTAACCTCGCGAAACGATATAATTCATTTTACATAACCAACTACCCCATATGGTTATATTGATGGATGTAAGTTATATATATATATATATATTATTAAAATACTTATAATTCTTAAAATTTAATATAACATTTACATTCTTACCTTTTCATCCACTGAAAATGGTAAATTAATTTGTTCGTACGTGTTGACTAGAACTTTCACGAAGCTATGTGATTCATTTATTATCAAAAAATAGATTGGAATATATATATATATATATATTAAAAAATTAATAATAAGTTATTTATTATATTATTATCAATTTGTATAGAAAAAATAATACATACCATCATTTCATAATGATCATTGAAAAATGGAAACGTTAATCATGCATATGTATGACATAAAATCTACATGATTATAACATAGTTAATTTTTCATAGCTATATTTTAGGATCGGTTTTAATATAATAATTTAATTATATAAATTATAATTATTTAATTATTATTATACTGAATATAATGTAATAATGACCCCTATGACCGTGGTCAACATGTTGGAGTTGTTTTAAAATTACGAAACGAAGGTCCTCAAAATACCTGACGTGGACTTTATAGATTATATAATTAAGATTTTCATTTGAATAAATAAAAAAATGGGTTTATGATAAAATTTTAATCCTATATAATTTCTTTAAGAAATAAAATATTTTTTATGATCATATTAAACATGTGTTAAAGGACATATATAACATGTCTAGGCTTGAGTTAATGGATTTAATATCAATTTAATTTCATCAAGGAATATTTTAATGTTATCAGGTGAATTTATTTTATATGGTCTATAAAATATCAATTTTTTTAATATCTTGAATAATTAATATTTCATGGTATTTTATGTTGAATCATTAATTTTTATCCAAGGGAATTTGAATTGAGTGTTACCAAGTGATAAAGGGTTGCTTATCTCAATTTCCTTTTATTAGGTTATAACTCTTTTTCATTTACATTTTATGACATTATTATGTGTGAATTTATCTATTCATTATTTTATTTTATATTTAAGCTTGTTTTCTGTGGATTTAAAATTTTTACAAACAATCTTCCTATTGAATAATTCTTAATTCTATGATTTGATCTTTGTCATGGTTATTCATCTCTAATTATCATTCTTAGGGACATAAATTTATGATATGAACCAATATAAATTTACGGGGTGTATATACTTTATATTTGACATGTTATATTATGAATATACTTATTTTATGAAATTTAATTTTTCATCTGATATTTATTATTTTATGCTTCTTATGATTGAATAGAACCAATGTGGAAAAGGCTTTATATTACAATCTCATATACTTTCTATATTGTGTATGTTCAGGTTACTCTAGGAGAAATCATAAAATCTTATTTTCATGAACCACATATCATTTATTCTCCTTTGTTTATGAATGTTATTTATATGTTTTGTTTCAAATTTTCCCCTTATTGAATAATGAATAATCAATAATGTTCTTTGTATATATTACCAATATTTTATCTTCTTTTAGATTAGGAAGGTTTCTCTTACATATCTATTTTATTTGTAATTTTTATTCAAAATGTTCTCTTATAAAATTTTCCCTTAAATATTTTTACATATTCTTTGGCCTTATTTTAAATTTTCTTAAAATGAAAATTTCATAACATTTTTGAAATGGGGTAGTTTTGACCCACTTTTACAAAATGTTTGAGAAGAATGTTTAAAATTAAAATTTACAACATGAATGGATTTTCTTACCACAATTATAATTATTTTATTCTAATATTTAATTATAAGTTTCAATTGGTATTATCAAAGAAAAAAATTCACAATATTTTGATATTTTTTATTTTTTAAAAGTGATTTTCAATGTAATATAGTATTTTACTAAAAAATATTTCAATGAAATTTTTATAGTATTTCCATTATTAAATGTAAAAAAAATTATTTTATCTTTAAAATGTTGTGGATATTTGGGAATAGAACCAACCTCAATATTTCTCTCGATGGATTGTGATTGTTTCAATAAGATTTTCATGGAACCCATTTCTTTTCCATAAGTTAATGACATTTTTTGGGACTATTGATTGTTTATATGGGTATTATAATTTAATACAATATATATATATATTATTCATGTTTCTATAAATTTATGATGAATTTATGATCTTTTTATATTATATACTATGGGTTGATCCCCATTATAGCCTACAAGTGTACCCGATATAGCTTATTTGACGGGTGCATCGAGATAGAGCTCTAATGATTTGGGTAATGATCTTTATATTTAAAATAAATAAGAAGTAATTCACCATAGGATTTATCCTACGAATTTAACTAGGCTATATATTTTCTTTAAATGAGTTTAAAAAGGGTTGTGGAGATAATTTTCTAATATACTAATAAGTTTTTTATGCATTCTATGGTTTTTTTAAAAAGTAGTTGGATCATGATTGGTGCCACATAACTCATGAATATTGATCCGTATGTCTCCTAATTCAATTAAATATTTATTCCATGTTTCATGAATAATGTTCCATGTATTGAAGGTTATAGTCTCTATTATGTAATGATCATGTATTGTAGTTATGTCATCATACCATTATGCTAATCATACTATAACTGTTGACATTCAGTTGTAAATGTTTATGTTTACCCTTAGTGAGAATTTAAGATCACCCTTATAATGTTTCCCTTTTCCCAGGTTATAATGAATAATGACAAATTATTAGAGTCTATAAAGGTTTAATAGGATAAGAAAATGTTGGGAGTTATTAAAGACTTAGTATGGTATAAAAAATTCTGGGTATAGATTGAAATTACTCTCTTGAAGTCATGAGTGAAATTTATGTTAAAGTTATCTTAATTTCTAAAGACTCTAAAACTAAACAAAAATTGTGCATGTAAGTGATCCAATATTTTATTCTATATTTTTTATGGTTTGGATGGGAAAAGTTGGGTAACATTTTTTGGTATTGAAGCAAAAATTGTAAATATTGTGTTTTAGGCATCAGAATCGAGAGTATTGGGTTGAGGATTTTGTAGTTGGTATCTGAGCAGGGTTTAGAATAATATGCAGAACAAGATGTTTTCATGTAATGTTTTCTTAACATTTTTAGATACTATCATTGGTTTATATGTTTTTGGGTGATCGTATATTCAAATTCATAGACACCTCATTTTAGGTTTTAAGTGATGGGTTTCTATGGTAATAAAGAATATTTAGGGATAAATTTATTATAAGAAAACCCTTGGGTTATTTATGGATTTTAGTTAAAATATATTTTAAAATGAGTGAATTTAAATTATATAGACATAATTTTAAAGATATTGGTGACCTTTGGGGTTAATCATATCATTTCAGTTGAGGTAATTATGGGTTATATCAATTTTTCATCACATGATATAGCTAACCAAGTGATTTAAAACTAATTTGGTGAAATTGTGACTAAAAATAAAATTCATTATTTTGGGGAATGTTATGTGATTATGGAAAATAGAATATTATAGGATTTTATTTTAGGATTCAAGGTTGATTTATCTATTAGAATAATATATGATCTTAATATAAAATTATGTTGATTTAGGTCGTTTAGAGAAATTATTAGCATATCATTGAGAATATATGATTAGGACATAATTGTTTTCCATATATAACTTTATGGGTGACTAATTTTATTTATGGGTAGATATTAAATTCATCTTGGAAGAATATGTGATCAAATAATTATGTTTTTTGGGCTTTAAGCTTGGTCAAGAATTTTTTTATGAATTTAAGGATAGTTATTTATGGAATGATTCAATTTGAACTATGGGTATTATTATTGAATTTTAGATATTAATGTATTATTTATTCATATAAAGGATTGTTCATTTTTTGAATTATATTACCTTGTGCTAACCATTTTGGTTTTTGATAATTTATAAAGATTGGAGAAATAGATTCCAATCATTTTGAAGAGGTGTATGCGTAACACTTTATGATTTTCATAAATAAGAATATGGTTAAGAGAGTTGCTTCCAATGGTTTCATTATGGATCCAACACATTTTATGTTGTTTGTCACCTCAAATTTCTAATTTTTAAAGGCATGAATCTTCTATCACATTCAATGGAAATGTTTTCTGTTGACAAATATATTGTGATGGGATTTCATTTCATCTTTCCATGTATTTCAACTTTGATCTCATCTAATGTTCTATAATTCTCTAAAAGATTAATTCATGTCAATGAAAGTCCTTCCTAGTGGAATCTTTAGATGAAAACTAGTTAATTAAATTTCTTCTATTTTGATAGGTAAACAACCATTGATTAGGGGTGGTAGTAGCATTAGGAATGCTGGTAATGTATGTACATTGGGTAGGTTGTGCTCCATTAATGTCTTCTACTTTTCAAGTAGTAAGAATCTCCTAACAGTAATTTTAGGAATGAAACCCAAGCTATCTCATGTCAATCATGAAGAAATTTAATCTATAAGAATAAGTATTCAAAGGATTTTCACCTCTAGAATACCACACATATTCCAAGGGGTTGGTATTACAAAACAAGGAAAGAGCTTATCATCTTATGGAGATGGGTGTAGGTTTAAAATAATGATTAGATAGGCCCAGTGATGGAGTGTGTCCCTAAGAGGGATAGTTTAACACTAAATATTTTTGGGATTACACCTTAGGGAGGCATCCTATATAACCTATTTAAGTGATAGGAATAAAAAATCATGTAATTAAACACTATAGTTTAAGGTCATGTTATAGGAAAAGTCCATGTAGTTTAACATCATGTGGTGTAGATTATCATGTTGTGAAAGGATCATTTAATAGGTATGATGTGTGGATTATGCATGGAAGCTACCCAACGCAAGAGGATAACTCCATAGGAGATGATAGTGACCTTGTGCATGGAGGTTTCCTAGGAACTACATAGAGAAGATATTAAGTGGATTGGGATTATTCATGGGAGCTACACAAATTCTTATTATGATCTAAAAATATATGAATGGGGATTATGAATGATAGATTCCAGATGCAAGAGGATCATTCTTACAGGAGATGGTATGGGGCTTACATGTGGAAGATTCCTGGGTGTGGGGTTTTCATCCCATTTGGGGGAATATGGTGTGTGGATTATGCATGAATGTTTCTCATTGTGGGTATCTCACCCTCTTATGGGGAAGGATAGTGAGGGTATTACTTGTGGAAGATTCCCATGAATGTAGTTTCATCCAATAGCGGGGAAGTTGGTGGTATCCAATGATGATCGTACATGGTGAATCTTGTGTTTATCACACATTTAAATAGGTGTGAGGGTCATACCTTATTAATCATATGTGGGGAATTTTGTGTTCTTAACATATGGTAATATTAAAATTTTATGTTACATGATGAGAAAATTATATTTCATTTTATCATCGTATGCCTAGGTTGTAGAGATGGGAAATTTTATGTCATACAGCTCAGACATTGATGTGGGTTACACCTCACAGAAGACCACATCAAGGATTATTGGACATATGGTATAAGGAAACTCTAAAAATATAGCTATATGGTATCCCATGATGAAACCACCTCGAGGTATTACATGACCACCACTCATGCATCTCTTGATGGGGTATGGCATTGGCACTACCATGGTTGAGATAAAACCAAGAGGCATGATATTGTGGTAGTTATTCTTATGATATATAGGAATTATGGTATACATGAATAGGATAAATATGTAGGTTGAAGGCCTAGGACACACTTGGAGAGAATTGGGAAGATATCGGAATGGTTGGAACTAGTTTCACATGCATTTGGGGTATCATTTAATTAGTTCGAGATTGATATTGGAGCCTTGGGAAATCAAATTTCATGAAAGAGGATCCACTTAATTATGGCTCCATGGAGAGGCTTGGAATGGGTGCTTGGAGGCATTTGGGATTTACATAGTTTATGGGTCTTGATAATGAGTATTCATCTTGAAATAGGGTGACCCAACTTTAGGGTAAGTTCTTAATTTCCATGGGGTTGGTTTCATGATAGATATATATCTCAAGAAACCCCAGGTGCCACGAGGGGATTTATTCACAATAGAATGTCAAGGAAATTCATGAAATTCATATTCAATATGAATTTAGACTCTAAAAAATCCATGAGAGGCAGTTTCATGATGTATGGATACCTTAATTTGTCTATCTATTCTTTCATTCATGGAGCCTCTGAGTATCATGAGTTTAGAGCTTTTATTGGAAGCTAAAAGGTCATTTATCCCTAAAATTCAGAAATTGGGAGATATTAAATGGGCCAAAAAAGGTTAGTGTATTTGTTTTTTTAAGTATAGAGCTACTCAAGAACCTCCTCGATATTTTCAAAGGGACCAACTCTATAAACCAAAGTTATGCTACATGAAGGTAACCATCAATCCATCCCGTGGTTGCAAAATGGTGCTCTATGAGATAGAATGATACTATAGGGATGTTACCATAAAACCTCCTCACATGAACAAAAAGAGATCCATGAATCTGGACATAAAATATGTGTAGGTTATCATCATCCTTATTTATGACCGATGTTTCATGAGATACAAATGTTCATGAAAGTGGGGACCCTTGTGACCCAGGCTCTTAAGTGAAGTTTTTTGATGTTTTGGACCGAATAATCTATAAACCAGTAAATAATCCCTCAAAATCATAATGAAATGGATATTTTGGCATCTTAAAATTTACCACCCCCTCATAATTGGACCTTATGTTGGACAAGAAGTTCAAATTTTGGGGGGAAATAGACAGAAATTTGAAATCACTTGTCCCTCTTGTGAAGCTCATTTTTAAAACTCAGGTTGAATGTTCGCCTATAAATAGTATAGGAATCTCTTAGGGGGACCATGATATTTTACATAAGGTTAGGATAGACATATATTTTTAAAAAACATTGGAATTTCATGAGAACTATGTTATTTCAATTGTCACTGTTCGAGAAACTCAAATCCTCCCGGAACTTTCTTATGCGAAAAAATTTCCATAAACTCACTTCCTCAAACAAAATTCTGAAAACCCAAACATTTAGAGAGAAAAAATCATGAGTGAAAAATTATGAACCATCCCCAAAAAGAATCATTGTACTAGAAAAAATGGTCCTCAAAGGTTCAAACACTACTAGTTCTCATCGAGAGGAAATTATTGTAAATCATATGATCATTGAGAGTATTTAGAGTGCATTGGAATTTGATACACTCTGTGCACTACTAATGGAGTATCAACATGAATATACAATCTATAAGAGACTAACAATTTGAGTAATTGAGTTGAGTTATTATGTGTTCAACACAAGTGCTAATTAGGTTGAGCCCACCTACTGGTTTAGCAAATCACCTTGAATATACTAGTGATACAAGGCTTCTTGAGGAAACATTCTAAACGATATTGCATCTCTCATGGTATAACCATCTAGAAAAATCTAAAAATATCAATGGGGAGGTTTTGGATGGAGAGTAATCCTTTCCCAAATATTAGAAAATTCTCATGGAAGGATTTTAGGACTCTCTTAAGGGGTTGGAATATGGTTGGGACCTATTCTAGGGTGAACACTTTATAGATGGGCAGGAATAGGCGTATAGGTCATGAAAATAATGAAATGTGTTTTAGGTAGAGCTAAAGTAGGCAAATATTTACAATGTGTCACGGGCCACACCGTTGGACATCTACCTCCATCTTGATGTTATGATAGAGATGATAAGATGGTTGTCTCCAGGGACCAACACATTCTATCTGCACCACTTGAAGGTTAATAGAAGTTGGTGGGATATATAAAATATTTTTGTGATCTCAATCCAAGGATTAATTTATGATAAATTCCTCCCCATAGAGAATATATTGGATAATCAAGAACAACTACCATCCACTATAAGGGTGTTACTTTATTTGGTGTTGGGGATGGACAAACACAAGTTGGGGGTGAGGGACATCACATTAAAGAAGTGTGAAGGATTTTTATTAAACAAGATAGAATAAATGGTACCTGGGAGGCCATGAACATGCCCTGGGTAATTATAGTGAGTCAAGGAATACTCTTACTAGATCATTATAGAGGAAGGACAATGGAAAATATGAGGCTATAGTGTGGTTCCCATGGCTACCATAGTCAGGCTAATGGGGTTGAACACCACACTGATCTACAGAAGGATGGTCCTGGTGATGGATGCACAATTGGGTGGTGTGTCCAAGAACCATCCTCATGGTAGAGATATTAGTGATGGGGCATCACATCAGCCTAGATATATTGGTTTTTGTGAAGATATACAAGGTGTTCCTCCACATTATTCAAGGAATGATTCCTCTCCGTGTGTTCAAGACCTTCAAATTTTTGTATGGTTGGATCATTGCCCACATGGTGGGATATGAATTTCAAAACCACATTTTTGATCATAATACAAACTTCTAGACATTGAACATGAACATTTTTGAGATTCTCTAGCTCAACTAGATCTTAGTGGATTCATAAGCAAGGATCAGGTCAATAGAAAAATTTATATTCTGCTCATTCCCCCATCTTATGGGAACAATTACTAGAAATGGCATGAGGACCATCGTACAATGGTTGTACCTATTGGCCTATTATGGTGGGGTACTACTGGAAAGGTTCTACTAAAAAGTGATTTGTAAGGCATAAACCCCACAATGGTTTATGAGGTAGTTTAAATTCTTCCAAAAGTTGACCTTGAGGGTGTATATGGAGGTGAATCATGAGTTCCAACCCTCAGTCCTCAGAAAAATATACCTCTTGTTCACACACAAAAATGGAAAAAGGAGGAATGAGATTTCACCACCCAATGATGCATACATGCATATCATTGATTACACATATATTTTGGAGAGAAAATAAATAGGGAGATTATTAGGCTATGAAACTCCTAGGATAATGAAGGATAGGCCACACAACCATGGGGTCAACAATGAGTGATGATTGGTGAATGTCGTGGAGGCAGAGATGGAATAATAGGAAAAATTGTAGCAACAATAGAGCCAATAGTTCTTGACCTCTAATAGGAAAGTGTTGCAAGAAGGTGAGAAAAAACATTCCCAATACTTCATACTAAGTGGATGTGTGAGGAAGGGGAACCCTCTAGGTATGTCTTGATGGTGAATTTTCAAGGTCTAGGGAAGTTTCTACACCACCTAGATATCCCTTATGATGATGATTTTCCCAATGCCTGGGTGAGATGGGTCTTATTCGGATGAATAAGAAACCTCAATGGGATGTTCCAACATCTCAACTAACAAATAATATCTCTCATTGGGCTTGGAAATGAAAAAGAAGGATTTTGTGTTCCCTAAGTCGAGGCGATGTAGTATATAATGGATCTGGAGGACATAGCCTGCTATTATAGAACTATGTGTTTGCTGACCCACCTGGTGAAGGTGCTAATAGGCATTCCCTCTCACCCATATTTATGGTCAGGTGAGTTATCTATATGTGCACCTCTACCAAAGGGGATTGAGGAGTCTTTGGGAAGTGACAACTACTTGAATTATCCCTTGGGAGGAGATTCTATTATCGATCATGTGAATATTATGAGCCTCAACCCTTGTTGGAACAAGAATGGGGCCTCCTATTGATGTTGTGGGAATAGTCAATCAACCGTCTTCTACCATGAAACTTACAACTATGGTAGAAACCATTGGGGGAATTACCTTTCAAGGAAGACTACTCTTGAACCTCTATGTGCTTCTCAAAGAGCTATATTATTCATGCAAACCATTTCCTTTATTACCATTTTACCTTCATTGGTTTTTTATATGTTTGATTGACTCATTCTTAAATGTATGTTCAAGTCATGTTTGGGGATCAACCATTGTTTCCAACATTCATGTCAGCGGTGCTTGAATTTAAAGTAGTGAAAAATGGTGTTATTCCTTTGGAAGGTATGGATGGAGAAGGAATGATGGATGAGATAACCTTAGAGGTTCCATAAGAGGGATCTACGAAGAACACAACCTTGATATATGGGGTTGATACTATGCTCCAAACTGGGATAGATAATGGGTTGTGATGGGTGAGCTTGGTATAGAAGTTCCACCAGAGGTTACTATGGGAGTTAGATCCTCCTTAGAGGAGGAAGTGATTGCTCTAGTAACTGAGGTGATCAAGGAGGTTACGATGGATATGGCTATCCTGGATGTGACTTCATTAGAGAATGCTGATGCTAAGGCCTTAATAAAGGTGTTACAGATTATTCCACCAAATTAATGATGTCGAGGATTCTAGGATGATTGTGTCTACCTCGGAGGTGCCTCAGGAGTTAGTTAGGGCTCCTGAAATAGATATGGAGGATAATAAAGATCTTTTTCCCATGGAAATGGATTTTATTCCACCCAAGTTCATTCTTGTAGTGGATCTGACAACTGAAATATTTGTGGTCAATCCTCCATATTATCCTACGCCACCCAAGTACTTCAAGGATTCATTTTGGGATGAAATCGAGGAGAACCATGTTGTTCATCAAAAGGTGTAGAGTTACATGCATAATTTCATCACCAAAACCACAATGTTTGAACTAACAAACATGGTGGGATCTCTCGTACATTGGATCATTATACTATGGACAAGAAGGGTATACTCTAGTGGACTCTACACATTGTCCCGATACTTTCACATCATGAAGGAATCAGATGCATGATAGGATTGGGATTATTCATAGCACAAACATAAGGATGAAGGAACCAAGGTGCTTAGGGAAGATATGGATGAGATAACCCACATACTAGGGAAGGAATATGAGCACATAGATTTCATTAAATCTCATTTTGAGATAATAAAAAATCTAAGGTCCTAGTTTGTGGGAGAATAGGAAAAGTTAGAAGATATGAAATCTCTGGTGGATGATTTATGGGCTGAGCAAGACCAGATGCAGATAAGGACTGATGACTTCATCCCTTATTCTAAGGAAGAGGCAATTAATTTGGAAGAGTAGTAGAAAAATCTTGGGGATACTCAATAGATGTTAGTGGATATCGAGTGCTTGATCACTATAGGAGAACCACAATGTAATCTTTTTTTTATAACAAAATAAATGAGTGGATCTATTATGTGGATGAACATGTTAAACATTGGTTGATTTTTTTAAATTCACCATGTTCATGAGAATGTTTTCTTTCTTTTATTAATTTTTTACTACCACACTATACTCACATTAACAAGATAACCATCGATCAATCCCTATTCACACATGAGTACTTATCAGTGTGAGAAATAAGGGGAAACCTTGTAATTTATCATTTATATGATAGTTTCAAGAAAAATATGAACACTTGGGTTCTGAACTAGTATGTTGAACACTTAGAGTGTCTTGGATGAAAGAGGCTATGGATAGAGAATGTGGCTCTTGGAATATTCAACTTTCATTCTCGATGTGTGATAGTTAATGAATGGTTAATACTAGGGGAATTGAATTATACCCAAATAAATTTAAATGAGGAGAGTTAATAAAGATGCCTATGATTTATAACATGAGGGGAGTAGAATGAAGATGAAGGATAACCATTGATCATGTTTGAAACAAAGAATGCATTATCAAATTTTAGATAATGGGGAAAATAATATGATATTTGACCACTTTACATGTTCAAAAGTCATAAACTATCTCAAAATATCATCATTATTCTTTCATGGAGTGTTCCCAATACCGTAGGTGAGCTAGTATGTCATGGGACCATTCATTCAAGGGTGAACCATTCAAAAGTAGGGGAGAATGAGGATCCAAATAAAGGGATATATGAAGTGTGGAGGTAAAATGATGGAATTTTTGAATGGATTCCAACACTCTTGGAATTATGCCTCCATGTATTTTCGAAAATTAGGGAGACATACTAGTTTGATCAAAGGAAATAATTATCATTCCTGGGGAGAATCATTCTAGATGCTGAGCAATGATTGAAAAACATAAAAGTTATGGTAGATGGACAAAACTAAAGATGTAAAGATGCTTCATAAGTGAGGGTCTAAGATGAATCACAATTTAATGTCATGCATTGAGTATGATGGACATGAAGTTTAACATCATAATGTGAGGTAGATATATCACACAATATAATGTCATGTGATTGGGAATCCAAGTCATAAAATTTTACGTCTTGTGGAAAGGATTTCAGTCTCTACGTTTAATCTCATAGTGTTCAGACCATGGGATCTTAGTTTAAGGTTATAGTGTTCAGAATAGGTAGTGTTTCATGAATGGTATATGTGTGGTACATGGTATAGGTAACCTGATGTGATTGTGAAGCCTAAAATTCCTTGAAACAGAAAACATCTTATAGAAATCATGTACACAGTTTGATGTCATGGTGCCTAGAGTCGAGGTTTTAGTTTAAGGTCATAATATTTAGACTATTTGTAAATAGTTTATTATCATAAATCTTGGATCGAATGGATTTGTGTGTCAATGGAAAATTCCTGTCACTAAATAGGGGTTCCCTAATGTGAATAGATGGCATGCAGGCCTATAAAATCACAAAAACATCCCTCAAACAACATTAATGTTGTCTAAAAGTGGTGTTCATGGTATAGAGAGGTTGTGATCTGATGTGAAATGGGGGATTATGAAGCTTGAAATCACATGACACATTTCTAACAGGATCTGCACACAGTTTGAAGTCATGATGTTTGGGCATAATATTTTTGATTATGGCACTAGAGTTTATAACGATTGAAAATAGTTTATGTTAATAATTATTAGACAGAGGTCCATGAGTATTGAATGAATCTTCATGAAACCATATAGAGGTTTTTTAATGTGAAATTAGGGTCTTAGGTGGATTATATACATAAAAAAAATGTTCTATGAGACCACTTGAACATATTTTAGGGTCATGCTTCTTAGACCATGGGATCTTAGTTTAAGTTCATAGATTTCATACCATGTAGGGACCATCCATCTATACCATGATAGAAGAGAACATAATCCCAAATCCTAATCCAACATGAGTGATTCTTAGTGTGAGAAATAATAAAAGTATGGATTTATTATTTCTTTTAGAGGATAACACAATGAGCAGATAAATTTATCAAAAAATCTGATGAGAGAGATTGAAACTTTTAAGACCCAGATAATGAAAAGGTGTTGACTGAAAATCATATAAAAATATTTTACCATGTTCAAAATAAAGCTTCCACATGCATGTCAGTTTAGGATGTTGTAAAAAAATATGTGATCAACCATTAATAGAGTTCAAAATGTTGGAGTCACAATTCTTTTCAAAATATACATTGAGGCGTGAGCCTAGGAAGTTAAGTGACCTAGTGGGTTGTAGGACCATTTCTGGTAGGGAGAACATTTGGATCAGACATATGATGTTTATTCAAATTATAGAATGAGATAAGTAAATAATTTGAAATGGGTAATGTCCTAGAGGAAATATTGAGTGCCATTTGAGCTATACTTTCATGCGCTCAAACACATTAGATGACCATGTTAGTAGGTGAGAATCAATCCTATCCCCAAAAAAAGACAATGGCAGGGATGTGCCTAGGATGAGATATATTGGTATTGATACATATATCATGAGGATGGGAATAAATCCACACATTTTTATGGGAGGAATTGTGGTAGGAGACCATTATCAGAGGGGTTACATCCTATCTGTCGACAATACCAAATCATCTGATATTAGGAGGCGTTCTGGTTTTATATAGGGTAAAGTTTTTGGTCATAAAATAATTCTAATATGGGGTATTCTGATTTTACATTGGGTATGATCATAGTTTAATTTCATGTTATGGGGATGTTATTTTGTGATAATCACATATTTATTATATGAAGAATCCCAATTTTATATAGGTTAATTTTTTTATCATCATCCCATACTCATCGTATATGAAATCTTTTTTTTATATAGGATAAGAAAAAAATTTAACATAGTGAACCAGGTATGGTGGTTTGGTTCGTCTCATAATTATCATATGAGGCATCCTATGTTCAATACATAGGGTAAGGATATTGTTTTGTGTCATGAACTAAAGATGTTAGGATTTTTATTTTAATGTCATACAAATAAGACTATGACTAATACTAGTCTATGTTCATTGAGTTTAGAATAGTGTGGATGTTTAAAGTTTATGATTACATATATTTGGCTAAAAGGGGGAACATATTCTCTAAGTAGGATCATTTGGTACAAAATAGTTATAACTCATTGTGAATGGCAGGATGGATAGATCATCTTCCATAGAAACATGACAGACCATACCCTAGGTCGAAAAAATTTTGTTGGGAGGAAGGAACTCTGTAATGAGTTGATTAAGGGGGATGGGACTAGGAAAAGATATTTTAGAATAAATACATATCCCATGAGTATGGGAATCAATCCATTGATATTTATGGAAGGTGTAACAGTTAGAGACTGATAGTGGTAGGGGGTCTCCCTCTAGAATAAGGATACTGAATCATCTCATACTAGGATATGAGGAATCCCAAATTTATATGTGGTAAGTATATAGTTTGATATATTTTGATAAGGATGTTGGTCTGATTCTCATCCCATACTCATTATTTTGGAATTATTTATTTCATATGGGTAAAATCATCTCAATATAAGAAGATTCCCACTTTTATTCGGGTAGGGATTATAGTTTAGCATCATGTGCTGAGGAAGTTGGTAGGGATTACACACTAAGATACTTATTATTTTCATCCTCATATTGTATCATTAGGAAATCTATCCCTACTAATTGGTCAAGGAATATTAGCGGGGCTTATAAATGGAGATAAGAGGCCCATGGGTTCAATTTTGTGTGATAGCACCACCAGAAATGTATATTTTTGTGGTGAATTTGTTACTAGGCTAGGATATAGAAGGTCTAATAGTCACTATGTATCCCATGGGAATAGTAACTGAGCCACAAATATTTCAAGAAATAGGTGGGGGTATATACTTTCTAAAACATCGGGGAATATGAAAATGATACGAATGAATGGTAGATATACATAGTTTAGTGTCATAATTCATCGACCGAGTGTAACAACCCAAGTTTTTGTGAACTAATTTTTCATGAATAAATTAATTTTCATTAAAATATTTTATTTCACTAAGTCAAACATTACTTTCACATGACACCAACTTGGAATGCACTACACGACACCAACTTGTCTTGCTTTACACACAACACGGACTTAGCATCCCTTCCACACAATACCAAATTTAAAATGGAAAATATTAACCAAATAATTAATAATATATATAATATATTAAATAAATATAGTATATTATATGGATTGTAATAAAAACTACACTTATTTTTCTCATTTTATATGAATTAATGAATTTCTTTAATAGCTTACACTACACGAAAGACTGAATATTACATGACATTGATAAATTATTAAAACACTATTATTTAATATAATAAGAGATAATTGAGCCATTAAATCAGTAGTTATTAATATTATTAACTAAATTATGAAAATTTATGTTTTATATAAGAATAAAATGAATTCATTGGTTACCAATTAATTATAAATGAAACTAAGAACCAAATGAATATAACAAGAAATATTATTATTATTATGATGCTTCCTAAGGGGTTTTGTCTTTATAAAATAAATCGATCATTACTAGTGAAAGATTTTAATGAAATATATATGTTACATATTTAATAAAATATTTTTTATATTCATATATTATGTTTTAAAGTCATAAGATAAGAACAAACCTAATTTCACACAAAAAAACAATATTTTTATAAAGGCAAGTTTACCACCATTTAATGGATAAACAATTTTAAATAAATATTTTAACCCATTTATAAATTTAATATTTCAAAATAAACTTAATATTTTTAATATAAACATAAAAATTATCTTAGGGTGATTTTTTTTATTTTTTAGTGAAGTTTCATTTTTTAATGAATAGTGAAAAATAATGAATTTTAGTTCAAAATTGCCTTTCATCTAATTTATTTATAATTATAAATTATGTTTTAGATTGGTTTTAAATTTTAATTATATAATATTTTTATCAATTAATCCAATTGAGGTCATTGGAATCAATTTTAATTTTAAATTGAATATAAAATCATAGAAAACATTTGAATGTTTTTACTTTAGAAACACACATTGTCGTATGTTCTACTAGATGTATTTTAAATTAATTTTATCCTATTCTATGATTGGAATTTAGAATAATGTATTCCATATATGGAATCATAATTATTTATAATGTCTAATAATTCAAATTTTGTCATTTTACCATAAATATTATTGAAAGTGACCAAAATTAATTAAATGTTTATGGTTAAATTAGGCATAATAAGGGACTAAACCTTATTGTTAAGGCCTAAAACGACCTATATAATTCTACAAGAGTTATTATATTGAAATAAATCTACCATATACTACCTTATACTATTTTTTGTCTATTATTGGAGCCACATTAAATTTTGAAAAACGTGTAAGGAATTTCATTGTCAAAATATTACAAGAGTGTCACTCCTCCACTATAAAAGGCCACCACTTCTCCCACCTCCTCAAACCTCTAAAACCACATAGGGTCAGCCATTATCAGACAAAATAGATTAAAAAAACATTAAATATACTTTTATTACTCCATTTTTTAAGAAATATTTCTAAGGAATCCCTTTGGTATAAATTAAAAAGAGTTACCCCAATTTTAAGGTAATGTTTTCCAATGATCCATTTTCTTTAATTAGCTTATAACCACTCTATAATATTCTTATTAAATGATTAAATAATAATAATAGTATAATAAATATAATAGGATGATGTTATGTAGTTATTTATACCTGAACAAACACACACCTCCATATAATGGTTAATGAACATATTGTTTCTTTGTACGGAAAACTACTACCTAACGAAATAATGATTGTTAATTTTTACATTAATAACTCTTGTGGTGGCCATTATGATGGAAACTATATTTATATATGAAATATATTATATTTATAATTTATTTATTTTTCTAAAATTTTTATTTAGAATATACCTTTATTCTTTCTATCTAGTTAAAATATGGTAATTTCATTTGAGGAAGTGTGGACTACCGCCCCTCAAAGTGATGTGACTCATTCATGCCATACCTGGAATGTAAAAAGGTTGGAATTAATAAAACTATGTAACATATAGAAATTAGATATGATACTATAATTATAATATACATTTATAATTTACTTTTAATTTTTTTAATACAACAATTAAATCAAAGTAGCGTTACGTAAGACTTACCGTCTCTATGAACGGTGAATTTCATTTCTTATCTCCAAAATTTATAGATTATTATAAGGACATGTTAAATGAATAAATAAGGTAATTAATTAATGTTTAAAATTATGGATATGATGAAATAATAATCTATGTAATAGGAGAAGAAAATAACAAGTCAAAACATACTTGAGAAAACATGGCAATTAACATCCAAAATAGTGAAAACAATGAATGATTGTTAAAAAACGGGTAATAAGACATCATAAGAAGATGATATATAATATTATAAAAAAGATTATGGTTATATTATAATTTATTAAAATATTTTAAACCACTATATCATAGGATAAATACCACACAAAAATGGAAGGTTTAGGTAAGGTTATTTCATCTCACTTTTTACATTCGTGATATAAATGCTTTATCTTCCACACATACCTTTTCTGTGGTGTGTATTCTAACCACAGATGTAATAAATGATTCATATAAATAAAATAATGTTTATTTTAATATCCTTTTTATGATATTTATTTCATGTTTTTTATGTCACAAAAGTTACCATATCGGTAAAGTAATTTTGCCTAAATTTGGATTGTTTGAGACACATGCCAGGTTATGCACCAATATTTTACCATGAGGTGTATATAATGACATTGAAATGTTATATAATAAATATAATTATTTTTATGATATTTTAATATTCATTTAATTCCATTTTTTTACATGGGTATTATTGACCAAATTTACAAAGTTGTAAGAGTTTATTGAAACAATCTCATCGCTTTTTGGGATTGTTTATGTTTATACTTACTTTGATGAAATCATATGGTTAATATATTAATAAAACTCATGAATTTTCTTCTACTATGGTTATTAAAGATATATTCATGTATTGATTCCAATTTTCCACTCTTTGGTACATAAGATAGTTAAGAAAGTTTTTTAAGAAATCCCAACTTTACCCTCCCTTCGGTTAGAAATATTTGTTCCTTCAAAACCATGTTTTCTAAAAAGGGAATAAAATAATATTATACTAATATTTTATGATCCTTAAAATGAAATTTTAAGGTTTTTTCTTTTTCCAAAATTTTCAATGGAATATTTTTGTTTCTTTCCAAATGTGGCATTTTTGTAAAAATTTTACCGTGCAAAAGGAATGCTCTTTTTACATCATACAACATGTATGGATTTACCCCCATCAATTCATTGAAGATTTATTTTCATGTTTAAAAGGTTAAATTTTCATGATAATTTTTAAAATATATTTTCAATGATATGTTTTTGAAAAGGTTTTCAATATTATTTTATAAATTTTCAAGGAAAATTGTTTTCAAAAATGTTTTCAAGATTCATTTATATGTTTTAATGTAAATAGTTTTCAAAATGTTTTCAATAATTTATGTAAATTTTCATGGAAAATTGTTTTCAAAAATGTTTTCAAGATTATTTTATAAATTTTCAAGGATTTTTTTTTAAATTATTTCTTCAATCTCTCTTTGTTTATTTTTAAAGAAAAAGGTTTAAAAAATGGTTTTAATGTATTTTTATAAGCATCCAAGTTTATTTTAAATAAAATGGTTTTAAAAAACTTTTTAGGTTATAATGTTCCCTTTTCAATGAAAAAAGAATATTTTCCTCAAGAATGTTTCCCAAATATCCTTCTAAGTTGTTTTACATCTAATATGACATCTTTTTATGTTACTCATTACTTTATAAAGAATGATATAGTGTTCTCATTTATATTACTTCTTGAATGATTTATGTTTTGATGTAATGATTCTTATGACACCCATTTATCATAAATGGGTTATATTCATTTAAAACAAGCTTCTTTTCGTGGGTTATTCTTCTACTAAAATGATTATAAAACCTGTCTTTTTTCTATTGGTTATGATATGATTACATGTTTATGAAAATGATTTCATTTCATAGGTTATGATATGATTGTTTATGATTTTGGGGCACATGTTTGTATTATTTCATTATGATATGGGTGGGACTGATATATCTCTCCATTATATTGGGTAATAATGAATGTTTTATGAGCCCAAAGGGTAAAAATGAGGTCATAACAAGCCGAAACAAGAGGGTACACGGGGGGAAATCCCAACCCTAAAACAAGAGGGTACATAGGAGGACATCCCAATCCCAAAACAAGAGGGTACATAGGAGGATATACCAAGCCTGAAATAAGAGGGTACATGGGAGGGTATCCCATTCCCAAAACAAGAGGGTAAATGGGAGGAAATCCCAATCCTAAAATAAGTGAGTACATGGGAGGATATCCCAAGCTTGAAACTAAAGGTTACATCGGAGGGAATCCCAAGCTTGAAGTAGGTACAAGAGCAATTAACCCAAGCCTAACATGTTTCAATGTCCTTTTTTGGCCACATTGACATAGGGTTTTTAAATGATTATGTGTCTTCCATAATTCCATATTTCATTCCCATGTTATTATTTCATGACATATGCTCATAATTCTCTTATGATCCATATATTATGAAATTAAAATATTTATTATGATCTATAATATACAGGGTTTGATATTCAAATATTATGCTCAATTTACATACCCTTTGTTCATGTTATGCTTACGCATTTCCTTTATTTTCCCATACTGAGAATCTGAGTTCACCCCTTTATTGTGTTTCCTCTCATCAGGTTATGGAGAAAGGTTTTATGTAGAATTAATAAAGGTGGATATATTTATGGGAGTTATTTAATATCATTAACTAAGATAGATGATTTTGTTTCCGTGTTTCCAAAGACACTAAAATATTACAATACTTGGGCATGTATTTTTGTTATGTATTGAATATTCATCTCAAATTATGTAATATCCATGTATGTTAAAACTTGGTCACTGCAATTTATATCCCAGTAAAGGTTTAGTCAATCTTTGGAAAATTGGATTAGAAATCCTTAGTGATATCCCTAAGGTTATTTCTGCGAATATGACTAGGGACATATCTAAGGATAAGTGTAAGGATTAGGAGAAGTATATGAAAATGACATGAAATTTTGGTAAGGGATAGAGCGAGTGGTTTCCCAAAATTAGATACTTTTCTAGATACTAAAATTGGATGTGGCTCTGGCATAGATGTACTTTAGAGTAAAAACTACGACATGATGTTTTGGGCCTAACTCAAGGTAATCTGGTACAAGATAATGGGCCTTGATGCACACTTGGTTTGAAACTCTTAGGGGATAAGATTTGGAAATGCACAAACTCTTCAAAAACCATTATGAAGTATTTGAATAGGATATGACTTTGAGTAACCTAATATAAACCTATGGTGTCATAGTTTATTAAAGGTTTAAAATTTTATACATCCTATAATTAATTGTTCATGGTTATGTGGTTTTATTTTTTGATATGTGTTTCTCACCATTTGTTTTTTGTTTTTAGTCAATAGATAGAACTAGAAGGAACATTGTTGACATTGAATGTTTTAGATGTGGAATGTATGGGGATTATAAAAATCAATTTCCCAAGTGGAAATATCATAAATAGAATAAGGAATGTGGTATGAGTATTGGTTATTCTTTTACAGATAAAGAGACTGCGAATGACATGTGAAAGATATGCGACGTTCTTCTAGTATTTTTTACATTAATAATAAAAAGCATTATTAGATTCATGTTGAGGAACATTAAGATGTTATTCATATATTATAGGGAATAGGTATTAAGGAATAAATTCATGAAGCTTGATTAAAGGTTTAAGAATAAATTTGGATGAATAAATTACTTATGTTTTTTAATTAAAAGTTTATGTTATAGAAATCATGAAATATATAAGTATTTTTAGTATATATGTTAATTAATGATTGAAAAGGATATTTTTAATAGTGATGCATACTTAGAAAAGTGATATTTTGATTAAGGGAAGGTAACCATTAATGTGATCAAGATATTGAGAAAATTTATTTTTGATTGGATAAAGAGATAATTGGTTTGGATAAATAAATTGGATAACACTAATTACCTCAGGAATGATGAAGGATCTATTGAAAAAGTAGTATATGTTATCATGGATGAATTTTAAAATTTCATGGATTTAAGTAATATATCTAGTAATCATTAGAATAAGGAAGCATTAAGGTTTTATATAATTATTTATGGAAATTCAGGTCATTGCCTTGTTTTAGGAGAATACACGATGAGGATATTCACCTGTTTTGAATGTACCAATGATGAGATACTTTGTGATATTTGGGGATCAATTTTAAACATATGTTGTGTAATTATTTCTAATGTTTTTTTATCTTTTAGAAGGGTTATAGGGTAAACCATTTATGGAATGTTTAAGTTAAAATTTAGATGAATCCAATAGGATTAATGTTTTATCCATCCATATAAGGATTTTTGCATATTAGATAGCTTGTTAAAACAACTTTGTGTTGATGATAATAAATGAAAAATGGGATTTAATATCATGGATCTCATGATTTATTAGTTCATTAGAAATGAAAAATTCACCTACTATTTTGGAGAAAAAGGTAAAGTGTAAATTGTTCAAGACATGACTAAAGGGTAAGATTTTACCTGTAAAAGGGAATGAAATCAAGGAAGTATAACTTCAAATGAAAATTATTCCACCCTAGGGAAAGTATTTTGAAACTAAAAAGGTTATCCTAGTACCTTATTTTATGATAAATCAAATGGTCCCTTATATAATTTAATATTTATAGATTATTGATAGTTAACTTTCTCCCGGTTAAGTTCTCTATCACTGTCCATCAAAACATGATAGTTAGATTTCTCATCTATATCCATGTTTTCACTTCCCAACTATGTTATCCTATGTGGAAACCTATTTATATATTACTTTGGATAACAATTATGTTTCTATTTTTTTAAAGTATGTTTTATAATTCTTTCTTACAATGTGGGATTCTATGAAAGAACTATCAAATATAAAACCTTTGATAACCCACATGAATTTTGAGGGAAAAAATCATTTCAAGGTGGGTAGAATGTAACACCCTGAGTTTTTGTGAACTAATTTTTCTTGAATAAATTTATTTTCATTAACATATTTTCTTGAACTAATTCAAACATTCTATTCAAATGACACAAACTTAGAATGTGCTATATAACCCCAACTTGGCTTTCATTACCTAAAAACCCGACTTGACATCAATTCCACACAACACCAAGTGAAAAAGGGAATATAATAACCCAATAATTCAAAATATATTTACTGTCTTAAATAAATATTATATATTATATGGATTTTATGAAAACCACACCTAGTTATCTTGAATTACATGTAAGACAGACTTTCTTTTACAACTTACACTATACAGAAGACTAAATATTACAAGACAATGATATATTTTTAAAACATTATTATTTAATATAATAAGATATATCATATCCACTAAATCATTAGTTAGGAATTTTATTAACTAAATTATGAAAATTTATGGTTTATATAAATAAAAAATTAATTCATTGGTTACCAATTAATTATAAATTAAACTAAAAACTAAATGAATATAAAAAGAAATATTATTATTATTTTCATGATTCCAAAGGGTTTTTTATTGATAAAATAAATTAATCATAATTATTAAGTGATTTTAATGAAATAAATATGCTATATTTCAATCAAAATACATTGGATAGGATTCATTAGTTTTGATAAGCATAAGATAAGAACAAACAAAATTTCAAATAAAAAAGCCAATATTTTTGCAAAGGTAAATTTATGGATTTTTAATAGTGAACCCATTTTAAATCCATATTTGGAACTTTAATAAATTTAATATGTAAATATAAACTTAATATATATAATATACACATAAAAATTATCATAGGGTAAATTTTTCGTATTTTTCTATGAAGATTTATTTTTAATGAATAGTGAAAAATAATGATTTCAGTTTAATTTTTTTCATATAATTTATTTATAAGGTTAAATTATGTTATAGATTTGTTTTAAAGTTTAATTAGATCATATATCAATCAATTAATCTTATATAGTTCATTTTAATTAATATTAATTTGATATTGACTGTAAAAACAAAGCAATCTTTTGAATGTTTTTACATTAAAAACACGCATTTTCGTCCCGCATACAAGATGAATTTGAAATTAATTTCTTCCAATTATGTTATTGGAATTTTTGAAATTTGACTCCATGTTTTTGATAATAATAATTTATAATGTCTAATAAGTCAAAAAATATTTTTACCAAAAATATTAGCAAAATTGGTTAAAATTAATTACAACGATTATGGTTAAATTAAGCATAATAAGATACTAAACCTTAACCTTAAGACCCAAAATAACCTATACAATTTTCCAATATCTATTGGAAGAACATATTTTTACACCATACTCCAGGTTATTTAATTGGGTACATTATTAGAACAACCTTAAATGTGAAAAACATGTTTGGAATTCCATTGTCAAAATATTACAAGAGTGCCACAGCTCCTTCACTATAAATGGCCACTACTTCTCCCACCTCCTCACAGTTCTCAAAAAAAATTTGGTTTGGAAATGAACTAATGATATTTATTCCAAAAATCCCTCCCCAATAAATTTAATCCTCTATTTTGGATGAAATATTTCTATAGAATTCCTTTGGTATAAATTAAAGGATTTACCCAATTTTAAGGTAATGTTTTCCAAAGATCTCTTTTCTTTCATTTGATTTGATAATCCTTAAAACAAATATTATTAAATGATTAAATAAATAAACCAGTATCATAAATATACTAGGATTTTTTAATATAATTATTTTCACCTACATATATATACAACAACATCTAATGGTTAATAGACATACTATTTCTGTGTAACTACTACCTCACGAAATAATGATTTTTAATTTTTCCTTTACCACCTATCATGGTGGCCAATATGATAGAAAATATATTTATATATGAAATATATGATATTTATAATTTCTCTATGATTTTTTAATTTTTATTTAGAACATTCCTTTATCCATTCCATCTTGTCTAAATACCATAATTTCGTTTAAGGAAGTGTGGACTACCACCCCTCAAAGCGATGTGACTCATTCATGCCATAAATGGAATGTAAAAAGGATGGTATTAATAAAAAATGTAACACACATAACATATATATAGGATAATTTATTTATAATATACATATATAATTTACTTTTAATTATTTTAATACAATAGGGAAATGAAAGTAGCGTTCATGCGTATGTACGACCTACCATCTCCATGAACGGTTCATTTAATTTCTTATCCCCGAATTTATCGATTTTTATAAATACATATGCAATGAATATATAATATAATTAAGTCATGGTTTATATTTTTAAGATGATTAAATCATGATCTATGTAATAGTATAAATAATTAACATGTCAAAACACACTTTTGAAAACTAAGCAATCAACACCCAAAATAGTGAAAATAATGAAAGATTATTAACAACCAGGTAATAAGACATTATAAGAATTTAAAATATAATAGTATAAAAAATTAGTATGGTTATGGTATAAGTTTTTAACATATTATAAACCACTATAGAGGTGGATATATACCACACAACAAAAATAAGGTTAAGATAAGTGAATTTCTTCTAACTTGTTATTTCTGTGAGATACATGATTTATTCACCACCCATTCCTTTTGTATGGTGTGTATACTAAAAATGGATGTAATATATGATTATTATAATTAGAAATATGGGTATTTATATATCCATTTTATGATATTCATGTAATGAGAATTATGTTTTAAAGGTTACTATATCGATAAAGTTTTTTTTTCTCAATTTTCCTTCTTTGAGACACATGTAATGTTATACTCCTATATTTTTACATGAGGTGTATATATTAACTTTTAAATGTTATATAATTAACCTAATTATTTTCATAATGTTTTAAGATTCATTTAATTCAATTTTATTACATGGGGAGTATGGGCCACATTTACCATGTTTTAAGACTTTATTGAAATAATCTCATCAATTTTCGAGATTGTTTATATTTAAACTTCATTTGATGAATTATTATGGTAAATATCTTAATAAATATAATTAATTCTCTTATACTATGTTTATTAATTATATATTCGTGGATTGGTTCCTTTTTTCACTCTTTTTTACATAAGATTGTTAAGAATGTGTTTTTAAGAAATCCCAACTTTACCCTCTCTTAAGTTGGAAATCTATGTTCCTTCAAAACCATTTTTTCTAAAAAGAGTTTCCAAGATATTATAATAAAATCCTATGATCATTAATATATATTTTTTCCATTTCTATCTTTCACTAATATTTACAAGGAATATTCTTGCATCTTTTTAAATGAGACATTTTTATAACATTTTTACTGTGCAAAAGTAATGCTCTTTTTACCTTATACAACATGTATATATTTAGTGACCATAAATTATTTAAAGATTTATTTTTATATCGAAAAATAATTTTTTTAATAATTTTTTTAATTATATTTTCAATTAAATGGTTTTCAAAAATCTTTTCAAGATTCTTTTATAAGTTTTCAAGGAAAATGGTTTTCAATTTTTTTCCAACTTCATTTGTATGTTTTCAAGGGAAATTATTTTCAAAATTATTCCAAGAATATTTTATAAATTTTCAATGAAAATTGCATTAATTTTTTTTCAATATTCTTTTATAATTTTATAAGGAAAATTGTTTTCAAAATTTTTTCAATCTTCTTTTAAATTTTTTTAATGAAAATTGTTTTCATAACGTTTTCAAGATCTCTTTATATGTTAAAAAAATATTTCCAAAAGGTTTTCAAAGCGTTATTTATAATATTTCATGTTTATTTTCATGAAAATATTTTTAAAAAGTTTTTTATATTTTAACATTCATATTTTAAAGAAGAAATGATATTTTCCACATTAAATGTTTCCAAAATATCTTTCCAAGTTTATTTCCATATAAGATGACATTAGTAGATGTTACTCATGATATTATAAGGAATGATAAAATACTTTTAATCATATTACTTATTGAATGGTTTATGTTTTTATAGAATGATGCTTATGATACCCATTTCTCTTCCAAAAGTTATATTATTTTCAAACCAACTTCTTTTTATAGGTTATGCTTTAAATTAAATGATTATGAAAGCTATATGTTTCCATAATTTAAGATATGATTACATTTTTATGACACCCATTTAATTTAATGGATTATGATATGACTGTTTATGATTTTGTGGCACATGTATTTATTATTACAGTATGATATGTGTGGGACCTATATCTCTCTCTAATGCATTGGATGTTGATAAATATTATATGAGATAAAATGATACATGGGAGGGAATCCCAAGCCCAAAATAAGAGGGTACATGAAATGACATCGCAATATTAAAACAAGAGGGTATATGGGAGGATATCACACACCGGAAACAATAGGGTACATGGGAGGATATCCCTTTATTGAAATATGATGGTACATGGGAGGACATCCCATGCCTGAAATAAGAGGATACATAGATGGATATCCCAACATTAAAATAAGAGGGTACATGGTTGGATATCCCAAGGCCAAAAAATATGGTACATAGGAGGAATTTCTAAGCCTGAAGTAGGAACACAGATGATTGACCCAATTATAACATGTTTCAATGGCCTTGATAAGCCACCTTGATATAAGTTTTTTATGCTTATGCATCTGCCAAAATTCCATGTTTTATTCCTACATTATTCTTTCATGACTTATACTGTTAATTATCTTATGATCATTATCTTATGTATTTCCAATATTTTTTATGATCTTTAATATGCTGGGCATGATATTCAAATGTTATGCTCAATTTTTATACCCTTTGTTAATGTTATACTTAATGATTTCCATTATTTACCCATAATAAGCATTTTAGATCACCACATTCTTGTGTTCCCTTTCCCCAAGTTATGATGAGTGGTTTTATATAGATTTACTAAAGGTGGAGATTCTTATGGGAGATGTTGAATATCTTTCACCGGGATAGAAGATTTAGTTTCCAAGTTTCCAAAGACACTAAACTATTACAATCCTCAGGCATGTATTTTGGTTATTTAGTGAATAATCATCTAAAATGATGTAATATCCATGTATGTTAAGACTAGGTTTCTATAAAAAGGCTCCAAAATTAAGGGTATATATCTTGGACCATGGGATCTTAGTTTATGATCATAGAGTTTGGATTAAGGTTAAGAAATTTGAGGATTCTTATGGGGGGGGGGGTAAAAAAGATAAACCCAATGTGAAAAAAGCCAAGAAGTCTCCCAACCATAAAATGAGATCCTAAAGGTTGATGTACATAGTTTAATTTTACAATTATTGGACCGTATATAGGAAAATGGAAATCAGTTTAAAGTCATGATTCTTGGAAAAAGGGAGTGTTTGTTTCAAGGGTATTTATGTAGTGTGAATAGGGTAAAATTTAGTGCGAAATGAGGGAATGAAGACTAAAATACCACATGAATACCTTGATATGAACTATAAAAATTTTAAAGTCACAATTCATGGACTGATGGTAAAGAACAATATAATTCCATGGTGTTTGGACTATGATGGTGTTTCTCTCAAGGGGTTATCTATGGGATGGAAGAGGAAAACCTGATGTGAAAGGGGGGAATGCTTTCCCATGTACCACATAAATACACTAAGATGAGATGAATATAGTTTAAGGTAATAATTATGGGATCATAAATGGGACTATGGGGACAAATGGTTGGTAAATATGTGGCTGGGTCTAGACACAAAAGGTCTATGCATCACTACATATCCCATGGGATTGTGAATCAATCCAAAAGTTGTTTTGGAATGTGGTGTGGTAGGAGAAAAACATCAAAAATAGGTGCATCCCTCTCTAGATAAGGTCGTGTGGAATTACATGATTTTTGTGGGGTATCCCATACTTATGAAATGAGGTAAGAATATGGTTTTACATCACGCGTAGAGGGATATTTTCTTTTTGGTCATCTCATATTTATCACACAAGGCTTCCTAGTTTGATATAGGTTGTTTTTCTCATCTCATATCTATTGTATGAGGCATCTAGGTATGTTATAGGGTGAGGATATGTATATTATCTAATAATTATCATATGACGTATCCTAGTTTTATATTGAGTAAGTCAATAGTTTAATTTCATGTGTTTTGTATATCGAGATGAATAGTTTAATTCGTAAAACTCAAACTATGGATACTAATATTTTATGGTCTCGGAGCTCAGACCAATGTGTAATTAAAATAGTTTAAGGTAATAATTTTTGGACAAAATAAAATATTTTAAATTCGTACTACCTAGACCATGGGGTTATTATGAGTATAAGGTTTTACACCTCAAAACCATTGAAAAAGATTAAATTCATACTTTTGGGACCTTGGAAAACAATTTTAAATCATTATTCTTAAAATGGGTTGATCCTTATATGAACTAATTATTGAGAAACATAGTTTTGGTGGGTGGTGTGATATGCTCTATGTCCATGGTGATCAAAGAGTACGCTCAATTGGAATTGAAGTTATGAATTATGTAAGGTCCTTCCCATTTGGGATCCATCTTTAGTGGCTTACTACTAGGTATCATCAGAATTTTATGAGGCACCGTAATGTCACCCCAGAGGAAAGAGAATATTTAAACAATATTTTTTGAATTCCCTCTATATTCTATTTTTGTCCATCTCTAGGTTGTGAAAGGCCCAATTCTTATTTTTCTCAAGGGATTCCAACTCAGCTAGATGGACTTATTCCATAATTTCTTGTATCTTCTAGTCATAAAAAACTATTTGAAGTAATGGAAAATAAAACTATATAGGCAATAATGCATAATTTTCATACATTTAGGATTATGGGGTCACCTGGATAGATGTTTGAGTCACCATCTGATAGTCCTAGATGGAATTATGGTGATTTTCAGGTTAGATTCTTCAGTTTGTCCCAATATTTCCATTAATATGTTGGAGAGGGTCTTGTTAAAAGCCTTAATCTACCAATTTTACAATGAATGGTAGTGATAAGTGTGGTTGGAGCATCCGTTGTACTTGACATTCAAATTATTTAACTTGACCGCCCAGATTTTGGTTTCATTGTTTGTGAGAATAACACGAGGAAACCCAAATCAATGGATGATGTGGGAGCTCATGAAATTGATCACTGACTATACATTATATTCCAAGAGAGGAACCAATTTTTCATATTTGAAAAAAATTAGTTGTAGTTATGATGAACCCACACTCTCAATCTATCACGGGCATGTAGTTCCCCATAACATCATACACCCACACTATGAAGGGCCATGAATATGTGGTTTTAGGATGCTCTAGTGGTCAGTGCACAAAGAGGGATTTGATCTAACACACATGAAACCTATTTGAAAACTCAATACAGTAATGGTCCATGGTGGACCTAAAGTAGTCGAGTGTCAAAATATAGTGAGATACATTTAATCTTTCTTAATGGCAACCCCATGAACCAACATGAACCACATGGGAAGCTGACTATACCAAAAAAATGTGGGATGCTCTAGGGTCTGGATAAAACATTGGGGAATTGCAGTCCCCTTCTATTCTATAGTCCCAAAAATTTGACCACACTTGGAGATGATGTGGTCTATATACTATTATGGTTTAACCATTCCATTAAATAGTTAGAATATGTGGTTAACAAACTCCATGGGTGCTTGAAAATAATCCACCCATGACAGGTACAACATTCCTTCAGGTGGGATTCCCACCTAAAGAATCTCCAAAGACTCTAGGTGATCAGTGATAATAGTTATTAAATCCTAATAGTGATGTTATATTGCTACCAAAATGTTGATATTCTCATTTAATCATGTATTGTCATGACCCTGGTCTTGCGACAGGTAGTCACAGTGTTTAATAGAGGTTAAAGACTCATAAATCAGTTTCTTTCCATATCTCCCAACTTATACACTAATTTGTTGCATTGGTCCACCATGTTGTAAATAGGACATCTTGAAAAAGAGGATTGGGTGCCCCATTGAATGAGTGATAGGAACCTCAAGGAATTTTTATGGTATAGTCATTCCGTAATAGTGAGATCAGTAGTTTGACTTTTTCATTCCTTAAGATACTAGAGAAAGGTGCCTATAATGGGTTATATCTTTGCATTTAGATCAAACTTGTATAGGTATGATAATTATACATATCACATACCCTTTTCAATGTACCAAAATTTAAGAAAAAAATACTCATTTGGGGGACTTTGGAGGCCTAGTTCCTACCTTTTTTCTAATGGGTGAGGACCCATGCCAGGAGGTATGCCTAGTACTGTACTGGCCCTTGAGGAAGATCTTCCCTATCACGACTTGTGTCAGAATATCTATTCATATAGATTTATTGTGGGTTGATGATGATCATATTAACCTTTAAAGTAGCCATAGAGTAATTTTCATCATTGTTGGATAAGCAATACTGTTGTAAGATTAGGTTGAAATAGAAATCATAATACTATCCCAAGAATTTGATCTGTATGTGTAATGTTTCCACTTCCATGACCCGGTGGAACAAAATGAGACTATTGATGAAATTATTCTTGAATTTCTGGAAGTATCCATATGACTCCTTCTATAGAAATACTAGGAGATTTTTTATCTCAATCTTTCTACACTACTAGTCAATGACTTCGAGGTGATCATGGATCACTGGGTAAGTTATCTACCAATCACGAAGGTGACGATACATCATCCATATAATCTAGTAGAAACAAACTGCATGGCACCCTGTATGTGACTCCATGATGGAAATGTTTGGGGTATCATACAACTAGAACACCAATTACAACTAGTCAGTGGCTAGAACCTCCCATATTACCTCTTTCTTTAGAGGAAGGGTCATACACTTGGTCATCCCATGCTCTAATTTTTGCATACCGAGATATGGGTGGAGACACTTATGTAAAACTTTTTTTTAGAAATTCTATACTTTAAGAGGGTGTTCTACATAGTTAAAATTTCCTTCACATGTCAGGATGTATCTTGGAGGTGTATCCATCTTGAAGATCACGTTTTTGTAGGACTAGGTATTCACCGAAGTGTCATGTGATAGCCTAGTAGCATCCATCTGTGGCTTAAAAAAGGTCTTACCATTATATAAGGGAAAAAATATAGACCCTACATCCCCATGAATTATTATATAGATCTAGAGATGAGGGAAATTTTTGGTGATGGAGGAAGTTTAAATTTGATTCCATGGAAGGAGGCCAAAATATCCTCCATATACAAGGACTTGTGGAGTGATCTGGGGATCCTGTGGATATTTTACTATTAGATTATGAGCCTTAATTTTAAGGATTCTTCCCCATAATCTAGAATTCAGGGTAAGGGTTCCTTTTTTGAATCATCCATTTCCATGGAATATGAGAGGTCAATGCTAACCTGATTCTTCCCACAGTTTTTCCTCTAATGGAAGGTTTTTTCCCTCCTACACTAGGATGGTTCACAGGAGAATGGTATATCTTGATCCTTGGGAGGACCTTTGTGTTGGTTAGTAGTGGTCATGAGAGGACCATCACATTGGATGTCAATAGAGAAGGGAGGACCTCCACTTTAGTTAATAGGAGAATGGGGAGGCTATTCATTGATGTTGTTAAGGGAGAGGGGATGAACTCTACTTCGATTAGTGGGAATATGAAGAGGGTCTCGTTGTTGGTTAGTGGTGGAAGCATTGGTAGGTCCACTATACTGGATATTTATGAAATGGGGAGGACCTTTAATTTGATCGGTGGGAATGAGGGGGGGGGGTCCTTTGTGTTTTTTAAAGGTGGAAGCAAAGAGATGGACTCCATACTAGTTGTGGTTAGAGTGGGGAGTATATTCTCATAGTTTTTCAATGGAGTAATGAGAGCCTCCATTGTGGTTGATGGAATAATAGGGACGAACTCTATTATTATTGATGGAAATATAGGGAGGACCTATGTATTGATTTTCCTCATCACAGGTTCACATGAATAGCTATTGTTGGATCCAGCAACTGAGAGAGTTAACTTAGCTTGCCTATGAGATGGTGGGGGTCTCAATTACAAGAAAGAAAAGGAAAATCGTCATTCACATGTTTTAGGGATATAGTGGGATACACTGAAGGAGGAAAGGGCCACTTGGACCATAGGAGTTTACCCTTGTTGGTAAATATCGTAGGTCTATCCCTAATGTGAGTTATAGGTATTATGGACTGGAACCTATATAGTGGGGATGGAATAAACCCATTCATAATCCTGAAGGACCAGTCATTGCTGGTGTTGTTGAGGCTTAATAGGATCCCTCTTAGGTAGCTCATGGTGGATGGTTACAACTGGTGTGTCTTGATATTCCCCCTACCTTCTAAGTATATGAAATATAGCTTTCAAGGAACTCTTGGGAGAGTCCCCCAAATAAATTCACTATTGGTAAAATATGTAGTTTCCCCCTTCATATCTCTTAGTGAGGGTAGTTCCATTTAGGTGACATTACCTCAATGTCTTGGTTGGCCATGTACCTCATTAGAATGATCTTATCCTACTCATATTGTTTTATGAGGGCACTGATCACCTTCCTCTAGATGATATCATTGGGTGAGATGGGGCATGGGTTCCCAATAGTTTAATATTTGGTGGACATCATGGTGGGAGTGTATTTAGGAAATATAGTTTCACTAACATCCTCCCAGCCCCGACGTCTATTGGTTTAAGGTCGTCGGCTTCATAAAGATTGAATCCAATACAGAATATGGATTAAACCATTAGTACATATATGTATAAAGAGATATCTAATGACCCTATTTCATCAATTCCTCCTAGAGAATAGAATGATGACATGTTGACACTGTAATCGACCAACGATGCCCAATGTTAACAACCCTAATCCATGTGTGAGTTTAAATCTGGGACCATTGAATTCATGGTGGGACCTAATTAAAAATATCTAGATCTATGGACATGAAAATATTTTCATTACCTAAATTCTACTAGTACACATCTTTTAGGAGATTTGTTTCACATCGAGTTCACCATTTTGGTTTTGATGATTTTGCTAGGGTTCCAGCATGTTGTCCACTGTCTGTTTCAACACATTCCTACTATACAAAGGTAGGATACTTCCATCACTTTCATGAGAAATATCTTCTCCTTGACTGAAATGGGATAATGGGAAATTGATTCCTCCTTCCATATATTCCTCCTTGGATCCCATTGCCTAGTACGATTCTCGCTAATAGATTAATCGTTGTTCATGAAGCACATTCTCAGTTCCATATCGAGGTGGACACAAGTTAATTATTCTACTTAAATTTCATACAGGTAGAAAAATTTGGTCATAGTAGGTAGTATCATTGGTAACGTTTGGCATGCTAGGAAATTATGTATTTTTGGAAACCTATTATGTATTTCCCTTTTTAAGTAGGATGCATATCATATAATGAAAATTATGTGTAAAGCCCAAAGAATATCAACTTGATCATGAGGTAATTGATGTACAAGGTGTAATCATTCCTCGTATTTTTACCTCATTCATTTTAAACATAATTCATGGGTTATGAATGATAGACTAGGAAATGCTTTTTTCTTATTGTGGAGACGAGAATAGGTTTAACATCCTACATGGATATATTAGGTGATGTAGTGTGTCCCTATGTTGGATAATTTCAAACTTAATATTGTTAGTTTTGAACATCATAGAGGTGTCATATGTAACATGTCAAAGAGATAAGTATGAAAACCATTGTAGTTTTATTCCATGGGTTATCGTTGTGTGAATGGACCAGTCCATGCAGTTTAACATCATGATGTAAGGACACTCTTGTCGCGAAAGACGAATTGAGGAGAGATTTCATTGGGTATATGCATGGATGTTTCATGATGTAAGATATATTTTATAAGGAATACCCATATAAGCTAGATGGGTTCCAGAAGGAGAAGCAATAAGGTAGATATGGATTATGCATCAAAGATGCCCAAGTGTTACTAGGGAGAAGAAATGATGTAATTGTGGTTTATGAGTGGGAGCTGGCCAATGCAAGAGGATCAATACATAGAAGATGGTATGTGGATTATGGATTGATGTTTCTTTAGTGTAGTGGTTTTTTCCAGGGTGGGGAATGAAGGTGTGGAAATTATAAGTGGAATCTACCCATTGTGGGTTTCATATCTCTTTATGGGTAAGGATAGTGTGGAACTTACATGTGAAATCATCTACATCCTGGAGTTTCGTCCCAAGGTGGGGAAGATGGTGACTTCCCATGATGATTATAAATAGGGAATCCTGTGTCTATCACATAGGGTAATAGGTGTGGGTTCATCCCATTTAAATTATACACAAAAAATCATTTGATCCTTACAAAAGGTAAGGATATAGTTTTAACTCATGCACTGAGGATTTTATCATGTTGTTCAACATTATACAATTAGAAAGTGGAGCTATGTAGTTTTATGTCTTACATCATGGATGTGGAGGTGGATTACACCATGTAGGGGAAAACATAATGGCATGAAGAATATCCCAATTATGTAACCTATACCATGATGGATTGATGGATTCCTGTTATTACACCACCTATAGGGTTTATAAGGACACTTATCATGCACCTATGGGTGGGGTATGGAGTTGGAACTATTGTGGTGGAGCGGAAATCAAGAGGCTTGGTGTTATGTTTCCTATACTTTGGAGAGATAGGAATTATGATACTTATGAATAGGATTAATAGGTAGGATGAAGTCCTAAGACACACTTGGAGTAATGTGGGTGGACACAAGAGTGGGTAGTAACAGTCTCACATCCATTTGGGGTGTGGATTAACATGTCCTAGAGTAGTATGGGGTATAGGAACTCATATTTTTCAAAAGAGGATCCTCTTAAAGGATCAACCATATATAGGTATGGGGGATGGGTTTCATTAATGATGGGGATTTTCATTGGTTAGGGTTCTTGTGATAGAGTATTCTTTTTGACACAGGGTTCCCCTACCTTAGGGAAGTGTCTTGGTTTCCAAGGGGATAGTTCAATGAAGGATATGTGTCTCTCAAAATCACTAGAACAAAAATGGGATTTCATTTTATGTGATGTCCACAAAACTTTATTAAATGTATATTCTCTATGGGTTGAGGATCCCAAAAATCCAAGGGATTCAGTTTCATGAAGGATTTATACTATTAGAGGTCCATTTCTTATTTCATTTGTGGAGGCTTTGAGTATCGCGAGTTCAGATATTTTATCATTAGAAGAGAGTTCATGTTACAGTTGAAAATCATACATAAGATAAAATTTATGGGCCTAAAATAGGTGATGGAATTTGTTTCATTAAGGATAGGGTTATCCATGAAACATTTTGATCATTGAAATTGGGAGGGCTTTGGGAACCCAAGTTTTCATATATGAAGGATACCATTAACCCTTCATGATCATGTGAAAAGGAAGCCTACATAACAGACTAACACTCCATGGTGGTTACCTTCAAAACTTTGTGTATGTGCATAGGGAGATTCAGAAATCTATACTTACACTTCGTATAGGTTTCCATTAAACCTTCACACGATAGGGCTTTTATGATCAAAATGTATTCGTAAAGGTGGGGACCTTCAAGACCCATCCCCTTAAGTGGATATTAGGCTGTTTTGGCCCGAATTAACTTTGAAATAGGCATTCCACCCTTGAAATCTCTATGAAATAGGTATTTTGGCATCAAAAAGCATCTTGGACACACAACAACATACTGAAATGACCAACATAATATATAACCATTGGAAACTAGCTATTAAATTAGTAGGTATAAATATTATTTACTTATTTAATATATATATATATATATATATACAAATTTCCAACTCAATAAAAATTATTAATAAATAATTAGTCAAAAATTAGTCATTTTTATTAAATTAATTATATTAATCAAAAATATATTTTTTCCAAATTTATTTTAATTTATTTTCCTAATGAAATATTATAATTTATTTATGAAAATTTTAGAAAAAAGAATTTTATAAATGAAAATAATTTTTTAAATTTTATGATCAAAAAATTTTTTGGGTGAATTTTTGGGATTTTTCATAAAATAATAATTGTTTAGGGAATAGTTAAAAATACTATTTTTTTGAAAATGTAATTTATTTTCAATTAACTATGAAATTTAGAAGTAACATTATATTTTGAATATAATTTAAAGTAACATAAGTATTATTTATTTATATTTAACCAATATAATTTCTTTTCAATCAACATTATATTGGATATTAGTATATGTTTTTTTTGTGTTTTAAAAGATAATTTTCTTAAAAATGTTATTAATTTCAAATGTTTCTCCTTTTTAATTAATTAAAAAACCCATACTGAGGAATGAATTAAAATAAATTTATATATTATGTATCGATAAGTACTAATTTATATTCATACCATTGTTATTATTATCCACATAATTAATATAAAATAATATTATTTATTTGAAAATACAATTTTTCAAAGTTCCCTATTCATCATGTTTTTTGATTTAATTTTAAATAAAAATTTCCTCTTATATGAATTTAATTTGATAAAATTTATTAAATATGTGTAATTTGAAAATTTTATTTTATTTGATATGTTTAACATAATTTTTAGAATATAATTAATAATGAAAACAATAAAAATTAATTACCATAGTTAAGATGAAAATAATTTTTACTGGGGGTGAAGCTAAAAAATATGGGTTATAATTACCTAAAAATTTGTATAAAAAATATTTTATAACCATATTTCTACCTTATTATGTATTATTATCCATAATGGTATATTTTAGATCTATTTGGCACTAAAAAAGGTGGGTATACATTTTTTATTAAAAATTACAAGTGTGCCACTCACCTCACTTAGAAAATGCCACAACCCTATCCTTTCTTCTCCACACCTTAAAATTAATTTTAAATAAAAAATAACTTGTAAAATTAATTCCTAAATTCCTTCCCCATATTTTATATCCCTTATTTTTATCATCAATCCTTCTAATGAATCCTTTTGGTACTTACGTAAGGGGATTTCAAAATAAGAGGTACGATGCTTATCAGAGTGTCTTAATTTTATTTTTTATTAATCCTTAAAATCATATTCATTATTTTAATATAATAAAACATGTATATAAAATCTAATAATATGTTATTTTTTTAATTTTATAACCTATATCCATATCCTCTTCCATCAAATGGGATAAAAATCATCATTCATGTGTATGAAGGAATACCACCACACGAACTGATGACATTCATTTTCCATCATCACCTCTAATGGAATGATATAATGATGAATTATATGTATATGTATATATATATATATATATTATATTTTTAAAATATTTATTCTTCTGAAAATATTTTACCATATATAACTTTTTTGCTTTCAATTTTGTGGAGGTACGATGATGTCCTTCGTGTGTATGGTAGACTATAGCCTCACAATTCAATATGACTCTATTATCAATAAAAATATACATATAAGATAATAGGTGAAATTTTAATGAATATATGTGATATAAATTAAATATTTATTATATTCATTACTTATTTATAATTCTTATAACATAATATATAATTTTCATTGTTACACTAATAAATGATAGCGTCTTTCGTACGTATATGTGGACTACCGCCTATATAAAAAGATTTTATTTTTTTGACCACCACAAAACATTGTTGATATATATATATAACTATATTTAAATAATTTATATGTTATATACTATATTACTATCATTATATAATGATGAAATATCTTATTTATATAAGGATCATTGGAAAATAGAAATATTTCTCATGTGTATGCACAACCTACCATTTCATGACTATAACATTGTTCATTTTTCATAAAATTTGTTAATGATTGTTTTTATAAGTACAAATGATGTAAAATATGATAAATATTTCCTGATTATTTTATTGTAGTTTTTGAATCAATGTCTTTTTTGACCATGGTCAACACACCAAATCTATTTTGAAACGATGAACTAAATTTCCTCGAAACACCTGATGTGGACTTAACTAATTATGTATTTGAATATTTCATTAATAAATAAATAAAATAATTGATTTAATTATAAGTTATTAAAAAATAAAATTATTCTTAATAAATAATATAATTTATGTAAGCATATTATATAAGATTTAAAGCATATAAAAGGAAGTCAGACCGTAGGTAAGGGGTTTTATCTCTTCTCACTTTTTATTTCTATGATACAATGCCTTATGCACCACTTTATTTAATTATGTGATGTGTATATTGAAGATGAATTTATTTTATGATCATATTCAAGAACATGATTTGGAGTTTCATTTCCATGTAATGTTCTATCCTTCATTGGATTTTCATCTCGAGATTACCAAAGCTATATGGGATTTCATATCAATTTCCCTTTATTGTGGAATATTTTAATTTTACACATCTATCTTATTTTATGATGTGTATCAACTAATTTTTTTGACATTTTATATCATTAATTTCATTATATTATTTATTTTTCATTTTTAATTTTATTTTATTAATCTAGGGGACTTATGATTACAAAGTTACCAAAGTGGAAGTGCTTTATATTAAAATATCATTTATTTCAGGATTGTTTATGTTCAATGTTCCTTTAGAGGAAATCATATTATCTAATTTTCATGAACCACATATCATTCTTGTCCAATGGTTATTAATGTGGTTAAAAAAATTTATTTCAATTTCCTCCATTATTGATTAAATAAACATGAATAAATTCATTTTTTGGTTGTACTAATCATGAATTTTATTTTATATCGGATAACATACACTTCTATATCCTTGTTTTATGAATTATTTTTATAAAAATCTTTTCAAAAAATGTATTATTTCTCAAATCCCATTTTACATGATCTTTTTACATTCTTTTAAATTTTTTTAATAGAAATATTTTAACATTTCTAACTGGGTCACCTTTAAATTCATTTTTCATAGTGTTTAAAAAACAATGTTTATTTTTAATATTTATAACATGAACTGATTTTCCACAATCATATACCTTATTTTCATTCATATTTCCAAGGTTTTTTTCAATGAAAATAATTTTCACAATATTTTGTGAATTTTTATTTCTTATAACTGATTTTCAAAAAAAAAATATTATTTTACTCAAAAATTTTTTTATTAATGTTTTAATGATATTTCCATTCATCAATTTTAAAAAAACTTATTTTCTACCTATTATCCAATAGGGATATTTCTTAATTACTCAATCCTAATTATTTATTTGAAAGGATTGTAATTTTGTCAATGATATTGACATGGAACTTATTTCTTTTCAATAGATTAATCATTTTTCAATGTGATTGTAATGGATCCTAATTCTTTTCCATGAGTTAATCATGTTTTAAGGATATTATCGTGAAATATGTTTTTTCCATGAATTAATTGATCTATAAAAGAACATTTATTTTTATCATGGATTAAAAGTAAATTCACTTAAATGTTTTATTCATGAATGGTACTTAGAAATTATTGATGATGAATTGGTAAGACCGATATATCTTATACCAAGGTTTGATACCCATTATATCCCACACGAGATAATGATACAACTTATATGTTGGGTGGACCTAGATAGAATTGGGTGAGGCTGGAATAGTTTATATGATGGATCTGCCAAGATATAACTCTAATGCATTGGGTATTATTCATTGTATATAGAGGTAAAAAGGATGGATTTATTTGAGGGTTTCTATTATAGATTTAACTGGTCTCTAAATATTTATGACATATGTTGGAAATGGGTATAAAGATAATTATTCCAAGATAAAAACACATTTTAACTATACATTTTATAGTTATATATGTTTTTTTATTATCAAGAATAATATCTTATGGATCATGATTATTGATTTTGATGAACATTTAATTTTATTAAGGATTATAGAAATTTAACTTGTTTATGATCCGTTTATAGATCGGTATGATATTCTTATGTTATTCTCATGCACATTGTTTGTCCCAAAATACCATTATCATCTTCTTATACTCAGTGATGAAATTCAATTGTTAATGTTTATGTTTACCCTTATTGAACATTTGATCTCACCCTTCATATGTTTCCCTTTCCCTAGGTTATCAATAATTATATTAAATTAATTATATATGGAAGGGTTTTATATAGATGACGGTGATGTCCTAATGTGAAATAATAAAAGAAGGGTTATGTGGGAGTAATATTCATTTAAAGAAATGGCTATTGATTATATAAGTGTTTTTACAGATTATCTATAACTATAAATCTTAATGGTTCTTAATAATGTAAGTTATATAATATCTACTTTTTATGTTGTATGTTTTCGAAGGAAAACATTATGTAACCATCATAATTATAAAATCTAGAAATGTAAATTTTATGTTTTTTTGTACTGGATTTGGGAGTACGGGTTTTGAGATCTTATAGTTACAATGAAAGGAGTGATTAGATAAATTTTTATATTAGGATGTTTTCATTTGAGGTTATTATAAGAATTATGGATAACATAATAGGTCTATAATGTTAAGGTAGATCATAGTTCAGATTCTTGGACATCACTTTGAGGTTTTAAGTGATGAGATATTAAAATGAGCAATGAAATTTTAAGAGAGTTTTTTTAGGTTAATGTAATTTAAATATTTGGTTTAATGTCAAATATGAATTTAAATTTTCTAGAAATAAGATTCATGGTATTGGTAAACATTATGTTTTATATGATCTTGGATATTAATGTAATTATGGGAACACACTCTCCAACATGTAGATACCACGATATTGAAAATTTATTTGTTGACTAAGTGATTAATTTCATTTTAAAAGATGATCTATATATTTTCAAGAATTAATTATTATAGTTAAAAGATAAACATTTTGATCAATATACTCTTTATGTTTTAGGTTATTGAGTTTATTTTTGAAATAGGGTTACTCATATATGGAGTGATTTAGTTTGAAAATTGAGTATTAATATTGAATTTTGTAGAATAATGTATCATATGAAGGTTTATTCATATTTGTAATTATCTTACCATGTGATAACCATTTTGGTATATGTTAGTATCTAATGATATGTGGAATGAATTTTTATTCTTTTTATGGTTATATGATCCTTTAAAATTTTAGTTTTAGTGCATCGAGAATGAAAAAAAAATCATCTTGAATAATCATCATTTGGAGAAAAAGGTGAAATCGTGGGGGAAATTTATTGAAGGATTAAATTATACTCAAATTTTAATTATATTTCTTAATTTTATTACTATATATTGTAAAATAATTCCTCAAATCTAGGAAAATGATCTTTTAGGAAAAAAATTTCCATTTATTGTCACATATGACGATATTAATGACATTATTTATACCTATTTGGTTTTTTGTTGTGTGGGTGTTAATTTTCCAATGATCATTCAATTTATTATGATAAATAAACTATGTCACTCTCTATCATTATTTATACATTACACTTTTCTCCCATATCAAAATATTCACATCACACCTATGTTATCCTATTTGGAAACTTTGTATGTGTTATTCAGAAGGACATTCAAACATCATGTTCTCTCTTATCAAGAGGATGTTTTATTAAAACTTTTTATGTTTTGGGTTTCAAACAAAGGTATATTATAATTTCTAACATTTATTATCAAGAGGAAATAATAATTTTTGGGAAAAAATTTATTAATGGGTGAAGGATGTAACAAATATAGATATAATAAAATAAAACTATATTTAGGAGCATATTCGTTAAGAAACATTGAGATTGAATGACCTGGAAAATACATATTTGTTATATCCTAGCTTTTAAATTGGAGGGTATGAACAATAATAACTTATTATATATATATATATATATATTATACTCAATTTAAATTATTTATAGTTATTTTTTAAATAATTAATAAATTTTTAGTAAAGAAATGTTATTGTTAAAAAATATGTTTTCTTAAAAAACAATTTAATTCATTTTACTGAAAAAATATTACAATTAATTTTTGGAACTTTTATAAAATAATTTTTTATAAAATGAATTTATTTTTTGAAACTTGAATATAAAAATTTACATTGGGTGAAATTTTTATATTTTTTGAAAAATATTGACTTTTATGTGAATGGTGAAGAGTATTGATTTTTCTGTAAATAGTGAAATATATATATTTTTCTAAAAATTTCATTTCCTTTCAATAAATTATGAAATTTTAAAGACCCAATATTTTTTTAATATAATTTAAAGTAACATACGTATTATTTTATAATATATAATAAACATAATTTTTCTTGAATAAACATCATATTTGGTTTTAGTATATTTTTTTTTGGTTTTAAAGATTTGTTTTTTATAACTATTTTAATGTGCATAATGTTTATCCTTTATTTTAAATTAAATAAAAACATAAAAAGGAATTATTTAAATTAAATTTTTATATTATGAAAGAATAAATATTAATTTATATTCATACATTGATTATTATAATATATAGACATAATAAGAAACATTTACTTGAAAAACCACTTCTTGAAAACCCTCTTTTTGTCATGTTTGTGAGTTCAATTTGAAATTAAAATTATACCCTTATGTGAATAAATTCGAAAAAATGGATCCCATATTTTTAATCACAATAAATTATATTACATAATAATTTCAAATCAATTTTTTACCATAATTAATAGTGAAAATATTAAAAATTTATTACCATAGTTAAGGTGAAAATAGATTTTATCGGGCATTAAACCAACATTATAAGGGTTAAAATGACCTAAAAAATTGTTTCAAAAATTATTATTTACCATATATAGACCTTATAATGTATAAGTCTTGATAATGGTCTATTTTTATCCATTTGGCATGATAAAAACGTGGTTATAACTTTTTTATTGGAAAATTTATAATTAAGACAATCCACTCACTTATAAAGCCTCCTACTCTCTAATATTCTTTACAGTATAAAATACCGTTGAATCAAAAATTATCTACATAAAATTATTCCTTAATTTATTATTCACATTATATAGCCTTTATTTTTACCAGTAATCTCTCATAATAATCCTTTATTGGGATTAACTATGGAGGATGTCTGAAGAATATGTATCAGGGTTAACCGAGCATCTTTATTTTATTTCTTCTTTCACCAAATTCAAATCTGGTAACATTATTATTATATAATAAAAATAGTATATAACATATAATAATATGTTATTATGGTATTTTAATATTCTAAATCCAAATCATATTCCATTAAAATAGGAATCAAAATCATCATTCATGTTTATATAGGACTATTGCCTCGCGAACTGAGGACATTTATTTTCCATCATCGCCACTCACAAATTGATATGATGATAGATTAAAATTATATATATATATATATACATATTATTTGTAACATATTTATACTTGTATAAATTTAATATCACATATCCCATTTTTACTTTCTATTCCATGGGGGATATGATACTATTGCTTGTGTATACAAAAGACTACCGCCACACAATGTGATGTTAATTGTTTTCACAAACTCTTTACATGGAAGGTAATAAAGATAATGTTCATAAAGATATTTTATATAAATTAAATAATTATTATATTCATGAAATTTTTTAAATTCTAAAAAGACAATAAAATATTTTCTTTCTTACATTGTGAAATGATAATGTCATTTATGGGCATGTGTGGACTACTACCTCTATAAAGTGATGTGATTCTATTTTCATCACCAAAACACATTAATAAAATATATAATAATATTTAAAGAAAAAATATGGTATTTATGATGTTATGATCACTTTTTAAATATTATATATAACTTAAATTCTTTTTCTAATGATCCTTAAATAATAGAAATGTTACTTGTACGTATGTATGACCTACCGTCTCCATGATAATAACATAATTTATTTCTCAAGAACATATTTCATTAGGGGTTATAAAATTATAATTGGTTCAAAACTATGATAAATATATCAGGATTATTATTCTGGATATGTTGAAAGTATGTCATCTTTTACCAAGGTTAACAAACCGAAGTTGTTTTGAAATAATGAACCGAATGTCCTCAAAACACCTGGCTTGGAAATAACTGATTATTTATTTGAATATTTCATTACAAAGAAAAAATAAATGATTTATGTATATGTTATTAAACCTGAAATTAGTATATAATAAGTAAAATTATTTATTTATGTGTATTATACAAGAGTTAAAGGACATATTTAGAGATCTGAGTTTTCTGGAATTGGATATTTGAGCCGAAGATTATGTTTTTTTCTCGAGTGCTAATGAGGAATAAAATGATCATTTTTTCAAAAGAAAATGGTCTTAGATAATTTTTATTTCCACTTTGTTTATTTAATAATGGATAGTTTACCCTATGATAGGATTTTTGTGGATTTTCAAGCAGTTAGATTTTCAATAGAATACTGAATATGAAATTAATTAAATATTAAATTAGTTGGTTGGTTTTGGGTGGATGTATATTTTCAATAGAGAATCAGAATGATATTATGATTGTGCAGATTAATTAACAATAGGGGCCTCTCCTAGGTGAGGTATAAAATCACTCTGTGTTCTAGGACTTGGGGTTAGTATTAAAAGTGTGATTAATTAATTATTTAATTAATTAATACAATTAGTTAATAAAATTAATACCCCACATTTTAGGGTTCATATATATGAAAGTATAATGTATGGAACCTCTATAATGTGATATTACTGGAATGATAGTAATATGATGAGGGGATATTCAACTGACTTCATCATTATCATAGATTAGAAACGAATCAAGGTGTTGTAGTTTCCAAGAGAGAATTTGGACCTGAATCTTTGGTGTTTATGTCACGAGGTAGGAAGATTTTTTTGGGGTTTGCCCCAATCCAAATAGTTTTGGTTTTTTGAGTATTATAGTGTTATAATAATTTCTAGGGACCCCATGGGTTTTGTAACACCCTGAGCTTCCACGATACGCTTCTCTTTCAATAATGCAATAGCTTGCATTGTACGCAAGTTCAAGATTCTAACACACCGCGACCAATAAAAATATCCATTATGAATAGTAATACCCACTTTTTGAAATTATATATATTTTATATTTCAAAATGGACTTCATTTTTGGATTTTGAATATCGAAATTAGTCTATGTTGAATTTTAGGTATTTTTCTGAGAACTTCCAATTTTTTATGAATAGTGAAAAATACTTAAAACCAACATTTTAAATCAAAATAATTTTTAGTAATAAATTATACAATTGAGTGGTTTTAAATTATAATTATAATATATTTTTACCATTTTATCCAATGGTGGTCATTAGAATTTATTTCACTTTGAAATTGGACATAAACAATTGTCAATCTTTTGATATATATTGTTTCTAAAAAACACGCTATTTGTTGTGACAGCGGGAATTAATTATAAAATTAATTAATGAAACTTATATGTTTGGAATTTTGTAAAATAGACATAATTTTTTAATTTGGAATATCAATTATAGCTTAGGGTGAAATTTTGGCATTATTCTGAAAAACTTCAATTTTTGATGAATAGTGAAACCACTAAGTGGTAGTTAAAAAACTGATTTTTCGTTTAAATGAAAAATTACCACTTCTGTGATTTGATTTTCAAAAATTCTACATACATGGTTGTAATTAGGAAGTAAAATTTGTTTAAATGGGATTAAAATAATTTTTTGGTGAATAGTAACTTTTAAGTTTAATTAATCGCGATTAAAGGTAATTAGTGAAATTTAAGGTAAAAATGATATTATAAAAATATGAAAATACCTTTACACATGTCCTAACCTTATTGTATGAGTCATGGCAGACCATGAAAATCCATGGGTCAACATGGGGACCCCATGTAGCCACTTAGGTAAGAAAATGACATTCATAACTTTTTATTTAAAGTAAAAATAAAATTGTCACAAACATGTGTTGTTTTAATAAAACAATTAATACATGGGGTTATATAAGTTAGCTTTTTTACTATAAATATTCATTGGATACCTAAAAATCTTTTCTACATCATGGTAATTTTTTTATAATTTTTAGACATTAAATAAATTAAATTTTTAATGACACAATGATGATGCAGCGATTACCTCATTAATTAACGATTTAAATAAAATGAAAATATAATGTAAAATCTAAGGCATAAACTTGTCCAAAATATATTTTATGAGAATATTTCGAACCCTTATCACCTTATACTTGAAATATATCATTGTGGGACCTTTAGAATCCGAAAATAATTTCATAATAATGTAACATTTCAATCTTTCCAAGAGTGTCCCTCCTCTCCTCTTATAAAAGGCCACCACCACTACCACCTTATTCACACCTTCAAAGCCATTTGGCTCGGCCAAACTCTGCCCAAATACTCTCTCAACTTCCCTATATTACTCCTAGAAGCCTCACTTTGGGCATAAGTCTTCCCAAGGAAGCCTTTGGCTCAAATCAAAAAGAGTTACCCGATTTTAAGGTAATGTATTCTCTTGTGTTCTTTTGTTTTATTTTGCTTCTCCAACCCCCTAAAATATTTTTATTACTTTATTTTGAAACAAAACCAGTATACTAAATATACTTGGATGTTTTATTAGAATGATTTGTTTTACACTTACACACACCTTCATTTAATGGTTAAAGAACATACTGTTTCTGTGGGTGGTGAATTACTGCCTCACGAAACGATGATTGTTCAATCTTCTTTTAACACCTCTCATGGTGGCCATTATGCTGAAAATATTTTTATATATGATATATATTATGTTTTTGTTGTCCTTATGATTATTTATTTTTCATTTATGGAATACCTTTATTATTTCCATTATGGGTAAACGAGATAATTTCATTTTAGGAAGTGCGGACTACCGCCCCCTCAAAGTGATTTGAATCGTTAATGCCATATGTGGGATGTATAAAGGATGGAGTAAATGGTATTATAAATTATATTATATTGGAATTATAGTATACCTTTATATAATTATAATTTCATTCCATTAAATTCGAAATAGAAATGAAAGTAGCGTTCATGTGTACGTACGACTTACCGTCTCCATGAACGGTGCATTTCATTTCTTACCTCTAAATGTCTTGTAATATTATAAATGCATGTATATACTGGATATATATGATATATATGATATCTACATCATGAATATAATTCTAGATATAATGGATGTTTCACCACATGAACAACTTGTAATTATAAGAACTTTATTTTTGACTCTAGTACCAAAGATCGACAAATGACCGTTTTTAATTTAAATAATTATATAATGGTCATAACATGGTAATAAGTGATATAAAAAGAATAATGAATATAAAAAAGGTTCTTAAGAAAATAGAAATTAACACTAGTTTATTATTCAGGATATTAAAGAACGATCGAGTCAAGTCGGACATGAGGTAAGGGAACTTCTTAACCCAATTTCCATTCTTTGGGTTAATCTCGTACTTTCAAATTATGTCATGATATTATTATGTCCTATCTGGTATTTATACTTTCATTATTTGTAAATATAGTGAATACACATAATAGATCTATTTTATTTAAAAAATGATCTTTGTAAGGGACTTCGTCTCAATCTCCTTTCATTGAGGAATATTTTGTTTTATACACAACTTTCTTTTATACGGTGTATAAACCCCTTTGACTTTTATGTTTTTTTCAAAAGGAATATTTTTATATGAAGTGTTTTACTAAAAGAAAAAATGGAATGTTTTTTGTCATACGTATTCGGCGACAACGACTTCTCCACCGTCGTGACCATTATTTGAGTTTCGGCTTCCTCTACAAGCCATAACTTTTTTTAAATGAAAAATAAATACAAAGTTTTAATTTTACTTTATTTTGGTATTGAAAATGGTTTTGAAAGTGTTTTTATTATATCAATGTGTTCTATTGATATCTTGTTATTGAAATGTGGAAATGTTATGTTTCCTTTATGCATGTTTTATGTGATATGATTATGTTATGGTTTATGAGATGTTTAAAGCTATTCATATGAGGAATGCATTGGACTTAATAAGTGATGGGTGGAGCCCGCTATAGCTCCTTGATGCATCAGCAGTTATCATGAGACAAACTAGTGTTTTGGCATGAGTCCTTGACAAAATCTTGTCTGTAGTCATGGCACGAGGCCTTGGATACGTGGTTATGATAGTTTGGCATTATGCATTCCATCATTATGAAAGTGGTTATTGATATTACATGTGATTATTTGACCAGTAGAATATCCATGTGAAGAAGTAAATGACTTTATCTCATTTTAATTTTTCCAAATTATGTTGAAGTTCAAGTTTAAAAGGCTTTTGTTTTAGTTATACATTGCCTTAAATGTTTATTTTTATTTATGGAAGCTTCTGCTATATTATTATCCTTACTGAGCATCTGAGCTCCCCCCTTCTAATGTTTTAATTTTTCCAGGATGTGAGGAAGTATATTATGAATGACCTATAGGGATAGTATGAGGGGATATGAAGACAAGATGTTGTTGTAGTTTTGTTTTTCTTTATGATGTAATGTAAGACTTATGAATATATCTAGTTTTTCCAAGGCTACTAAACTAATCATTCTTTCGAGACTTAATCTTTTGTGATCATGCCAATGTTACGCAATAATGCACCGACTCTGGGTAACTGGGGTCGGGGCGTTACAGTTGGTATCAGAGGCATTTTAGTACTAACCTTGAAAGCTAGATTTAGGTAAACATTGATTAGATCACATAGCCATAAGATATACTTTGAGGATTAGTATAGAAGAACATCCTAGAATTTTGGTATTATAGTGATTTTGTTAGTTTTTCGAGCAATACATCCCTATATAGATACGAGCAGGTAGAGGCGGCTCTGGCACAGATGTACCTAGGGGTAAAACATGAAAACACCACTTTGAGCTAGACTCGAACAGGAACTGGTGCACGACAACGAGCCTTGCTGCACTCTTGGTTACAACACTCCCATGGGATATTCTTCGGATAATTCCCATTTTTTTACAAACCATTGTGAAGGGTTTCTGAGTATATACTCCCTCAAAGAAAACATTTTTTATGATTATGGATTATATCTATAAACCGTTCAATTTACATTATGTATTTTACAAGTTTGGAATTATTCATTGTAATTCATAAACTAACCTAGTTTATGCCATTGTATAGAAATGGCGCCCAGTAGAAGGAATGTGAACTCCATCAATATGTATGATCCAAAGAGTAAGAAGGATCATATCTTTCATGGTATTAAGCCAACAGTTAGAAGGGAAATAGTCTCCCATGTGTTCTCAACATATGAAGAAATAATATCATGTGTTAATAAGATAAGTAGAGAATTCTCTGAGTCTTATGGCTTTGAATGGAAGCTAGAGAAGAAAAGGATGGAAGAGAGAATGATGGATAAAGGGATGGGGGAAAAGAAGAATCTTACAATATGTGATAACTGTGGGAAGAAACATCTTGGAACTTGCCTGAAGGGAATGGGAGTTTGTTATCAGTATGGAGAAAAATGACACCAAGTGCCTGACTACAAGGGTAAGAAAAAGTTTTCAAATGTAAAATGCTTCCTCTGAAAAGAGGGGGACACTACGCAAACCAATGTCCAAATCATCAGAGTATACCCCAAATGATGTTATTATATAATAATCAAGTTATGATACTACCACAAATGAGGAGGAATGATTAGAGTTCTTATGTTGTTATTAAATAATTTTTTCATTTGAGTGTTGTATCAATGATGTACTGGTTATATTAATTATGGAGTATATAAGGATTGTACTACAATACTATTTCATCAAGGACTTGAGATTGTGTAGAACCAAGAAAAGTAACACCACAACAGGTTAAATTTTTGGAAAATATATGGTTGAGAGAAAGATAAACCATAATATGGTTCTGATACCGAGATAGTGATTTTGGAATAGTACATGATTGATTTGGATAAATTATATTGGATATTCTTAACTTCCTAGAAACTGATTAATTATTTGTATACATTTTTTGATAGAAGGAGTATATCTAGTATTCTATAAGGAATAAGGGATCCTGAATGTAATCAATAAGGATTTATGGTAATTCTGGATATTGCAGTGTTTTAAAAGAATACATGATGAAGGTGTTCACATGTTGTTACGTGGAAAAAAGGATCTTCATTGTTTTTAACTTCCTTACAAAATTTCAACTGTGAGTTGGACAGAAGTATTTTGGATAACTATAAATGTTGGAATGAATAAATTTGAACATTAGATAGTATTGTTTAATGTTAAAACATTTCTGAAGATTATTTTTTGAATATTATAATACTATAGTTTTAGGAAAAGGATAACCTGTAGGTCGGGGGATAACCCGTCATGTCGGACAAAGCTATCAGAATCAAACGCACAAACATAGTGTGACAAGACTTCATTACCTACCACTAGCCTACAGGAAGTCCCTGGTTATTACAAAATAGTTTTCCTAATCTAAATGGTATGTTTTAATATTTTGAACCTTGTACGATTAAGATAAATATAATATTTTTGAGTTCTATTATCTTTTTGAGTGAATGATGAGTTTGTGGTAGAAATTAGTTGAAGGTTGAAACTCTACTTGTCAAGCATAAATATATATATACCTATCTCTTATTCTATGAATAAATTAATTCTTAAAATTTAGTAAAGGGATATTAAAACAAAAAAATGTGTTATCCTAATACCTTCTGTCTTATTGAACTGATAATATTTTAAATCAACATAGATTGAAGGCTTTGAGGCCCTCAATTTTACACTTGTTTGTGATTGATGACCTCAATCACTCCCTACAAATATATATGTTTTTTCTCCAATTATATGTCTTATTTCCGATGTGGGTTTTCCACAAAGGTATTTTCTATTTTCAACCTTTTATTATCAAAGAAAAATTTTAAATTGCGAGGACGCAATTTATTGAATAAGGGGAGAATGTAACACCCCGAGCTTCCATGATACGCTTCTCTTTCAATAATGAAATATCTTGCACTGTACGCAAGTTCAAGATTCAAACACACCGCGACCAATAAAAATAGCCATTATGAATAGTAATACCCAATTTTTGAAATTATATATATTTTATATTTCAAAATGGACTTCATTTTTGGATTCGGAATATCAAAATTAGCCTATGTTGAATTTTTGGTATTTTTCTGAGAACTTCCAATGTTTTATGAATAATGAAAAATACATAAAAACAACTATTTTAATCAAATTAATTTTTAGTGATAAATTATACTATTGAGTGGTTGTAAAGTATAGTTAGAATATATTTTTACCATTTTATCCAATGCTGGTCATTAGAATTAATTTCACTTTGAAATTGGACATAAACAATTGTCAATCTTTTGATATATATTGTTTCTAAAAAACACGCTATTTGTTGTGACAACAGGAATTAATTATAAAATTAATTAATGAAACTTATATGTTTGGAATTTTTTAAAATATACATCATTTTTTAATTCGGAATATCAATTATAGCTTAGGGTGAAATTTTGGCATTGTTCGGAAAAACTTCAATTTTTGATGAATAGTGAAACCACTAAGTGGTAGTTAAAAAACTGATTTTTCATTTAAATGAAACATTACCACTTCTGTGATTTGATTTTCAAAAATCCGACATACATGGTTGTCATTAGGAAGTAAAATGTGGTTCAATGGGATTAAAATAATTTTTTGGTGAATAGTAACTTTTAAGTTTAATTAATCGCGATTAAAGGTAATTAGTGAAATTTAAGGTAAAAATGATAATTATAAAAATATGAAAATACCTTTACACATGTTCTACCCATATTAGATGAGTCATGGCCGACCGTGAAAATCCATGGGTCAACTTGGGGATTCCATGGAGCCACTTGGGTAAGAAAATGACATTAATAACTTTTTATTTAAAGTAAAAATAAAATTGTCACAAACATGTGTTGTTTTAATAAAACAATTTTTACATGGGGTTATATAAGTTAAATTTTTTACTATAAATATTAATTGGAATGATAAAAGGATTTCCTACATCATGGTAATTTTTTTTATAATTGTTAGACATTAAATAAATTAAATTTGTTATGACACAATGATGATGCAGCGATTACCTCATTTATTAACGATTTAAATAAATTGAAAAGATATTGTAAAATCTAATGCATACACTTGTCAAAAATCTATTTGATGAGAATATTTCGAACCCTAATCACCTTATCCTCGAAATATATCATTGTGGGGCCTTTAGAATCCGAAAATCATTTCATAATAATGTAACATTTCAATCTTTCCAAGAGTGCCCCTCCTCTCCTCTTATAAAAGGATTCCACCACTACCACCTTATTCACAACTTAAAAGCCATTTGTCTCGGCCAAACTCTACCCAAATACTCTCCCAAATTCCCTCTATTACTCCTAGAAGCCTCACTTTGGGCAGAAGTCTTCCCAAGGAAGCCTTTGGCTCAAATCAAAAAGAGCTACCCGATTTTGAGGTAATGTATTCTCTTGTGTTCTTTTGTTTTATTTTGCTTCTCCAACCCCCTAAAATCTTTTTATTACTTTATTTTGTAAACACACTAGTATCCTCAATATACTTGGATGTTTTTATGAGAATTATTTTATTTACACTTACACACACTTTCGTCTAATGGTTAAAGAACATACTGTTTCTGTGGGTGGTGAATTACTGCCTCACGAAACGATGATTGTTCAATATTCTTTTAACACCTCTCATGGTGGCCATTATGATGACAGTATTTTTATATATGATATATATTATTATTTTTTGTTTTTCTTATGATTCTGTAATTTTTATTTATTTCATACCTTTATGATTTCCATTATGGGTAAACGAGATAATTTCATTTTAGGAAGTGCGGACTACCGCCCCCTCAAAGTGATTTGAATCGTTAATGCCATATGTGGGATGTATAAAGGATGTAGTAAATGGTATTATACATTATATTATACTGTAATTATAGTATACCTTTATATAATTATAATTTCATTCCATTAAATATGAAATATAAATGAAAGTATCCTTCATTCGTACGTATGGCGTACCGTCTCCATAAACGGTGCATTTCATTTCTTACCTCTAAATGTTATGTAATATTATAAATTCATGTATATACTGGATATATATGATATATATGATATAGACATCATGAATATAATTCTGGATATAATGTATATTTCACCACATGAACAACTTGTAATTATAAGAAGTTTATTTTTGACCCACGTAACAAAGATCGACAAAATGACCATTATAAACATAAATAATTACATAATGTTCATAACATGGTAATAAATGATATAAAAGGAATAATTAACATGAAAAAGTTCTTAAGAAAATAGAAATTAACTCTATTTTATTATTCATGAGATTAAAGAACGATCGAGTCAAGTCGGACACGAGGTAATGGAACTTCTTAACCCAATTTCCATTCTTTGGGTTAGTCTCTTACTTTCAAATTATGTCATGATATTATTATGTTCTATCTAATATTTATACTTTCTTTATGTGTAAATATAGTGAATACATATAATAGATCTATTTTATTTAAAAAATGATCTTTGTAAGGGACTTCGTCTCAATCTCATTTCATTGAGGCATATTTTGTTTTATACACAAATTTATTTTATACGGTGTATTAACCCCTTTGACTTTTTTTTTCAAAAGGAATCTTTTTATACGAATCATTTTACTAAAGGAAAAAATGAAATGTTTTTTTTGTCGTACGTATGCGGCGACAACGACTTCTCCACCGCTGTGACCATTATTTGAGTTTTGGTTTCCTCTACAATCCATAACTTTTTTTAAATGAAAAATAAATAGAAAGTTTTAATTTTCCTTTATTTTGGTATTGAAAATGGTTTTGAAAGTGTTTTTATTATATCAATGTGTTGTATTGATATCTTGTTATTGAAATGTGGAAATGTTATGTTTCCTTGATGCATGTTTTATGTGATACAATTATGTTATGGTTTATGATATGTTTAAACCTATTCATATGAGGAATGCATTGGAATTAATAAGTGATGGGTGGAGCCTGGTATAGCTCCACGATGCATCGGCAGTTCTCATGAGACAAACTAGTATCTTGGCACGAGGCCTTGACAAAATCTTATCTGTAGTCTTGGCACGAGGCCTTGGCTACGTGGTTATGATAGTCTAGAATTATGCATTCCATCATTATGAAAGTGGTTATTGATATTCCATGTAATTATTCGGCTAGTAGAATATCCATGTGAAGAAGTAAATGGCATTATCTCATTTTAATTTTTCCATATTATGTTGAAGTTCAAGTTTAAAATGCTTTTGTTTTAGTTATAAATTGCCTTAAATGTTTATTTTTATTTATGAAAACTTCTGCTATATTATTATCCTTACTGAGCATCTGATCTCACCCCTTCCAATGTTTTAATTTTTCCAGGATGTGAAGAAGTATATTATGAATGACCTGCAGGGTTAGTATGAGGGTGTATGAAGACAAGATGTTGTTGTACTTTTGTTTTTATTTATTATGTAATGTAAGAATTATGAATGTATCTAGTTTTTTCAAGGCTACTAAACTGATCGGTCTTTCGAGACTTGATCTTTTGTGATCATGCCAATGTTACGTAATAATGCACCGACTTTGGGTAACTGGGTTCGGGGTGTTATTGTAGGTTTCGGGCGCAGCGGAAGCGCATTGGTGGGTTTGGCCAACTTTAATTTTAACGTTAAACAACATTCAATCTGATATCCGTCACGATATAAAATGCCAAATCTTCGGAATAGAACGAAGAACGAAAAGAAAAGTAGAGTCCTGAAACCCTTGAGGAGGATCGTTATATGTTGATTATAATTAATTTAATTAATGCATAAGAATTACCTCATTGGAATTCTTTCTTCGTTGATGTGTCCAGTCAGGATTCGGTGATCCATCATTGCGTCGTAGAATCCAAGTATATGATTCCTCTAGCGGTGATCCACACGTGTGTCACGTATCTCCGGACGTCGCCGAAGGGATCTTCGGGTGCTACCGCGGAAGAACCTTCACTTGCGATGTCTGCCTTCGACCGCCTTGATCCGGTGGAGGATATTGCTCTTGTAACTTGAGGGCGTTCTTGGTGGAAAGGGAATTATCTCTTGGCTTGAGAGTATTTCCAAATCTGTTGTGCACAATAATGAATCTTTTAAAATGTTGGGGTTGCGAGGATTTTTATAATTGGGTTTGAGGTTAATAGAGTTATGACAATAAATAAACGCATTACGGGTTTTATTTATTTCATTAACTCTTATTGAAAACCCCCATGTAGAATTATTAATTCCTTGACATGCGCCCACGCTGATTATAATAAATATCATTTAATAAAACAATATTAAATCCTCAAAATCCCAACTGGAAAAACTACACGGCATGTAATAATTAATACACGGCGTGTACTTGTTTTCCATAAAACTACATGGCATGTATATTTAATATACATGCATGTAATTTTATTTTCCATTTTTCTCCACCAAATTTATTAGACCGTGAGTAATGACTATTTATTTCTTAAATAAATGTAACTGCATTATTCGTTAATAAATATATTATTTCGTCCACAATATATTCTCTCGAATAACTAGTGTCAAAATAAATGCGACCAGACATCCTTAAATAATTATTAAACCACAGCCGGGAATAATATTTATTTAAATTGTTAAATTAATATTTAACTGAGATATATGGACACACTTAGTGTGTGACCCTCTAGGCCTCTTTTTCAGTGGCATTAGGCTGAGCCTGCCTAAAGTCCAAGGTTAGCATCTAGCAACACGCCAAGGCACCCATAGAGAAAGAAGTTAACGCCGCAATGATGTGTCACCTCCTACGAATGCTTACCGTGTAATATAATACCTTTGTCTCGATATATCGAATAAAGCGGTTTCATGCTAGTGCCATCAATCCATGTGCTTGATTATTCTTTCTTCGACTTCCCGGAATTGAACTTGCCCATACCTTACCATGGCCATGGATTTATTTAGGCTATATCAATTCCATCAAAGGGCCTGATATATCTACTTTCGTTATGGAACGGAAGGGACAAATCCTTTCTTGCATTATTTATTAATGCGGTATTACTCGTGACGCACCCAACGTATCCTACCTCACTGCGAATAGTGTGTCGTCATAGTTTCTGTCAATACATCTAAGTGCGCGAGTTGTAATAACCATTAATAATAATCTCAACGTCTAAGGACCAATACACACGTCCACAGATAGGAACATCCAATGACACTATGAAATGTGGATTTCCTACTGGCGGGTCTCGTTCTCATAATATCCTCTTGAATATTACCAAGGGAACACACCATGAGAAGGTGCCTCAAAGTTTTATGAGTCCTCACCCCTAAGGACCTGTATTATTTGTGTCCCTCAAATAATATCATCCGGCCATAGAACATACATTCAAGAACAATGTTATGGAAGTTCCGGGTTCTCATCATAGCAGGGATCTACTACGACCCTTTAATGCAACAACTGTCCTTAGGACATTATCACATGACATGTCATGCAGAAGAACAATCATGATGTGATAAGGCTTTTATTTAATGAATAAAGTACAAAGTAGTTGGTTCTAGACCACCAACTCCAACAGACTCCCACTTGGACTAGAGCCAACTGCTAACAACCTTTAACCGTCTAGCTCTCACATGATATTCATGCTTCTACTGAGATAGGCCTTTAGTCATAGGGTCTACCACATTCTCTTCCATGGACACTCTGCTCACTGCAACTTCACCCCTTTGATAGAAATCCCTCAAGAGGTGATACTTCCGGAGTATGTGCTTTGTCCGTTGATGTGACCTTGGTTCTTTTGAAAGAGCCACCACTGTAGTATTATCACAATACAATGTAATGGGATCTTTACTGCTAGGCACCACATCAAGATCCTGGACAATGTTCTGAATCTAGACGGCTTCTTTGGCTGCATCAGAATCCGCTATATACTTAGACACCACTGTAGAATCGGCGACAACTGGCTGATTTGAACTCTTCCAGCTCACAGCTCCTCCATTAAGACAGAAAACATATCCAGATTGTGACTTCAGATCATTTTGATCTGTTTGAAAACCAACATCAGCATACCCTCTAATGACAAGCTCCTCGTCTCCTCCATACACTAGGAACATATACTTAGTTCTTCTCAGATACTTAAGGATAGTCTTAACAGAAATCCAATGTTGTTCTCCTAGATCTGCTTGATATCTGCCTACCATGATCAGTGCATAGGCAACATCAGGCTTGGTACATAACATGGAATACATGATGGATCCTATAACTGAAGCATATGGGATCTTACTCATCCTATCTTTCTCCTGTTGTGTCTGGGGACACATTTTCTTAGAAAGATGTAAGCCACGTGACACTGGAACCAATCCCCTCTTTGATTTTTCCATACTAAATCTCTTTAGTATCTGGTCAATGTATATACCCTGACTTAGTCCAAGCAGCCTCTTGGATCTTTCATGAATGATCTTGATCCCTAGAATGTAGGCTGCTTCTCCTAAGTCCTTCATGGAGAAACACTTGTTCAACCAGTCCTTAACTAACTGTAAGGATGGTACGTCGTTTCCAATAAGCAATATGTAATCAACATATACCACTAGGATGGCGACCGCATTCCCATTAAACCGCTTATAAACACATGGCTCATATTCGTTCTTAATGAAACCAAATTCCTTTATGGCTTCATCAAATCGAATGTTCCATGACTAGTATGCTTTCTTCAATCCATAAATGGATTTCTGCAACTTGCAAACCCATTTGGCTTCACCTGGTGTCACAAACCCTTATGGTTGTGTCATATAGACATCTTCCTGAAGGTTCCCGTTAAGGAATGCTATTTTGACATCCATCTTCCAAATCTCGTAGTCATGGTAATCTTCTATGGAAAGTATGATTCTTATGGATTTAAACATGGCAACTGGCAAGAAGGTTTCATCATAGTCAATTCCTTGACGCTTTCTGAATCCTTTAGCCACTAGCCTTGCTTTATAGGTGCTAACTTAGCCTTTCATGTCCATCTTTCTTTTGAATACCCATTTGCTTCCAATAGGCTTTACATCAACTGGCTCATCGACCAAAACCCAAACATGGTTCTGATACATGGAATCCATCTCAGAATTCATAGCTTCTAGCCATCTTGGAGCTTCTGAGCTTTCTACTTCTTCCTTGTAGGAGAGAGGTTCATCATTGTCCAACAATAATGATTCACCATCCTTGGTGACTAGGATACCAAATCTCTCTAGTTCCCTTACCTCTCTTGAGCTCCTACGCAGTACATGTGTTTCTGGAACCTCTTCCACAGGGACCTGTGGAACTTGTTCTTATACCAACTCTTGTGTATCTTGAGCATCAAATTCGTCGAAGTCAATCTTGCTCCCACTATCCTTCTTGAGGATGTGCTCCCTCTCAAGAAATACGGCTTGTCTGGCGATAATCACTTTCTTGTCTTGAGGGTTATATAGGTAATATCCTTTCGTTTCCTTAGGATATCCTATAAAGATACACTTCGTTCTCCGGGGTGCTAGTTTTTTTCCAGAGAAGGCCTTAACAAACGCCTCACATCTCCATACACGTGTGTGCGACAAAGTGGGTTTCCTTCCATTCCATAACTCAGATGGAATTACATTTTCCGCCTTAGTTGGTACTCGGTTTAATGTGTATTCTACAGTTTGTAATGCATATCCCCAAAAGGATAATGGAAGACCCGCATGACTCATCATCGACCTCACCATGTCCAACAAGGTGCGGTTCCTCCTTTCACTAACACCATTCCACTGTGGTGTATAAGGAGGAGTGAGCTAAGATAGAATCCCAGACTCCCGTAGAAGATCGATGAACTCTTGGATCAGATATTCTCCACCTCGATCCGATCGAAGCTTCTTTATCTTCTTACCAAGCCGATTCTCTACTTCATTCTTGAATTCCTTAAATTTCTCTAAGGACTCTGACTTATACCTCATTAAGTAGACATAACCATATCTACTCAAATCATCAGTAAAAGTAATGAAGTAAGAATATCCAACTCAAGCTTCTACTAGAAATGGTTCACACACATCCGTGTGTACCAATCCAAGAAGCTCTGTGGCCCTTTCACCTTGTCCACCAAAAGGCGGCTTGGTCATTTTTCCTTGTAAACAAGCGTGACATCTATCAAGTGGTTTTATCTCAGTGGATTCTAAATATCCATCTTGGCAGAGCTTTGTCAAACACTTCTCGTTCACATGACCATGGTGGTGATTCCATAACTGGGTGACGTATGAGTCATGTGAGTTTGTTTCGTTATCGATTGCCAACACTTGGTTTTCGTAATTCAATACATACAAACCATTATTTGAATGTGCCATACCATTACATATGTTGTTCTTATAAAAGAGACAACCCTTATTTCCAAATTTGAAAAAAAATCCATCCATATCCAAACAAGATACATAAATTATGTTCTTGGTAACACTAGGAACATAATAACAGTTATGTAAAACCAAAATCATCCTAGTCGGCAATGAGAGGTGGTAGTCACCAATAGCCAACGCAGCCAGCCTTGCGCTATTGGAAGCTCGAAGATCCACCTCTCCTATGGAAATCTTTCTAAATCTACTTGGTTCCGGTATTTGAATATAGATGTGAGCCCCACAAGCTGTATCTAATACCCAATGTGTAGAAATAGAAAGATTGCACTCGATAACAAATGCACCTTTAGCATCCCCACGCTTCTGGGTGCAGTTCCTCTTCCAGTGGCCCTGCTTTCCACAAGAAAAACACACTGCTTCTTGTTTCTTTCCCTACCTCTAGATCTTCCCCTTCTTGGAGGGACGGTGCTCAGGGGATTCAGACCATTTATAAGTCTTTGGCCCCTTTTCCTTGTCCTTCCTTTTCTTGTTCACCATAAGGACCACGGGTTTGTCATGCCCCATGTCCTTATCTACCTGGAGAATCAAGGTCAGAAGCTCTGATAGACTATTCTCATTTCCACTCATGTTATAGTTGACAATAAATCTAGAGATGGTCTTGGCTAGTGATGATAGGATGAGATCTGTACACAACTCATCCAGTAATTTAATCCCTAAGATGTCCAAGCGTTCAATGTAGCCAATAAGTTTGACTACTTGAGGCCCAGCTGGCGCAGACTCTCCAAGATTCGTGGTAAATAAAGCATTGGAGATCTCATACCTCTCTTATCTCGCCTTCTCTTGGTAGAGATCTTTAAGGTGAGACATCATGCTATACGCATCCATGTTTTCATGTTGCTTCAAGAGCTCATTAGACATGGACGATAGCATGAAACACTGGACATCTATGGCATCATCCATGTGTTTCATGTAGAGAGATAATTCCTCATCACTAGCCTCTTTCCCAGTCACAACTGGAATAGGCTCTTCCAACACATATAATTTCCTTTCGTGGCGAATGACGACGTGTAAATGCCTCTGCCACTCTTGGAAATTGGTGCCGGTGAGAAGGTTTTCTTTTTCGAGTATAGTGCGCAATGATATGTTTGAAGTCATTTTATTTACATTTCTACAAATTAAGATGAGAAAAGGTTTAGTACTTTATTACAAAAATTGAGACTAATAAATAAATTAATACTTATTAGTATGCCACTATTTTATCAAAATCCAATAGCCCTCACCATTGACTTCGGAATATTCTGTTGCGTGAATATTCTAGTGGCAAGGATCCATATTGCCCTTCGCATTACCCCAACTAGGGTTGGTAAATCAACTTGAAAGGTTTTAGGTAGGCATTCCAAATTCCAACTTCATTAACTCGCAGCTCCTTGATCCGCTGAGTGGACTCCCCAATCCTGAAATCCTTTTTTGGATTTCCTCAACCTTTGCCTCTTGGTCACACCAAGTCCTGCTATGGCAGTCAACCCTTTATGCGAACCAAGTCAAGTCAACCCAAAACCTTGAATTAGAATTCCCTGATAATTGAAAGTACCCCAACTAGGGTTGGTCAAGCACTTTGAACTATGGTTCGATTCTAACCAAGATTATGGAAGGCTATGCCGACTTAATATTTATTTTTAGGGATTTTATCTTTATACGTAAATTTACATTTTATTATCTTTGATTACATGCTTGTTAATATTAAGTGGGATATTCTTAAGTGATTAACCATGTCTAAGATAATATTTACGTATAAGCCGGTTTTATTTTAGTTCCATCTTGTATGCTCGTTTAATTCATTAATTGTGTGATCATGACAACACACCAAAATAAATAAAATAAATGGTATGATCATGAGATTTTCTATTGGTTAGTTTATCTAGCGGTTGATAAACTAACCCAAGACCTAGGGGAGAAACACCTTGAACCTTTCGGGTTTGTGTTTACAGCTTTCCACCTGTCCACCTTTGTATCTCCTTGGATTGGTTTCACCTTGGATCTTGACTTGAGCCGCCTCCACTAGCTTGGGAGCTCCATCCATTACATATGCATTTATCTCACACGCAGGTGAGGGGTAAAAGGGGTTTTTATATAAAATAATCCTTTGGCGCACATGCCCTACATATTAATGAGGAGATGGCTCGCATGCCAACAAATTTAATTTAAACAAATAAATTAAAAGAAACCATTCACATACAAAGGTCTCATTCTAGCTCATGATCATCCATACATGCAACAATATTTACGCATAAATAAAACTATCATTCAATTCTTTAATCATTATTGTTTAAGATAAATCATGCTCGAATCAATTAATTTTCTTTAATTAATCAATCCTTTTATCTTAAATCCCTTTTCTGAATTTCCTTGAGATTCTCATCCATCATAATTTTAAACAAATAAATTCATTTAAAATTATCCTTGTACGTAACTTGTACCTTGGAGGCAATCCGGTGAATTCCCATTTATTACACAGATGTTAAATTAAACACAGATATATAAAACACCTATCACGTGTTGTGCCTCAGCTTTACGCCTGCACCATGGTACACGTCTCAAGGGTTTGTATAATATGATAATAAATTTTAATAAATCTGCATAATTTGGGTGAGTACATGGTGTGTAGTTCCGACTACACGGCGTGTACTTTTCTTCACTGTCTATCTGAAGTACACACCCAGGGATAAGGTGTGTTAATGTACTTCGGAATTTTTCGAAGTACACGGCATGTAAAGTGGGACACACGCCGTGTAGTTTCTGCGTTACACGGTTTCCAGCTGGGAAGGCCGTGTATGGAGTATATGACCCAACCCTGACCCCAAGGGACTACACGCCGTGTTCATTGGACCACACGGCGAGTATTCTGGAAACCGTGTGCCACCTGTTTTTGGTCAACACACAGTGTCTTAAATTCTTAGAAAGATTCCAATACACGATCTGATTTGGAAGATCAGTCAATGCATTGAACCTAAACTACACGGTGTGTACTTCTGAATACACGCCGTGTATTCTGGTGTTATACGGCCAGAAACATTTGGCTCCTCCGGATGAGTTCCTTTATTTTATTTTAATAAAAATTAAAAGAAAAAATCATTTCTGTGAGGTGAACGAGAAACGAGGGAGGATGAATAGATCTCGATATTCAGATTTCCAGAACGATTAAACTTGAATTGAAATAACTAAATTATTAAATGCATAAATTACCAACAAAAAAATAAATAATTATAATCAATGATATGACCCCTCTGATACCACTTGTAGGTTCTGGGCGCAACGGAAGCGCGTTGGAGGGTTTTACCAACTTTAATTTTACCGTTAAACAACATTCAATCTGAGATCCGTCATGATATAAAACGCCAAATCTTTGGAATAGAATGAAGAACGAAAAGAAAAGAAGAGTCTCGGAACCCTTTAGGAGGATTATCATATGTTTATTATAATTAATTTAATTAATTCATAAGAATTACCTTGTTGGAATTCTTTCTTCGTTGATGTGTCTAGTCACGATTCGGTGATCCGTCGTTGCATCGTAGAATCCAAGTGTAGGATTTCTCTAGCGGTGATCCGCATGTGTGTCACGTAACTCCAGACGTCGCCGAAGGGATCTCCGGGTGCTAGCGTGGAAGAACCTTTGCTTTCAATGTCTGCCTTCGACCGCCTTGATCCGGTGGAGGATCTTGCTCTCGTAACTTGAGGGCATTCTTGGTGGAAAGGGAATTCTCTCTTGGCTTGAGACTATTTCCAAATCCATTGTTCACAACAATGTCTCTTTCAAAATGTTGGGGTTGTGAGGATATTAATAATAGGGGTTGAGGTTAATAGAGTTATGATAATAAATAAACGTGTTACGTGTTTTATTTATTTCATTAACTCTTATTGAAAACCCCCATGTCGAATTATTAATTCCTTGACATGCGCCCACGCTGATTATAATAAATATCATTTAATAAAACAATATTAAATGCTCAAAATCCCAACTGGAAAAACTACACGGCGTGTAATAATTAATACACAGTGTGTACTTGTTTTCCATAAAACTAGACGGCTTGTATATTTAATATACATGGCGTGTACTTTTATTTTCCATTTTTCTCCGCCATATTTGTTAGACCTTGAGTAATGAATATTTATTTCTTAAATAAATGTAACTGCATTACTCTTTAATAAAAATATTATTTCATCCACAATATATTCTCTCAAATAACTAGTGTCAAAATAAATGTGATCATACGTCCTTAAATAATTATTAAACCACATTCATGAATAATTTTTATTTAAATTGTTAAATTAATATTTAACTGAGATACATGGACACACTTAGTGTGTGACCCTCTAGGCCTATTTCTCCGTGGCATTAGGCTGAGCCTGCCTAAATTCCAAGGTTAGCGTCTAGCAACATTCCAAGGCACCCATAGAGAAAGAAGTTAATGCCGCAATGACGTGTCACCTCCTACGAACGCTTACCGTGTAATATAATCCCTTTGTCTCGATATCTCCAATCAAGCGGGTTGCATGCTAGCGTCATCAAACCATGCGCTTGATTATTCTTTCTTTGACTTCCCGGAATTGAACTTTCCCATACCTTACCATGGACATGGATTTATTTAGGCTAGAGCAATTCCATAAAAGGGCCTGAGATATCTACTTCTGTTATGGAACGGAAGGGACAAATCCTTTCTTGCATTATCTATTAATGCGGTATTACTCATGACGCACCCAACGTATCCTACCTCGCTGCGAACAGTGTGTTGTCACAGTTTTCATCAATACATCTAAGTGCAAGAGTTGTAATTCCCATTAATAATAATCTCAAAGTATAAGTACCAATACACACGTCCGCAGATAGGAACATCCAATGACACTATGAAATGTGAATTTCCTACAAGCGGGTCTCATTCTCATAATATCCTCCTGGATATTACCAAGGGCGCACACCATGAGAAGGTGCCTCAATGTTTTACGAGTCCTCACACCTAATGACCTGTATTATTTGTGTCCCTCAAATAATATCATCCGGCCATAGAACATACATTCAAGAATAGTGTTATGGAACTTATGGGTTCTCATCATAGTAGGGATCCGCTATGACCCTTTAATGAAACAACTGTCCTTAAGACATTATCACATGATAGGTCCTGCAGAAGAACAATCAAGATGTGATAAGGCTTTTATTTAATGAATAAAGTACAAAGTAGTTGGTTCTAGACCACTAACTCCAACAATTACAGGTTTCAATATATTATTATTTGTGGGAAAACAAGGTTTTCAAGAAGTTTATAGGGGTTTCCTATTTTGAAACCCCGACTACACAGTGTGTGGTTCTAATATCAGACAACAAGTTTTATTCTTATTAGGGGAAGATGTGCCTTTTCTAATTAAATGACATCTAATTTAAGAACATGCTGTGTAGTAGTACATGGACATGTTCATATCAATGTGAAAAAGTACATGGGAATATGATTTTTGGAATGAACATGTCATGTACTATGGGTATACATCATGTAGTAGTACACATGAATACCCCATGTTGCTTTGTCTATGTAAAAGTATATAACCATGTGGAGAGTTGGCAGTACATACCATGTACTTGAATGTATATGCCATGCAATTTTATTAAAGTGGGGGTTTTGGGTGTTTTGTGACCTGGAAGTCATAATTGCACATGAGAGTGGTCCATTCTAAGTTTCGTTCATGTAGATAACGATGGTGGGATCCTTTAGACATATATATCTCATTTGAATGGTGTTTTAGAAAAATGTACTTCATTAGGAGGAATTTTTGGAGGGTTGAATTTAGAAGTGGGTTGGTTTGTTATCCCCAATGCCCAGGTGAGGATTGTGAGACCAGTGATTGTCCTGGCCTAAGCATTCCATGAAAAGTTGATTGAGGCTCATTGGATTGATCTTAGAAGGTGGGATTGAGTAGTATCTATGAGTAGATTATATTATTTTGTCTATTTATGAGGACCTAGTTCTCTAGGATAGAGTAGTTCATGTTTAGACCCTATTTTTAAGGGTCATAGTGGTTAGAGCCTCTTGGATAGGTTGAAATTATAGGGTTGAGGTTATGAATAGGTGTCGTTGGGATGTAGAGTTGAGTTTGAGGGAGTCATGAGTTTTCCTATATCGGGCTAGTTTTCGGTGACGTGATTTTGTTATTCCATGGTGGGTTACTGAGAATAACCACATGGAATGAGTTTTCTTTTGGATTCCCTATTGGGATGAGCTAGATCGAGGATTAGTTAGAGGCCATTGAGTGGATGCTTAAGGATGTCATTGTGATGGGAATCAATTGATATTTGGTCATCAATAGGGAATTGGATGGGAAATGCATCCGCTTGAGTGCTATATCAGAGGATCTATAGAGGATTTCCTCTATTTATGTGTGGAATGAGAGGTCCAATTATATTAACTCTTTATCAAAAGACCTTGATAGTCTGTATTTTCTTTTATAGTATGGTTATGGGTATTCTTGTGGGACCAAGGTTGATTAATAACATTTTAGGGATCAAATATTAATGGCTGAGATGGACATTTACCCATATATTTTTATATATATTTATTGATATTAAGACATGAATTATGTATCGAGGTGTTTTTTTGTTGGGTTTCCATGTTTTGAAACCCAATTTATTAGTAAATTCTTTGACAGCTAAGAGAGTCGGACATATGATCCACAAGTATGGTTTTAGATATCCGTATTTGAGAAAATTTTAAAAGATGTCCCATAATGGTATAAATTAATGGTTTATGGTGTGAGTGAGGGAAAAAAGTTCTAGGAATTTTGTTTCATACATTGAGTATAGTGGATGTGACATCACGTTTATATTTTTATTATTCTTGACATTAGTTTTCAAGCACACGATGTATTCTATAGATATGGTGTTAGATAGAGGCTCTAAATAATGATAATATACTTCATAGTTAGAGTGATCGACTAATTCTCTGGGTGTTGATGGAATTCCATGTGGAATATGAAATTGGACTGATTATCCTTTTCCTTGGTATGGTCCAAAATGATGATATGGGCACCCATGATGTTATATATAGATGGTTATAGGATAGAGGTTCTGGGAATTACCTTTGTGTTTTGAGATGGGCTTGATAGGCCCGATGTTCAGTATCAGTACCAATAGTTTGGACTTATGGTTTATGTATTAGACTGATGCTCTAGGAATTATTGTTTTTAATATATGGTTTAGATATTAGAATGGTGGTATCATATTAGAAGCACTTTTAATGTGGCATTTAGGATTGACGTGTCAAGGTTCCATGTATTATATCTTGTTTTTTTCACGAGAATATGGTAGGGGATAACATAGATTAGTACCTAGAATGATTGGACTATAGTAGGATAGATCCCTAGTTTTATTAGGTTTGGTTGTGACTTCTATGTGTATGAAGCCTATATGTTGTTTCGGATGTAGGTTCCTTGATATGTGCTCAGAGACATTTTGACATTGGACAGAGTAGGCATAATCAATCAAGGTATTTGACCTAAGGATCAATGAATGTTTTATTTTTATTTACCTTTTATATATGCATCAGCTAGGTTGATCATGTTTCATGAGAATTCACATATGAAAAGAGTTTACAAGTTCACCATTGGGGGTGTCTTACTAAAATTTACTTCTCACCCCCTAACCATGGATGCATGGTGGATTGGGTAGAGGACCTAGATTTCATAGTTGAGTGAGATGATTGTGTGGAGTCTACAGGATGTTCTAGAGAATCTTGAAAAAGTACTAGAGATCAGGTATGTGTTATATCCTAGAGTTGGTAGTACGACCTTTTGTATTTACATTTCAGTCATTTTATTGTATATGTGATCAGCTAAGTGGGAGATAATGGTTGTATGTATTACAAGACTATTTAAGAATTTACTAAATTTCCATTTATTATATTCTTTTAGGTTTTAGATTATTTATTATTCCACTTTATATGTTTTGTATGTTGTTTCATTATTTACTTCGGGTTATACACTCTGATATGGGGGTATAGTCTCCTCCCAGTTCCACCATTTGACAACAACTACTAATCTCCAACCTCTTGTGGATGAGGATGCATGCTTGAGGCCTTTTTGTGAAACAGTTCAGTGAACCAATTTAGTGGCATCTTGGTTGGGATGTTACTACATACAATGAAGTTATAATAGAGATAAAGGTTCTATCTTGTTTAATATTTTATTTCTATGAGAAATATGCCATATTAAACAATTATTATTATATTTTAGTGTATAAACGTCCCATGAATGAATTTTATGATTCATTTAATGAAAATTATTAGGACTGATAAACCCTATTTAATTTTCTATCTTTCATGGGGTTTTGATCCAAAGATAATAAACTCGTAAGGTAATTCATATAAATTTCCCTTCATTGTGGCATATTGTAATGTTACAAACATTTATTATTTTATAATGTGTATTTGATTCCCTATTTCAAATTTTATTTCATTAATATCATTATATTAGTTTTATTTAATGTTTCATTTTAAGTTATTCTTTCATGGTGCTTACGATTGAAGAGTATCCAAGGTGTAAAATTCATCATGTTAAAATCTCATTTTATTCAGGATTGTTTATGTTGATGGTTTTTATAGAAAAAATAACATTCTCTACTTTTTCTAAATATAAATATATTTATTATTACATATTTATGAATGTGGTTTACATGTTTTATTTCCATTTGATTCCATATTGAATAAATAAGAATAAAAAATTTGTCTATAAGTGATACAGTTCTTGTCTTTTATTTTAGTTCAGGTATCATTCCCTTCCTTATCCGTGTTTTCTAAAAATATTTCAAAAAATTTCTTTTCTTAATATAAATTATTTCTTAAATCCATTTTAAATAATATTTTAACTAATTTTACATGTTTTTAAAAGGAAAATTTTTAATTTTTTCTACAATTGTCCACTTTTATATACATTTTTCAAAATGTTTTGAAAAGATTATTTATTTTTAACTTTTATAAAATGTACGGATTATACCACTATCATGTCCATTATTTTCCTAATAATTTCCATTATATGTTTCCAAGGATGTTTCAAAAAATAAATTTCAAAATATCTTGGGAAATTTTCAATTTTAAAAGTCATTTTCAAAATTAAATGGTTATTCTCCTCAAAATGTTTTATGATCCTTTAATGGTATTTCCAATCATCAAAACCAAAAAATCTTGTTTTTTTATTATAGTTCAATGGGGATATTTTTTACTGATACCCTACTCATTATTTATCTGGATGGATTAATATTGTTTCAATGATATTGAAAAGGAGCCTATTTTTTCATGGGTTAACCATGTTTCAGAGAGATTGTTATGGAAACCATTTCATTTTAATAGGTTAGTCATGCTTCGATGTGATTCTGATGGAGCCCAATTCTTCTCCAAAGGTTAATAGAGTTATGAAATAACATTGATATTTATCATGACTGAAAAGTTAATCATTATAAATGTTTTATTCATGAGTGATTATTGTACATTGTTGATGATGAATGGGTGAACCCGATATAGCATATACGAAGTTTTGTGCCCCATTACAGAAAAAAGGTGAGATCAATATAGCTTATATGATGGGTGAACCAAAATATAAATTGGTCAGTTTGATATAGGTTATATGATGGGTGTTCATAGACAGGGTTGTGTGATCCCAATATAGCTTATCTAATGGGTGCACCAAGATTTCACTCCAATACATTGGATAATGTTTCTTGTATTTAGAGGAAAGAAATAGGAAGTTACATGTGGGTTTCTCCTAAGGATTTAACTGGTCTCCAATTATTTTTGATATGAGTTTAAAATGTTTATAAAGATAATTTTTCAAATATACCAACATTGTCATGACCTGTTCCCCAGGGTCCGTTCTGTGACTACCCGAAGCCCACCTTCTATAGGCTAGGGGTTGGAAACTAGCATCGGAAAGGCATATACCTAATCAGGAATGAATTACCTTTATAAACATGAACAAACAAAGAGTACAAGAACACAACAAGATGAAACCACAAAGTAAAAATGTAGTGGTAAAATTATGTACTGAAAGTAAAGGGGCGAGAATACAAGCTCAACTAAAAGATACAACTACAATAGAAAATAAAAAACAAATCCTAAGATCATCCACCAAGTATACTAACTGAAGGGTAGGTATATCTTATCTCTACAACTCTCCATATCAACCATCATCACCACCCACTGTATTGTCCTAGCTCCTCAAGTCTTAGTCAAGGTTTCCTATCATCTGAAAAAGACATAACAATGTGCGAGTGAAGCCCATGTAGGGGTGAGTATAACAATACCCAGTAGGGACCCCGAGACCCCCAAAGGTCCCTCCGAATTCCACAAAAGAAAAATCACAAATCATGATCTTAATCACAAAGCACAAAACAAGATAAGAAGCTCAAAATTGGTATAACTTAAGTGTAGAATTACACATGATTAGTCTTAAAGCTAGATTATCTTATTCTATTTAGAGGCACTATTGCTGACACACACAAGATGAATAACTAACCCCCACTGACCCATACAGGATCCGACCTACCCAGGATCGATATGTACTAACCCCCACTGAACCACACCAGATCTGGCCCACATAGGATCATTATGCGCTGACCCACAAAGGATCGCTAAGTGTTGAACCACACAGGATGTGACCCACACAGGATCGGTGCTGATCAACACATGATCGCTGGGTGGTAATCCACATAGGATTTATAGGTGATGATCCACACAGGACCACTAAGTGTTGATGTACATAGGATCTCTAGGTGCTGATCCACACAGGATTTCTAGGTGCTCATCCACATAAGATCGTTAGGTGTTGTTCTATACAGAATCACTATTTAGTTGAAAGCCAACCACATGATTTTCCACACCCAGTTCACTTGATTTTTGTAGCATATTCTCCTCAAGATATCATTCTTTCGTAAACTTACTCTAAGTCCCATATAGAAGTAACTCAATGATCTGTCATGACATAAGGGTTCCAATGCAACAGACGGTGCGTCAATCGGACGCCCGATCTAAGAGTTATAGGCATTTTAGTGCCGAGGGCCTGGTTGGATTTGGGTACGATCCAACACAGACATACTCCAAAATTCTCCAAAACTCATGTCGAGTATTTTATAAGGATCTTATCATTCCAAGGATTCTATTAGCACATACGGTTCGTCAAACATACGTTTGTTTTGTGAGATACATCCTTTTAAGCCTATCTGGGCTGAAGAGGGCCTGGGTTCGGTCCGACCCGCTTCCCCCTGGGTCCATCAGACCTGGTCCTGGTCCGACTGGGGTTTGACCCAGACTAAACCAGTTGGGCTGTCCTGAGTGGGCTGAGCTACGGGATTGGCCCACTGGGCCATGGACCGGCCTGACCCGCCTTGACTCGGCATAACCCGCCGGGTGAACCGGTCCGCTAGCTGGCACGGTCCACCAGCCGTGTGGAAGACCAAATTCTTAAATGGAAAATTCATTTGGGTGTTTTAATTGGTGGAGCCACATGTCACTGCCCCTTTTTTCAATGGGAACAATGGGGAGTGGGTCCTTTATCCTCCACTGTGGCTTCAAAGCCATGACCACCTCCCCGCAGCACGTGATGGTGCGCTTCCTTCCGCAAAAACGTGGTCGGCCGAAGGCCAGCTACCCATCAGGTCCCCCACAGAGTCGAGCAGTGCTACCTCCTTCTATGGACCACGAGTGCTGGACACTACCAACACCCACCGACACTGGTCTCTGGCACCAGAACATCTTATGCGGGGCTCTGGCAACGCTCTGGAGCTTTGTTTTCACTTCTGTATACGCCTACGAGCCTCTCAGGATGTCATTGTTGCTACATGACACTCTGATTCTCGTTTCTGTCAAATTAGAAATTCACTAGCAAATAAAACAATGATAAAACAAGCGGCGGAGGGTCCATAAGTTGTTCATTTGGCCCGCGCCCTCCACATTAGCATCATAAAAATTAAGTATCAAATAAAAACATCACATAGATATTGATTAATCCCTGTTAAAATATACTGCTATAAAAAACTCCAAATTCAAGAATGAGGAGAATAAAAAGAGAGTTTATTGAACTTAATAACAAACCCTACCTCGTAAATGGTGGTGACATCATGGTTGTGGTGGGAGAAGATTCCTCGTTGGATGAAGTCACCGATGTTTGATGATCCCAAATCATTGCTGCCCAGGCTTCTATCCTCCGTTGGTGGAAGTTGCTGCAATACTTCATCAGAGGTTCCTCACTTTATGAAGCCATATCAAAAACCCCAACTCGAGCTCCATTAAAATAGACGAGTAGGGGGAGTAAACTAATGAGGAATTAATAAGGTTCATTGATGAATGAACCTCTTAATTCCCTATAGTTTGGTTACAAAATATGAGAGTGAAGCCGTTAAATGGATTAAAAACCCATGGGTCCCACCACTTCCACTCAAACGGTGGTAGGAAAAAAATAAAATAACAATTTTTTATTTTTTTATTTCTTTAAAAGTCTCAAAAACTAACTTTTTCCCCTGAACTACTATGATCAAAGTTAAGACTCCATTAAGAGAATCCCAGCACTGTGGATTCAAAAGTTCTCTCAGATTTTTAATTCGTGCACCGATTCAAAAGATAGAAAATGCAACCCGTGCATTTACTGAATATATCTTTAAAAAAAGTTAAAAATTCCATTCCAGGAACACCGGGCCTCAGAATCAAGAGTTGTCTATTTTTGCATACTCATATTAATCCCAAATAATTTTTTTAAAAAAAATTATTTGGAATTTTTTGGTCCTTACATTCTCCCCACGTTAGGTATTTTCATCCCCGAAATCTACAACAAAACTAGGGGAACAAATGGGGGGTAATGAGCACATATCTAAGCCTCCAGCTCCCATGTACTCTCCTGGATATTCCCGTTCTTCAAATGAACTCACACCTGAGGAATCGACTGGCCACATAAGACCCTCTCATGTCAATCCTCTATCTCCACTAAGAACACTACAAACATTTCCCTATCATCGATGTCCAGCTCAACCTAGTCGATAACTTGTGATAAATCATGCACATACCATATCAGCTGCAACACATGATTTTTTTTTCACCCATTGCATTTATGGGGGAAGTGCTAGATGGTACGCCACCTTGCCTACTCTACTAAGGATCTAGAAAGGTCCGATGAACATCGAAAATAGATTTCTGCCCTTGTCAAACCTCTATAATCCTCATTGGGGTGAGACCTATAGAAAGACAATTTACCATTTTTTGAACTCCAAGGGTCTCCATCTCCTATTAGTATAAGAATTCTTCTATCTCTATGCAGTCTTCATCCACTCCTGGATGATCTGTACCTTCTCTATGGTAGCCTGTACCAACTCTTGACCCTTAAGTGCTGACTCCCCTAGGTCTATCCAGCATAGAGGTTATCTTCATGGTCGCTCATACAAGTACTCAAACAGAGCCATGCTAATGGTGGAGTGATAACTGTTGTTGTAAGAAAATTCCACCAGTGGTAGGTGGTCCTCCCAAATACGGCAAAAATCAAGGACACAATCATGGAGCATGACCTCGAGTGTTTGTATGGTTCACTCTATTTGACCATCTGTCTGAGATTGAAAGGTGGCACTCAAGAGTTTCTGAGTCCCAAACACCTCCTGTAATCTCTTCCACAAGAGGGATGTAAAACAAGTGTCGTGATATAAGACGATCGTTGATGGCACCCTGTGAAGTCGTAAAATCTCTTGTACATAGAGACGTCCCAACTATCTACTGATCCATGCTCTCAGATGGATAAGAAGTGGTCCGACATGGTGAGTCGATCAATGATCACCCATATGGAATTGTGAACCCTTTACATATATGGTATCCCTATCACTAAGTCCATGGAGATACCATCCCACTTCCACTCTGGTACCTCAAGTGGCTGAGAAAAGCCTACTGGTACCTGATGCTTGGCCTTCACTTGCTGACAAGTGGTGCATCGTGGTATGAACTCCTCCACCACTTTATTCAATCTTAGCCACCAGTACTGATGTTGGAGGTCCTAGTACATCTTCACCACTCCAAGATGTAACACCAAATGGGATGTGTGGATCTCCCTAAACACCTCATCTCGAAGTGTCACTGGTACCATAGTGTGTCCTATGAAGACGATGAAGTGCTCCCCACCTTGAGAAAATCCATTAGGAGCCTGTCTTGAGGAAATCTGAGCATGTCAGGCCACACAATCAATGTCCCCAAGCTGCACCTCCCAGACTCACTGAAGGATTGGGGGAGTAATTTTCATATACTGGTGGTAAGCTGATCCATATCTATCCATGAAAGATAACTCTAACGTGGATAGATGCTCTATCACCTCACTCAATAACTATAAACCAGACCTCCTGCTAAGTGCATCTGCTACTACGTTCCCCTTCCCAAGAGTTTAAACTATCTAAAAGTCGTAGTCTTGGGGGAACCCTAACCATCGCCACTTTCTTAGTTTTAAGTCTTTTAGAGAGACTATATACTTGAGACTCTTGTGATCATAGTAAAAAGTAAACTGTTTGCCAATCATGTAGTTCCGCCACATCTTCTGCGCAAAGACAACTGCTGCTAACTCTAGGTCATGGGTAGCATAGTTCTGCTCATGATGTCTCAATGACCATGAGATGTAGGAGATCATTGATCACTCCTGCATCAGGACACATCCTAGTCTGGTCCCTGATGCATCCTAGTAGACTACATACCCAATTCCCTCTTCTGGTAGCCTCAAGATGGGGGCACTCATTAGCCTTTGCCTCAGCTCCTGAAAACTATGTTGGTATATCTCCTCCCACACAAAGGGTTTTCCCTTCTTTGTCAAAGCTGAATATGGTGCTGCAACTCTATAAAAAGTTGGGTACAAATCTCCGGTAGTACCCTGCCAATCCTAGGAAACTCTGCACCATGGTCAAACTCCTGTGTGGCTCCCAAGTAAGAATTGCCTCTATCATCGTCGGATCCACTGAAACTCTAGCCTCTGAGATAATGTGTCCCAAGAAGTGGACTTCCTATATCCAGAACTGGCACTTTGAGAGATTTCCATAAAGCATGTTCTCTCGGACTATATCTAGAACTATCTATAGGTGCGTGGCGTACTCCTCCTCCGACGCCGAGTATATAAAGATGTCATCAATGAATACCACCACGAACCAATCAACGTATGTCTGGAAGATCCAGTTCATGAGCCCCATGAACACTACCGAAGTGTTGGTCATTCCGAAGGGCATAACTAAGAACTCATAATGGATAGACCGACATTTGAAGGATGTCTTCAATACGTCCTCATACCATACCATGAGTTGGTGATAGCCTGATCTGAGGTCTATCTTCGAAAACCATCTACCTGCCTTCAGCTGGTCTAAGAGATCATAAATCCTCAGGAGTGGATACCTGTTCTTCACAGTCACCTAGTTCAGGCGCCTATAGTCCACATAAAGCCTCAGACTCCCATCTGCCTTCTTGGTGAATAAAATTGGGGATGCCCATGGAGAAACACTGGGCCTTATGGACCCCTTCCCCTGAAAGTCCTCCAATAGTACCCAAAACTCATGAAGCTCTGCGGGGACAATAAGATATGCTAGCATAGAAATGGGTGTCATCCCAGTGTATAGGTAGATGTAGAAGTCTACCTCTCTACGAGGAGGTAGTCCCATAATATCATCAGGAAAGATATCAACATTGTGGTCCACCACTACATGATAACTCCGAATCCTCACATCAACTAATCTAAGGGTAAGGCTAGCCAAATAATGTGTATTTGGATGCAACGTCCTTTGAGTAAGTCCATCCTATGCTGAAATGGTTCCCTCCTCACCAGTGAAGGAAAATCTGGTCCCATCCACATGGACACACCACACTTTGTGCTTAAAACAGTCGACCTGGGCATAGAATGTGGATAACCAGTCCATACCCAAGATGACATAGTAAGGTCTCAATGTTGTTATTAGGAGATCTCGGCCAAAAAACTCACCTCCTAGAGTAATCTCACACTTCCGGCACCAGTGTGTAATCCTCAAATCCTCTCCCGTAGGAGTCTGTAAATGTAAGGATCGAGCCAATGACTCTACCAGATTCTCTGAGCTCCAACCGAGTGGCATGGAAATTAAAAGAGTGTCTAGAACTTGTGTCTATAAGAACTGTATCTAGGGTGGAATAGACATAGATCATACCTCTAATCATATTTGGATCACCATGGTCGTAGGCCTCTGCCACCTGAAACTAATCTTTCCCATGTCCACCTTCTCCCTAGGGTCAGGGTGCACCACCTGGGGGTGGTAGTGGTAAAACCTTAAACCATCATCCACCTCCTGCTGAATGACTGGCTATTCTGCCACATCTGCCACCCCACATACCCCCTCACTCAAACCTCGGCTGATGCCTCAGTGGTCCCTTGATCGTCAGTACGACGGGTTAGGCAGCCTCGTGCTATGTGGCCCTACCCACTGCACGTGAAGCACTGTCTACACCTATGCTAACCTGATCCACCTCATGAGCTCTACACATCCGATCCTACATCCTAGAATCGTCCCCTAGAAAGTATATCCTGCTTGGACCACTGTATCATCTTCCTACCAGCTACTGTAGATGAATCAGCTACTTGTCATCCAGTGGTAGCTCTCTTTGTCGGTGCATGTTAAGCTAAGAAGCTCTCAACAAATAATGATCACTCAAGAACTAAAACCGGTATCGAGATATGGAATGATATCATCGACACTCTGATCTCCCACTGGAGACATTGCTCAATGTTTTAGGCCCTAAAGAATGAGTCTCGAACCATGTCAGTGGAGTAGCACGAGAGGTCAATGAATCTCATCGAGTACTGTGCCACTAATATGCTACCCTACTATAAGTGTAGTAGCTCCTGGATGTGAATAGAGTGTAGTGTCGTAGGTACGAACTCCATCATGAAGTGGATGTCTAAATATATCTAGGTGAGGGTCACCTAAAAATGTAATTGGAGCGTTAGGCTCCACCATCTCCCTGATGTTCCCTAGAATATGTTAGTAGCTAGAATCACCATCTGATATGATAGTATCTCAAATAAGAAAAAAACTTGTGCCACAACCTCCTGCTAGTCCTCAACTGTCGGGGGATCTATCTCACCTTGAAAACTAAGAGGCCTCTATCTTCAAAATTTGTGCAACCCACTCAGTCGGCATGCACGGTCTTCCAACAGGGTTGGTGGCAACTGCTTCCCTCCATATGGTGGTGTTACTGCTACTCCACCCGTAGGTGCCAACATAGTAAGAGGGCCCTGCACTGAAGCCTCATTGCTTGGTGGGCCATCATCATGTACTCTCTCTAGAATCCTAGATGGATGTCTACGTAGTAGCATCCAAAAAAGAAATAGGTTCTTCTGGGTAATAAGTTATACCTGGTGAGCTGACTTAAAAGAGATCAAAAGTAAAAAAATTTCCAAAACACACGTAATCAGTGTTTTTGAGCACCGAGTTGGAAATTAGAATTTAGGTTCCTTATGTATGGATACGTCGGCTGCTGCACTAACACTGGACTCCCTGAACTAAAAACCAAACTCAAAACACTTAACACTGTTGTTGTATTGGAAATATTAGAGTCCTAGTTCTTTAGTAGAACTGACTCCTCTAATACCATTTTGTCACGAACTATCTCCCAAGACTCATGTTGTGACTACCCCAAGCCCGCCTTCCATAGGCTAGGGGTTGGAGACTAGCACCAGAAAGGAGTATCCCTAATTGGGAAGGCATTGACAATAAAATTGTACAAACACACAGTCCAAGAGCACAACAAGATGAAACCATGAAGTAAAAATGCAGTAGTAAAAGTGTGTACTGAAAGTTAAAGGGGCGAAATACAAGCCCAAAAAAAAGATAGAACTACAATATAAAAGAGAAATAGCTCATGAGATCGTCCACTGAGGATCCTACCAGAAGGGTAAGTACAAATTGTCTCCACATCTCTCCCTGTAAACTGTCATCACCATCCACCATCTAGTCCTAGCTCCCTAAGTCTCTGTCATGGATGCCTTTTGTTTGCACAAGACACAATATGGTTCATGAAAAGCCTTTGCAGGGGCGAGTATAAAAATATCTAGTAGGGACACCGAGACCCCCAAAGGTATCTCATAATTCCACAAAGCAAAAATCACAAATCATGATCTCATTCACAAATCACAAAGCAAAAGACTCAACTCGAAAAAGGTATAACTTAAGTGGAGAAGTATCGATGATTAGTCGTAAAACTTGATCATTTTATTATGCTAAGAGGCAATAATACTGGCCCACATAGGATTGATAGGTATTAACCCTCGCTAACCCACATAGGATCCAACCCACCCATGATCGATAGGTAATAATCCCCACTAACCCACACAAGATATGACCTATATAGGATCGGTATGCGCTGAACCACACAGGATCAGTGCTGATTCACATAGGATTACTAGGTGCTGATCCACAGAGGATATATAGGTGTTGATTCACACAAGATATCTAGGTGTTGATCCACAAAGGATCGCTAGCTGTTGATCCCCACAGGATCACTATTCAATTGACAGCCAGCCACAAGATTGTCTGCTGCCGGTGCACTTGAGTTCCGTAGTATCTTTTCCTTAAGATATCTTTCCTGCCTCAACTTCCACAAAGTCCCATTAAGAAGTAACATAATAATCCATAATTTCATAAGGGTTCCAATGCAATAGACGATGCGTCTATCGAACACCCGATCAGAGAGTTATAGGCATTTTAGGGCCGAGGGCCCAGTTGGATTCAGTTACGATCCAACCTGATTATACTCCAACATTATACAAAACATAGGTGGTGTATCTCAAAAGTACTGTCACATTCCAAGGATTTTAGCTTCATATACGATTTGTCAAACATATTTCTGGTTTTTTAGATACGACCTTTTAAACGTATCTAGGCCGAAGAGGGCCCGAGTCCGTCTCGATCTGGTCGGACCGACCTGACCCGCTCTGCCCTGGGCCGACTCGACCCAGTCCGTGTCCGACCCAGGTTCGGCTTTGGCCATCCCAAACTGACTGGGCTGTCCTGAGTGTGCTGGGCCGTAGGCTCGACCCGTTGGGCTACAGACCGGCCCGACCCGCCGAGCGAACTGGCCCGCCAGCTGGCGTGGTCCGCTAGGTGAGTGGCAGAACAAATTCTCGAATAGCAAATCCATTTAGGCATTTTAGTTGGCGGCTCCATGTGGCACCGCCCCTTTTGTCAATGGTACCTATGGGGCGCGAGAACCCTCTCCTCCACCGTGGCTTTGAAGTGGCTGCCACCTCCCGGCGAAAAATGGCAATGCATCGCCTTCCACCAAAACATGGTTAGCCAAGGGCTGGTCACACATCTAGTCCACCATAGTGCGGCCTCCTTTTGTGGCCAGTAGGCGCTGGTCCCTACCAACACCCGTCGGCACTGGTCACCGGTGCCGTCGTACCAACGCATCTTCTGCGGGGCTCTGGCGACGCTTCAGAGCTCTGTTTCCACTCTCGTCTGTGCCTATGAGCCCCTCGAGGTGCCACCATCCCTGTGTGACCCTCTAACTCGCATTTCTGTCAAATTCAAAATTTACCCACAAAGAACGAAATGATAAAACAAGCGAAGGAGGGTCCGAGCCTTGTTTGTTTGGCACGTGTGCTCCATGTTAGCTTCATAACAAGCAGGTATCAAATAAAAACATCACATAGATATTGATTAATACCCATTAAAATATCCTAAAACAAACACCCCCAAATTCAAGAACGAGGAAAAGAAAAATAATGTTTCCTGAATTTAATAACAACCCCTACCCCGTAAATAAAGGTGACATCATGGTTGTGGTGGGAGAATAGTCCTCAATGGATGGAGTCACCAACATTCATCAATTCTAGATCACTTCTTCCCAATATTCTATCCTCCATCGGTGGAAGTTACTACAATACTTCCCCAGAGGTTCCTCGCTTGATGAAGCTATGTCAAAAACCCCAACCTGGGCTCCATTTAAATAGCGGGGGAGGGTGGGTAACACAATGATGAATTAATGAGGTTCATTAATGAATTAACCTCTTAATTCCCTATTATGTGGTTAAAAAATAGGAGATTCAATACATTAAATGGATTGATAACCCATCGGTCCCACCACCTCCACTCAACAGGTGGTAGGAAAAAAATAACAATTTTTTATTTTGTTATTTCTTTAAAAGTCATAAAACTAACTTTTTCACCTGACCTACTGCGGTCGATGTTTAACCTCCAATAATAGAATCCTAGCACTACGGATTCAACATTGCCCTAAAATTTTTAATCCAAGAACAGGTTCAAATGATAGAAAACACCGCTCGTGTGTTTACTAAATGTACCTCTAAAAAAAGTTTAAAATTCCATTCCAGGCACACTGAGCCTCATAATCAAGCACTACTAATTCTCACAGATTCGTAATAATCCCAAATAATTTTAAAAAAATTATATATTGAATTTTTGGGTTTTTTAAAACTTATTATTTTTATTGTTTTAATTGTTATAAATTTCACTTGTGATCATTATTGATATCATATAGCTTAGGATAATTGATTTTGATGACTTTTTCCTTTTTTAATCCTTATGCCTTGTTTTAATGTTTGATGATACATGTATTGACAGGTATGTATATTATAATATTATCCTAATTCACTTTTTTTATGTCATCATACCCTTATTTTATTCTTATATTCACTGATGAAATTAAATTATAAATTCTTATGTTTAACATTTCTAAGCATTTTATCTCAGCCATATTATGTTTACTTTTCCCTTGGTTACCAAGAATGATGTTATGTAATTGATTTCTATCAGGGTTTCATACAGATGATGATGATCCCCTAACTTGAAATAAGAATAACTCATCTAAGTTAGAGAAATGATCAAATAAGGGCATGGGTATTACATATTTAACAGTTTTTCTTTATTCACTAAAACTCTACACCTAAAACTTCTTTAATAATGTATGTGATCAAATATTTCCTATTAATGTTTTATGTTTTGGGTGGAAAAAATTGGGCTTCCATCATTGATATCAAAGACTTAAATGTAAATTTTAGGATTTCAGCACTAGATCATGGGGTTCATGTTTGGGTCTATTATAGAATGACCTGATGGATATATATTTTAGTTTATCAAGAAAAAAATATCATCTTAAAAGTTAATCATTTGGACAGAAGGATGATATTGTGTGTAAATTGATTAAAGTATTAAATTCTACTTGTTATGTAAATATATTTCCATATAATCTTAGTCTAGATGGTAACGAAATTCCTAAACACTATGCAAAGGATTTTTGTAAAAACATTTATCCTATTACCTTCATTTTTGAGGAATTGATTTTCTTTTTCAGATCAATTTTGTTTATTATTTTATGGTAATTAACATTATTGTGATCATTCACTTTATTATGATCAATAATCATTGCCACTCTCCATAATTATGTAAACATTATGATTTTATTCCATGTACAAATTATGACTTCCTAAGAATTTTTTACTATTTTTAAGCATAGTTCTGAGTTATTCAAGATTACCATCGCTTTTCCTTTCCCCTCTTTTCAAGAATAATTTTCATTAACCATTTAAATAATTTCAAATCTCAATAAAAATATATTCAGATGAAAAAACATTGATTAACAAACTCATGTTCAAATTGTAGAGAAAAAATTTATTATTTGGGGGAAAATTTAAAATATAGATATTTTAAAATAATACTATCTTTGATAGCATACATGACACAAAATACCGAGCTTAAAAAACCACAAAATATTATTATTTAAATATAACTGTTATATTTTTACTATTTAATTGGTGGCTATGAATTATAGTAAATAATTCTTGACATAAATATAATGGTTTTAATTAATAAGTATATATATATTGTTGGGAAATAATAACTCAATTTTTTAAATTCATATTATTCACCAAAAATACAATTTCTTTAAAAATGGTTTCATTTTTTTGATAAAATGATATAACTAATTTCTGAAAAATTTGTAAATTTTATTTTTCAAAAAATATATCATTTTTTTAAATTATCAAATAAAAATTAATATGTGAATAAATTTTGATATTTTTCTGAAAGTTTTATAATTAAATGTATAGTGAAAATACAAAATTTTATTGAAAACTGTGTGTTCTTTTAAATTAATTACCAAGTAAATTTATATTATATTTTCTTTTTTCAAATTTTGTTATTTAATTTTTAATTAATATAATATAATTCTGTAATTATAAATGAGTTTTATAGTTTAATTTAGTATAATTAATAATTTTCCTTTTAAATGAAATTTTTTAGAAAAATCATTTGTCATCGCGTTTTGATAGTTTAACATTAATTAAAATTAAACCAAATATATGTTTTGAATTTTGAAAAATTTATTCAATATTTGGAATTATGATGTACATATTTAGTGAATAGGTCCCCTTATTTTGGACAATATGAATAGTAACATTAGTAATTTTTAATACCGTGCTGAAGCGTAAATCAAGTAATTAGCGCTAAAAAAATTACGAAAACTATAAAATGACCCTAAAACTATTCTTAATTGTATTTTATAACTAAATATTTCACATAATCATCCAAGACTCATTTATACAATATTTTTCCATTTTTATGTGATTATAACCAATATAATATTTTATGAAATTGAAAATAAAAAATGTCTGTTTCTCTTGGAATTCGGGAATGACCTCCTTGATGGGAGGTGAAAAAGTTCTGATCGGTTTCTAACGGGTTTATTCGTAGAACCGGAAACATCCAATTATTCCACATCCATTCGAACCTACTTTCCAAAGGTAGGTGCTCATTAGTTTGTGGAATGATAAGGCTTAGGAATTTGCATTGGTCGAGAGGATGGGAGGTCGGACTCATCACACATTTATTAGGGGAATTATTGTCTACTCCGGAACTCTCTTTATAGATTTAAGTTATGTTCGTGAATCCTTATTATGTTACCAAGTATAAAAATTAGCTTTCCTTTAGATATTACAATCAATGATCGATATGTAGAAAATTTATATAATCTTTTATATGTATTCGAGGTTCTTCATCGATAGAGAATCATCTATATTTATTAGTGATTATTGGCCAATGGTACCCTTTGACACATTTATATAGAAGTCTCTTGGTCATTATGATGACCATGCTGGTTTTAAAGGCACTCAGTAGGGCACTTGAAGTTTATTGTCATTCAGAAGGACATGGATTATTTCAGAGTTGGGATCGAACCCGCAGATGGGCTACCTACGTATCCTTTGTTTTTTTGGAAAAGGAATTAGAACCCACGTAGTTCGAGTTAGGGAGTATGATGTTTATGATTGATGGCTCAAAGAAGGATGTCATAATTACTTTTACACTCTAATCTCACGTGAGTCATGCTCAATGTGAGAAACAAGAGGTATTGGTAAAAAATTAGACAATTGTGCCATGAAAGATGCAATCATAAGAAATAATATGGGGCTTATGTATGTATGACTGCCCAGATAAATAAAGATTTGGATTTACTTCAAGGAAGAAATCCAGGAACATGGTCCATAAAGGTATATGTGCTTTATGGAGATTTTGAATACTCTAACTTGGGGCTTACTTCTGAAAGAGGAGGCCTAAATTAGGAGAGGACTTATGATTGGATTTTAATCCTAAAAAGGAATCCCAAATAAAAGGTAAATTAGGACTGGTTAAGAGAAATTAAGACTGGGGCGTACTCCTGAAATGAAGGCCCATGTTAAGAGATTTGAATAAAATTAAGGGACTTGGGGCTTACTCCTAAGGAGGATGCCCAAATTTATGACTGGGACTTATTCCTGAAAAGGAAGCCCATGTTAAAGGAATTATGACTGGGACATATTCCTTAAAAGGAAGCCCAGGTTGGATTCTCTCATCTTAAAGGATGAGGTTGAATGAATGAAATCTCAATCTTTAGTGACATAAATATGTATAAATCACTAGGTTTTGAGAGATATTCCACAGAATTCCTTTCAGATAAGGAATTCAAATCAAGAAATCATGCCATAAATGGCTTTGAAGAGTGTCTTGAAGACTAAATCTTGAATAGGAGAGGTGGAATGGCTTAAAAGGCGAAAAATGGACAAAAGGGCACCCAAAAAGGCAGGGGCACGCAATTCCTGGAAGGCGCACAGGTACTGCGTGGGCGCGCAAGTCTTGGTCGTGCAGGTATACCTGCACGACATGTTGGGTACTTGCACGATGTTCACCCAGCAGGGTAATACTTGAGAGGATTTTTGTTAAGGCCTTTTGAATCCTCTTGTGGTTCTTCCAGGAGAGGGGCGCGCAGGTTCTATTGAAGGAGTAAGGTGGCGTGCAAGTGTGGCCATTTCCCTTAAGGGATGTCCACCTAGGCGCGCAACTCTTGATGAGTTTCAACACTTAGGCCTTCCTCCCCCTCTTTTGATCTTCCGTTCTAGGTAAGAAATTACCTTAGAAGTGTTCCAGAAGCATTGAGAAGAGACTAGGGCACCGGGAGCTCAAATCTGAGTTTCTGGAAAAATTCCTCTCCGAATGGGGGGACCACAGGGTCTATTTATAGGCAGGAGAAGACCCCGGGCGGTTATCACTTAGGTCGCGCAAGTGACTTGGACGACCATAATGCGATGTGCAAGTGGACTTGCGCGACTATGACGAAACTTGCACGACTGATGGGAAATCTTCTCCTTGTTCATCCCTTTGTCGATTTTTGATATTTTCTTCAAAGGATGAATCAATTTATTCTATATAATTTCCCTTTCCATTCTTTTAGACAATGTGACAAAAAGGAGTGTTAACAAAAGTCCCCCCTCAGAGTTGGATCCAAAAGAAATGCGGATTTGACTCTGAGGAAAAGAAGAAAACCAATGGAAAGGTGGTGCGTAAGTGTTCTGTGGGAAACATGTGGCACGCAGGTTCGAGTCACGCAAGGCTTGAGCGCACTGTGCGTAGGCGCGCAGATAGGCCTCCTGGCCTATAAATACACGGTCCTTGGCCGCACATAGCATCTGCTTCCGAATTCTCGAGCTCTCGCCACGCAAGTCATCTTCGCCGTGCAAGTTTCTTCTTTCCGCTATTTCCTTGTCACCGCGCTGCTGTCTAGGTATTTATACTTGCGCGGTTTAGGCTTGTGCGGTAAAAACTAGCGTGGCACAAGAACACTTGCGCACCAAGTTTAGACTTGCGTGACTTAGTGCCTTTTACATTTTTTTTCTAATTTCTTCACAAAGTTTATGATAAATCAATCCATTTAAGAATTTAATTTATTCAACTTCTGTGCAGAATCAATGGCTCTTAGACCCAGAATAGTTGATGAACTGGCTAACAAGTGGATAGATGATATGATGAACATCATTGTCCATGATTATTATACTGTCAAAGATAGAACTCTTCCGAATTTGGATAAGTATCTGAAGAAATATCATTGTGACTTCCCACAGAGCACTTATCTTCCTTTGTATGGATATGGTCATCTACAAGAAGTCACCATTCTAGAAGAAAAGAACTATCTTCCATTTTCGTGGTTTCATAATTACACCAACTTTGCTTTAGCAAATATCTCAGGTGGAGGATTATTTCTAAGTGCTGGAACAGTGGAGAAGGCCTACATGATGCATCATAGCCCTTGCACACCAGATCTGAAAAATCATACACTTGAGCTGCAACCAAATTATCATCCTTCAATATTCTGAAATGCTCATATGGATCAATCCAAAGGCTGGAAGAAAATTTGGGACTTCCGTCCTGGGGGAGGCGTGAAGCGAAATTGGATGTGGGCATACTGGGTGCGACAAACCTGTGCAGAGTTTGTCGAGGATTTGAAGAAAGCTACAATATACGAAGCTGTATGGGTTGGGAAAACATATGTTTACAGACATGATAACTTCGTGCCAGAGATACTCAGCCACTGGAGCCCAACAACTAATTCATTCCATCTGACTCATGGAGAAGTAGGTATCAGTTTGTGGGATGTCCAAAAGATTTCAGGGGATCCAATTTTGGGCGATATTTATGATTAATTTATTCCTCCCAAGGTGACTTGGAATGATTCAGAGAAGACTCCTGCTTTAGCTCAGGAATTATTTAAGATCTTCCACAGGTTCAAGAGTTAAAATACCTCATTAACTCATTCTAGAAAGGATATTCATCCAGAAGAATGGATGAATGTATTTCTTATTGAGAAGAAAGAGAGGGAGCCAAAGGAGAAGGATCCGAAAGAAAAAGGATCCAAGATAAAGAAATTCAATGATAAAAGGCCCAAACGTTCTACCACCTACCCAAAACCTGAGAAGTGGGGTGCTCCTGGCACATTCTGGACAACTCTAGAAGCAGGAGAGTTCGAGAAGTGGGGATATGAAGTGAATCAAAGAATACCAAAGAAGACTCGTCTGGCGGGCTTCTTGGCAATGTGGCTCAGTGTTTATCTATTGCCGGTCAGGGATTCGAAGGGAGGCGTTAGGCCAGGGACCTTCGTCATTGCAGAAAAGTTGGCTGAGGGAAAAATGGTTGGGTTGGATACCCCCATTTTAGCAAAGATTCACAGGATTTTACTTCATTTCTTCAAGGGTAAATATCCTTTAAGAATAGTGGGACCATTCTATGTTTTGTGGGGATGGATCGCCACTCACTTCAGGACTTACAATTTACAGAATGGATTACAAATTCCTGGAAGTTCTTTCAGGCCGTCAGTGCAAGCATTCTCTGGAGTTCCTCCATTAGATGTTAATGCTTATGACATGAAAGTGAGGCTGAGCTTGTTTAAGGAATTCAACTTCTTTCCCTGTGGAAGTCCGCCAACTGGGCGGTTTATTGATGATGGGACAACACATTTGGATTTGATAACATACATGCTAGCTTACAGGGATGGTGTGATAGTTGCTTGGATTGACGGAGAAATCATATGCGAGTCCTATGCTCCATATATATTTTCACGTCAATTCAAATGTCTGCAACAGATTGCTATATCTCCTACGGTACATGTCAGGTTAGAGAAACATCCGATGGTTTCTCGGAAACTATGGCTGCTGACGTCAAGGGAGAACACTGGGGTAGTATTTGATCTACCAGTTGAAAAAGCGGAACATAATTTGACTACCTATTATGCCAAACACTGGATAGAATCATACCCCAAATGGATATTGAATCACCCAGTTTATCAGGTGGGGAAAAGGAAGAGGACTTTAGAGAAAGAAACTCTTCCTCATGAAGGTGATGCTTCCCCACATGAAGTTGATTCGACAAATTCCTCCTCCAGAAATGATTCACCGGATTCCCATGATGGGGATGATGAGGCACAACCAGCGGAAAAGCGGTTTCATGCTCAATATAATCCTATGGCCAGAATTAAAAGACCCACTCCATCAACTCCTGGTGAGTTACTTCATTGTATTAATATAATCACTGCTACTTTATAAATCAATAAGTCTTAATTTTTTTATTCTCTATCTGTAGTTGCAGGAGATGGGAAGAAATTTAAGTCAAAAATTGTAGTACCTTCCTCACAACCTTCATATCTAAGACCAGAGGCTGTCCAGCTATGGCAGAGTTTATATTGCGGTACTGAGACCGCCTGGATGGATTTGTGTGAGGGCCTACAACTTCCTAGAATAGGGAATCTTATAGCATCTACAAATCTTCAATATGAGGATAACCCCAATGAAGTGCGGGCTTACACCAGAGAGCTGGAAACGCTCATATATGACACTGATGAGTCTGTTCCTGTCACCAAGCGGGTGAAGGAAATGATTAATCGTGGCGCCACTGTGGGGGATGATGGTTCTGGATATGAGGAGTGGCATGAGTATGTGGCTCCTGAAGATGTAAATTTTATTTCCTTATTTTCGTTGCAACTTGATTTCAGTCGAAGCTTTGTTACTTAAGGAAGTTATTTTCTTCATCTTGCAGCTTGCAAAGAAAGGAACTGGGGTTCCTTCACCACAGTATAGCCCTGGTGGTACTGCCATCGGGGCTGCTGCTGATTCTCCTCATGAGCGAGGCGAGATATCTCCAGGCTAGTAGGCCGTGAATGAGGCGCTGGACATAGCCTTCCATTCGCCAATTCAAGTGCTAACAAGGGAGACTACCGATACTCCCAAAAACCCAAAGAAGCAAAGGCAACGAAGGAGGAATTCCACAGCTAAATGTTTCATTAGCAGCGGTAAGTCCTTCAAGTAATCATGAGTTTATACTCATGACCACATGTTTACTCATATTTCTGGGGATTGTAGGGGCTTATTCAATTTCCCCCCTAAGGGAAAGGACTGATCCTCCTTCAAAGACCACAGAGGATGCTGTGGAACAATCACAGATCCAAGCTGACATGGCTGCTCCTGGAGAAGAGCTAGTATCTATTCCCAGCATCCCTCCTGCTGCTGTTGCAAGAAGAGAAGAACCTATTTCTGGTAAGTCAACAATGCTTCATAAAAATATTGAATGAAATGCCGACTGACTTCTATTCTGTGATACTTCATGTTCAAATCCTGCATTAAAGCTTCTGGCGACTGTTGCAACTGATGCAACTGATGATGTCTAGGGTCAGGGGTTGCAGGACGTAAGTCATCAAGAAGATGCAACAAACGCTCCCACTGGTGAGACTAACCAGGATTATGAAATATCATTGTATGAAATGATGAATCATGGTATGAATTTCGAATAATTTTATGATCATGCTAAGTTATCATGTGATTTAGAAGACCTTGGGTGTGAGTGTTACCCTTCGCCCAGTAAATTTTATTCTAATTTACACTTCTAATCATGACTGAAAATGATATGCAGTTCCATCCATAGAAACTGCTGAACTGCCAATGCCTGAAGAGGGTGTGGACATTGATGTCAACCCTACCATTGCAGAAGCATTATCTCAAATAGAGTTAAACCCAGTAAACCCTCCTGAGACCCATCTTGAATATCCTGTTGAGACTGGGAAGGATGGGGAGGAGTCTTCTCAGGGTGCTGACCCACCGTCAGGTAACAATATTTGTTATTGTACTTAATTTTTAAGATAATCGAATCTTTTGTTATACTTTGAAGCTAAACAATGCTTTCAATTAATCATGTAGGGCTATCAACTACAGTGGCTAGGTCTAAAGGTGAGGCCTCAGCCTCTACCCCCATGGGAATTGAAAGCGAAGAAACACAATCCAGGGGGGAAAGAGAAGAACAAGGCACTTCCTTAAGTGCATTAATCCCAGATTGCCTGCCCCCCTATGATGATGATGTCGAATCAGACCCAAAGATGCTTAAATCATTCAGCTTTTCACAAGACAAGGCATGGAACAACATATGGAAAATCATATCTGAGGTGCCTTTAGAAGAGTTATCATCAAAAATTCCTCGATTGTCCTCCCAGTTTGTCATACTAGGACTTGGCAGTTTTGGATATGAAAAGATCCATACTGCGGTGGAACAGATCATCTTCAAGAGGGAACAGGAGCAAAAGTTCCACGAAGATCTGACCAGGGTGAAATTGTCAATTAAAATCGGAGAATTTGAGGCTGTGGTATCCCAAGATGAGGCTGATTATGCTGCCAAAATGAAGGAGCTGAAGCATAAAATCAATGAAAAAGTCATCCAGCTGATGCACCTTCAGCAACAGTTGGATGCTGTTACTGGGGAACTTGACCAACTCAATAATTCACTGGAGGGAGTTCAAACGAACGGTATGAAGACCATTGTGGATGCCAAGAAATCACTCCATCAGGTTGAAAAGAGTGATGTTGGTCGAGTTCATGAGCTTCATGTAGTTGCTGATGAAGCTCGGGATGTGGTTCATCAATTGAAGACTTATGTTGAAAGCCTCTTGTAATTCTTGAAAAAGAGAAGAGACTCCAATCTGTGGATGTCCTTCTAACTCTTATGTATCAATGAAAAACACTTTCACCATCACTCATTTATACCTGTATTCTCTTTTGCGACATGCTTTAGATTTTACCTAAGCCAATGGGCCTAGTAAGCATAGTTTGATTTTTTACTAGGATTAATGTAAATAACCCTACAAACTTCAAACCTTTTAATTTCTCAATGTTACCTAAATCATAATAAATGTATGTTTAGTGATCTGGAACTTGACTTTTATTCAGATTTCCTTTGTCTTTTGTGGGCAGGTTAAAGTCATGTACATCGGACATAAAAAGGCTAATGTTTAAGGTCGAAATAGCATTGACCGAAATGGATTAGAATTGACTCAATTCCTTGAAAACTCATCTGAAAACATAGTACCATACTCAAGTATGAGGGAAAATTTGTAAACTAAGACTTAAGAATATTTGAATCTGAGGAATGATATGAAAAAGAGATAAAAGGAATTAGAAAAAGTATTTCCCAAGAATTAAGTTACCATTATTTAACAAACCTGTTAGGGGGTTGAATTATGCAGGGACACCTAAGGGAATTGGCTGCATAGTTAAATAAAATAATATCTTTTGGATAACAAGTCTGTCATATAGTCTGTTTATGCAAGGCCGCCTATGGGCACGTGCTGCATAGTTAGGCAAAAGAACTCTCAGAAATTTACTTTCCTAGTGCTAAAAGCTAGTGAAAGTTTATGGAGATTCAAATCTTCCAAAGTATAGATTTTTCTGTATAGAAAGAGGTACTTGAATATGGAGAAGATATTTCCAAACAATATTATTGAAGAACTGGATGAATATCACTCCTACGAAGGTCTGACCCAAACGTAGGGAAGGAGAATATAAACCATAGACTTGAATACTTTCAGATCATGAAAAAGGATATGGGACAAATATGTTAGGGATGGCTATTTTTGAGGATCCCTACATATTGTCATTTAAGACAAATAAGGAAAAAAGAGGAATTCTTCCCAAGAATGAAGTTACCACTATCCGAAAAACCTGTTAGGGGGTTGAATTATGCAGGGCCACTTAAAGGCATTGGTTGCATAGTCAAATAATAGTATCTTTTGGCTAACAAGTCTATTATGTAGACTGTTTATGCAAGGCCACCTATGGGAACGTGCTGCATAGTCAGGAAAAAGAACTCTCAGAAGTTTGACACTTTTATGACTAGAAGTCATGAAAAGGGTTATAAAGATCTGAAAATATTTAAGGTTTGGATTATGACACATAAATATGGATATTGTTCAATGTATACAGTGATACACATATCAATGCTAACCATAATCATGTTGTGGCTGGGTCCTGAATTGAAATGTTGGACTTCACTACATATCCCATAAGGATGAGAATCAAGCCATATGTAGTTCTTAAACTACAGTTTAACGTCGTGTGGGACAAAAGGATTAGAGATCTTAGTTTAGGGTCATAGAGCTTGGACCATTGTAAGAAATACAAAATGTGTGTTTTCATAAGGACTTTTCAACCAAGGGACTGAAAATGGAATTTGGGGTTTGGCCCAAAGACTTGGGGCTAGATTCGAGGGACACTCGAACGTTCCTACGTATCCCATAAGGATGGGAATCAAGCCCACGTAGTTCTAGAAATACCCTTTGTACAAATTTGGTTCTTACATATGAAAGGTGAAAGGGGACTTTAGTACAATTATGGTTTAACCCAAGATAAAAGGTTTGGGAATTTCCATGTATGCATGTATCCTTTGAAATGAAACATGATTGAAAAATCAATGTAAATAATGGTTCCCTCTCGGGTGAGGGTATCAAAGAATATTGTAGTTTATTTTCATACTGGACAAAAGTGTTGTATAGTTTAATGTCGTATAACAAGGATGAATGTGAACTAATATAAAGATATTGATTCTAGGGGCGGTTTCATGAATCAACTTCGTATGAGATGGAGGTGAACCGATGTGAAGAGATTGGTTTTGGGCTTGAACCTTATGAGGTTGCCTACATACCCAGCCTAGAAGGCAAGGATCAAAGTCCGTGTAGTTCAATTAAACAATGAATTAATGATCAAGTTGTTCTTGGGGACAACGACAAAAAAAAATGATTTTGGGACTTACACATGGTCAGCGGCCCAGAGAGAGTGTTATGGTTGAGGTTTTCTCTAAGCTCACGTGAGTCATACTCGATGTCAGAAACAAGAGGTAACAACAACCTTAACGATGCATAGTTTAACGTCATGTAGAACGTATGAAGGGACTATACTGTTTAAAGTCTTGCAGTTAGGACTATTGGTGCTGAATAGTTTAATGTCACATAGCAGGGACAAAAGTACAGTTTAATGTCATGTAGGACGTATCACATACTTTCTGTATAGTTTAGCGTCATGTAGTTAGGACGATGGGGACAATAGAATTTAAAGTCATGTTGGACTAAAGGGGGACTATGCAGTTTAATGTCATGCAGTGAGGAAAAATAGTACACCATTTAACATCATGTTTGACGCAATGGGGTTTTTTCCACAGTTTACCGTAATGTTGGATGAAAGTGAAAATAGTTTATGGTCATATGCATGGACCGTGGAAGGTGCAGTTTAATGTCATACTGGACAAAAGTGTAGTTTACGGTCTTACATAACCTTTTGATGGTTATGTATTTTAACGTCTTTCAGGATATAAGGTACTTTTATACAGTTTAAAGTCATGTAGTATCGATGTCACAGTTTAACATCTTTCTGGTTGTAAGGGACTTGAAAATAGTTTAGGGTCATATGCATGGACCGTTGATGATGCAGTTTAAGGTCATACAGGACAAATTTGCAGTTTAAAGTCATACTGGACCATTTTGGAGACACAATTTAACATCATGCTGGACCAAGTTGCAGTTTAAGGTCATACTGGAACATTGCTGTATAGTTTAACATCATATAGCAAGGACATAATACATACTTTACAGTTTATACAAAATAATTCTTCAAAAATCTGGCATTGGTTGGAGTAGTAATGAGTTCTCCATCCATCGAGATTAATGAATAAGCTCCATTGGAGTAGACCCTATGTATTGAATACGGTCCTTCCCATTTTGGTTCAAGTTTGGGAGGTTTCGTTCCTGGTATCATTGGAGTTCTGAGAACTAATACCAACTCTCCCAGAGTGAATGAACGAAGATGAACTTTTTTGTTAAAAGCTTGTGCTATTCGATTCTGATGGACTTCCAAGTGGTGCAAAGTGGACAATATTTTCTCATCTAACTATTCCAATTCATTCAATCGCTTTTGGGATTGCTCATATGTAGATGACTGATCTCAAATGGCTACTCTGAGCGATGGTAATTTAACATCAATGGGCAAGACGACTTCCGTTCCATATACCAATGAATATGGAGTTGACCGAGTTGCAGTGCGGGTTGTAGTCCGATAAGCCCATAAATCATGAATGAGTTTATCAGGCCATGACCTCTTATCTTTATCCACCATCTTTTTCAGTATATTTGAAAGCATCTTGTTAAAGGCTTCTATCTGGCCGTTGGCCGCTGCATGATACCGAGATGAATGGTTGGATTTGATGTTGTATTCTTGATACAACTTTTTCACCTTAGATGAACAGAAATTGGTGCCATTTTCCGTCAATATGGTATGAGGGACACCAAATCTGGTAATGATGTTAGACTTGATGAAGCTAACAATGCATTTATAATTGACTTCCTTGAGAGGTATTGCCTCCGCCCATTTGGAAAAGAAGTCTGTAGCAGTAAGAATATACTTAAACTTCTTGGCTGTAGCCGAAGGGTAAGGTCCCACCACATCCATTCCCCATGTGGAAAATGGCCATGAGTATTTAGTTGTATGAAGCAACTTTGGAGGTTGATGAATGAAGATGGCATGTACTTGGAATGAATGACACTTCTTTGTGAAATCAACACAATTTCGTATCATTAAAGGCCAAAAGTATCCAAGCCTTCGAATTTGATCTAACAATCTATGTCCAGACTGGTGGGCACCATACACTCCTGCATGCACTTCTTTCATGACAGCCATTGTCTCTTCACCAACAATGCATCTGAAGAGAACTCCATCAAAATCATGTTTGTAGAGAATTTTCTCTAGGTGATATGGGCTATCATAAAGAGTAAAATTGACCACATGTCACCGTATTTGTTCTTTCTCGGCTCTATCAGGTGGAAGTGTTCCATTTTGAAGGTATTCCCTGATAGGTGACATCCATCCTGTAGTATGACCATACGATTCAGAAATGGGACTAATTTCATTAATTTTCTCTATTCTGATTCGAACATAAGGTGAAATTGCATGACAGTGGGCAATATTGATGGTTGTCTCGTCCCGATTTGGATCTTCCAGAGCTATGGCTATATTAGCCAGCGCATCAACGTGAGAATTTTGTGATCTTGGGACATAAGAAAATGTCGGTTCTGAAGGGAATTACGCCATTAAATCTTTGACGTAATCATACAAATGGATTACTTCTTCTTTTCTGATGGCATAATCCCCATTAACTTGTTTGATTACCAGGTCTGAATCACCCTTCACCTTTAAGTGATTCACTTGTGCTTGAAGCGCTAATTCCAAGCCTAAGATAAGAGCTTGGTATTCGGCTTCACTATTGGTACCACATTCCCATAATAAGAAGGAATAAGGTAACACTGCCTTTTCTAGAGAAATGAGCACAATTCCTAAGATAACTTTTTTGAATCTAGGATTTTCCATTTTCTTTCCTGTGGGACTTCTAGAAGCACCATCAAAATACATTTCCCATGCTTGAGGACTTTCTTGAATAGAGAAGACTTCCTCATCAGGGAGTTCAATATCTGAAGACGTGTCTTCCACTGAAGGGTGTTTAGCCAGGAAATCAGCCAGAGCTTGGCCCTTTATCGCCTTTTGAGACACATACTAAATGTCGAATTGCTGAAAAATAAATGCCCACCTTGCTAGACGTCCTATAAGCATTGGACGACTAAGGATGAATTTGAGCGGGTTATTGCGAGATACCAATTGGACCTCGTGATGTTGCAGGTAGTGTCTCAACTTCTGAACTGCAAAGATTAATGCCAGGCAACACTTCTCAATACTTGAATACCAGGTTTCTGCTTCAAGCATGGTTCGACTGAGATAGTAGAGGCTGTTTTCATTCCCAGCATCATTCTTTTGAGCAAGAAAGGCACCTAATGATCGCTCTAGAGCTGTTACGTAGAGGACAAGTGGTCTTCCTTCAACAGGTGGCATAAGTACTGGTGGAATCAAGAGATATTTCTTGAGAATATTGAATGCTTCTTGACATTCTTTAGTCCACTGGTAAGTGACTCCCTTCTTCATCAATTTGGTAAAGGGTAAACTTTTGCCTTCCAAATTGGCATTGAAATGTCGAATATAGGCTAAGTTTCCTTGAAGTCCTCTTAATTATTTCAAATTTTGAGGAGGTGACATACCAAGGATTGACTTGGTCTTCTCAGGATCGAATTCAATACCACGATGGCGTACAACAAAGCAGAGAAATTTTCCTAAGGTTACCCCAAAAGCACATTTTATGGGGTTCATCTTCAAATTATGCTGTTGAAGCTTGCAGAATATGACTTCCAAATCATCCATGTGATTAGAACATTGTTTGGATTTAACCACCAAATCATCTACATAGCATTCAACAAACTTCCCTAAGAAGGGTTTGAAGATATGATGCATGGCGCACTGATATGTTGCACCTGCATTCTTTAACCCAAAGGGCATTACCCGGTAACAAAACACACCCTGGGGGGCTCTGAAGGCTGTGGATTCCTCATATTTTGGGGCCATTCATATCTGATTGTATCCAGAATATCCTTCCATGAAAGAAAGTACTTCATAGCCATCTGTTGCATCAATTAAAATTTCTGTAATCGGAACCGGGAAATCATCCTTGGGACAATGCCGATTAAGATCTTTGAAATCAATACAAACTCTAATTTTTCCATTCTTCTTCTTTACAGGGACACTATTAGCCAACCACTTGGGATACTGAACTTCTTTGATGAAGTTAGCTTTGATAATATTATCCACTTCAGCTTCAATTTTAGAAGCATAAGTTGGGTGTGTTCTTCTCGCGGCTTTCTTAAATCCTTGATGTTCATCTGGTAAACCCAAATGATGAGTAGAAACATCAGGATCAAGCCCGAGAATTTCTGTATAGTTCCAAGAAAAAATATCCCTATTTTTCTTTAGAAAATAAATATACATCTCTTCCTCTTCAAAGGTCATGGCCACACTAATTAAAGTGGGGCATGGATCTTTCTTTGTACCCAGATTTATTTCTCTGAGTTCATCCACAGTGGTAGAGATACCCTCTTCAAATGTTGGATGAGCATCTCTGAGATCTTCCTCTTCTTCTTCATCATGTGTTATTTATTCTGTTTCTACTTGCATAGTAGATGACAAAGTAGAATTTTAAGGATCATAAGAGATGTCAAAATTTGCACATTTTGAAGAGGAAGCTTCCATTTTTGACCCTATTGATGATGAAGAGTTTTCATTGGGTAATAAAGAGGAAATGATGGATTGAGATTCGACATCATTGTTCAACTCTAATGTTTCTATAACTCTTTCTGGCCTAATTGGAGAAGTATAAACTTGTTGGATTTCAGCAGATGAAATGAAGACATCACCATTTGTGCTTTCATTACTGCTTGGTGGGTTACCAATTTCTCCCATGTCATCTGGCTCGATTGCCGTAATTGACATTACAGATCATTCCATAAGAGTATTTTGATTTGAGTATAACTTTTCAATTTGACGGATAGGAAACACATAATCCGTACTCACATGTGTAAATGGATTTACTGGAATCTTCTCAAAACCATATGGAGCATTAACTTTGGTAATTTCCTTTATTGTGGATTTCTCCATTCCCTTCATGTGATAGAATTCCGCCTCAATGTATTGAGACTCACATGTATTGAATGGAGCCTTATCACCATATAATGTTCCAACTTGACCATCAAAACAGTATTTGAGACATTGATGGTATGATGAAGGGATAACTGCATGCTGATGTAGCCAGGTTCTTCCAAGAAATACGTTGAAAGCTGAGTCTTGATCAACAATCATGAAATCTGAATTGGATACAAGATTTACAAACTGAGTTCTGAGTGTAACTTTGCCCAGTGGTTCTTTTTCATTTTTATCATATCCTTGTAACATCATAGTAGAAGGAGAAAAATCAGATTACGTGAGGCCCAATCGACGAAGTGTACGAATGGGAATGAGATTGACTCCTGAACCATTGTCAATGAAAGATCTTCGGACGTCTACACCATTGAACATTCCAGATAAATAAAAAGGTCTGATATGCCCATGCACAACATCATCTTCATCTTTATCAGTAAAATATATTATTGCATGGCATTCTGCAGGATTATTCTCTATGTGATAGACTTCAGATGCAACAATTTCAATTTCAAACATCTGAGGACTTGACAAAGCCTCGATGAGTGCTTCCCGAAGATCTTTTGACAGATTCAAAGCATCCAAAATTGATAACTTGGCTGGTACTTGGGAAAAGTGTTTCAATATATCATACTTTTGATCCATAGGTCTGCGTTTACCAACAGGAATATGTGGTTTAGCAGGTACCGTGGAAGCAGATGCGTTGGAAGTTGATGCATCTTGTATTGGGATAGGAGTTGGAAACATCCTTGGTTTTGGAAGATTAGACCGATTAGATCCATTTACTTGCTGAGAGGAAGAATATGGAACCTTCAATCGGTCTTCCAAAATAACTGTGCCAGGACTGAATTTGCTATTGGTAGAAGAACTTGCTTGTTCTTGCTGAGCTCGTTGAAGGGCTCTACCATGAGTTTCTGTTGCATACACAGTTCTAGCAGGGGTAGAATTGGGGTAGTGGATTCTGAAAGATCCATGTCTTCTCCTGTATTCTGAACCTCTGGAACTTCCTCTGATTCCCTTGTTTGATACAGGGAATTCAGGCTCATCAAAATTGAAACTGCGACTGGCATATGGATCTGTTAATTGAATAATATTAACAGAACCAAAGATTAACTCTTCGTCTAATGAAGACTCTGCTTGATTAGCATCTTTAGGCTATTCTATTTGGTGGGGCGGTGCCCGTGTCTTTGAAGTAGATGACATGAAGTCTTCCAGAGTCAAAGACAACTTAGGCTTTGACACATACTCATCTTCTTCTGATTCTGTTTTCTTCTTTGAATTATGCCGTTTCTTTGAGGAATTTCCCTCTGACAAAGAGGATTTTTCCACAGCATTCATGGCAGAAGACACAATTATTTTCTTTAATTGTGTTTGCAAAATATCAGGAGTTTGATTGATTGTCTTTATGACCATCCAATCATCATACTTCTGTGAATTTTTGCTTTTGACTTCTTTCCATTCACCTTCCTCCTCTGGAACTATAGCAGTAACACATGCTACCTGAGCTGAAGAACCTTTCAATTTGACTTGTCCCGAGTCGACCATCTTTTGGAGGAGTTCTTTGAAGACAAAACACTCCTGGATCGGATGCCCCAACATTTGATGAAAGCGGCAATAATTGGGACGGTCTTCATCTCCCTTGTTTGGCATTTTGTGCCTTGGAAATTGAACCAGATTATTTTCCAGAGCCGAAATAAAGTAACCAGGAACATGTTCATTTCGGAAAGAGTATGTTTTTCTCTTCAAATCCTGAAATTGTTTTCATCTTTGATCTCTTTGATCATCTGGATGAAACGGCCTTTGTTGTTGGCACCCAGGAGGTGGAGCCCTTTGAGAAGATGAAGGTTTTGAAGTAAAAATAGGTACATGCACTTGTTTAAGCGTAACTGTAGCCGTTTCTGCTTTACCCATTCTCCTTCCTGGAGCTGATGTAATTATATGAGATTTAGCCTTATCCTGTATAAGGTAATCTTCAATCTGCTGAGCGATTGATGTAAGGTCTCGAAACCCTCCTGTGTATTTCACAGGGATTAATGGCGTGCATAATTCATCACGCATATTTGCCACGCAGATTGAAAACAATTCTTCTTGAGGGAGTGATAAAATCAAGGAATATGTTAATCCCTTCCAGTGAGCAATGAAATTATAGACTCTTTCATTCTCCCTTTTCTTACAGTTTTTGAGATCGAAAACTGTTGTCTTTGGAAAAGTTGAGTTGAACTGAAGGAGGAATTTTTGGCGAAGATCCTCCCATTCTGTAATTGACCGGGATTTCAAGCTTGTATACAAAAAAAAGCTGATCCTTGCAAGGTTCGCACGAAGCATTTGAGTTTCACTACTTCTTGCTACTCCGGAGTTCCCATCATAGGATCACAACAAGACACGTAATGCGTCAAATGTTTCTCATGATCTCCTGATCCATTGAAAATAGGGAATACAGGATTCCCAAAACTGGATGGAGGAGAAATTGAATCTACCCATTTAGCGTAAACTTTCTTTTCTGGTTGAACTTGTGCACGTTTCCCTTCCATAGTTTCTAACCGAGTTGTTAATGACTCTATAGTTGTTATTAACTTTTGAGAAACATCCGGTTGAACTTGGACTTGGGTAGGTGTAATGACTGGAGCTTGGACAGATGTGGCGATTGGTGCTGCAACTGATGGTAGCACTGCCAACTGTTTTTGTACTTGACCCGTAGGATTAGACCTGTGAGGGTGTACTGAAAGAGGAGGATATTCCTGATCCATATCAGTAGCTGCAACAAATTCCTTTGACTGACTGACTCCAGCATGCTTAAGAAGAAGACTACTCTGAAGTAGTTCTCCATTAAACCTTCTTAATTCCTTCATTTCTTCCTCTTGTTATGAAAACCTTTGCTCTAGTGAGAGCGATTGGCCTTCTTCAGAGGAAGGATATGTAACCTGATTCTTTCCCCTTCCTTTGTTAGACCCTTTTCGTAGAGGGGGAAGTGAGTTACTCGAAGGATTACCTAGGTTCTGAGTAATCCTTTGATTTCGTGTACGCACACCTTCTTCATTTGTATTGGTGAATACATCTCCTTGAGCAGGAACCTCTTCATCTAAGTCCCCTGAGTGAGCCTCATCTGGTGGATTAACAACAATGGCATTGCTGACATTGATTGATTCATAACTCATCAAATCCCTCCTATCATCATTTCTCTGATATTGTCTTCTTCCATGTCTTTGATAAGACATTGCCTTTTGTTGATTCAATCCCTCAGGAGTTTCTTGACGAACCATAATTTGGAGGGAATCTCTTGATAATTTGGCTCTTTGTTCCTCTTGAGGATTCTTCCCCAATCTAGAAAAGACAGACGTTCTCTGAGGAGGGGATTGATGATTTGAAAAATTCCCATGTCCGGTGGACTAGGGCTGTTCCTGCTGTTCCCGCTCAACTCCTAGGAACCTATTTGTTGATTCTGAGGGTTGGTTTAAAAGAGTTCCCAGTCTGGAGAGCTGGGGTGGTTCTTGACATGCTATGTCTGAGAATTTTTTGAAAGTCCTCCTGATCTTACGAACCTTAGTCCGGAAATTAGTTGGATGCATTAACCTGTATCTACTTTTATCACCCAGTTCAAAAGACCGTTGGATGATTTCTGACACTTCTGTCACTTGGTGACGTGCTTGATCCAAACGAGAGGCCTATTTAATATTCTCGTTTTCTTGATGAAAGAGTAATTCAACAACTTGTTCTCTGTGTTCTTGATTTTGAGAGGAACTAGTTGAAGCCTGTTCTTGGGAAATATTTTGATTACAAACAAAGCCCATTGACTGTGGCCGGTTATGGGAAATAACATTGCATGAGACCATTTTCGGCGGGCTTTTTTGAATGGAGAGCACTGTAAAATGTAGTGCTCCATGAACACCCCACCCTCTGACATGAATACCAGATGGGGCATTGGCAATTAATTGATGCAATCTTCTTAGTGCGCCAAGGCATGAATGTTGAAGGGCTCTCTGCTGCTTTTCAGCCTTCGGATATCGAGAGACTGATAGAGACGCCAAATAAATTTGACTTTGTAACCCTTCTATTATCTTAAGATGATTTTGATATTCATCATAAGATAATACCTTCTTTTTCAACTGACAAAGAGTTTTCCATACGTTGAGACGAATATCATGAATTTCATCTTCCGTCAACATTTCTGGAATATTATACTGAGAGTCATCCAGAGGCCAAAACATGACTGGTACTTCACCTTTTTCCAATTGTTTTCACATGTTCAACATTTCTTCTTTATCATTAAATGAAGATTCTTCTACCTGTTTTGACCAGAGTTGGTGTTTCCTTGTTGCTTCATCGGATTCAACAAGATTGGTAGAGAGATCATTGATCAAAATAGAAGATGCATGACTTAGGGGTGGTTCAGAGAATGACCTACACCCTGGGATATCTTCTGATTGAGAAAGTATTTCACCTGCTAGTGATGAAGCATCATACATGACTGGTTTCACATTTTCAAGTGCCTCAAGATAAGAGGTCTTTCTCGGCACTACATTGTCCACTGGAGCATTCTCCAGGCAATGTGCATCACTACTGCATAGAGGACTTTCGCAGTGAAATTCATCATCATGGGGAGGACCACCATAATGGGTTACAACAAAAGATGAAATCTCTTACTCCTTGGTCTTCTGACCACACATAGGGTTCCTGTGGCTCTCATCTGAAGATGAAACTTCGAGATCGACCGAATTGTCATGAATCAAGCCTTCATGAGGAAGTGTCTGTTGAAGACCTTCGGAATTAATGTTCCCACTATTGGGAAATGAGGGAGTAGAATCTTGAATTTCAATAGATAATTGTCTGAGGGCTTCAAGAACTCCAGCATCGAGCAAGGCCTTGTTACAGATTGGCCCTTGATCTCCTGACTGTGCTGGGTGGGTCTTTTTCTTAGACACCTTCTTACTTGTTTTGGAAACCACTTGTTGATGAAAGTGGCTACTCTGAGCAGATGTATGTGCCTGATCAGGAAATATGGCCAGGTAAGACTGACGATCTCCACTCAAATCAAGTGTATGTGCCTGACTTGGTTGTCCTTATGATATGGGGGAGTATGCCCCACAACCCTCTTGGACTGGAACAGATGTGTGTGTCTGTTCCGGAGTGAATTGTTGATGTGTCACTCCACTGGAAGGGATAGATTTATGTGTCTTTCCCTGAGATACAGCTGATGTTGTTATAATATCCTGGCAGGTATCCAGAATATGAGCAGGGATTTGCTTCTTCTCTTTCACCATTGATAGAATATGCTTGGTGACTTCAGCTGCCAGAACGGGAATATACGTCCATTATGGGCTTGGAGCAGGTGTATGTGCCAGCTCTTGTCCCCCTTTTCCTATCAGTGAATCTTGACAGTACTCAAGTGTGGGGGAAGAGAGTTGAGTCTACTTCCTATTTGTTGTTGGGGCTTTCCTACTAACTTCTCTGAATGCTACCAAGTGAGATTGTTGGTATGATTGATTAATACTAGCAGGTGTATGTGCCTGCTGATTGCACTTCGCCAAACGTGGTTGACGAGATCCACCATATGTAGTCAGATGAGCCTGCTGACTAGCTGATGATGTATAAACAGGTGTATGTTCCTGCCTATAGTACTCCGCCATAATTTCATGGTGGGATTGGCGTGATGCTGCCAGACGAGTCTCCTGGACAACAGAATTAAAACAGGCAGGTGTATGTGCCTGCTCATTGCTTGCCACCAACTTAGGTTGGTGGACTTCTCCGGTGATGGCAGAGATGAGAACCTGCTCACTGTTGACCGGATTCCGCCTCTGGTGGTTCATCTTGCCTGCTCGGGTTCAAGGAACCTGAGCCGAACACCTGGAGTTGGTTCCCTCATCATGTTGAGGGCGCACTGTCGTACGATTATGGCGGCGATTGTTAGTGGGAGACCTTACAAAGGAATCCTGTCTTCTTGAATTAAGGCCCTTAGGGACCTGATCATTCACTTCCTCAGAATAAGGTAGTGAATGGTGATTGCGTTCCGGGGATAATGACCCGAAACGGTTGGAGACGGTAGTCAGCACCGCCTGTTTCTTGATCACTGGTCGTCGTTGTCCGGACGACCGGTCTGAGTTGTTCACTTGGAGGGCTTTTCAGGCAGCCTCCAGAGTTGGGATGGTACCATGTTGATGTTACTCCATAACCAGCACATTTGATACCCAATGTTGAAGACGCTGAGTGTGTGATGTCATCCTTAGAGCGGATGACGATCCCGCAGGAATAACAGCAGTGGCATTTACAGCAGCAGTATTCACAGGTGTGAATTTGAGAGCAGGCATTATGAAAATGAAGAAGATCTTGGAAAAGAGTGCATGTTTGATATAACAGACGTAATCAAGATAAATTCAGCTACTACATATTTTGGATGAGCACATATGTTATTGACTTTATTGTTGTCCCTCTCATTGAGTTTAAATAGGGGCCTAACAAATTGGTAAAACATCCTTTTAATTTGGTTAAGGATTCACGTCGGGTTCACTATTTTTTGTTTCTCTCGGAATTCAGGAATGACCTCCTTGATGGGAGGTTTAAACGTTCTGATTGGTTTCTAATGGGTTTGTTCGTAGAACCGGAAACATCCAATGATTCCACATTCATTCGGACCTACTTTCCAAAGGTAGGCGCTCATTAGTTTGTGGACTGATAAGGCTTAGGAATTTTCATTGGTCAAGAGGATGGGAGGTCGGACTCATCACACCTTTTTTAGGGGAATTATTGTCTACTCCAGGACTCTCTTTATAGATTTAAGTTATGTTCGTGAATCCTTATTACGTTACCAAGTATAAAAATGAGTTTTCCTTTAGATCTGACAATCAATGATCGATATGTAGGAAATTTAGAGAATCTTTTATATGTATTCTAGGTTCATCATCGATAGAGAATCATCTATATTTATTAGAGATTCTTGGCCAATGGCACCCTTTGACAAATTTATATAGAAGTCTCTTGGTCATTATGATGACCATGCTGGTTTTAAATCCACTCAGTAGGGCACTTGATGTATATTTTCATTCAGAAGGACATGGGTTATTTCAGAGTTGGGATCGAACCCGCAGATGGGCTACCTACGTATCCTTTGTTTTTTGGAAAAGGAATCATAACCCACGTAGTTCGAGTAAGGGAGTATGAAGTTTATGATTGATGGCTCAAAGAAGGATTTCATAATTACTTTTACACTCTAATCTCACGTGAGTCATGCTCAATGTGAGAAACAAGAGGTATTGGTAAAAAATTAAACAATTGTTCCATGAAAGATGCAATCATAAGAAATAATATGGGGCTTATGTATGTATGACTACCCAGGTAAATGAAGATTTGGATTTACTTCATGGAAGAAATCCAGGAACAGGGTCCATAAAGGTATATGTTCTTTATGGAGATTTTGAATACTCTAACTTGGGGTTTACTCTTGAAAAGGGAGGCCTAAATTAGGAGAGGACTTATGATTGGGTTTTACTCCTGAAAAGGAATCCCAAATCAAAGGTAAATTTGGACTGGTTAAGAGAAATTAATACTGGGGCTTACTCCTGAAAAGGAGGCCCAGGTTAAGAGATTTGAAAAAAAATAAGGGACTTTGGGCTTACTCCTAAGGAGGATGCCCAAATTTATGACTGGGACTTATTCCTGAAAAGGAATCCCAGGTTAAAGGAATTATGAATAGGACTTATTCCTGAAAAGGAAGCCCAGGTTAGATTCTCTCATCTTAAAGGATGAGGTTTAATGAATGAAATCTCAATCTTTAGTGACATAAAGATGTATAAATCACTAGGTTTTGAGAGATATTCCACAGAATTCCTTTCAGATGAGGAAGTCAAATCAAGAAATCATGCCATAAATGGCTTTGAATAGTGTCTTGAAGAGTAAATCATGAATAGGAGAGGTGGAATGGCTTAAGAGGAGAAAAATGGGCAAAAAGGGAACCCAAAAAGGCAGGGGCGCGCAAGTCCTGGCAGGCGCGTATGTACTGCGTGGGCGCGCAAGTCTTGGTCGTGCAGGTATACCTGCGCGACATGTTGGGTACTTGCGCGATGTTCACTCAGCAGGGTAATACTTGAGCAGCTTTTGGTTAAGGCCTTTAGAATCCTCTTGAGGTTCTTCCAGGAGAGGGGCACACAGGTTCTATTGAAGGAGTAAGGCGGCGTGCAAGTGTGGCCATTTCCCTTAAGGGCTGGCCACCTAGGCGCACAAGTGTTGATGAGTTTCAACACTTAGGCCTTCCTCCCCCTCTTTAGATCTTCCGTTCTAGGTAAGAAATTACCTTAGAAGTGTTCTCGGAAGCTTTGAGAAGAGACCTGGGCACCGGGAGCTCAAATCTGAGTTTCTGGAAAAATTCCTCTCCGAATGGGGGGCCCACAGGGTCTATTTATAGGCAGGAGAAGACCCGGGCGGTTATCACTTAGGTCGCATAAGTGACTTGTGCGACCATAATGTTCCATGCAAGTGGACTTGCGCGACTATGAAGAAACTTGCGCGACTCATGGGCAATCTTCTCCTTGTTCATCCCTTTGTCGATTTTTGATATTTTCTTCAAAGGATGAATCAATTTGTTCTATGTCATTTCACTTTCCATTCTTTTAGACAATGTGAGGAAAAGGAGCGTCAACAATGTCACACTCCTATTTTTAATAACCATACTATTTTTTACATGGAGATAAGAAGATTATATTTTTTTATTATAAATATTAATATTAAATAATAATTATTTATCCTTATTTTGGTTTTTTAATTTTATTTTTTTATTGAATAAATTACAATAAATTCTTACACAACACTAACACAATAATTATTTAATTATTGAAAAAATTAAATAAATGAGAATAAAAATATTAAAAGTTGAATAATTTGAATTATTATGTGTTGTACCCAATTTTTTTAGATAAACATAAAATTTTATGGATGTATAATGTGATTATATTATAATTATGTATTTTTCTTGGTTTTCCAAAAGTCCAAGTAGATTAATAGTTCAAAAATTGACAATAATGATATTTTATAAAAATAATATTTTATTAAATTATTTAAAATCAGTATAAATATTTTAATTGGTAATTTTATTGTTATACGGTTTAAAATATAAACCATGGTCCATTTATGGGACTTTTTTCTATTTATTTCAATTATCACGACCCTCAATGTGTTAGAAACCTTATTGTTGCGGTAAGTGTAAAAAGGTTTAATGGGGGGTTAATACAAATAGATAAGGGAAAATAATAAAAAAAAATGTCCAAATTTTATTTTATGAGATTAATTAGACTAACCATTATATTATATTTCAATATTATCAATTTGGATCCATTTTTACATCAAAATTAATTTATATTAATTTAATTTTTAAAGATATTTTTAGAGTTCTCATCCCCTCTATTATAAAAGGAAACCTTTTCTTTTTTTTATCTATACATAAAACATCCTTTAGATCAAAACATTCCTACCAAAATCCCTTAAAAATATATATTCACATCATAGATTAATTTTCATCATAAAACTAACCCATAAATGATTTTGGTGGAAACCTTAAATGGTTTACCAACGATGAGGTATCATTCTTAGCCAAGTGTATTTGTTTAATTACCTTTTCCACCTCCTTAAAATATTATATAACCATGATGTTATAATAACATAAGTATTTCCCATATATATATATTATTATGTTAATTTTATAGAATATAACCATATATTACCTTTACAAAATGGGTATGGAATCCATCATTCGTGTGTGTGTAGGCTACCACATCACGAACCGATGTAATTCATTTTCTATCACCACCTCTCAAGGATGGTTATAATGATGGATCTAAATTATATATATATATATATATATATGTGATATTAATAAAATATTTAATATTCTTCAAATATGATTTAAAATTCAAATTCTTACCATTCCATCCATTGAAATATGATAACATCGTTTCTGTGTATGTATGGACTACCACCTCTACAAACTGATGTGATTCATTTTTCATTACCACATAACCTGGATGATATATATTAGTGAATTAAATAATATAATAATGTATATATAATGTTATTATCATTTTTAAAGACAAAATAATACTTATCACCATTCCATAATGATCTTTGAAAAATGGAAACATTACTCATGTGTATGTATGACCCACTATCTCTGAGACTATAACATAGTTCATTTTTTAAACATTATTTTGATTGGTTTTAAAAGTATTAATGATATATAAAACTAATAATTATGTCATTATAATTATTTTTGTTATGATGGAACAATTTCCCCTCAACCTTGGCAAACATGGTGAAGTGATTTTGAAATTAAAAATTGAACATCCTCAAAATACTCGACATGGAATTAATTTATTAAGTAATTAATTATTTAATTTAAATAAATGAGATAATTGGATTAATTATAATTAATTACTCCTCAATTTTTTCATTATGAAATTAAATAATTTATTTTATTTTGTTATATAGGTTTTAAAGGACATATATAGCAATTCTGTAGTAAAGGCAAGGGATTTCATCTCAATTTACTTTCATTATGGAATATTTTATTTTTTATGCACATAATTTATTTCATATAGTCTATATAAAACCCAGTTTTCATGTAATATCATGAATCCTTCCCGTTACATGGTATTTAATGTTTCAATTTTAATTTTTTATTCTAAGGGTATTTTAATTTATTGTTACAAAGTGGAAAAGTGGTTTTAAAGTCAATTTCCTTTCATTAGGTTATAAATATTTTTCATTGACTTTGTTATGAAATGATTATGTGTAAATTGACCTATAATTTTTTTATTATATATTATATATATTTTATTCATATTCAAATTATTTACACTTAATATTTTCATTGATTAATTCTGGATTCAATGATATGATCTTTTCAATGTTTATTCATCCCAAATTTTCTTTTCTGGGACATACATTTAGGATATGAAGATATATTATTTTATGATTTGTATACAATACCCATTTGACATGTTATATCATGAATATCCTTATGATCATGACATTTAATGTTTCATATGATGTTATTATTTCATAGGGATTATTATTGGAGAGTTACCTAAGAGACAAAGGCTTTATTTAATAATATTTATTCCATTCGTGATTGTTTATGTTTAAGTTACATTAGGGAATATCAAAAAACTTTTTTCCTAAAAAAATCCCTTTTATTATCATATAGTTCTGAATGTGTCATGCATGTTTGGTTTTATGTTTTCACCATATTGAATAAATAGACATTAAGAATGTTCTTTATATATTGATCTTGTATCTTTATTTATATCAATAATATTTATCTTTTAATATTTCTGTTTCTAAGAAAAATTTAAAATACTTTTTCCATTTTTTTTTCAAAAAATATTTTACATGATATTCTACCTTCTTTTATAATGTTTTAAAAAGAAAATTTCTTAATGTTTTCCTAATGGGTCACTGTATACTCCCTTTTTGAAACTCTTTGAAAAGAATGTTTATTTTTAACATGTTCATCATGAACATATTTTAACACCATCATGTTAAGTATTAATTTTTATCCTTCCATTATATGTTTGTAATGTTATTTTAACAAAATTATTTTCAAATTATTGTTTTAATTTATAATTTTTTAAAAGTTTTTTTCCAAGTAAAAATGATGTTTTCTTAACAAACGTTCTTAATGATAATTTAATGATATATTCATTCATCAATTTGAAAAAAAAATTGTGTCACATATTCAATATTAGGGATATTTTAAAATGGTACCATATTAATTCTTTATTTGGATGGATTATGATTTTCTCAAATATATTTCCATGGAACCTGTATCTTTTTCATGATTCAATGAAGTTATGAAATTAATAATGATTGATTCCTTGAGTTTTATGATGAAATGAATGCTCTTTATAATTTACTCATGTTCATGTAAATTTATGATGAATGAGAGAGCATGGTGTAGCTTATATAAAGGATTTAGCCCCATTACAACTCATGGGTGATCTTGATATACATTAGAAGATGGGTTTTCTTAGATAGCACTCCAATACATTGGGTAATGTTCCTTGTCATTATTGGAAAGTTGGAGGAAGTTACTAGAGGGTTTCTTTTATGGATTTAACTAGGATTTATTTATTCATGACTTAGGTTTAAACCATGTTATAAATAAAATGTTATAAGATACCAAAATATTTTATTCATTCTTGTTTTTGGGTTTTAATTATACATTTGATAAATATTTATATCACATGGATTAGGAGTATTGATTCATATGAATCCTATATTTTCAAAAGCACCATTCCATGTTACCTTATTGATTATCCATGTATTTATGGGCGATCTTTCTCAAATTTTATGACCGTACACTATTATTAGCGCTATTGGAAATATAGACAATACCAACGGTTCAAAACCATTGGTATAGGATGTAAAATCATTGGTATAAGATATACCAATGGTTTCCCAAACCATAGGGAAGTAAGGCGTTGGGAAATCCCTTTACCAACGGTTTAAGGAAAATTGTTGGTAAAAGGTGGTGGAAGTTTTAATTTCCTAACGGTTCCTCTAAACCATTGGCAAAAGGATTTACCAACGGTTTAAAACCATTGGTAAATTCATATTTTTGAGCTTATACCAACGGTTCAAAACCGTTGGTATAGATTTTTACCAACGGTTTAGATAAACTATTGGTATATATTCTTATATGGTCAAAGCATACCAACGGTTTAGAACCGTTGGTATAGATTTTTACTAACGGTTTAGATAAACCGTTGGTATATATTCATATATGATCCAAGTATACCAACAGTTCTAAACCGTTGGTATTGGGTATTTTCAGAAACAACACAGTAGCCTGCATACAACTGCCTCCACTTGATACACCTGCATAAAAAACATCACAAATAACAGCTAGAAATAGACTTCAAACACTACAAAAAACACATAAAAACATCACTCTTCCAACCATGCCATGTAATACAATTCTCCATTTCAATCTTCATATGACAAAAACTCTTCCAATTAACCTATTTCAATTTTTTGGGTTCACACATATCAATTTTTTCTTACTCAAAAAGGTTATTCTTATGATAGAAATTGGTGCATGAGGGGTATGTGTGATAAAGTGAATTAACAATGTGGTTAATATTTGTGCATTATCTAGAGTGATGCATGACTTGCATTGAATGTGATGTGGGAGGATGTCTAGAGAGGGGAGGGGGTTGTCCAGGAAGAGGAGAGGGGATATTTCCATGGAGTGAGTATGGGGGTCATGGAGAATGTGCAACAAAAATTTGTATTCAAATTATAGCATATCATCACATGCATTTGATGAGAATGAGCTAATAAGCTTACCAAGTCATTCATATAGTTCAAGACATACAAAAATGGAATAATCTCAAATAACATTTCTTGATCAAAGAAATAAACAAAGGAATGTGAAATCAACATGACTACATTTACATATCATCCATGAGGTATAACATTTAATCAAATTGTGATAGAATTATACATAAGGCATACGAGTCTCATTTACTTGCATACATAGTGGTACAAAAGGAAAATGTTATTAATGTTCGGGGGGCTGTCCGGGGTCCAAGGAGGAGGTTGGGGGGCTGTCCAGGGTCCAAAAGGGGGGGGGGTTGTCCGTTCACGTCACATTTGAATCATGGATCGTTGTCCTTAAGTTTCAACACAATTCGAATGCGTTTGGTCAGTCTGTCGTATGTCAGTTGTTGATTTCACATAAAATTAAGTCAATTTTTTACAAAACAGAGGCACTTTGAGTGGTTTCGGCCACACCGGGCCTCGGATTGAGGTAGGGTTGACTCGAACACGTCACATATGATACATGGATCATTGTGAAAAAGTATAAACACAATCAGAAGCTGTTTGATTGGTTTGACGTATGTACGTAAAATATTGTCTATTTTAAAAAAAATACATACACATGGAGTGATACCGGCCACACTGCACTTTGGATTGAGCCAAGGTTGACTCGTGCAAATCACATATAACCCATGGATCGTTTTCCAAAAGTTTCAACACAATCTGAAGGCATTTGGTCAGTTTCCCATATGTTAGTTGTTGATTTTACTTAAAAATAAGTCCATTTTGAACAAAAGAGAGGAAGTTTGAGTGGTCCCAGCCACACCGCACCTCGAATAGAGGTGAAGATGACTCGTACATATCAAATTTGACCCATGGATCATTTTCCTTATGTTTTAACCTAATCTGAATGTGTTTGGTTGGTTTGCCATATGTCAGTTGTTGATTTCACTTGAAATTAAGTCCATTTTTACCAAAATAGAGGCACTTTGAGTTGTGTCGGCCACACCAAGCCCCAGATTGAGGTGGGGTTGACTCGTACATATAAAATATGATTCATGGATCATTGTTCAAAAGTATGAACACAATCAGAAGCCGTTTGATTGGTTTGGCGTATGTACATAAAATATTGTCCATTATAAACAAAATACATACACATGGAGTGATACCGGCCACACCACACTTCATATTGATCCGGGGTGGAATCTTACACATCACATATAACCCATGGATTGTTTTCCTAAAGTTTCAATACAATCCAAAGGCGTTTGGTCGGTTTCCCATATGTCAGTTGTTGATTTCACTTAAAAATAAGTCCATTTTGAACAAAAGAGAGGGAGTTTGAGTGGTCCCGGCCACACCGCACCTAATATTGAGGCGAAGTTGACTCTTACACATCAAATTTGATCCATGGATAGTTTTTATTAAGTTTCAACAGAATCCAAATGCTTTTGGTAAGTTTTTCGTATATCAGTTGTTTATTTCACATAAAATTAAGTCCATTTTTAACAAAACAGAGGCACTTCGAGTGGTTTCGGCCACACCGGATCTCAGATTGAGGTAGGGTTGACTCAAACACGTCACATATGAGACATGGATCTTTTTACAAAAGTATCAACGCAATCAGAATCCGTTTGATTGGTTTGACGTATGTATGTAAAATATTGTCCATTTTAAACAAAATACATACACATGGAGTGATACCGGCCACAATGGACTTCGGATTGAGCCAAGGTTAACTCATACACATCACATATAACCCATGGATCATTTTACTAAAGTTTCAACCCAATCCGAAGGCGTTTGGTCGGTTTCCCGTATGTTAGTTTTTGATTTCACTTAAAAATAAGTCCATTTTGAAGAAAAGAGAGGATGTTTGAGTGGTCCTGGCCACACCACACCTCAGCTAGAGGCGAAGTTGACTCGTACATGTCACATTTGACCCATGGATCGTTTTCCTTAAGTTTTAACATAATCTGAATGTGTTTGGTCGGTTTGCCGTATGTTAGTTGTTGATTTCACTTAAAATTAAGTCCATTTTTAACAAAACAGAGGCACTTTGAGTGGTGTCGGCCACACCAGGCCTCAGATTGAGGCGGAGTTGACTCTTACACATCACATATGAGTCATGTATCATTGTTCAAAACTATCAACACAATCAGAAGCCGTTTGATTGGTTTGGCGTATGTACGTAAAATATTGTCCATTATAAACAAAATATATACACATGGAGTGATACCGGACACACCGCGCTTCGGATTGAGCCAGGGTTGACTCTTACACATCACATATAACCCATGGATCGTTTTACTAAATTTTCAATACAATATGAAGGCGTTTGGTCAGTTTCCCATATGTCAGTTGTTGATTTCACTTAAAAATAAGTCCATTTTGAACAAAAGAGAGGGAGTTTGAGTGGTCCCAGCCACAACACACCTCATATTGAGGAGAAGTTGACTCATACACATGAAATTTGACCCATGGATCGTTTTCCTTATGTTTCAATATAATCCTAATGTGTTTGGTCAGTTTGTTGTATGTCAGTTGTTGATTTCACTTACAATTAAGTCCATTTCTAACAAAACAGAGGACCTTTGAGTGGTGTCAGCCACACCGGGCCTCAGATTGAGCCAGGGTTGACTCGTACACATCACATATGACTCATGTATCTTTTTGAAAAAGTATCAACACAATCGGAAGCCGTTTGGTCGGTTTGACATATATACGTAAAATATTGTCCATTTTAAACAAAAGAGGGACAATTTGGGTGGTTCTGGCCACACCGCACCTCGGATTGAGGAAGGGTTGAATTGTACACATCACATATGACGCATGTATCATTTTCCTAAAGTTTGAACACATTTAGAACGCATTTGGTCAGTTTTTCGTATGTCAGTTGTTGTTTTCACTTAAAATTAAAGTCATTTTGATCAAAAGAGAGACATTTTGAATGATACCATCCACACCGCGCCTCGGATTAAGGCGGGGTTTACTCATACACATCACATATGACCCATGTATTTTTTTTCCTATAGTATCAACACAATACGAGGGCGTTTAGTCAGTTTCCCGTATGTTAGTTGTTGATTTCACATAAAAATAAGTCCATTTTGAACAAAAGAGAGGAAGTTTGAGTGTTCCTGGCCATACCGCGCCTCAGATAGAGGCGAATTTCACTCGTACACTTCAAATTTGACCCATGGATCGTTTTCCTTAAGTTTCAATATAATCCGAATGCATTTGGTCGGTTTGCCGTATGTTAGTTGTTGATTTCACTTAAAATTATGTCCATTTTTAACAAAACAGAGGCACTTTGAGTGGTGTCGGCCACACCAGGCCTCGAATTGAGGCAGGGTTGACTCGTACATATCACATATGAGTCATGGATAGTTGTGAAAAAGTATCAACACAATCATAATCTGTTTGATCGGTTTGGCGTATGTACGTAAAATATTGTCCATTTTAAACAAAAGAGGGACAGTTTGGGTGGTTCCGGCCACACCGTGCCTTGGATTGAGGTGGGGTTGACTAGTACATGTCACATATGACCCATGGATCATTTTCCTAAAGTTTCAACAGATTTGTAATGCATTTGGTTGGTTTTTGGTATGCCATTTGTTGTTTTCACTTAAAATTAAAGTCATTTTGAACAAAAAAGAGACATTTTGAATGGTACCATCCACACCGCACCTCGGATTGAGGCGGGGTTGAATCGTACATGTTAAATATGACCCATGGATCGTTTCCCTATAGTATCAATAGAATCTGAATGCGTTTGGTTGGTTTACCATATGTCAGTTATTGATTTCACTTAAAATTAAGTCTATTTTTAATAAAGAAGAGACATTTTGAGTGGTGTCGGCCACACCGAGCCTCATATTGAGGCGGGGTTGACTCATACATGTCACATTCGGGGGGTGTCTGGGGTGGGGGGTGTCCGGGGTCTAGTGAGGGGGTGAGGTGGATGTTTGGGGGGCTGTCTGGGGACCGAAGAAGAGCGTCGGGGGCTGTCTAGGGTCCAGGGAGGAGGGAGAGGGGGGGTGTCTGGGGGGTGTCTGGGGTCTATCCTGGGACCATAGAGGAGGGTGGAGGGGCTATTCAGGGGGATGTTTGTGGGGCAGTCCAAAGACCAAAGAGGATGGTGGGGGCTGTCAGGGGGGATGTTCAGGGTCCAGGGAGGAATATGACATTTCAGTGGGAGGGGAAGGGTCTAGTCGGGTACGCGTAGATGCTCGTCTACCTCTAGTACGAACCTCCCTTGTACCATCGGCCTAAGCACTGAAAGAATGGAATAATGAAAAGTGCACATAATTATGTATCTATAAAATCTACACATAGACAGCACATAGCCGTATCATGTCATAAGAAATAACACAAAGGATCAGAAAAAATAGAAGTAGTCATGCAGAGTAATGACAAGTGCACATACAGATCAGAAGCAGCTAAAAAATTGTTGCATACATTCCATGTTTATTTCCTAAAACAAAGTAAAAAAAATAAAAATGATGAAACTCTAGAACATGGGTTTCCTCCCAGGAAGCTCTAAGTTTTACGTCTTCAGCAAGATGGATGGACACTGGTCAATCATCTTAGTCCATCAGCTCAGAACTCCTATGCCTCTTACAAGAACTGGTGGCCGTGTCATCAAGATCACAGGGATGCTTAGTGGGATTGATCACTTCATGAGCATAGCGAGTGTGAATATGGTGTGGAAGTAAGAGAATCTGGCGCTCGTCATCAGCCAGATGCTGAGTCACCTATCGTGCGAGGTCAGATGGAGACGGGACGTGCACATCGATGATCATGGAAGAGGCAAACAAGCTAGAAATTGTTGGTTAAGCTGCATCCACAAATAGATTCATTTTTATATATTAGAACCTTTATAAATGTTTTTCCCATTTTTAAAAACAATTAATGTGTGAAAATTGCGAAAAATAACTTATCGGATATATAAAAATGGATTTGCTCATGGACATGATGCATAATATCTCAAATATTCTTCATTGGATCCCAATTTGAAATTCTAATCCATTATCAAATGTCTTATATCAATTTATTTTTATTTGGATTCTTATGGTTGAGCACTTTTTGTAAAATCTAGCCAAGGTTGGATAGACTAGTGACTTGGCATACAATTGGATGTTATGTGGTGAAAACCACATTATAAGCATTGTTTAGGATATTATTGAGGTGGTTTGAGGATCAAATCTATCTTTTTAGAGAAAATCCAGCATGTCCAAGTTTGGTGGTCAATGTTTTGAAGTGGGGGGTATTTCGTGGTTGAGGAGTGGGGTGAGGGGGATGTCCAAGGTCTAGAAGGAGGGGTGAGGGGCTGTCCAGGGTCCAGGAAGGGGGTGGGGGCTATCCAGGGTCAAGGAGAAGGGGAGAAGGGGCTATCCATGGTCCAGGAAGGAGGGGGGGCTGTCCAGGGTCCATCGAGGAGGGGGGCTATCCAGGGTCCAGGGTGGATGGTGGGTCCTAGGGTCCAGGAAGGAGGGGGGGATATACAAGGTCCTAGGAGGAGGGTGGTGGGGGTTGTCCAGGGTCCAAGAGGGGGGCTGTCCAGGTTTCAGGAAAGAGGGGGGGGGGGGGCAGGCTGTCCAAGTTCCAAGAGGGGGTGACTGTCCAGGGTCCAAGAGGGGGTGTCCAGGGTCCATGAGGAGTGGGGGCTCTGTTAAAGAGAAGAAATCCCCAAATAATTCGTTGAAAATTAAATAAACTTAATCCAAAAAACATCACAATTCCAATCCATCACCCTACCAACATCAAATTCATCCTCAATATCACTAACCTTCGCATGCCATAAACAACACAACCTAGTTTATACCAAATTAAAATAGAAAACAAAAATAATAGATTCAAAACATTAAAACTAAGGTAGTACATACAGATTTAGAGTGTATAACTACAAAATTGTTTGATTTAAGATGGATTTATGAGTGGAACGAGTTTCTGAGTCTTTGAATAGAGAGATCCCTCACGTTTAGGTCAAATCAAAATAGAAAATAAAAAATAGATAAAGAACATTATAACTGAGGTAGAACTTACAGATTTAAAGTGTAGAACAGAAAAATTGTTTGATTGAAGAGGATGGATGGAGTTTCGGAGACTGGGCAACGAGAGAGCGTCGGGAGAGCTTCAATTTTAGGGCTGCAGTCGGGCGAATAGAGAATTGGGGGATCTATGTATTTGGAGGAACTTTTCCCCAACGGTTTTTTAAAACCATTGGGAAAACTATGATTTACAAACGGTTCACTAAAACCATTGGTAAAGGTGGTGGAATTGGGAGATATCCCAATGGTTTTATCAAACCGTTGGAAAAAATGGGTTCTATTGGGAGATATCCCAACGGTTTGATAAAACCTTTTGGAAAAAGGTGTGTACTCCACATATACCAACGGTTTTCTATAACCGTTGGCATCAAAGTGTTGGTATAGCCCTCCATTCCAGTAGTGTATGTCATTATACCATTATTTTCATACTAATCTCACTGATTACATTGAATTGTTAATGCTTCTGTTTACCCATACTAATAATTTGATATAACCCTTATCAAGTTTCATTTTTAACATGTTAAGAATAATGATGAATAATGATTTAAGACTATAAATGTTTCATATTATAAGAAAATTGTGGGATATTAGAATACATATAATGGAGTATGAAAATTTGGTTATAGAGGAAAATAAACTCTCTTTTACTCATTAGTGATGTTTATATAATAGTTTTAAAAACATATAAAACATTAAACATAAATTGAAAATGGTTATATAGGTGATACAATATTAACATTTTTTATGTTTTAGAATTAAAAAATTGGATAAAAATTTTCAGTACAAAATAATTAAATATAAAGATTATGTAATTAGAACATGATCTAGGAGTGTGAGTTTAGGGATATTATATAGGGTACTTGGGATAATATCATTCCATAGTAGGGTAACTAAGAGAACATAGTTTCCTATTTGGGAACCTAGAATAATATATCAACCTACTAGGTGGTAGGGTTATGTGTTCATCTTAGTATGGAACAATAAGAAGTAGACACCCTGGTATAAAGAGGAGATAAAAGTGTCACCTTAGAAACAAGTTAGGGTGAATACAATATCCTAGTTGAAAGGAAGGTAAAATATGTTTCCACAATAACATGGTATATTGAATATAGATCCCAAGTGGTATTCCTAGAAGTGGTTTCTCCCATTTATAGAGGAATAGTTTAGGGTAATCCTATTAATATTGGTAAGGGAGAATAGGGAACCCTATTAATGGTAGGGTGAAGTGATCTCCATTGTATGAGGTCAGGAAAAGTGGCTTACCTTGTTATATTGGGTTAGGTGAATATGGATCCCTATTAATATTAGGGATAATTGGCTACTCTAGTGAAGGGAAATAGGTGAGGTATCACCCAAGTGAACATATTTGGGTGAATATTGCACAATAATGTAGGGTTTTTAGGTCAATTTCCTTCACTATATGTTTTTGTGTATCTAGGGGGTGTGGTTTTAATTTAGGGTTTGAATGTTTCAAAATTTTTGGTAACTCAATTACCATAGTTGTTAGTAATTTCAATTAGGTTTTATGAAAATTTAAGGTACCTGTATGGTGTTTGGTGACTAAGGTGTGTTGTGCTCCACATGTGTCTCTTCATCTTCTAAACGAAATAGTTTATCATCTTGAAAAAATTGAAGACTTATGGGGTTTATTAATTGGATTGTATATAAATAACTTAATAAAATAGTTTTACATGGTAGGTGGCTCATGTTGGGGGCTAGGAATTATATATGGGAAAACAAGTTCTCTTTTACAAGCAGACTATGTGATAGAGGAGGCACTACTGAAAACCAGATCTATACCAACACCACAATCACAATAGTTTCAAAAAACTATTAGGATACATTCACTATACTAATTTTTCTATGAATCAATTGGTATATGGAGATTAAGAGATGATTTCCCCAACGGTTCTATAAAATCATTGGTATATGGGTGTTTAGGAAAGATTTTCCCAATGGATGTATGAAACTGTTGGGATAGAAAACTCAAAATATCCTAATTGTGAGTGTCCTATGTAATGTCCCAGTTCCATAATCCACCTCGAGGCACCCCGTACCCGGTTGGTCACATGGACTCAAGCGCATTTCCCCAAATTCCAAAGGCTACCGTCTAACAACGAGGGCCTTGGGTGTGATAGTGGGGAAACTATGCCCTCATTAGCAGAGTACAAAACAGAAGATAAAAAAAGCAATAGAGAAAGCAGTAAACATCCATTAAAGAGTAAACAATAAAAGAATAAAAGTGTAAACAAATGGAGCACATATATAAATGATGCATGATACACAAGTCAAGGAAAGCAGCCAAACAAGTCACAATGATGGAATACAATAGTGTTAAACCAAATTTCAAAAGAAAGCAGATAAACTCCTCAGCATCATAAGCCATAGCTTGGTCCCATGCTCTCCTGCTCCATAGAAAGTCAAGTACCTGAAGTAGAAGGGTGATTTCCCTTATCTATACCTGCAACAATATAATCTATTTGGGCCCAAAATCATGTCCCAAACATGGTGTGAGACTAAATCCTGGTAGGCAACCACCACGATATCTATGCCTAATAGTCATTGAATATATGGCAGGTAAAAGTACAGAAAAATAGTAAGCAAGAAAGTACTCAACAATAAACAATCCCCATTTTCAAGCATTTAAGTCACAAAAGATAATCAACTAAACAAGAAAGTAGAAACTACAGGTAACCCTCTTGGTAGTTCTCATGTCCTTACCCCATTTGTTCAACCAACAAGTACTAGAAACCCTCTAGGAGGCACACATAGTATAACCCCTTTGGTTCAGCTAAAGTATAGACTCTCTGGGGAAGCACTCACCGTCAATTCCCCCTATAGTCTCGTATCGTACTAAAGGTGCTCTAGGGAAGAACTCAACATCTATTCCTTTTGGGGCCAACATTGAGGAACTACAGACACTCTGAGGAAGAACTCAATGTCAATTCCCCTTGTGGTCTCGCATCGTAAAATTATAAAGACTCTTTAGAGAGGCCCTTAAGTCTATTCTCCCTGTGGTCTATAACACTAGGTTCTCACGGCCCTGTGTAAGTCAAACATGTATAGTGCACATATCACTCCATGTAAACCTCAAGAACTACTTGGATAACATTCTAAGGCATATCAACATAATAGAACAACAGTTACACTATCCCACAGACTAGGCATGGAAACTGGAAATAGCCTAACATGAAAAACTAGACCAAATAGTCATGAACAGGAAAAACATGCATGGACAATACATCCAAGGCATAGAAATATTACCCTATTCACAAACAGTAACCTCTACTCAGGCATACAAGAAAAGTAGTCAAACAATAGGGCTAAATGGTAAACACGCAATACCTCGTTCAAGGGTACTGGTGGAATTCACACAAAATACTCCAAGACTTTCAACAGAAAGGAACACACCACCTACCTCGGGGTTAGAAGATCAATATACTTGAACCACAATGCTTGATTCTTCATAGAACATCGTATATCTATGAAAATGTATAAAAAATTCAACCCACGATAACTTAGAAAATAGGAGGATTTGGAAAGAGATGCTCTGGGAGAAGGAAGAACTCACTGCTGTGATTACAATGCAATCAACAGTGTTCGAATTAGAGGATAGATGGAGGCTCAGGGGCATGTCGAAGATCCATGGTTGCTCGGCGCTCTCGGATGAACAAGATCTAAGTGAAGTGCCTTATGTCCGTCAAACGTGACCACGATGTGTTTTACAAAAAAAAGAAAGTACACGAAGTGTAATTTTTAAGTATACGACATGTACTTACTATTTTCGTACTCTTCTTTAAGCGGCCTCCAAACACCCACACACGGCCATGTGCATGGCCAGTGCACGACTAGCACCTGGCTGCCTGCGGCAAAGAAGTAAATGGCGTGTACTCATAAAGTACATGGTGTGTACTTTGAAAATTTTCAGAATTTCCTCTCTTTCCCAAAAATGAAAAAAAAAGGAAAAACATACCTGAAAAGAAGAGCTGGGTTCTTACAAACTTCCCCCCTTAAAGAAATTCGTCCCTAAACTTCCCTAGTGCGACGTAGAATAAGAACCGCTGAACAACTCCAGCCACTATGATCGTACATCAGCCTCCCTCTCCCAAGTCTCATCTTGCACCCGTCTGTGCTGCCATAACACTCGTAGTAGAGGAACATACCAGCCACGAAGAACTTTCATACTGCAATCAACAATCTTTATAGGATGCTCCTCGAAAGATTCATCCACCTCCAACTCGAATTCCTTTGGTTGGATATCATGAGACGGGTCTGAAAAGTAATGTCGGAGCTGGGAAACGTGGAAGACGTCATGCATAGCCCAATACCTCTGATGTAACTACAACTGATAAGAAACCATCCCCACACTTTCCAACAACTCAAATGGTCCAACATACCTTGGTGAAAGATTACCCTGCCTCCTGATCCTTATGTGCCCGAACCTCGGTGTGACACGTAGGAAAACCTGATCTTCAACCTCAAACTCTAGAGGTTGTCTTTGATGATCATCATATGACTTCTATCGAGACTTTGCAGTAGCCATCCTCTTACGAATTGACTCTATCTGCTCTGTGGTCTCCTGAACAATATGAGGTCTCAGCAAAGCTGCCTCTCCTACCTCTATCCAACATAAGGGTGATCAACATGGCCTACCGTACAAAGCCTCATAAGGTTCCATCTGAATAGTTGCCTGAAAAATATTGTTGTAGGCGAACTCAACCTGGGGTATATTCTTCTCCTATGAACCTCCAACGTCCATAATGCATGCTCAAATCATGTCCTAAAGCACCTAAATCATACGCTCAAACTGGCCATCAGTCTGGGGTGTGTGTTGTACTCAAAAGTACCTGTGTACCCAAAGCCTTCTGAAGCCCCTACTAGACCCGAGAAGTAAAATACACATCCCTGTCTGAAACAATAGAGTGTGGAACTCCATAAATATGTAAAATTTCATAGATATATAGCCGTCCTAGCTCATCAACACTGAAGGTCTCCTTGATCAGCAAGAAGTGAGAAAATTTCATAAGTCTGTCAATGACAACCCATACAGCATCATTCCCTCGAGGTGACCTAGGAAACCCTATCACGAAGTCCATTGCGACGTCGTTCCACTTCCTCTCAGGAATGGGTAACTGCTGTAAATGACCTACTAGTCACTAATGCTCCTCCTTTACCTACTAACAAGTAGAACACCTCATGATGAAACTAGCAACATCTCTTTTCACACCTGGCCACCAATACTAGTGGTGAAGATCACGATACATCTTGTTGACGCCAAGATGAACTACCCAAACAGAGGAATGAAAATCCCGCATCAGCTCCTCGCATATATCTAATGGCACCCATAAACATCCCTAGAAAGGTAAGACCTCATCCTCTCCTACTGTCCATCCAGGATGAGGTTCATCTCCTGACACACTCTCCCACAAGACTAGGCCTTCTGAGTCTAATAGCAGCCTCATCTGCACCCGATCAAGAAGGGTAGAGGTAACAACTATAGAAGATAGAAAAGTCTGCCCATGTCTGTCGTGAAACTCCAAATGAATCTTAGAGAATAGATCCATAAGTTTCTAGTCACTGATGGCCTCTTGAACTGCCTGTATCTGAGTCAACCTGATCAACGTATCAGCCACAGTGTTGCCTTTCCCAGGCATGTATGCAAGCTCAAAATCAAAGGACTGTAGGTACTCAATCCACCTCCACTCTCTCAAATTCAAATCACACTGAGTGAAAATGTACTTGAGACTTTTGTGGTCATTAAAAACCACAAAATTCTCTCTCAGTAGATAATGTCTCCAACAACGAAAGGAAAGAACAACAGCTATAAACTCCAGATCGTGTGTCGGGTAGTTCCTCTCATGTGGCCTCAACTGTCGAGACCCATACGCAATGACTCCATCTCCCTTAATAAGAACAACCCCCAACCCAATACCTAAAGCATCACAGTAAACAATATAGCCCTTTCCTGGATCTAGAAAGACTAGTATCGATGCTAAATTCAAACTTCCTCTCAGCTCCTAAAAGGCTAACTCACATGAATCTGGCCATAAGAACTTCACGCCTTTCTTAGTCAGACCCGTCAATGGTGATACTATGAATGAAAAGTCATGTATGAAACATATGTAGTATCCAACCAGCCCAAGAAAACTCCTTACCTCAAAGAAGTTCTTAACCTACTCCCAGAAAACTACATCTCTCACTTTCTCTGGGTCTACTGATACTCCTATCTCTGAAATAACGTGACCAAGAAGTGAATCTGGTCCATCTAAAAGTGGCACTTAGAGAGCTTAGCATATAACTAATGCTCCCTCAGTGTACTCAAAAAGATATCAAGATGTGTAGCATGGTCATGTCAAGTGTGAGAGTACACCAAGATATCATCCACAAAGACCACTACGAACGAATCCATGTATGAATGGAACACTCGGTTCATCAGTGCCATGAAAAATGTTGGTGTGTTCATGAGACTGAATTGCATAAATAAGTACTCGTATAGACCACACCTACTCCTGAAGGATATAAGAGGTATATCTGATGGTCTAACGTGCAATTGATGATAATTGGACCTCAAGTCAATCTTCAATAATACCTAGGCTCCTTGAAGCTGATCAAAGAGATCATCAATCCTCAGTAAGGGATATCCGTTTTTGACTGTCAACCGGTTTAGATTCCAATAATCCACACAAAGTCTAAGGTGACTGTCTGCCTTCTTCATAAATAGGACAAAAAAACTCCAAGTATAAGTACTTGGTCAGATGAAACCCTTTTCCTAAAACTCCTCCAACTACTTCTTGAGCTCCTGTAACTCAGGTGTATCCATCCTATAAGGAGGAATGTACACTGGTGCCGCTCCTAGCACGAGCTCAATAGAAAAGTCTACCTCACGGTCTGGAGGTAAACCTGAAAAGTCCTCTAAAAAGACATCCCTGAAATGATCCACCACTAGAGGAAAGTCTAACTGTGAAGTCCCCTGGTCATCCAGATATATACTATAAACCTGGGCTGTAACTCCTCCTAGCCCATGATGCTTGGGTCCTACTCTGCTTGCCTGGACATCCCACTCACCCCTATGAAGAAAAGATCTTCCCTCGGGTGATATGAAACTCACCCTGCGACGATAACAGTCGGTGACTGCCTCGAAGGAAACTAAACAATCCATCATAAGAATGATATCATAGCGTATCATCTTTAGGAAATAGAGGTCCCATAGAAAGTGACACCCAGAAACCTCAAGAGAGCACTCCATGTACTGACGTACACTAATCATCCTTGTTTCTAATGGTGTGTCTAGAATCTAGATGTCGGCATAGGAAAATATGTAGAGACCAAGGCTCTACACAACAACAGTGGATATAAAACTATGGGAAGCCCCTGTATCAAAAAGTGAAAAAGATAAAACTCAGGCTACTATGATCGTACCTCAAACTGTAGAGGGTCCGAGATCCTGCTCCTACTGGGTCTGCTCCACTATACAAGTCTGAACTATACCATGGCCCCGTGATGCTGACTGACCACTCTGAGTTGATCTGCACTAATGTCGCTGATAGATCGGTGACTGACCACCATGACCTTGACCACCACCTTAGCCCGAACGGCTGAAAGAACACCAGTTCTCAAATAGGTGAGAAGCTAACAGATCTGCTGCTGAACAAGGAGTCATAGAAGAACCCCTTTCACCGACTTCTCGTGAAAAAACCCGACAAAAATGATAAAGGTGACCCATCTTGCCACAAGATTGGCACTCCACCGGGTCTCTCTAGAACTGCAGCCTCGTATGCCCAACCATTCCACACTAGTAGCATACCACCTGGCTACCTGAAGATGTGTCTCGCCTCCTCAGATGACCGTATAAAGACTCCCTACAGCGCTTCTTGTTGTCATCAGGCAAAGTACTAACTCTAGAAGCAGAATTTCCCTGGCTCTCAGATCTGAAATCTCTCAGATTGCGCTCTGTAATCAGCACCTAGTTGATGATGGAAGAGATAGAAGTCAAGCTGAAGATATTCACTTATGAGCAGATCTCCCGTCTAAGACCATCCTTAAAATTCCTTACCAAGAACAACCCATCTCCTCCATGGAGGGGTGTGAAACGCTGAAGCTCGATGAAATGAGAGGAAAACTCTATAACTGAAAGATTACCCTAATGCAGACTCTTGAACTCCCAGGATCGATCAGCCCTCAAGGTCTCTAGATAGAAGTAGTCATAGAAGATGTGCTGAAACCCCTCCCACGCCATAACCTGCTGATGACCTGCCTGTGAGATCACATCCCACCACCTATTGGTGGAGTCTCGTAACATGTAGGTAGCAAGTTTGACCCACATTTCTGGAGGCATATCCAGATGATCAAACATATTCAACATGGATTCTAGCCATGACTCTGTAACCTGAGGTCCTATTTCCCCTGAGAAGGTGGGAGGATGCGGCTTTTGGAAAACCCGTGTCAAGTCTTCCATAGATTAGGCAAGAGGTGGTGTTCCATGGAAGGTCTGCATCACCCTTAGAAAACCTTCCCTAAACTACGCATCAGCGCCTGTAACTGGTATCACTACTGGTGCCAACTCTGGCACAATAGGAGGATCTGCAGGAAGCCCCTGATCAGCCATATCTAGCATCTGATCACTACCCTGCAACTGGAGGACAACCGGAAGATGTCTTGGTGGAATTACTCTACAAAGTCAAGCACACACCATAGATTCAAGATTATCAAAGACTTAAAAATTGGAAGGATAGTAAAGGAACATAAGAAGAAAATCATTTATGTTTTCAAAAAATGAATCCCTGGTGTGTACTTTTCCTACATGGCGTGTTCCCTTAAGTCATTCACATGGGCATGTACTTCTTCCTTAACAGGCCATGTAACAACCCAAACACACGACATGTTATCCAATAACACGATGTGTACGTGAATATTCTTCCCTGCCAAAGTCCTTCTACACTGTTAAGCCACACGACTCTCTTTGGACAAGACTACAAGGTGTGTTCAAGGTGGACACAGTGTGTACTCGACAAGCTTCACCAGCCCATGTTATCAGTGACACAACCTGTGTACAATGGTTAAACTATATGGCGTGTTCCAGACAGACGCGATGTGTACTAAGAAGTTCCAACTGACCCGTGTTGTTAGCTACATGGCCGGCTACACAGCTAAAACTACACGACATGTTCCAAACAAACAAGACATGTACAAGAAAAGATAACACTGACCCATGTTGTTCGTGACACAGCCGGGTACCTGGGTCTGACTACATGGCATGCTAAACTGTTACACAGCGTGTTCCCACAATAAAATCCCCATGTCGTGGCTCTTCCCACACAACCTATGACATGGTTAGAGACTACATGGCTTGTACATGAAGTACATGGCATATACATAGGAAAAACTATTTCTTCCCGAATAGAAGAACACATAGCGTGTAGTAAAAACTACACATCATGTATTCTAGGTTTTTCTGAACAGTAAGCCTCAGAAACTACTTCGGAGCCCAGAAAAATACTGAAACACACATTGAGGTGCCAAATTCTGATCCGTGAGGGCCCATACTCCCCACAAATCAAAGTTTTTCATCCTGTACAATTTATAAATAAGAGAACAGTGTAATGATCCACCAAATTCCGGTCCATGAGGGCCCAAAACACCTCAAGAACCAAAGTTTGATGTTCATTAAAGTAAACCTCTACAAAAAAAATACTTTATCAAAGAGTAGGTATTTTTATCAAGGCAACTATCACAACAGTATGCATATTTTACACATCATCTATCATAACAACATGCAATCAATAATTCATCCTAGATGGCATGAAAAAAATGCATGACATGTGATTTCTAGTAAGTGAATTTATGATGCATGAGATGGAATACCATCATATCATCGGGTTGCGATAGAAGTAGAACCGTAATAATAATAAAAGTAGCAGGACAAACATGTGAATCACCCAATGGTGAAATCAAATAAACTATAAAATTTCAAATTAGTAAAATTTAAATAAACGAGGTAGTATGGATTTTCTCTCTACACGGGTTAACTACTCCTAGGCAAAACTTATTACCAAGTACCTATTCCATCCTATCCCTATCTATAGGCTCCAAACAGTAAGTCAAGAGAAAATAATTCCTCTGATACAAATATGTAACATCCTAGTTCCGGAATCCACCCAGAGGCGCCCCATACCTGGTTGGTCACATGGCCTCAAGCAGATTTCCTCAAATTCCAGAGGCTACCGACTAGTAGCGAGGGCCTTGGGTGTGATAGTGGGGAAACTATGCCCTCATTGACAGAGTACACAGAGGAATATAAACAAAATAAAAAGCGAACACAGTAAACATCCATTCAAGAGTAAATAGAGGAATACTAAAAGTTTAAAAAAATGGAGGACATATATAAATGATGCATGATACATAAGTCTAGGAAAGAATCCAAACAACTCACAATGCTGAAATACAACAGTGCTAAACCAAAGTGTGAAAGAAATTAGATAAACTCCTCAGCATCGCAAGCCATAGCTTGGTCCCATGCTCTCCAGCTCCATATCAAGTCAAGTACCTAAAGTAGAAGGGCACTTGACCTTGTCTATACCTGAAACAATATAATCTGTTTGGGCACAAAAGCATGGCTTAAATTGGGAGTGAGACTAAATCCTGGTAGGAAACCACCACGAGATCTGTGCCTAATAGTCAATGAATATATGGCAGGTAAAAGTACAGAAAAATAGTAAGCAGGAAAGTACTCAAAAGTAAACAATCCATAGTTTCATGCATTTAAGTCACAACAGATAAGAAACTAAACAAGAAAGTAGAAACAACAGGTAACCCTCTAGGTATTTCTCACAGCCTAACCACTCTGGTTCAACCAACAAGTACTAGCAATGCTCTGGGAGGCACAAAAAGTCTCACCCCTCTGGTTTAGCTAATGTATAGACTCTCTAGGGAAGCACTCACCATTAATTCACCCTATAGTTTCGTATCGTACTAAAGGCGCTCTGGGGAAGCACTCAATGTCTATTCTTCCTGTGGCCCACGTCGAGGAACTACAAACACTCTGAGGAAGCAATCAATGTCAATTCCCCCTATGGTCTCATATTGTAAAATTATAAAGACTCTCTGGAGAAGACCTTACATCCATTCTCCCTGTGGTCTACTACACTAAATTCTCATGGACCTATGTAAGTCAAACATGTATAGTGCGCGTATCACCCCAAGTAAACCTCAAGAACTACTTGGATAGAATTATAAGGCATATCAGCATAATAAAACAATAGTCACAGTATCCCACAAACTAGGCATGGAAACTGGCAATAGCCTAACAGGGAAAACTAGACCAAACGATGTTAAACAGGAAAACATGCATGGTAAATACATCCAAAGAACAAAAAATTACCCTATTCACAAACAATAACCTCTACTCAAGCATACAAGAAAAGAAGTCAAACAATAGTTCTAAACGGTAAACACGCAATACCCCGTTCAAGGGTATTGGTGTAATTTTCACAAAATACTCAATGACTTTCAACAGAAAGGCACAAACCACCTACCACGGGGTTAGGAGATCAATATACTTGAGCCACAACACTTGAATATCCTTATAACATCATAGATCTACAAAAAAGTATAAAATGTTCAACCCGCAATAACTTGGACAAGATGAGGAATTGAAAATCAATGCTCGGTGAGAAAGAAGAACTCACCGTTGTGATTCCAACGCAATCACCAGTGATCGAATCGGAGGAATTATGGAGGCTCGAGGGCTCATCGAAGATCCACGACTACTCAGCACTCTTTGACGAACAAGACCTAAAAGAAGTGCGTTCTGTCCATTAGACGTGACCCTGGTGCATTTATTGAAAAAAAGAAAGTACATGACGTGTAATTTTAAAGTACACGACGTGTAATTTTAAAGTACACGATGTGTACTTACTGTTTACATACTCTACTTTAAGCGGCCTCTGAACACCCCCACACATCCGTGTGTATGGCCGCTACATGGATAGCACCTGGCTACCTGCGGTAAAGAAGTACACGACGTGTACTCATAAAGTACATGGTATGTACTCATAAAGTACAAGGTGTGTACTTTGAAAATTTCTAGAGTTTCCTCTCTTTCCCAAAAACGACAATAAAAAGAAAAACATACCAGAAAAGAAGATTCGAGTTCTTACATCCTGCATCCATAAGATAGATCTGTCTACATGTTTCCCTTATAGAGAGCCTTCTTATTTGAGAAGTGATATCTGTCTACATTTTACCCTAAATGACAGACTACTTCCACTTAAAATTGGTAAGTTGTAACTAAGTTATGTCTTTTTCCTCCATTTTTTGTCTTTTTTATTCATTCGGTTTTGTTACAATATTTATTCATGTCTCTCCATTGGGTTCTCATCCGTGTTTTTGAATGGTTTTAACTCAATTAACACATCTTTATGGTGTGTGTTTCAATGAAATTGTTTTATTCTGAGTTAAATGTCTGTTATTTCATTATAAATTGATTTTTATTAAATGTATAGATATATGTAATATTTATATAATGATTTAAAAGCATTAAAATGTGTTTTGAGATTAGAAGAAATGGTTTCTCTCCTAAATATCATGTTTTCATGTTTGAAATTGAATATTTTTGTTTGTAAGAATTTATTAAATATCATTGAGATATATTGAAATATATTTAATGGTGGGTGATATATTTCGATCCGATTTCACTTTTCTTGGAGTGAAAACTATGTTTTATACATAAAATTTATTTAATGTGAGGTGTTGAACATGACATGTTATAAAAAGTTTTTTCTAATGAATTATAAAATGTTTTATTGAAATGAGTGTGTCGGTTTCCCCTTGAGATAATTAATTAATTGATATTTGAGAATTGGTTTAATATAAAATGAATTCATTGGGAAAGGTAAATTATTTTAAAGAATAAAATTCAGGTTTTTTGTGGTGGATTTGAAATATTTCAAATTTTATGTGAGATTTATATCTGTTTGTAAATAATTTTTTAATTCATATTTTTTAAAAATTAAAAACACTTGGAATTATGAACCATGTTCTAGCATTAAATACCTATTTGGAACTTTGTTTTTAAATTGTTAGTTGTGAAATAACATGTTAATTATCACATTTCTTTTTTACCCATTATGTGGGTTCTTTATGACTGCATGATGCATGTTCTCACCCGGTGTGGTAATATGATTCTCTACACCATATATGGTCACGATATATTGGATTATTCATTTTAAAGGTTTTATAAGTTATGGATAGTCATTTCTTATGTCTTGGTCTTAATACTTTATTACTTATTCATCATCATTACTTCTTTATTGGTCATTAGAATCTTGGTATTAAGCCCAAGTTCTATATTTATATTTCTTTAGAGGGTTCACTTGACACTAGTGGAACTCTAATCATGCTAGGAACTAGGGAATTGTGGGGTGTGTCATCACAATGAGGCTTGTGTAGGCCAGTTGGATGACTTGTGGATTGGGCATAACATATGCCAAGAATTGATTAATTAAAGTAAACTACTATATAAATAGATGTGTCTCACATTTGGGATCCCATAGTGGATCCCATGAAATGTTATATTATTTTATTTGTGGTTAAAATAGGGGATTTTAATCTATTTTTGGATTTTATCATCCCCCATTTTTTTATCTTGTTGCAGATCACATATATTTTCGGTATATGCTTAATATTTTATGACATAGTGGTTCTAGATTTGTTATAGTTGAGACATGTGGTATGAGAGCTATAAGATCTAGTCTATGTACCTAATTAAACCCTACCCCTTCTATATAAAAATATACCCCAATGGATTTTATAAACCATTGGGAAATTTCCCCCCAAAAATAGATTGGTCCTTCAATTTCCCCCTCCATAAGATTGCTTCCCTAAACTGAAGCCCCCTCTTCCCCAGCCTGCAAAACTTGTTCCACCAATAGATCCATCTTCAATAAAGTATTGTTTTTGTTCTACACTTCAAATATTTATGTAATACCTTAGTTTTAATGTTATTAATCTATTTTTGTTTTGGTTTTGGGTTTTGATTTGGCCTAAACAAGAGCTCCATGTGGTCATTCATAATATTATTTTACCTACTTTGGAATATTTATCTTCAGCAAGATTAAATGTTTCAATAAAGGGACCAATGAGGATTCTTTTCTTAATGAATTAGTTAGATAAAAAATGTTTTTATAATTTAATAACATAACATTGAGTACTACTAGTCTTGGATTTAAGAGTAACACTTAGTAGAAGGGTTTCCATTATATAATGTAGACATCTATCTTTTCAATGATAGAATACCATGTTTGGATTAAAATTAGGGATAATTTTCATATATCAATATTTATACAAACTTCTAGACTATATGTGACAGGATCTGGACATTTGACACTTTATGAACTAAATAAAAGTTAGTTAGCTTATTCCCAGTGTGAAATTTACCAAACACCTTTGTTACCCATACTCCTTAAATTTTGGATATCCACTCTTTGTGCCAACCCAGAGACTGCATAGCCTAGATGATCCAAGATCCTTCCTCCAAAATAAATTTGAAATTGAAAATAACTTCCCATAATATTTTTTGAATATGTCGAATGTGACTTCTTTAATTTTAAGAAAAGTTACGGTTATCTATAGGAGGGGATGAATTTTGACATTTCTAACCAATTTTGGGAGTTAACACTAACAATTTGAATATTTTTATATTTAATAAAAATATCCCCTCTATTACCTACACTATATAATCCTTTCATAGAACTATTTTAGCGGTGTTATTTCACTTGTTATTTAAAACCTTTATAGGTTATCACATATCAACCTATTATTTATGTTTCCAGATTAATTAAATAACATCTGTAATGTTTAGTATTGGATTTCCCCATTCATATATCATCAACTAGTGAGTTTTACCACTATAACTTATGATTATATGTTATTGAATGTTGTTATTCAGGGTGGGGTCAGACCATTGATATTTTTTATGGGATAAGATTTATCAATTATGGATACGTTTTTTCCACTTATTACCACTTCCAGTGTAATCATATTTTATATATAGAGGAATGATCAATGTGTTTTTTTATTTAAACTCATGAATATTCATTATATCTACCCATATGTTTTGTTATATTTTATCTTGACATGTACACCTCCATTATATACTCCATGGGACATTAGGTAACATGTTATGACTCATATTATGCTTTATATTATTTTTTCCTCACACCTACGAGATCCTTCATTTGAGTAAGGATTTTATAATGTAAACTCTATTTGATTTTACACATATGTTTTGATAATTTTTTTTCATAGAACTATGGGTTAATAATTATACATTTTCTCCATGTATATGTGTTTTTATATATATTCATATATTTTATGTATATATATTTTTATACCCACTATCAGATAAATTTGATAAATATAAAACTCTCTTTTTTTGGATAAATTATCTATATTTTACTTTGAGGATGGTGATGATAGATTGAGAGATGGTGGATTCCCCATTAAAGTAGGTACAAAATTATTTGTTCTCAAAGGGAAATACAAACATATGTTGGAGTATATTTGAGTATGGTGTGATAACCTTTACAAAAGGATAAAAAATCGGTAAAGCAAGTAAACTGTGAAAATAGAGAGAACCTCAGGAGAATCCAAAATTTACCCCTCCCAAGATAAAAAGTTCATTAATAATAGAAAAATGTTTTCACCCCTTCTCTTTCCCCCTAGAACCCAATTAAAATTAAGGATAATTTTCATCTTTCTCCATGTGGAGGACATCTATAGTCATTGGTTTTATTATTACAATGTGGTGGACCTCTATGAAATTTTTATTTAATATCCTAGAGAGGACCTCAAAAATTCATGTATTTATACCTTCATTTATCTTGTAAGATAATTATTCTCTTTATTCTATAATGAATTTATTCCATCACTAATACACTCAAAATCTAGTGATATAGATTTTTCATCTCGGATAATTTATTTTAAGGAAAAAATGATGAGGTGATTTTAGACACAACAACAACCATGCTGGTTCAATAAACTAAAACCTAATTATTTTTTTATTTTAATGATTTTAAATATTGTTTATTTTATTACTAATTAATTCTATTTTTATAGAAAATTTTATTTTTGGAATATTTATCAACTTGCACTATGTATAATGTCAATATTATTAATGAATATCTTACCATTCAATGGATATATTAACATTAATACTTTCAAAAAATATTATCAATATGATTAATTAATTATGATTGTTCCTCTATGGATAATGTTTCAGTATTTGAGTATAAATTCGATAAAGCCTCAAATGAAATGGGTGTATGGAACATATGAGGGTACTCTGTTACTTACTTCTCTACATAACAGTTTTTTCCTGAGATTTATTACCACACCTAAGATAAATATTTATTGTATAATTTAATTTTATATAAGTTATATTTTTAATGATAATTCATCAAACAAATTTTATCTAATACTGAGTTTCATAAAAAACTCCATACACTATTCACCCTCTATGCTTCATTTTACATTTGAGTTATGCCTATGTTTAATGTATATTTACTTATCAATTATCTTATTATTTAAAATGTATTACTCTGATACTCCTTGTTCATTCTTTTTATATATTTTTCACATGAATAACTTCAATAGAGGTTGGTTGTATCCTAGATTTTCTTATGTGTAGTTATCGCTTGTAAAACCTAATCCGTGATATTGTTCATTTTATTTTTTAAACAAATGTGCTTAGTAGTGGGTTACTATCATGTAGAGAGGACTATGTTCTATATTGGATCTAAACCTCTAGTTTTTTTAATTCCACTAAGAGTCATTTTTTTCTCTTACATAGTCTAAAATTGATGTTGATACAATACTATAATTTCCTATTCCATGCTTCAACATGCATATACATATTGTGTTAGTTATGGTTTTTTATAAATTGAAAAATTCACATTTACATAAACATATTTTCAATTGAACTAAAATATTTTTGAATTGATTTCACAAAACGATTGATTACAATTTTTTATAGAATGAATAGAGGTTGGATGTATGAAACTGATCAGATCTCAAAAAAATTTCAAAAAAAAATTTAGTGCTTATTAGATTTCACAATTTTCAATTCTTCAGATAGTGGTCATATACACTACCCATGTTATAATTGTGTTGGAAGACCTTGGTTGAGCCGTGAAGAAGTTAGATACCATATAAAAAAATATGGTTTTCAAAAAAACTATTATGTGTGGTATCAAAATAGAGAGAAAATAGAATCTCAATATTCTGATGATCCAAATGAGAGGACTGGATTGAAGAATTTGATATATGACAAGTTTCCATTTATTTATCATCATGATAATGAAATGATGTCGACCAAAGAAGACTTCTATATAGGAACACATGATGCATCCAATGAAAATGATGATGTTGAAACAGTGAAAAAACTGAATGATACTATGATGACTCCAATATATTGACAATGTGGTAAAATGAAAAGTATATAATTATTAATTTTATTATTTCATCGGAAAACCATGTATGGGATTTTTAATACTGCCATCGATTACATTATTACCTTTTTAAGGACTTACTTCTAGATGATGAATATATTCCATGAAATGACTCTATAGAATGAAAGTTATTTGAATAACTTGGATTTTCAAAAAACAAAATTAATGCCTTCCCAAAAGGTCTCAACCTTTTCTAGGATGAAAAAGTTGAAATAAATGATTGAATAAAATGTTGAACATCCTGATGGAAGCCAAAATCTAATATAACACTATCATGTGTGCAAAAAAAAGTAATATGGAACTTTCTATTGATCCCCAGACTCTAGAATATTTTAATATTAGATGAAATATCAAAAACATGTAATGAAATGATACTGAGAGAAAGAATAATAATGAAGTGTTGGTTACTCTTATGGATAGATTTTCATGGAAGAGATTTGATGCTCGATATCCTAATTTTTTAGTTAACTTTCATAATGTGAGGTTGCGTCTTTCAAGTGACAGTTTTAATCCATTTGGGAAGATACTTAATTCTCACATCACATGACCGTTTTTCATACTCATTTATAACATTTCCCCATGTTTGTGTATGAAAAAACATTTCACTTTCAAGAGTATTCTTATATCTAAAATTTTTGATCCCAGAAAAAATATATACCTATACAAGAATCCATTAATAAAAGAGTTCAAAATTATTTGGGATGTGGGTTTTTACACATTTGATGCATGTTTGAAAGACGTAATTCAGTTGTGTGCTGCACTTATGTGGACGATCAATGATTTTCCTTCTTATACAATGATTTCTGGATGGAACAAAAAGAGAAAATGGCCAGGTCCTATTTTTATGAATAATTATCAATCTAGAAGACTAAAATATCATTGTAGTTTTAGTTTTATGGGACATAGATGATTATTTCTAATGGACCACCTATATAGAAACGATCGTCAATGATTTGACAATACCATGGAGACAGAAAATCCACCTCAGTGTATATTTGGAACTAATGTACTTAATGAATTGAAAGATTTCATTTTTTCATTTGGGAATGGTCAAATTAAATATAAAAAGAGAAATAATGTTTCCAATGTTACTTGTTACAATTTGAAGAATAAGAGTATCTTCTTTGAGTTACTGTATTGGTCAACCAATTTGTTACATCATTGCTTAGATGTAATGACCATTGAAAAGAATATATGTGAAATGTTTCTTTCCATTCTTCTAAATGTCAATGGAAAGACAAAAGATGATTTATGATCTCTTCATGAAATGTTGGATTGGGGTATTATACCAGAATTTAATCTTGTGTGTATTAGTGAAAATAAATGGAACGATCCATGTTCTTCTTCTATGATGAAACGTGAAGAAAAAATAAATAAATTTCTAGATGTACTGGAGGCTATTAAATTTCCTGATGACTATTGAAGAAATATATTAAAATGGTTTAATAGAATAAAGTTGAAGGTGAAATCTTTGAGGACTCATGATTATCACATACTTATGCATGAGTTGATTCCAATAGAAATCCATAATATTTTTTATAATAATGTAAGGGTGTTAGTTATTCAGTTTTGTCATTTTTTAGAGATCTTTGTGATAAGTATTTTTCCATGTATTTCATGAAAAAAATGATGGCAGAGACACCATTAATTTTGTGTGAGTTAGAGAAAATATTTCCTTCATCATTTTTCACATTCATGGTGAATCTGACTGTCCATATTTTAACTGAAATACTTCTTCGAGGACCTGTTGCTTTCTGTTGGATGTATCCAACTAAAAGAAATATGTATGAATTGAAATATTATTTATAGAAATGGAATCGTCCTAAAGGTTGTATCATGAATGGTTACTTGGATCAAGAATGTATGGATTTATGCTCAATGTATTTGTATGATCTTACTATGAGAATGGACAGACCAATGAGAAATAAATAAGAACAGTATGAGAAAATTGAACCCATTTTTCCATCACTTCCTCAAATATATGGAATTCTCAGATCATATACCTTGATGGAATTAAGCCTAAAAATGTGGGAGATGGAACATTGCATAGTGTTTTCAAATATGTTTTGTTTGATGACTACATAAAGTAAGTAAATTGAACATGTATATATTATCTCCACTCTTATTATTTTAGATATATATTAAACTATTTACATTTTTATCTATTGGGAACATAAAGAAATGAAAAATATAAATCATTTTTATTTATCTTTGAGAAGGAGGGGGACTTTTAATAACAAAGAGTTTTCAACTTAGTTGAAATTTAATGTAGAAATGTTTCTGTAATAAATAAATAAAATCATTAATTGATTAAATTTAGTATATGTTTATATTTTAGTTATCAATTTTTCCTATAAACTCTATTTATAAGTAAATAAGGGAATTTTCTTTTGGTCCCAATACTGTGGTTCCTGAATGTAAATCAATTTTGATCAATGGGTACAAATTTATTATCACTGAACAAGCAAAGAACATGAGAACAGAAAATGATGTTATTATACTAACCTCCACAATAGACTATTAGGCAATTGAATCATATATTATACCACCTTTTTAAAGTATAGCTTATTATGGGTTCATTGAGAAAATAATAATATTAAATTATTACTATCATGGTTAAGTCACGATGATGAAATGTCAGTGGTATGATTTGATGATGAGGTAGGGAACCTTTATTAATGATTTTGGATTTCGTGTTAATGACTTGACTCACACATTTTCTACTAATGAACCATATTTATTGGAATCAATGATGAAATAGGGTTTTTATGTCGAAGATCATCTTCGACCTAAATTTGGTGTCATTATTGAAGAAATTTCAAGAATTCTTTTGATGATGGTGATGAAGGAATTGACACCATTTCTATATCCATTGGAATTAATCCATTTATTAGTTATGATGACTCGAATAGATCAATTTTCATAGTTTATTGTTAACCCAAAGTTATTTTTGGAAATATATAGAATCATCCATCCATGTTCTCAATTATTTTGGTTTTTCTCGAATTGGGTTGTTAGGATTAGTACTATTCAAATTGATTTAATATTGATTAAAAATATGTTTTATACAAATTTACCTTAGTGTAATTTTTCAATGTCTATTGGTTGCAGTTTTATTTGAGTTTCATTTTCTAATTTGGAATTGAACTGTATTCAAACCTACAAAACCAAAATTTATAACTTGGTGAATATTTCAATGCTTTATTGACCATGGCTGCTTGACCCTAGAACCCATGAATCCCCCTATTCCACCTCATATATTTTGTTTTTTGGGTTACATATTAGTTATCCTTTTCTAATTACTTCTATATTTATTTTCAAATATAATAAATGAATCCTATTATAAAGATACGATGAAAAAGGATGATAGAAAAAAATCACTGCATGGCTAAGATGGGTGTTCCTCCACTTGTACCTATTGTGAGTATTTTATTTCAAATATATATATTTAAATAATATATAATGTTATCTAATTAATTTTTTTAAACAATTTTTCAGGATCCACCACATATGAAATAGTTATTTAATGAGCAGCCTAGTAGTGGTCCCAGTACTCAGGCCGGTGGTACAAGGGAGGGTTGTACGAGAGCTAGGCGATCTATTCGGCATACCCAATTAGACCCTGCCCCTCCCATTGACATACCATCTATCACATATTTTTATCTTGATGTGTCATTAGGTACACATGATATATTTATTCCTCCCATGATTTCACCACCCTTTATATCTGATCCTCTTTACCCATCTTTACCATATCCGATGTCAATTCCCATTCCTCATCCATATCATGCATTTGGCCAACCATCCATGCCATATTTTTTTACTTCTACTTACTTCTCATCAAGAGTCTATGTTCCATACTCTTGGAATCCTTCTCCACCATAGTCTATACATACGAAGCATACATTGGGACCCACTCCATCTGTGCAGGGCGTTCCTTCAGTTTCTGCAGATCCAGTAGTGCCCATTGATCAGAATACCGCAAGAATATTTAGAGAACACGAAAAAAATTTTATACCATAATTTATTTTCATTATAAAATGTATTGATATAATATTTGTTTTTATTTCATAACAGATACATTTACTAATAGGAGGTGGGGGTGGGGGTGTACACTGATGCCTATAGTGTGGAACCACAACATATAGTTGATGGTGGACTACAATGAAGAAAATCCAATGATTGAAAAAATGGCATCAATGTCAATGTTTTTTGGGAACACTTTCCCAATACCCCGACATCATTCCAATCAGCCCGCTCTCAGGGAGAATGTTTCCCAATGAATTCAAGGATAATTTTTGGGTAAAAATATGGGTAAAAAAATCAATTAGATTTAATTTAGTATATTATTTTTTTATTTATATAAATTAATATTTTTGGGTCAATTTCAGTTTAATTTTTCCAATAGAGAGGGTGAATAGTTATCACATATATATGAATTAGGTGAGATTTTGAGAGGCTACAAACATGAGTTTTATATTGGATGGCATTCTAGAGTTGTCATAGAGTTAGAGGTGATACCTGTCTTGGATGATTTTTTGATAGAATAATATTGGAAAATGATTACTCATTATATGACTACAAAGTTTATGGTATTGATCATATTTGATATTTTTTGAATAAAAATTTTAATGATTTTAATTAATACCATATTTTTTCTTATTGAATTTTATTTAGGAATCATCCAGAAAAAATAAACAAAATATTGATGCTAAAAAATACCTTCCCACCTTGGGTTGTACTATGATGTCAGATCATGAGAGGAATCAGGTACGATAGTTGTTTATAATGTTTTTATGACTTTCACTTTCTATTAATTCCATAATAATTTATTCAATTTATAATGTTTTGATATAAATTTAGTTATGAAATTCATTATTGTTATCTTATTTAAAATTATGGGTTTCTACATTCTATGTCATTATAGAGGAAAGTATTGAATTTTGAAGGACATGTTCCTCAAGGAAAACTATTTATCTCGAGAAGGAAAAAAAAGATGGAAGTGTTGCTAACAAAATGATACAATTATATATTATAAGTTTTACTTTGTTAATTTCAAATTGTAATATCTATTATTTAATTAATAATTTATTTAAAGTTTTAATATGCTGCTTTGGAGGCCCTTGATGCCCAAGAACCAAACAATTTTAGGCCAAATGATCACTTACATTAGGTGTTAGGAGATGAGCACCCTAGAAGAGTATACCGCCGACCTGGGAAGAGTATAGTCTTGATGAGGTATTATACCTCCTTAGGTACTATTTTTACTTCCAAAAAGTTAGAAAAACTTAATTCATGGGAAGAAAATGATGAAAAAAGGGCCACAGAGGTGGAAGAATTAGTCGAAATGGATAACACTAAATTAATGAAATTGATATATGTTTAATGTCCATCACTTCCACCAGAGACCAATGAGGCTTACAATACATATATTTCATCGATGCGTTCATTATTAGTGAAACAAGTGGTGGTTATAGTGGTGGTTGAGATGATGTGGTTCGTTGAGATGGTGATGGAGATAGATATGGCGAGGAAGAGGCTGGGGGTGAGGATAATGCCGAGGAAAAGGGCGTGGAGGAAGCCATAGTGGAGGACGGGGGAGAGGGGAGGCCGAGTATGATGACAAGGATGAAGACTAGGATGAGGTTTGGGAATATGATAGGGATAGGGACGAGGATGAGGATAAGGATTAGTCTGATGATTTTGGTGATGATAGTGATGGGGATTAGGGACAGATTGATCCATTACATTTTTGGCTGATATTAATGAGATTTGATGTTTGAAGATTTTTCGTGACTGAATATATGTGTGATTAGGTAGGTCACATTATCTTTATTTATTTATCTATAAATAATAAAACTTGACTTTAAATGGAGGTGTGTATTCTATGAATTTTATTTTTTACGTGGTATTAATGATATTTCAAAATTCTCATTTTACATAGATTCAAACTCTTGATGGAAGAACTTGAGCTTATTTGTTTTTATTATAACACTTCTTAGTAATATTTCTATAATTCATTTTCTTTTGATTGTTTACATTACATGACACCATTTTTGATCTAGTATAATTCACAGATCATGTTTTACTTGATAGTTTAAAAGAGATATCACTAATAGTTTTTATACTACAATAATACGATTATTCATATTGAAATTTGTTAGTGGTGCCTCTGGTTGCTTTTTTTGGCCAAAACTACATTTTTTTGTAATATAGGCCCCATAAGTTATGTATCAGTTGTGTTGGGATGGTAATATAGTATTTATCACATTTATATTATATTACCATTATTATAAGTCACCACGGTCTTCATATATGATTTTTCTGAGTGTGGGATTATCATATAGAAGGAATTTGAACTCCATTTGCAATGTGAAGGGCTTTATATCCTTTTCACCCCTTTAGTGATAATAACATGATACTTGAAATGACATGGTTGAACACCCAATATTTTTATCATGTCACTTTTTCTTCACTATAGAGACCAAATTTGTGTAAATGTTGAATTATCTAGCCCCTTAGCACATCAAATGGTCGCAAGATACAAAATATTGTCTTCCTGGTGTATGTGTAATTTTAATGATTATATATTTTCCAATATTGTTACTACTACTCAAATAATCTACCCCTTTGAAATGCAATACTCTGTACCAAAGGTTTCAATCCTATACATATATGTGACTCAATAACTCATATTACATATATAATGATCCAGATGGCGATAAGGCCCAAAAAGTGAACCTTAGGGGAGAAATATAGATTGAAATCATTACCCCACTAATAATTGTAGAATCTCTCTAGATTTGGATAATATATTCTTATAACTACATAATTCTACATAAAGGGGAACCCCATTTGGTGTTTTGAGGTCAACCGTACTCCACACATGAAAAAGAAGACCATTATCCATCAATAAAACCAATGTAATTATATAAATTGGGATTCTTATCAGTCGCATTAATATAATCCGTTAGGAATTATTGATCCATTAGAGTGTTCTCTAGATATCTCCCTTGTTTTATTTCAAGTGATGACACTAATCATATATGTAACTAAGGATTAAAACCCCAGTTATCTTATATGTATCCCAAATACTGATTCAATATTCTCCATGTAACATGTAGATTGTGTTAGTCTACACAGTATATTTTCTTATAAATATAAAATGATATCATAGATCATGTACATGTATATTTTTTATATATGAATAGAATCATAGATCATCACTTCTTGTAGTTAAAATAGAGGTTCTAAAATTCAATTAGAGTTAAGAGTGTGACTTTAGTGAAATGGGATAGTTAAATAATATAGATTCAACAAGGTTGAGTGGTAATTTAATATGAAATGGTCCCATTTATTTTCTTAATTTGAGATGAATCTCATGACTAAGTACCAGGGTACACCTTCTATTCATCATTATTCTGTGTATTCATGTGGGATGAGTGCTTTATTGTGTGGTCTTTTTACCTTTATATTGTATGGATGAGTGTTTTTTTAATATTAATGGCATGTTGTGAAGAGGCGAGCTAGGCTACTATGTTGTCGTGTGGCATGTTATACAGAGGGGAGGCAGGTTGCTGCAATGTTATGGTATTAGCGTACAATATACCAATGGTTCATAAACCGTTGGTATAGATCTGAAAAATTGATATATAATAACAATTATTATAAAACTGTTGGTATTGATATGAAAATGGATACATACTAATGGGTTTTTAGTAATTTTTGGTAAAAATATATACCAACAGTTTATAAACCATTGATCTAGCTTCATGACTCCATATATACCAACAGTTTCAAACCATTGGTAAAAACCTCTTCCAACAATTTTCAGAAAACCGTTGGTATATTGTAATTTTAATTACCCTATATTGAAGGGTATTCATTAACCACTGGTAAAGGGATATCCCAATGCCTCAATATCCAAACATTTAGAAAACCATTGGTTTTGTGTATACCAATATTTTCTTAGCCTATACCAACGGTTTGAAACCTTTAATATATTCTTAGTTTCCAACAGTCAGGGAATGATAATTGTTTTGCATCAGTTGGATTAGGTAATCCCTAGTAAATAATCCTAGGAACATGCCCGAGGACCTTAGTGAAGTGACATTATAGTATTTGTAGGGTCCTAGGTGATGTGACTTGGGTGTGTACCTAGCGAATTTGGAGAAGTGAAACTCCTTTTCTAGGAACTTTGGCATTATCACATCATGGGTTCCATACTTTTCCAATAATGATAAGTAATAAAATTCCTTATTTTATTATTATTATACCAACTCATTAAGTTATGGGAAATTTTATAAAATCATTAATTAACCACCCCAGCAATGGGATATTGAATTATTTTACAAAAAACTAGTGATACAAGGATTACATACCATGCTCACAACTATTTTTCAATTGAGGTTTATGAGAATACACTTACTAAAAAACTTTTTATTATATATTTGGAAATGTTTAAAGAGATATTGGGAGTGTATATGATCACTCTATGTAGATTAGAAATAATTTTTTTGGATAGTTAAATCACTCTTCACTTCCCAAATAAACATATGATCAAATATCCATGCAATTTTATCTTTAAACTATCTTTGGAAATTACTTCCCTTAGTTATATCTTGGTAACTAATAATCATAGACATTTTTCCCAAATGGTTATGGAAAAGTCAATTTTGAGGTTATTATAATTGATAATAAATTTTTTTATGTATTTACCAATGAGTTTTTCAGTCTTCCCCTTGATCACAAGGTTGAGTGTAAAATGGAACATAAAGTTGGTGTTGTGACTATATTAAAGAGTCCTCATAGAATGGCCTTTATTGAATTGGATGAAATAAAAAAGCAACTACAATAGAATTTTGGAATTGTTTTTATATGTGTAAGGGCTTCACCATGGGGATTATTAGTCCTATTTTTTTTAAATTATAGATGGATCAATGCTTCTATAAAATTATTATCATGAACATAAGAAGTTCAAAATTAAGAAGAAAAATAATTCACCATATATGGATGACCCATTTGATCAACTTAATGTGGATCAATAATTATAAAACATTGAACTTTTATACAATTACCATAAGCTAAGAGTGAAAATAAAGGATATACCAAATAATCCATTTTATACATGATATATACCCTAAGAATAACTAGTTTTGTATTTCAGACTTATTAATTAACCTATTATGTTTATGGATAAGTTGAATAGAGTCTCTAGAGAATAACTCAATAATTTATTTATAGTATTCATAGATATTATTCTCATATATTCTAAGATAAATGTGGATCTTGAAGATCATTTAAGGATTTCATTAAATACTATAAGAATGGAGAAAATTTACACTAAACATAGAAAGAGTGACTTATAGATACATATAGTGTCATTATCAGATCATATAATCATAAGTGAGGGTATATCTATTGATGATTCTAAGATAATGTAAATTTGATAATAACCCAGAATAACTATAGGACGAAAAATCCTTATTTTTTAGATTAATTCATACTATCGATGATTAATGAGAAATTTCACATTATTTTAAAATAGAAATACCATGTAAAATAAAAATGTTTTTTAGATCTTCAAGAAACCATAATGTGAAGATAATTTCAATGAGTATAATATAAGGTTTTTATTACTTCTATACTCATACTAATTATTAGTGGATATGTGTTTTTAATATACATTTTTTATCAAATAGGTTATTGTGATTTTTCTTTATAAAAATTGAATAGGTAGCAGTTTATCTCATGTTTTAATTAAATGTACATGAAAAAAATTACCCAACAACTGGGATGGATGTATATTTTTAATATTATCCTTAAATATATCGAAGGATTATATCTATAGATTAATGTGTTATATATATACTAGACACAATATCATCATCTATATATTCACACAATAAGAGTTAAATATAAATTGTAGGAGATAGTAAGATTTGATCAAGGAAAATTAATTATCAATATATTAACATTCTACAAAAGGAAAACTAGGTAGTTAATGCTTTAATTAGGATGGATTATGATTCCTTATCCATGAAGAATATTTAATTAGATCAAATACACATATATTTGAGTAGACTGGCCTAAAAATCACAAGGGAAGTGGAGAAAGATTATCTTGACCAAATAAATACACCACTAACTAACCATTTGATGATCAAAGAGGAAAAGATAATTCTATGAAGATAAAAATTATATTTTACAAAATTATATAATTTAATCTTGATTATAATGAAATTATAATATTTTTATAATGAATATATTCCCCATAAATATAATAACTAAATTAGGATATTCTTGATGAATCACATAGATCCTCATTTTTTAACTATCATGAAAGAATAATTATTTATATAGATATTAATAAGAATTTATTTTGGGATAATATTTAGAGGGTGGTGTTAGAGTATAAAACATGATGCTTGGTTTGTTAGTAAGTTAAGGTTGATTGTAAGAAGTTTAAGGGGTTAGTGTAGAAAATACCCATACCTGTATGAAAATTATAGAATGTCACTAAGTATTTATTTATAGGATATCTTCTAAATTATATAATATATAATGATTTTTTTGGTTTTTTATGGTCTCTATAAAATATTAAACACATTTAATTTCTATTTTAGAGGATTTATCACTCAGTCCACATGAAAAGAAAAACATGAAGGAATTGGTAATGGATTATGGAGTACCAAAATAAATTATATATGATAATGATATGAGGTTCATAAAAATTGTTTGGAAGTTCCTTTAACAATTATTGGATATATAGGTAAAATTTATCAAAACATATCAATCTTAGACTAATGGAAAAGTTTAAAGTATAATTTATACTCTACAAGATATTCTAAGATCCTTGTCATTGGATTTTAATAGAAATTGTGATTAATTTATTTTCCTATAGTAGATCACATATATCAAATTTTTTCAATATAAAATTAAAAAAGAACCACTTTTTTTGTAATGGGATGAGTTTTAGAACTCTATCATGGTAGGATGAAGTTGGAGAGAAAAAATTATTTGGACCATATCTTTCTCATGAGATGATAAAAAATATTAAAAACATTTAGCGACAAATTAATGTAGCATAATGTTTTCAAAAGAGTTATATTGATTGTAATTGATGAAATATTGGGTTTTATGTTTATGATAATTTATATATTAACATATGACCCCAGAATATGGTAATGAGAATCCTGAAGAAGGGAAAGTTGATCCCTTAATAAATTGGAATGTTCATGGTTTTCAATCACATGATGAATGTTGCTAATTTCCTACTACTAACACCAAACCACTCTAAAGATAAATATATCTTCCATGTATAAAATTTAAGGAGTCAAATAATAAACCCATTATATATAATGTTTTTTAAATAAATACAACTTTAATATGATCTAACTTTTGAGGATAAACCTATAGATAAATTAAATAATAGAGAAAAAGTACTCTTAAAGAAGACCACTCACCCAGTAAAAGTCGTTTAGAAAATCCTAAGTATAAGTAATTGAGCAGAAAACATGAATATGTTATGAGAAGAATTACCATATTCTATTTTCATAATTGAAATGAATTTTTAAGGACACAATATTTTTATGTGGGGTAGAATGTAACACTATAAAGTTTTTATTTCATAGATATGTTAAATTGATTATCTTACATAAAACTATGAAATAATTGAACCAATTAAAAATTATATTAAGATAAACAATTATAAAACAAGATTTAAATAAATAAATTATGATAATGAAATATGAAGCATCATTATAAAAATTACAAACCATAAGTAAATAAAAATACCATGGATGTAAAATCTCTATTGTTGTTGTTTTCCTTAAAGATCATAATGATAATTATAATTTTGGAAAGAAGGAAAAAAATAAATATATAAGTGATTTTGAGAAATAAAATAATGTATTTGAATAATAAATATGAGATATGCATTAAAATTTATATAAGGGAGTGAAAATTGAAAATATGAGCATTATAAAACCAGTTGAGATATATTTTACCATTGAGATTTCATATAAAAATGAGTATATAAAATATTATATGATGAGTATAAAATAATTTTCATAAATTAATCATTCATTATAAAACACAAATTAAATAAGAATAATAAATATTTTTCACTTATTAAATAAATTAATATATATAAATAGTTAAAATACAACCAATCACTAAATAAGAAATTTCTTTATTATAGAAAAAAAATTAAAAGAATTATGTTTTTTTATTTAAAAGATAAATTAGAAAATTTTTGATACTTAATTTTATAAAACATATTTCTTTACTATAATTAAAGAACTATAATTTTGAAAAAGGGTAAATTTCATTTGAGGTGGAAAAAATAAGTCATCGTGTTAAATAGTGAATGAAATTGGTAAATTATAAAATAGATACAATATAGTATACAATAAAAATTATGTATAAAAATAATAATAATTAAAATAAAAGGTTTTAAATAAGGGTATTTAGATAACTCTATGTTTTTATACTTTGGGTTACATTTCATGTCAAAATGACCTCCCTTAACCCTTGAGTAATGGGAAATTTCTAAAATTCCACTCAAACTAATCTATAAAAAGTCCCATACTTTAACCTTACCAAACCTATTCTCTAATTTTTATTCTATTTAACACACACCCAAATTCATTCCCCTAGATTTACCTTTCATGTTGGTCAGATACTAATCTCGTAAAGGAGGCACAACTCCTTCATTATGATGAAAGTCATTATGAAATGGAGAAATTCCATCTAAGTATCCACTTATTATTTATATAATCCAATTATCTACTTATATAAAATAATTTTAAATTTCATTATATGTTACAATTATTTTATATTAACGTCATTATTTATCTTTAAAAATGACATTTTTATATTATAACTCTATAATTTTACCTGTTTATTAGTATAGAATGATCATTTTTGGGTAAGTTCAATCACTTATATTAATGATGATATACTATTTTCATACCTTATAAAAAATGATTATAAAAATATAATGTTTGATAATATAATTTATTAAATATTGATTTATAATATGATTAGGTTTTATGAATGGTGACATAAAATGAACTAGTATTATAAATTAGCTTATTACTATCGGTAAAATACCTCCAAATTCACGAATTATAAATTCAATTCTCATAAAATATACCGATATTTTTCATAAAATTAAGATGAAAATATAAAAATAAATATAATTATACGATTCATAAATATTTAATAATACTTTAATGATGGATTTTTTATCAATGAATGAGGAGCTTTATATCCATAATAAAATATCGATTAAACATTCAAAATTGCTAATGTCTGATGATAAAAAAATATTAACTAACAAATGTACTTTTATAAAATAATTATAATTTAATATTATATATATTATATATTTGAACAAGTTTCAATAATAATTTATTAATAGGAATATTTTAATTATACTTGTGGTTAAAATGCATTCATAGGATTCAAGAGTGGAGGTCAGGTTTAATCTCTTAATATTTAAACTAACTTGATGTCATCGATTATTAAAATTACATTGGGTGAATATTATAGTAATTTTAATCTAAATACAAATTTTTTCTTCTGCATGATTAATTTTTGGATTTACATGTCTTCATAATATTTCTCATCTCATTTATCTATAATTAAATAGAAAAGTTATTTATAAGGTATATTGTCTTTATGACTTATTTTTTGTTAGGAATAGTTCTTGTCTAGGTACATGTTAGTTAAATTATTTAATTAATTTCATTTTATCTAATTATTTGATTTCATAAGGGATCTTTCCTATGATTTTTACTTATTTTAAAATGTTTAGAAGGAAAAGTTTTATGTATTCTCTATTATATTTCATTCTTGGTCATTTTATCCCAATATTTTCTTCATTTTTTTAAGAATAATACTTTACAATTTCTTATAATAATTAAATGTAATTTTTTATTCACCGAAACATTACGTTTAAAACTAGTGAATAATAAATCACTTCATTGATATATGGAGTTTTGAAAATGTAAAGGATATTTCTTTCTATTTTCTTAATAATTTATTAATACTCTTCTAAAGTATATTTCATCTATGTAAACATAATATAATTTTTTTATGTCTCAATGGAGATATTTTTAATGTCAACATACACTTTATTTATTTAAGTGATTGACTTTTATGCCTTGTGATATTTATTATGAACCCAATTTCATTAACATAGGCTAATTATGCTACTATGGATTTATGAATTATTTCATTTTTATGTGGAACATATATATATAGTTTATAATTATGCAATGGGTGGAACAAAAATTATATTTCCCTCTTTTACAATAGGTAAATATTTATATCTAATGATATTTCTATTCTAAGGGACATATGTGGTTATCCCAGTCTATAATGTTATGGGATGTAAGTGTTTAATAGATTCCACTATGATAGTAATGAATTAGTGGTCAACCTTGACATATGTTATGATTTTATAATATTATGTTTCTACTATATTCTAATTATAGGCCTAAAGTTTATATTTTTATTCATGGTATAATTTGATGTTCTTACTCTATTGAGAATTTTTTTATTATATTATCATTCTAAAATGTCTACTTTGTCCTCAATCTATTATGATATTCTTTATGATCACTTATATTTATTCAATTGATATATCATCAAATTTACCTCTTAATGAGTATATAAGATGATAGTTTTCTTATATTTCCATTATCCAGGTAATGAAGACGAATATTATCTATGATATGTGTTAGGATTACTTTGAGATATTCCCACACTCATAGGGGGTGAATTAGTATCGAGTCAAATGTAATCCAGTTTTAATATAATCCCTTAATTACCTCTTATCATATTCAATTATCAATTCTATCTATATCTATATTCACTTTTTCTTTGGTTTGTATAAATATATATAATAGCAATGAAAAAAGGTGAACCTTGGTATTTGTTAATGAGTTTTAATTCCAAAAGGATTACTTTATCCCTAGTGACACATGGTTATTATAGTACACCCAAACATTTATTCTTATTATCAAAATAAGAACAAGAAAGGGTTTGACCATGAAACTGTTATCCTACAATGACTAGGTAACGAAAATGAGAGGGATTTTTATCCCTTTATACAAATTTACTTGGTTTTACTTCATCAAAAAAATATATTTTATATTGGATTGAGTCTATCTAAGAAAATATAAATTATGTCCTTCCCTCACTTGTAAAAGTCATATAATTTCCTCAATATTATTTTGACTTGTACTTCAGGATTCTATCGAATGGTTCCCTTATAACATATGATTTGAATATAACCAGCAATAGAACAAATATACACTTTCTTATTCATATATATTAAACATGATATTATAGGCTGGTTATGTCATTATTATTCATAATTCAGTATACATGAATGAAACCATGGCCCCTTCTTCTTTTATATTATACATAAGATCAATAATAGGATATTATACTATATCTTATATATTTTTATTTATTTCTACATATAGAATATTTAATGGTTTTAGTCAAGTGCTTTATCTATCTTCTTGTTATTTTGAGTTGAAAAATATATTATAGTTCACCATATCATGTGTCTCAATTAATTTAAATAACTTGAAAATAAATTTATATATAGATATAAAATCTTAATCAAAATCAACTCATTATCATAAAAAATTCCCTTATCATTCAACCTTCATTTTTTATAATATTCCAGTCAAATCCCTATTCAAGTATTTATATAATTTTTTTTTAAAATGCAGCATGTTTCCTTTGCCCAATATTTGAATTATAATATGTTACATATTTTTCCAAATATTCCAAAAAATCTAAAAATAATATTTTTTTTATATTTTCACACAAGAATAATGAGGTATAATTTCATTATGTTACATAGATATCCCTCAACATTAGCTTATTCTTCATCTGGTTTATCCTCCTTGATCTCACCATTGATCATGGTCATGTAATTAATCATGATGTTTGATTCATGCAGAACATAAAACATTCAAAATAGGATTTCATTCCTTTTATTTACTTATAATATAATTTTCAAAATCATGAATTTTTCACTTAGAAGGAATAATAATATAGGTGGTACATGTTTAAGACTTATAATTAGAGATAAATACTTATGATGGAACTAAAAGACTTATGATAAATCCTTGTATTAATGATTATTTACAATCCTGGAATTATGATCATGATAAAGTATTATGATGAGTCTTGATGATCAGAAGATAATAGACTAAGATTATAACTTTACAACTTTCTTACCTCAATTTAAATCCTTAAGATAACTCAAAGCATTGTGACTAATATTTAAGTTTTAGGTTAAAGGAATTAGATGCTATCTATAATATGTAGACTTCATGAATTTTGAGTTGGTTCCCCCATGATTCATCTCAATGAAATTAGAAAAGTAAAAAATATTTTTAAAAACATAATAGAAAAACATAGTACACCTTCCAAATGGTCTTAATTTTCAGTTCATAGAAACTTCGAATTGATTCATGGATGGATGATATCTTCATGCCCTGATTATCATATTCACATTCTTGGAAGCATCAAAATTCTACAAGATTTTGTAGATAATACTTCCAATATATTAGTGAATGTTATGAACTTAATGAATAACTTATAAATCTTTAGAAATGATTATAATCACATTCATGTATATTTTCCCTATGACAGAACTCTGGTTTCAAAAAATTCACTAAAACAATATAAATATAAAACAGAAAGTAGTGATGTGTTTAAAGAATATTTTACTTCAAGTGAATGACACTTAGATAATATAATATAAGAAACTCCAATACTTGAAAAGATTTTATAGTTCATGAAAGTATCTATAGAAAACAATAACTGCAGTACTTTCATTTTCATATAAATTTGATTGTAAAAAAATATATTACCTTTCCAAGGAACTCAAATTTTATCAACATGCATGGGTTATATACATTCCGTCGTTGTTTTACTTGTTCATATCATATTGAAATAATTTATTTTCCATCATTTATTGATTAAAACAAAATTAAAATACAATTTGATTTCTTCAATCTATACTTTTTTATTGTTTTAAATACCATTGTTTGAAAATGGGATATGAATATGTGAACTCGTTTTCTTCTTTCTCCACCTTATTAACAATAATTACAAATAAAATGAGAGTATTATAACATTTAATCTTTATATAAATATCCATAAGAAATTTATATCTAAGTTTAATTCAAGAAATGATCATTTTAAAAAACAATATGGTTTTATTTAGATATCATTTCTACCCATAATCAACATAATAAGACACCTACTATCATCCTTTTTAATTATATTCATCAAGGTATATTCATATGAATATAAGATTAAACAAATAATTGATATAAATTTTTTAAAATAATATTAAACATGGTAATAATAATTTTATTACATTTACTTTACAAAATAATTTAAAGAGTTCAAGATAAACAAGTAGGTTTTGATTTCAAACAGTCATGGATCACTTTAGGTTTCATAAAATTATTGTTCATGATTATATGAAATTTCTAATCCTTATGTCAAAAACTACTCCCAGAGAAAAAATAATGAGAGAATATGAATTTATACCATTTTTAATGACTCTTCATCATGAAACTTAAAAAAATTAATTTCTTTATAAATGGAATAATCCTTGTAGATTTTCAATAAAAAATCCTCAAGGTATACACTCTACAACCATATCATTAGTGGTGTTATCATCATAAAGTAATCTTTATGATTCAAAATTCTAAGATAACTCCAAGATAAAAATATTCAGTATTATTCATTTGGTATGTTTTAATTATCCAAAATACTTCACATAATATCATGTATTCCATTCCCATCATGATGGAAAATTTAATCACTATAGTATCAAGTTTTGATATCCTTTTCAACTTCATCTTGGTTAGTGATTTCTTCAGATTTGTTAGAATGCTTTTGTTAAATCATACCAATATAGCTTCTTATTATAATATAAAAGAGCTAACCCTTCATAAATTATTTCTATGGTTCTCCATTTTGTAAAAAAAATCACCTTCCCTTGCATGGTTAATATTAAAATGCAATAGAAATTATTTAGGGACTAAGTTGGGTCACCTTTTCCATCAATGTGATAAGTTGTATTAATAATTTCTTGTCAATTTTTTTTTCAATTTATAATTTTAATCCATGTCCCAATAAAATATTTTTCCTTGAACAATCATTATTCCAATCTTATTTTTCTCTGGGAAGTATGGGTTTGTTATTTATCTCCTTATTGGGTATATTATTTTTAACATGAGCCATTAAGTAACATGTATAACTCATATAAGATTTTATGTTTCGATGATTTCTTCATATGATGGAATAATTTATATTCATTAATTTTAATTTTGTATGGACTTTTTTAACCTACAATAATTAACTTTTAAAACAATTTTCTTTCATTTTCTTACAACCTATCATGAAATTTCATTTTTTCTTTATGTGAAATCTTTTCCTTACTTTTGGATATTACCTTTTCATGGGATTAAATTTTTACAATGAACCTATATTTCACTATGTATTTTCCCTAAATAAATATTATGTTAATAGATTGTTCTATACATAACACCAAAATAAAATTAAACCATGACATGTAAAAAAAATTTATAATGTTATGATATAGATATTAAGTTATCTTTTATAAAAGGAACAAACCATATTACAAAATCTATGAAGGAAATAAATGACAATTAGAAGCATAATTATTTCAAATGAAGATAATTTTTATGATATTAGAAAGGAATTATGTTCTTTATGGGTCTCTATATACCAATTTCATGTTGAACTTTAACAATTACCGTGTGAGTAGAATCATATGCGATAAGAATTCAAGTTCCTGAAATTTTTTATGAGACATATGCTAATAGAATCAAAACCCTTGACTACCACCAAAGAAAACCATATTATTAAATATTACATGGAGATATTTATGGAATATATAACTATAATTTATGATGATATAAATGTTTAATTGTATATGTAATAAGTTATTTGTCACATTCATTTTTTATATTTAAAAATTTCGACTATTAAATAAAATGGATATTTATATTTATAAAATTAGTATTCATTATATTTTTTATTTTTAAAAGAAATTTATAAATTATAGAATCTGAATTAAATAATATATAATTTCTTTTTATTTTTATTTATATTTTCAATATAATTTTATGATTATTTTTCCAAAGTTTTTTAAAAATATTTATTTTTAGGTGAATTGTTAAAAAAACCATTGTTATACATAACATGATTTTTTGACATTATTAGTTTATATGTATTAAATAAGAATTCATGAAAATTTGTTATAATATATTTTCTTATTTTATAAATGACTTAATAATTTTTTATAAAGTTGGTTTAGGTTTACAAACCCATATTTGATATTTTTCAATAGAAGTGAAATTTTTAACGAATTGTTTTAACACACAAAATATTTACTATTATAAAATTAATTTTTGTCAATTATAAAAACATAAAAAAATGTAATGGATTTAAAATTTTTAATAAATTGGTACCAATTATTCAATTAAGGACATTTATTTTTTGGAGATAAATGACAAGTTACCATTGGTAAAAATTAGTTAACATGGTGAAAATAAAAATGATAAATCTGAAAAATGTAATTGTAATGATTAAAAAAAAAGATTAAAACATCTGTGTGAATAATTGTTTTAGTAATATATCAAATATATCTTTTACAATATAAAATATTTATCAATTTTTTAGATAATTTCCTTGAGATTGACTTCCCATTATTGAAACATTTGGGAATTAAAAAAAATCACATAGCCATTTTTTCATAAAAGGGGAACACCTCTCCTCACTACCCCACACACCAAAACCACATAGTTTTTCCTAGAATATATACAATACACTCCTAAATATTCATATAAACCATTAATTTATTTATTTCTAAAAACACCATCCATAAAATGTCTAACCCTTTAACAAATAAGATAATCCCCGATGTGAGATATGAATTTCCAAATACCCCATTCTTATTTCCATTTTTATGTGCACTTTTTCCTCCTAGAATTTCATTAAAACATATTAAAATGGTAAAATAAGTATCCTTTGTATAATATTATGTTTTCAAAATTATTTTAAAATCATTAAACATGTTTCCCATTTCCTTTAATAAAAACAAAACTATCTTTCATGCATTGTAAAACCTACCACATCAACAGTGCAATGTGATTCATTTTCACTCACTTCCTAAAAAAGATGTAAAAAATATGGAATTAAATATATAATTATTATATTTAGGATATGTTTTATATTTTCAAATGATATAATATATTACAAATTTTCCCATTCTATGTAAAATGAAATCATCTTCCATGTGTACATGTGGACTACCGTCTCCATCGAAGTATTACTTTCTATATTTATTTTCATAATAAACATACATATGTATTCATGAGAATGGGTATAATGGATAAAAATTATTCTTATAAATCATTTTGGTTTTTTGAATAAAATTTAGATAACCTATTAAAAATATAATAAATAAACAACTATGGTAAATTCGACCATCAAAAATACCATTCTAAGTGAAACAATAATGGTTCTTCATACTATTAAAAAACATTATATAGGTTATCTTCTTCTTATAATTATTTAGAATTATGATATATGACAATAATAAATAATATATATTATCATTAATCTTATGTTATAATGGTATTAAAACTAAATAACTTCATAATTATCCCTTAACTACGGTTTGTTATTGTTTTAGATGGTTTTAAAAAACATACCTGAACAATGCTATAGATTTATATAATGGAAGTGTATGGGGATTCAATTCAATTCAATATATTATATAAAATCTTAAATATTTATTTTTTATCTCTTTAAGGTTAATATTAAAATTTTACACATTAGTTAAGAAAACACCAGTCGTTCTCTATAAAACATCAAGACATTTTCACCACAAAATTCCTCATTTATGATCATAACAAAAACAAAAATAGAATGAAATTAAAAAATTATAAGTAAATGTAAAAAATAAATTTTAGTAACTTTTATTATTTATTAATCATGAAATAATTAGAATAATTAATAACAAAATCGTTATTATGAAACTAATTCATAATGATCATGATTACCCACATGTGATATCAAAAAATAGATAATACCTATAAACTATAAATGTAGGTAATAATTATAAATTTATTTTATAAAAGGTTTTATATATATAAAAGGTTAATAAATTATAGATTAAGATAGTTACGTTCCTTATACAAGAGGTTGGATCACATTTCAACAAAGAATGAATTTAGGTAAACGGTCTATTGTCTCAAATTTAGTTTCATGGGAAATATTTATTAATATGAACCATCATACATTTAATATGGTATGATGACAACCAAATTAACTTCCCTAAAAATATTCATGTGGTTTTTAAATCAATATCTTTTACTTTCAATAAATTTAATTTGATTCAAAAGATACCAAATTTGAAAGGGAATTTATGGAAATTTTACTCAAACAATGAGGTATTACTTCTCAATAACATTTCATTGAGGAAATTTTTGATTTTATAAACCAATATTTTTTATGGTATAAATATTTCCACTTATATTATAATAATTAATTTTTTTTGATTTTATAAAATTAACATTCATTTATTCACATTTCTTTCTTTGGAAAAAGATTGATCTCAACCCTAAAATATAAATGGGTTTTCATAACTTGACATACATTATTAAGTTATAATGTTCTTACATGTGATTTGTTTTTAATTTAATATTTTATTCCCTAGTTACGTATTTTTAAATAACATTTTTTTAAATTCATTATTATTTATGAATTATCTTCCATTCATGAAGATTAATATATGTTACTAATAATTCATATCATCTTATATACTAATTTATTATCCATGTACAAGGTTTACTCCTCTGAAATTTTTTATCCATTAATATTTGGAATACCAATAATGTTTTATTTATTATTCTATTATTTATTCTCCTTAAAACATTTTAAAAAATATACTTATATTGTTTTAATGATTTGAGTTTTAAATAATACTATAAAAAGGGTTTTCTACCACTTCATAATAAATGAGTCATATTCTACTCTATAATTCATTAATATAAACCATTATGACACTTCAAAGTCTCTATTATAGAGTTTATTTTTTTAATAAAATGTTTATAAAGGATTTCACTTCAGATTTTTGACAATGACCCATAACATTATCATCTACTGTAATAATAAAAGTGTTTTCTAAATAATATTTTACATTTTTTCATCTAATTTTCCATATCATCGTCAATGTTATTTACCCAAGGGATTTTTATTTCATGATTTACCCTATTATTTACATGATATTATTTTATTTTTTGAGGGATTGAACCAAATTATAAAATAACCTCGATTATTAATCTCTTTTGTTGCATTAATTTATGTATTTTTTAAGGTGGGGTTTTTAAATCTATTCCAACATACCTCAAATAATTTTTTTTAAATTAAGAAGATTTTTTTTGAAACAATATACCTTAATAATATGTATTTTTGTGGTCATTTTTTAGAAATAATCAAAAAACCCATATCTTTCTTCTGTTAATATTTATTTAATTAAATAATGAATGCTTTATATGTGATGTACACATGTATTTACATAATATGATTGGACATGTGAACCCAATATTTTATATCCCTCCAATATATTGGGTAAATATTTATAATCCATAAGGTTTAAAGTATGGGATTGAAGAGTAAACCTAATCCATAATGGGATTTTACCCCTATGTGATGATAGTCATAGGAATAAACCTTTACTTATTTTAATGATGTCATGCATTAAGTTTTATTTATAATATTAATATTATATGATACTTTAATATTTTTTATATATATTAAATTAAACCACTATGATCTTTAGATCATGACCCATGTTTTTGGGTAATCATTTTATATTTTATATTTATATTCATTTCAAACATTCTCATACCCATATTTTTATTCTATGCTCACTTATGATATTAGATTGTTATCATTACTACTTATCCTTACATAGAATTTGAGTTCACCCCTAATTATTATTCCTTTTCACCAGTTCATTAATGAAAATGATACATGTGTAATGTCTTGAGAATATCTTGTATAAATAATTTTTGGGAGATAATGAAGGCTTGTTATGGATTATGAAGCTACATATATAGTTATAAAATTGATTATTAGTTGAAAAAGACATGGGTTTTGTTAATTAATTTTTTCCCTAATTCTCTAAATCACTAAACATAGATGATCATGGGAATATGATTTAATTAAAAAATTTCTATATTTCATGAAATTTTAAGGTCATATACTCAAGGATTTATTGTAGGTATTAGAGATTGGGTTAGATAACTTTTGATATTCTGATGTCAATTGAGGAAAATTTAAGGTCTAATAAGATATGATTGATCACAATTTATATGATGTATACAATAATTTAGGTTAGTTATGGTAATATTGAAAATTTTGGGGAGTATTAAGAGAGAAAATTAGTGGTAACCCTAGGGATAATTCTATGTATTTGACAACATGCATTATTTTTGTAAATTTTGGAGTATGTCGTTTTCCTAGAAATGAAATTATTTTGAAGATACTAAAAGAATATATAGGATCTAAATAATATATAACTTGGACTAATAAAACTAAAATGGGTAGATTTTGAATTAATTTATACTCCTTTTAGTGAATGAGAAAGAGGAAAATCCACACAAGTTGTACGACACACGCATGTGATTTTCTTTAGTAAATAAGTTCCTCTTTTTTTAACAACCAAATATTATTTATCCCCAAGCTATTTTAAGGTATTATGCTAAGAAACATACTAAAAATTATCTCAACGTAACCATAGTTGAGTAAATAATTATATAGTTATAACTAATATTGATATATGTTAAACTAAAAGAACTATAAGTCAACGAGACAATATCATTGTATTGGACATTTAATGGCTAAATTTTCCCATGAATATTTAAGATAATAATATTAAAATATGATTTTTTTCACAACTAAATCTAACCAATTTTTTAGTAATGAATGGAATTTGAAGGAACCCTTAGTTTTAGGGATAATGAAGATATTACCTCAATAAAAAAACACATCGAAATTGGAGCTTGAGTGAGAAACCTTATGATTATGTGAAAGTATATATTGTGGAATATGATTAAAAATGTGAAAATATTTTAATTCTATAATAAACCAAAAAAATATACGATGGATTCATATAGAAGTTCATGTGACAATGATGATAAATGGAAAAATATTCCTTTCCATACAAGTCAAATATATAGAAAAAACATACTATAAATCAACTTGAATTAATGTGTATATGCTACAATTATGGAGACGAAGGCAAAAAAATCCAAATAGTGAAGGAAAGAGAGATGTTAGAAAATATTATTTCATTAATTTTATATTAAATTGGACATTAGGAAAATAAATTCCCTAATCAATTGGATAATGTGGAAAATAGGCACTAAAAACCACTTAGTTCATTATAATAAAGAATTTCCCATATAAGAACATCTATTGGATTTGAATGTTATTTTTCACTCTATATTTGAGTATCTCATATCTGGTGTAACTTATAACATATTAGATACTCCTTTATAAAAAATAAATTTTTCCGTTTGATAATTTTACCCACAGAAAAGGATTGTCCTCAAAGTGTGTTGAAATTACATCTTATTAAGATTTTATTAGGAATTGATTATATATTTCTGAAAATGGATCATATTAGATTGTAAATTGTGGAATATTACTTCATATCCTAGATAATATAATTATCAACTACTACATTGTGGTTAACTAGAATCCCCATATTGAACTAACTCTAATTATACGATTGTTAAAATTATTAAGAAACAATTTAATTTATAGTGTGGGAGAATGTAACAACATGAAATTTCTATTAGTATTTTAATAATAAAAATATTATTTATATATATATTTCTACATAAAATAGAAAACTAAATTGAAATTGTGATATGTTAAAATAATTTTTTGTGCTATAATGTTTTCATTAAATTAGCACGTATAAAAATAAGTAACCATCTTATAGAATTTATGAGAAATGAAATGAAATTGAGTAGAGTATGTATTCAATATAAATATTATTTGCCTAATATTATAAATTAATTGGATTTTTTTTATTTTATCAATACCATTCCAAAGACACACTCGAACAATTATGGTATGAGAGAAATTGTGTGCAAGATAAATTCAAGCTAGTGGAAATTTGTATGAGATCTGTGATAATGGAATCACATCATTGAAACTCCATCAAATTTAACCATATTCTTATATATTATATTGATATCATTATAGGATATATATATATATATTAAGATGATATAAAAGTGTAATTATTAAATTAATAATTTATTTTTCATATTTCTTTTATTAAATATTAATAAAAAGTTTTAAAATTTATATTAATGTAATTTATTTATATATAATTTGTAAAAACAAAATAAATAAAATTTATATTCAAAATTAGATAAAACTAATTTCATTTTTGGATTTATAATTTTAATATTAGTCTAATATTTGTTTTTTAGATTTTTCTAAAAATTTTATTTTTAGGAGAATAATGTAAAATAACTTTTTATAAATATCATGAATTTTATATCATTATTCATATGTAAGTATGAATTAGAAATTAATGAATAAATCTTATAATACTATATTTATTTTATATATGAAATTATAATTTTTAAAAAATTTCCTTTTAATTATGAAACCCACATTTATATTTTAGAACATAAGTTATATTTTTTTAACAAATTAATTTTAATAAATTACACATTTTTTATTTCAAAATTAATTTTTATAACTTATATAAATTTGGACAAATAAAATGAATTGAAAAAATTCAATCATTTTCTTGAAAATAGGAAATATGTAATATTTTATTTTTAGTAATAAGGGATAAGTTAACTGTGGTAAAAACTAGTTTCCATTAAAAATGATAAAATGGTAAAAGAAAAACTTTTAATGTTAATGAGTTGAAAATTTGTTTATAAAATGTGTGGGAATGGGTTTACAAGGCATATATCAACCACATATGTTACCCTATCCATTGTTTTTCAATTTCGGAGCCACATTCCTTGATTTTGATTTCCCATAATTGACATATTATTTTGTTATTAAAAAAATGCCATCAGTTTTCCTTTATAATGGGAAACTCATCCCCACACTTACCCTAAAAACGAACCATTTATTTTAGTCAAAAATATAAAAAAAATATCTTGAAAAATTCTATACACCTTCAATATGTTTTGGTATTATCAAAAGATAATCCCCATAAGGTTAAACCCCATTCCCAAATGTGATACTCCAAGAAGTGAGGTGTAAGTTTATAACCACTCATTTATCGTGTCTTTTTGTTCATTTCTTATTCATTATCCTAATAGTATATTAAAAAATCATAAAATGATAAATTCAGTATAATTAGTATAGTTTCATGTTATTATAATGATTTTATAATAAATAATGACATTTACCATTACCTTTATGAAAAATGAACACTTCATTCATGTGTTGTGCAGACTACCACGCCCACGACACAACATGTTTTATTTTTCTTCACCATAATATAAGTATAATAATAATAGGTAATTTAAAATATAATTATCATTTTTTTCAATTATTTCATATTTCAAATCATAAACCCTGATAAACATCTTCTTCATTCAATGGAAAATAAAATTAATATCCATGCGTACATGTGGAATACCGCCTCTATAAAATGATTGATTTCCATTTTTATTTTCCCCACCACCTTAATTTGATGATATTGAGAATGAGTTTAATGGATTTATATTATGTTTATAAAATTATTATGTATTTTTAATTAAAAACTGGAAAACCTATTTACAATATGAGCAATAAACAAACGTATAAAATTCAATCATCCAAAGACCATTCTAAGAGGAAAAAATGATATCTTTGTACTATAAATTAACTCTTTAATGTTTTTATTATTATTAAAATAATATATGATTCTTATATTTCATAGTAATAAATAGTAATTATAACCAATATGGTTATGTTATAATTATATTATTATAAAATCACTTCATAACTAGTCATTCATTATTGTTTATTCATGTTTGGATTAATTTAACCACCTAATTGAAAATTGATATAAATAATTATCATGGATGAATATTTTAATTTAATAAATAATAATATATGATATAAATAAGTAAATAATTAGATTTATGTTTTTTATGGTAATAACAAAATTTAAATCGTTATTTAAAAAACACTGATCATTAATAAAGAATAGTTGATGCATTCTCATTTCAAAATTCATCTTTAATGATCATTACTTAAAATCAAATAGAATGAAATTATGAAATGACAAATAATTAGAGAACATAAATTCAATTTAATAGTTTTTTATGTGAATAATTAACTTTGGGATAATAATGAATATTAAAAGCACATTTTTGGGATTAGTTCAAAATTATCACGATTACTCACACGTGCTATATGAAAATGATAATAAAAAACTAATATATATATAGAAAAAAATTGTAATAATAAATATAAAATGTTTTAGATATATAAAATGTTTTAAATTTATTTATTAAGATAGTTTCCTTTTTTATACAAGAGGATATAGTGCATTTAGACAAAGAGGGAATTGAGGTAATGGGTTCTTTGTGTAAAATTTGAATTATCAAGACATATTTCTTAATGCACACTAAAATAAATTTAATTTTTTTCACTACCTAATAAAATTACTTTCCATACTAAAGGTTTCTTAAGATCCATATATTATATATTAATTATATATATATTTATTCAAATGACAACATTTTTGAAATGGGGTTTGATTGAAATGTTTCTATATCCATAAGGATTCCAATCACAATCACCCTTAATTAGGGATTGTTTTGATATTACTCACCAATACAATTTTTTATAGAATTACTAAACCCAGATTAATTAGAAAATATTTTAATTTATTTGATTATATATGTATCATATTCGTCCACTCTCTTCCTTTATTTCTACGATGATATATATGTCCCCTAAAATGTATAGATGTTTTCATAACTCAACATGATTTCTTAAGTTATAATGTTTCTCCATGATATTAATCATTCAATTTACATTGTTTTACCAATATCATTTTTTAATCCAATTCTGAATCTAAATCATCCTCTTTAATGAAAGATCTCCCATATTTAAAATAAACATATTTTAAGAATAATTATCATCTTCTTAAGTGATAATTTTTCATCCTTGTCCATGTTTCCCTCTTTTTGATAACTCCTTCTAACAAATATTTTAAATATTATGAATTAATTATTTCATATTCCATTTTTAATTCTCTTGAATCCATTTTAAAGATATTTCTTTTTATTTTTTACATGATGTTGTTCTTCAATAATGGTGTAAAAAGGGATTCTCTTACACTTTATAATCAATACATTTTCTCCATCTATATACATACTAAAGATAAATATTTATGTCCCTTTATTGACTCTATTATTGATGTTATCTTTCAAAATAAATTCTTACAAATTATTTAACTTCAATATTTATAAAATTTATTATGAAAATGACATATATCACTACCATTAATGGAAATATAAAAAGGTTTTTTTAAATAATCTATTTAATTTTTTAAACCCTTTTTTATTATTTTCAAAATTAATTATCCTTATGATATTTTTAATTCATGATTTAACATCCTATTTTCATGATGATATTATCATTTTTTAAATTAATTAATCTATTGGTATTCGATGAAACAAATGTTTAATATCTTATATGGTAACATTTGAAGCATTATTTTTTAAATGGTGTTTTTCATATATAAAAACATACTTCTATATTTAATTTTTATTAATATGGAATGTGTTCTTTTGAGATAATCCTTTTTAATCCTCCAAATTGATTATATTTATATTTTGTTTAAAAAATTATAAAACCCATTTCTTTCTTAGGATAATATTTTATTAATGAAATTATGAAAATTTTCTACGTGGAACGCATATATTGGTACATAATATGATGTCGTGGGTGGGAAAAAGATATATAAACCTCCAATACCTTGGGTGAAGCTTTATATCTGATGAGATGTTATATATAGGATTAGGTAGTGATTATAAACCAAAATGGTCTTTTTTACACTACATGATGATGGTCATGAGAGGGAACCATGACTTATGTTAATGATGTCATGCATTATGCCATGTTAACAATCATATGGTTCAAAGATACTTTGATATTGTATTCTTCATAATAAATCCTCATGCTATGATTCTTGGATCATGATCCATGTGTTATTGGGTATGAATTATATATTTTATTCTCATATTCATTTCTTATATTCTTATACACATATTTTTATGTAATTGTGTCATATGACATCTGATTATTATCTCTTATGCACATGATTACTTAGATTATAATATCACCCCTTATTATGCTTCATTTTCACTACTTAAATAATGAAAGTTATACATGTTGTATTTCTATAAGATTATGTTGTGTAATTTTTTTGAGAGATATTGAAGACTTTATATGGAGTAATTAGTAATTTATATAGTGGGAAAAAATATGATAATTGAAAAAGATATGGGTTTTGTTAGGTTATGTTTTTTTCCATATTCTCTAAAACTCCAAACCTATAAGATAATAGTTATGTGATGTAAGGAAATATTTTTTTTATAGTTATGTAATTTTCATTCTACATCCCCAAGGTGTCATAATTTCTCTTTCATTATCCAAATTTGTAATCAATATTACTAAACTTTTTTCATGAATACTCTCAACCATTTTGATTTATTCATATGGATTTTGAAAGATTCACTTCACTATAATAACCCTTTAATTTCATCACTAGGAAGGTTTTATATTTTGTGATATCTTCTTCCCTTCAACTCTTACATTCATGGATTTCTTGATGTTTCCTTGATGTCTCCTCATTTTTCTAAAAAAGAAATGACTTTTAAATTTAATTTTAGCTTACACATTCTATGTCGTGGAATTGTTAATAACTTCACTATTGTCTTTTTATTTTTACCAAAGGATATCTCAAAATCATTATTCACATACTTTTTAGAATGGTTATTTTCTGTATCTTTCTCATGATTCATTCCCAAGGTAGGTTTGGCTCCATTATAATGTTTTTTTCATGTTCTATTTTTTTGGATTATTTTATTGATGAAATATTGTATACATAAATATTTCTTCCCTATGACCACTACCCCAATAAAATCCCTTAATATAATTTAGTATTTATTTTATATTTGTTTTTTATATTATTCTTAATGGTCTATGGATGTTTTGATTTCCAAGACATTATCCCCACTAAAATTGGTTTCCTTCACCTTAATGTATTATTATAATAATATATTACTCTATAAAAAAATTTGTTACATAAAATAATAACCAACACAAATATTATCATTATTTTAACACCATGCTGTCAATATTTTTATAAATATTAGACTTTTGTTTTTTATAAATATATCTCTACATTGTTGGCATATTTTAGGGAATAATATATCATGAAAACTCATCTAAATTATATAGTAATTATGGTAGTATTCCCATTAATTTTATTTATCCATGATTATATGAATTTTAAAATTATGTGTGCACTCTATATATTAATATAATTAGTAGAGTTAAACTTTTTTAATGTGGTTGGCACCTTTCATTTTGGGCATACTTTATACCAATTAATAAATGATATCTATATGTTAATTCCACTAAATATTTGTATTTAAGAGTAATATTCCTCCACTAATGGTTTTGTGGTAGAATATTTCTATTTAATTTTTTGGAATAAATTTATTGTACTAAATGAATATTCATAAATTTAATAGAAAGCACCCAAGATTTCCTATAGAGAATATTTTTCTCATCCTATATTGTTTTCTGTTTTTATTTACAAGACTATCAAATTTATTAAATCTTACATTTGTCTATTTTTTTATTTAGTAGATGAATAATCTCTTTAATCATGTATTATTTAATCAAAAATTTATAATCTTTGACTACAGTTACTACTATTAATGAATGGATTAATTCTTCATGAATTTTTATTGAGTTTTCTTTTTAATTTATTTTCTTTAGCCATTCATATTAAAAATAGGATAATCAATCCTAGTGTCTACTATTTATTTGGTGAGATTAACATAGATTTTATCTCTTTCACATGATTCATTATACATTCTTTAATTATCATTTTAATGGTGGAAGATCTCATTTTGAATAATTATAAAAATATAACATATGTTTGAGATAATTTAGTTAGGGAAGTTATACAGGATTTGTTTTATATATTTAATTGAATCCTCATATGAATGATGAGAATTGTGTTCTTCCCACTAAAAAATGGTTCTTAGATAGTATTATTTTGAAAAGAAATTTTAATAACCCATATTTATTTATAGATAATACAATAAATGTGACATGAGACATGAATAATTATATAATGGTAGATTCAACATCCATATGTTCATTTTCTAGACATGAATTCTCATTGTCATTATTGGTTCAAGGGATTACTGATTCTTCTTCCTCCTTATATAAGAGGGTTGTTTTCTTTTCACCACCATCATCAAGAGAAAACTCATTAATAATTTTAACAGAGATTATACAACATTGATTACCATCAAATAGTGTAGTGTACTCTTTAGTTAATGAGAAGCCTCTAAATGAATTTTTTAACTTCTTGTTCATGTTATTTAGTGCATTGGTAGTAATTTATTCTCCAATATCATTGATAGGGAAATAATTGTATTTTTTCAAATATGAACTTCATATAAAATTTAATAAGAGATATTAAAATTAATGGAACATAAAATAGGATAATCCAATTTAGGTTCATCTAGGGATATGATAAGAACTGTTAGGATCACATTGGTATATTCCTACACTAGGCGATGAATCAGTGGGATGTGAACTTTAATCCAATTTAACTTTCATACTTTAATTACATATCAAATTTTTTTGATCAAATATCTATATTTACATATTATTTGGATGTTATATATACATAGAATATGAAATCACACAAGAGTACATGAGGTTATATTAATAAGATTCACCTACCTACGTATGACTATGTCCTCAATGACACATTGTTATTATCCCATATTCATAGATTCCTTCTTATTATTAATATAATATTATGAAAGGGTATGGACATGAACCTATTATCCTATAATTTCCCAAATACAAATAAATTGAGGTATTATGATCCCTATTAATATAAGAAAGATCCAGTAATTCCATTAAGTATGATCTACTATGTTTTCATGATCACTTCTTGGACTACATGAAGGATATTATTTTATCACTTACCATAGTCAAATGGATGCCTCAATGAACTTCAAACTTCTATTATAGGATGATTTAGTATTGTTCTATATTTATTCATTTTTATTATGTATATAAGAATAAAATTGAGTAAGGTTATTAATTTTCTCAATACACAAGACCCTCAATAATATATTTTATTATACCATATTTTTTTCATTTTAATAATAGAATATACAGTTGTTGGAGTTAAGAATATTATTTGTGTCATTCTTCTTTAGACATGAATATTCTCTTTGGTTCCCACCAATTCAAGAGCCTAACATATTTTATTCAACCTTCCCATATATTTATATATTTATATAATAATTCTAGTAGAATCATATCTTCCTTATATTTTAATTCTATCAAAGCATATCCATTAATTCAAAAAATATTTACTTAAATGTTCTATTTAAATCATATAGTAAATTTATATGAATACATTCCTTGTTTCCTTCCTACTATATTTGAATTAGCACAATATACTACTTCATATGAATCTTCTAAAAAATCCATAACATTCAGTTATTTTGAAATTTCTATTTAGAAACAATGAAATTGAATTTAATTATACGACATTATAATCCATTAAGATTAGCTTCATCATCATATACTTTATCCCACTTGATCACATCTTGGATCTAGATCATGTGTTTGATCATGATGTTCAATCCATGAATATCATATCACATGAATTATCTATGTTATTGGACTTTTATTCCAATACAATATTATTTTAGAATGTTAAACATTTTCATTTTGTAACACCTAAAAAATTTAACATGTGTTAAATCCTTACGATTAATGAAAACATAATTTGATAGAATGTAAAGACATAAGCTATATAATTATGATGTTAAATCATAACAGTCAATGAATTGTGATCAGATCCATGGTTCATGTTGAATGATTAGAGTTAGAATTTAAATAATTAAGATCATTCCTTTACCATTTTCCTACCTCAGGTCAAAGTCTTAGGGTCACTAAATGATTTAAAATAAAGATATATGTTATGGATCCAAGAATTAATATGTTTTCTAGAATATCAAGAAATCATAAATTTTATAATGATGTTTCCTCAATCCATATTACCTTATGAACACTAAACAATATTCCATAAAACACCGCATAATAAATAAAAACATCTTCCAATATATCATCACATTGATTTCATTTAAGCTTCATCTCAATGCTCATATGGATGGAATATTAATTCCATGTCTAGCTTCTTCATATAATGGGAATATTCAAAATCATAATTTTTTTTATAAATAATACTTTTAGTCTATAATTACATGTCATGAACATGAAGAATATTTCATCAGTCATCACTCAGGATTCCAATTTCATCTAGGTAAATTTTCCAAAAGTATGGAACTCTACTTTTCACTAAATATACTTCAACCAAAGAAATATATATATATATATATATATATGGAATAATAATTAATGGTATCTTTAGAAGAAATTTTCCATAAATTGAATTACTATTTAATAACCAAATGAAAAAAATTACAATACTAAAAATACATTTCTATCAGTGAATGGATATCTAGAATAAATTAATAGAATTAATTCTAATGGAATATAAACATGATAGATATTAAAAATATTACCTTTATTGGGAAATCCACTCTTCTAATCATGTTAATGATAATAAAATTCATTCAATGATATCCTTTATGATTTCATATTGACATCATTCATGCTACCTCTTTTATTGACAAGAAATACAACTCAATCACATAGTGGGTTCATTAATTTACCAAGAAGGATTTCATCTCTGGAGTATTTAATTGGAGATGTTTAATCATTACTACGTAATAGGGAATTTATGTTGCTAATATATATACCACAAGTTCCATATGTGTGATTTTTTAATTCAAAATTGATAATCATGTTTAATGATGTTATATGTATGTATGTCATGTTCAGGTTTCCTCATTTTGAATTTGATAAAAGGTTTAATTAATTTTAAGGATTAGGAAAATTGGAATGAACAAGTAGTTATATGAATGGAATTATGTTTAACCAAAAGATTTATATGTTATAAAAAATTTTATATTGGTTAAACCTAATGTTTCATAAAAATGTGTAATAGGTTAGGGAATATTTTTATGGAATCTCATATGATTCTTTACCCTTGATATTATTGATTAGGAATCACACTAACCTGATTTTTTATTTTATAAAATGATTAAAACTACAATAAAATGGACGTACTTATAATTATTATCCATTCATGAGCTCAAAATGACTAATTTTATTATTGTTAAAACCACTTTGTTATTTTTTTAATGTTTCTTAAAAGTACTAGTTCATAAATAAAAATAATATATATTTGATTGTTAGTGAAAATAATCAGTGGTGTGATGGTTGTATCCTAAGTATATAACATTCCTCTGACTAAGGTTTCTAAGAACGTGAATCCTGAAAATCATTTTTTTCTCCCTTCAGTCATATTTTATTTGATTTTTGGCATATATATTATCTCTATATAATGTAACTATATCAATTTTAAGGATAGGGAAATCAAATTTAATATAAAAAATAATCCAATGATCATCTATTGATCCAATGCTAAATATGAAGTCCCTATAGAAATTAATTATCTTATATTGGTCTTGTTAACTAATAATGAAGTATATTTGGCACAAATGGTTGGGGATAACCTAAATTTTTTGTATATATATTATTAGTCAATAAAATGTTGTATTTATTAGTATTCCCCTATATAATAAGTTCAATCATTCAATTGAACTCATATTGTAACGCCTCGACCCCAGTTACACAGAGTCAGTGCATTATTGCGTAACATTAGCATGATCACAAACGATCAAGTCTCGAAAGACCGATTAGTTTAATAGCCTTGGAAACACTAGATACATTCATAAGTCTTACATTACATTATAAATTGAAAAACTAAAATAAAAAAGTCTTCATAGTCCACACTCATATCCTCTTCTGACTATCCCTGCAGGTTATTCATAAAATACTTCTTCACATCCTGGAAAATATTAAAACATTGAAAGGGGTGAGCTCAGATTCTCAGTAAGGATAACAATATTGCGGAAGCTTCATAAATAAATATTAACATTTAAGGCAATGTATAACTAAAACAAAATCCTTTTAAACATGAACTTCAACATAATATGGAAAAAGTAAAATGAGATAATGCCATTTACTTATTCACATGGATATTCTGCTGGTCGAATAATCACATGCAATATCAATAACCACTTTCATAATGATGGAATTAATAATGCCAGACTATCATAACCACGTAGCCAAGGCCTCATGCCAAGACCACAAATATGATTTTGTCAAGGCCTCGTGCCAAGACACTAGTTTGTCTCATGAGACCTACCGATGCATCGAGGAGCTATAGCGGGATCCACCCGTCACTTACTAAGTCCAAAGAATTCTTTATATGAAAAATGGTATATAAACATTTAGGAATACATTTTCTAAAATAACATTTAAAATTAATTGCGGAATCAAAATACCAGTTCGATTTTTAGAAGATACTTACATTTAAAATTGCTCAAATATACTCCAGAGTTTTTCTGAAAACATTATTCAAGCTTCTAAAAACAAAATAACTAATTCTGAGACTTCTCGACTAAATACAGGCCATGATGGGTCCACGCCCAATCCCTTCCTGTCTACCACACTTGAGAGTTGGATTTTATGAAAACATTTTTAAGATTGCGTTAAATATGTATACATTTTCACTGGATTTTCATATATATGAGAGAAATATATCTCTTTTTTTTTAAATCTTTTAAAAAATTTATGGATTTTAGAGGAAGCCGAAACTCAAATAATGGTCATGGCGGCGGAGAAGTCATTGTCGCTTCATACATATAACAAAGAAACATTCCATTTTTTCATTTAGTAAAAACGCTTCGTATAAAAACATTCCTTTTGAATAAAAGTAAAATCAAAGGGGTTTATACACCGTATAAAAGAAAGTTGTGTATAAAACCAAATATGCCTCAATGAATGGAGATTGAGAAGAAGTCCCTTAAAAGATCATTTTTAAATAAAATATATCTATTATGTGTATTCACTATATTTACACATAAATAAAGTAAAAATACAAGATAGGATATAATAATATCATGACATAATTTGAAAGTAGGAGATTAACCCAAAGAATAGAAATTTTGTTAAGAAGTTCCCTTACCTTGCGTCCTGTCTTGACTCGACCGTTCTTTAACCTCCTGAATAATAAACTAGAGTTATTTTATAATTTCTTAAGAACCATTTTAAGGTTTTTTATTCCTTTTATATCACTTATTACCTTGTTATGAACATTATGTAATTATTTAAGTTAATAATGGTCGTTTTGTCGATCGTTGGTACTTGAGTCAAAAATAAACTTCTTATAATTACAAGTTGTTCATGTGGTGAAATATCCATTATATACAGAATTATATTCATGATATAGATATCATATATCTCATATATATCCAGCATATACATTCATTTATAATATTCCATAACGTTTAGAGGTAAGAAATGAAATGCACGGTTCATGGAGACGGTAAGCCGTACGTACGCATGAATACTACTTTCATTTCTATTTCGTATTTAATGAAATAATAATGATATAAAGGTATATTATAATTCCATTATAATATCATATATAATATCATTTACTCCATACCTTATACATCCCACATATGGAATTAACGATTTAAATCACTTTGAGGGGGCGGTAGTCCGCACTTCCTAAAATGAAAATATCGCGTTTACCCATAATGGAAACAATAAAGGTATGACATAAATGAAAAATACAGAACCTTAAGTAAAACATAAACATATTAAATATTATTTATAAATAGAGTGAAATCTTAATGGCCACCTATGAAGGTGTTATATGAGTGTTGAACAATCATCGTTTCATGATGCAGAAATTCGCCATCCACAGAAACAGTATGTTCTTTAAACATTAGATGTAGGTGTGTGTAAGTGTAGCTCGAATAATTCTTATAAAAAAATCCTAGTATATTTAGGATACTGGTGTTGTTACAAAAGAAATGAATAAAAAGAGTTTAGGGGGTTGAATAATCAAAATAAAACAAAATAACATAAGCGAAGACATTACCTTAAAATCGGGTATCTCTTTTGATTTGAGCCAAATGATTCCTTTGGAAGACTTCTGCCCAATTTGAGGCTTCTAGGAGTAAGGGAGGGAAGTTGGGAGAGTATTTAGGCAGTTTTTGGCCGATCCAAATGGCTTGAAGGTGTGAATAAGGTTGGAGTGGTGGGGGCCTTTTATAAGAGGAGAGGAGGGGCACTCATGGAAAGATTGAAATGTTACTTTATTATGAAATTCTTTTCGGATTATAAAGGTCCCAAAATGATATATTTCTAGTCTAAGGTGATAAGGGTTCTAAATATACTCATAAAATAAATTTGTGACAAGTTTAAGCCTTAGATTTTACATTATCTTTTCATTTTATTTGAATTGTTAATTAATGAGGTAATCGCTGCATCATCATTGTGTCATAAATATTTTAATTTATTTAATGTCTAAAAATTATAAAAAAATATCATGATGTAGGAAATCGTTTTATATTTCTAATGAATTTTTATAGTCTAAAATATGACTTGTATAACCCCATTTAAAAATTGTTTTAGTAAAATAACTTATGTTTGTGACATTTTTATTTTAACTTTAAATAAAATTTATTTATGTCATTTTCCTACCAAAGTGGCTCCATGGGGTCCCCAAGTTGACCCATGGATTGTATTGGTCGGACGTGACTCATCCAATAGGGGTAGGACAAGTGTTAAAGTCATTTCATATTATTATAACACTATCTTTACCTTAAATTTCACTAATTACCTTTAATCACGATTAATTAAACTTAAAAGTTACTATTCACCAAAAAATTATTTTAATCCCATTGAACCACATTTTACTTCCTAATGACAACCATTTATGTCGGATTTTTGAAAATCAAATCACAGAAGTGGTAATATTTCATTTAAACGCAAAATCAGTTATTTAACTACCACTTAGTGGTTTCACTATTCATCAAAAATTGAAGTTTTTCAGAACAATGCCAAAATTTCACCCTAAGCTATAATTGATATTCCGAATTCAAAAATGATGTATATATTATAAAATTCCAAACATATAAGTTTCATTAATTAATTTTATAATTAATTCCCGCTGTCACAAAAAATAGCGTGTTTTTAAGAAACAATATATATCAAAAGATTGACAATTTTTTATGTCCAATTTCAAAGTGAAATTACTTATAATGAACACCATTGGATAAAATGGTAAAAATTTATTATAATTATACTTTAAAACCACTCAATAGTATAATTTATCACTATAAATTATTTTGATTAAAAAAGTTGTTTTATGTATTTTTTACTATTCATAAAAATTTGGAAGTTCTCAGAAAATTACAAAAAATTCAACATAGGATAATTTCGACATTCCAAATACAAAAATGAAGTCCATTTTGAAATATAAAATATATATAATTTCAAAAAGTGGGTTTTAATATTCATAATGGCTATTTTGATTAGTCGTAGTGTGTTAGAATCTCGAACTTGCGTACAATGCAAGCTATTGCATTATTGAAAGAGAAGCGTATCGTGGATGCTCGGGGTGTTACACATATATAGAGATATTCCTATACTAAAGAGTCCTTATAAAACTTTCCCTTTTAAATTATAGGAATTTAAGAAGCAACACTAAGAGAATATGTATAAGTGTTTTGTATTTAAATGTCCTTTAACATTGGGTACAATAATACTTCTTATCAAGATGAATGATGGATCAAAGAATATATTTATTGAAGATCATGTAGTTATCAAGACCACTGTTAAGAAAAAGTATCCACTAACCAACATAGATGACTATTTCAATCAATATCTTGGGGATCAGAACTTATCAAAGATTTAATTTTGATCCGAATATCATCAATTAATAGTGAAATGGGGGAATATAGATATTATTGACTTTTTTATAATATATGACACTGTTAATTCATATATCCATGTTTCATACTTGCAAATACCCCTACTATTTCTTTAGATATGATTAATTGAGTATTTAGAGATCACCTCAGATAATTTATAGAAATATTTATAAATTTTATTCTAAAATATTCTAAGATTAAGGAGTAATATAAGGGGGATTATATGATTGTTTGAAGACCTTATTAAAGAAGAATCTTATTCTAAATTTAGAAACTCATAATTATGTTTTAAAAAGTTTCAATCTTGGGTCATGAAATCACACACGAGGGTATATCTATAGATCCTTATATGATATATGGGAATGAAATATTACCCAGACCAACAATTGAAATAGAGAACCATATTTTTTTTGGATATGATGGATACTATTGAAAAATTGTGAAACAATTTCACACAGCTATCAAAGATAGTTAATAAGATATGTTATAGGGGTGTCATGTTCATCCGAACAAATAAATGTAATGAAAACTTCTAGGATCTTATGAGATGGTTTATCACTAAACCAATACTCACACTATGCAGAATCATATAGGGGTTTCTGATATAAATTAATTCATCAATATAAGGATTAGGGTGTGTCATTATATGAAACTACAATGTGGTATCTTATGCCTTCTATTAGTCAATGGTCTGATAGAAACATCATGTGTCACTTGATTTGGAGATTTATTTAGTAATATTTCTATTTAATATATTGAGGAATTATCATTATTGAAAAAAATTTGATATATTTATTTATTATTAATAATAGATTAATGTATACATTTACAAAAAAGTTACACATGCACTAAAGGACATGGTTATGATTTTTTAGGGGAAATGACTACTCAATACCTTAGAACCATGGGAAAGAAAACAAGTTTTGTGATTCTATAGTAATCAAGAATCATGAAACCTTATATTTAATAATGACTAAAAGGCACCCAATACTAATGGATTTATAATGGATAGACCTGAAAATCAAAAGTTGGGGGGATAAATCCAATCATTCCCAAATAACATCTCAACTATCCACACATGTGAGGATAATAGTGGCACATACAAATTATTTAGAGTTAAAAAATAAAGTATGAAATATTCTAGAGTTAAATCTTGATAATGATGGAATTATAAGATTTGAGAAAAATGTTCCCTTTTAATAATTGAATTGAACAATAGCTATATGATTATATTGATTTCTCATAATCTCGATCCATCTAACAAGGGAGCATATGTATTGTGATCATGTGTATTATTTATGATGGTAAAAAAAAATTGAAATATTATAGAGTATACATCATGATTATTGATCTAATAGTATACTAAAGATTATTGTCAAAATCTATGGAGTGATTCAACCATTACCCATTCCTAAATTCGAATTGGAGAAAATCGCTATTAATTATCTTTATAGGATATTTCAAAACATATAATAGCTACAATATGATTTTTTTTGTGGTTTATCACCTTATAAAATCCATAAATTTCATTTCTCTTTGAGTGGATTTATCACTTAACAAATATTCAATAATATACAAAAAAGTAAGTGCCAAGGTTGCATAGTGTACCAATTTCTATTATATCATATTGAGATTTGAGATTCACCTTGATGTTATATAGAAGTGTTCAATAAAAATATTAGATACATAGATTAGAATGAACACAAAATAAGACCCTCAAATTTATTGTTACGTGGAAGGACCATTCCAACTCTTTATTATATAATGAGATCCTTCTTTTTGGATAGCAATGGAGGAATATGTCAATATTTTCTTTTAGTAGTGTTCTCTTACAATTTTGTTTAATTATAGAATTCATATTGGACCATATATGGTTTTTTATTGGAATATAAATATCTTGAGATAAAATTTGAGAGAGAAAGGAGTGGGGACTAGATCTCTATCATGATATGGTAGATAATATTCAATCTATTTAGTAGTATATTAAATTAACACAAAGTAGATAATAGAGTTACATTGATAATTTTTGATGGAATATGAAATTTGAGGGTAATTAAAAGGTATTAATTTAAACATTAAAATGGATAGGTTCATGAGATTTAGGAATAGGTGAATATTATTCGTGAGATACATCATACTATATTCTTGATCATGTGTGGACTCTACCTTATAGGATAGTTCTTCCCCTCAAAACTCTCTAAAAATGATTTTTTAAAAGTATCAAATTATAAGAACAAACAAACCTTATCCATGACATAAACTAAACATATATGTTTTGTATTTAGAATATGATATCTCTTATGAGGAATAAAGGATAATGATATTGGATTATGGAGATAAAGTACAGTGGAATATATGATTTCCTCTATGACATGATGTTGTTTAATTCATGTTCTTTTGATTAGTGTAGGTCCAGGTTCTGTTTTGATAGAGTTCCAACTCAAAACATGTATAATGTTATGGGGTTTATACTTTATATGGATAGGTTTCACAATGAGAGAGAAACCATGTATCGTCCCTTTGTGAGGTTACTTTATTATTCATTTTTTACTATACATGATTTTTTAGAACAACCTATACTTGGAAAAGTAAAATCCATATGGTCGCTGGAGAAAAATTGTGGGTTATTTTGTGTGTTTGAGGTACTAAAAATGACTTAAACACAGTTTGGTATACTATGTTGAAAGTTTTCGGTTGGATCCTTCATTATTTATATAGATATTTTATGGCATCCAAATGTTTATAAAACCATTTGGGGCACCATAAGATGTAATTTAAGGATTTGGGTAGTTCTAGAGTGAGGTGCAATGTTTCATAAATTATGAATCATATTAGTAGTTACCATGAAACATATATTATTTGGTAGGTAGTGGTACCATGCATAGTTGGTGCATTATTTATCTTATTATGTGGAAAAACCATATAGTAATCCAAGAGTTTTATTTTTTGTGTAATTTCCAAATTTCCCTCCTAAAATCATATGAATTTCACCTCTCTTTTCCCTATATGTCTAAAATGATAATTGGGATCCCTTAGTGGTGTTCCACCTTTTACCCCTATGATTCTTGTCCTTCCAATAGTGTTTTAAAAGAGGATTGAGGTGAGTTTCTCCTATCTTTCACTCATTTTTTCAAATATAAATCTTCTCACTTGGATTTGACTCCCCCAACATACAATAGTTTTCTTGTGGATTTATTTTAGGTATTTGAGTGGATATAGTTATGGGGATTTTAGTATCTACGGGTTGTAGACACTATTTCTAATCTAATGGGTGTGGTATCCATTATAGGAGACATGTTTTAGGATATCCTAGATCAGTTTCCACTTATTTATGGTAGGTGTTACTATGAAATTATCTCATTTTTCATTTTTAATATTCACATACCTTATAAATTCTATTTATATGGAATTAATATTATATATTATATCCTTGTGTTTATTTGCAACTATTTAATAATTTTTTGGTCTTGGAATAATTTTTTTTCATGAGGATTAAATGATTTCATGATTGAAATGGGATATTTCATTATGGTAAGATTATTAGGAGATGAATTTTATATTTTTGAAATGGTTTTAATGTTTTTTATAAGGGTTCTAATCTTTTTTTGAATGAGTGAAATCAAGATTAAAATGGGAATTTTGTTTTAAAATGCGGTGTTGAACTCTAAGGTGTTTTAATATATTTTAAATGGTTATTTTAGATGTATAAATGGTAATATCCTTCTATAATACCTTATTTTATTTATGTAATTGGTTCGGTAGAAATGGTAGGCTATTTGGCCCTAATTTTTCAAATAGAAGGACCACTGTTAAACGGTATCATTGATTTGTTTTAAAAGAAGTGCTTGATATAGTTGGACCACATAAGTTTTCTAACTGTTGTTTTATGAAAAGAGTGATAAAAATAATGTATTTTTCCATGTTATATATTTTAAAACAAGCTATCCATTTTTTATAGGTGACTATGAATGGTTTTAAATTATTAGAGTATTTGTTTCATTTTCAAAATAGTGTTTAAACATTTCTTATGAAATTTTAATTTGAATGGAATTCTAATCCATGTTTTTGTGTTAAAGGCTCAATTAGAACATTGGATTAGAATGGTGTATGAGGATAACAACCCTTTATTTATCCTTTCTTGTTTACCCCATTTTAGGGTTTTTTATCACTATGTGATGATTGTTACTGCCATTGGGTGGAAATGGACTTGTTATAAAATGAGTTCATGATATGTGAAAAGGTACTTCCTTAATTGGGTACTAGTGGTGAGGTTATTTTTGGTTATTCCTTATTAGTATGTTTATTTCATTTTCACTATCCCTCACTTCATTATTGGTCATGGGATCCTAGATACTAGGTGGGAGTCAAGATGTATACTGTACTAGGGATTTGTACACCACTAGTGGCCCCTATCATGAAATAGGGCTAGATGATTTGTTCCATCTGATGTGGTTAGTGCATGATACATGGTTGTTTTATTATTAGGAAACCACCTACACAGACAGCTGGTATATTTGAGTGAGTCTAGGATTTTCAAACAATATAGATACTTAGGTAGATCCCATGAAACAATCTATTTTTTAGATATGGATTATTGAGAATTTGATCTAGTATTTATTGTATCATCTACCTTGATTTCATTATTTTGGAACCATTATTTTTTATTCTATATTATAATATGTGTGTGATGTTTGGTTCCTTTATTGGTGTGCATGAACCATGTGAGTTTGTTTATTACATTTCCTTAGGAAAATAGAGTTTTAAAAGATGTCAGAATTTTTTTTTTAAATTTTTAGAATCTTGTGTGGGTGATTTAATTTGGATTTTAAAATAGTTGTTTCAATTAAAGGGTGGATTAATCTTGAGGTGTGTTTTTGGAGTGGTTTATTTTATTTAAATAAAAATTTTGTTCTTTTTTTGAGGGATGAAATGACTAATTATGGATTTGAAAATGGATTAGGATAGTGGATTTGTTTCCAAAAAATGTATGTTTTTTTGGAAAATAACATGAAATATTTTGAAGGTGAATTAAGGAATTATTTTGATTTCTATACATGGTAATTATGTATAGATTACACTCTAGAATTATTATCTAACTATAATTATTGAATTTATTCATGAAAAATATTTCATAGTTTTGGTGCGTTGTGTTGACCTATTGGGATTTTAGGTCACTCCTCAAAAAATTTATGTTTCGGTTACTTTTTCAGATCCTTCTTTCTTGCCGTAGCTGATGTGGGGTGAGTAAGGAAGTGGTGGGAAACTGGATTATGCATAGCATTGGTTTCAAGCTCAACTCAAGATTGTTTGTTTGTAGTAGTTTTTATTTTAGATAGTTTTCTTCGTACATTTTCCTACTTTCAGGCATCTCTTTTATTATTAGAGTTGTGATGTATATATAGAAGGGATGGAACATTACAGTTTGTTATGATTCATTTTTCTAATTGGTTATTTATTTTATATATATTATTATTTTATTTACATGGTTGTATATCTATTTTATAGAAACCATTTCAAAATGTATTATTGTAATTCCATGGTTCTTGTCACCGACCTATGGGGATCAATAATGATCATTAGGCCTTGTGGAAAATCGGATCGGGTGATGGGTAGGATGGAAGCTTGGGATGGTTCATTAAAAAATTGTATCAAATGTTGTTTTGGGGTTTCCTTTAGTATTAAACTAAGCATCTTGTGTAACTATTTTTTTTTGGGGATTTATACGTATAAAGGAGTGTATGGTTGCTGAAGCTTTGGCGGTAAGGATGGGAAGAGTCTAGGTTAGTATTGATTATACCAAACCTCAATATTCCAAACGTTACTGAGTTTAAAATTTTGAATTCAGAGTTCATTTTAGATAATTATTTTGAATATTTATGTTATTAATGTTGTGAGACACCTTTTTCTATTCAATGATATTGGGGACCACTGTTTGACTTTAATGTTGAAGGGAACTCGAGCCGTGTGGTTATCCCACATGACCTAGGAAACCATGTGGTGTTTTTGTGGTTTAGTCATCCTTATTTTCGTTGTGTGCTTCTTGGTTGACACACATTTACCAAAAAAGGGGTGTTCAAGGTGTGAATAACATTTTTTTGTCTTTGTTTAGACAATTTAGACTCCAATTGTTTCAAGATTATACAAAGGTGGTTTCCTTTTATTGGTGGTGGAATAAAGGGAGTTTGGATATCCTTTACAGATTTGGTTTTTTTGTGGTCCTTGATTGAGTTATTGTGTAGTTATTTGAGTGATCTTCAATTTTAAAACATTATTTTGAAGAATTAAAATTGTTTTGTGAACTTTTTTATTTTCAAGCATAAATTGAAAATAGTTGGGAAGAATGAATTACCATGATTTTTGGTATGTTCTATAAGTTTGGGGGTTACCTTGTGGTATTTAGAATGTTTTATAAGGAAATTTTTATTTAAAAATTATTGGAATATAATTTAGATAAGGTAAATATGTTTTTATAACAATTTTAGGACTCTTAGTTTTTAAAGCAAAATGATATTTTAAATGTGATTTTCAGTAGGTCTAGTTGGGGAATGTGTGTGTTACACTGAGGTTTTTTATTTTAAAAAATATAAATTATGGCCTTTTTATGTGAACCATGGTGAATGATGATTTATAAATCCCATGGTTAGGGGGTGGATTTTGAATGAATTTATTTTGTGTGCAGATAGTGGGCCTCACTTGACGACTTGCTGTTGAGGATTTGGTTCATTCTTTATGATATAATTTATTAGGTATTCAATTTGGACATGAGTTGATGTAGTTCAGAACGTTATAATTTTCCCCTAGTCAAAAAATGATCAAAAGAGGTTTTTTAGTCCTAGTGCAGACCCATAATCCAAGTGGATTAGTGGAAATAATTACTTTATCATGTTGGGAAGAAAAGAGATTATTACAAGAGATTGAAGTGATCATCAATTATCTTAGGAATCCTAATATTCTCTGTTGAGATCGGGTTTTTCTGGTTTATTTTAGTTTCATAAAGGGTTGATTCATCCTTTTCAACATAAATATTTGTTCAATGATTCTTCCCTAAGAGTGTGTAAGGGGACATATTGCTTTATTTTCATTGATTTTTCCTCACTGTGGCCTTTTGACCATGTGGTTTCTATCAAATCACCATTTTTTTGATGGTTTTGACCATAACCTTTAGGCTTCCTCTTGTGTGGCTATAATTTTTTGATGTTTTACCATTTTTGAGAATGTTTTTATGGGTGGTTAGAATTTTGGTTTTTGTCTTATGTTCTTCTAATGAGGGATCCTCTATCCCCTTATCCTACCCACATAGGTGTTTTCAGGCTGGGTTGTGAGTGTCAATTGAATGATCCACATTGTCTGGGAAAACCCTCCTTAGTGGTTATGTGTTATTCATATTTTTTATGACCTCAGTGGTGCCCATTTTTTGGACATGAGATAGAAATTTAGGATTACAATTGGGAAACTGGGGTGCATGATGCACCATTTGAGTGTGGTAAACTAAATGATGTATGGTTGTGGACATTTTTAGGGTTAAAAATGTGATAAAGATCCCTTTTATGACCATAGGTTATCTTTGTGTGTTGTGACTCAAGGGTAGTGTCATTTCATTCATTTTAGGTTCATCATGGTTGTATTTTTGGACCTTGGTTTTCAAATTATTTTCGGCTGAGCATGTATTTTTATCATGGATTCATAGTTGTACAAGGATGCATTATACATTGTGGTTTCTTTGTGCCACCATATTAGATGAACTCTAAATGGTGGGAGAGAATTTTTTAGAAATACTAAATGGTTGGGTGACCATGTTATGTATCCCATGCTTTATCGGGAATATTATTTGGGGTTTTAATTTGAGTGTACTTAGAGACATTTTGTTTTCTTATGGTTGATCAGTTTGATTATTATGAGGATCTCAGTTGTTGTTTTTGAGGTTAATCCTTATTTAGTGTCTCGTTTGGTTAGGTACATTTATTATCATCTATTTCCAATGACTCTCATTTCAATAAAGATAATATAGATTCATAAAGTGTCGTGGTTATAAGTTTTTGACCCCCCCCCCATTTCATGGAATTTTTATTTTCATATTCTTTTGATAGGTGGTTGTACGTCTACTATTTTCATGGAGTTCTTATATGAACATGAAAAATTATTAGGTTTTCCTATTGTTCATGGTTATGGTTCATGATTAGAGTGAAACTTCATGGCCTCCCTTTGTGAGGATCCTTTTTCAGTTCAATATTTTCTACCCACTGTTTTTCAACATGGATTGCAATAGTTAAATCCAACTAATGTGTCCCCTAGGAGAAAACTTTTGGGATCATCTGTGTGTTTATGGTTTGGCACATGAATTTAAAATGGTTTTTAAACTATGAAGAAGTGTTTGGTTAGATCTATTTTTTTATATAGGTACTTTTATATCTTTTACAAGGTCTTTTATACCATACATGGAACCCTAGGAGGCTGTGTGAGGCTTCAAAGTAGTTTTAGAGTGTGGAATAAGGTTTTGGAAACTCTATGGCCTCTATGGAGAAACCTTGTGGATTAATATTTACGGGAGGTGGTGGATCCTACAAGGTTAGTGAACAATTTTTATAATAGTGCACCCAAACCATGTCAGTTATGTTGGTTTATAATGTTTTGGGAAATTAATAGATTTACCTCCATAATTTAGAGATAATTGACACATATTCTCCCCCATGTAAGTAAGCAGACACTTGGGATCCCTTAGAGGTGTTCTAAATTCATCCTTCATAAATTTCATCCCTTCCAATAGTGTTTTCCAAAAGTTTTGAGGCAAGTTTATCCTATTATTCCCTCCTTCCTTCTCACTATTTTCTATCATGTATTTTTATACCCCTTTGAACTATAGTTATCAGGTTCATGGTGGATTTGATGATATTGATTTTGGTGTATAAGAGTCATAGATATAATTTCAAATCTTATAGGTCTACTTTCCATTGATGTCGACATTTTTGAGTATGTCTCGGTGTGATTTCCACTTCTTTGAGGTAGGTGTTACAATGAAATTGTTTCATTTTAGAATATCATTATTTTTGTGCCTCATAAATTACATTTTTAATGTAGTATGATTGTATATGATAACTTTGTGTTTATTTAGAGCCATTTTATAATATTTTGAGCTAGGCATAATTAGTTTTTTATTCAAATTAAATCATTTAAAGAATGAAATGATTGAGAAATTATTATGGATTTTCGAAATGTTTTTCACATGGTGTAATGGTTTTTGACATGATTTTGTATTTCAATGAGTGATAACAAGGATTAAAATGGAATTTGGTTTTTAATTGTGCTGTTGACCTCAAAATGTTTTTTGAAAAATAGGTGGTTTATTGTATTTAAAATGGTTATTTGAAATATATTTGGGGTTAACTCATTTTGTAATGCCATTCTAACTTATTTTAATTGTTGGGAAAGTAATATTTGTAATTTTAGAAATTTTATTCGTTTTAATCGAAAAAGAAACTTTTTTAATGGTTGCATTGAATCATCTTAAAATAAATTAGTTATTTGTTTAGAAATTATAAAATGTTTTAAGTGGGATTTTATGAAATGTGTTATGGAAATTAAGGGTTTTTACAAGATTTAGATTTTGAATGAATATATCTATTATGTAGTGATTAATTTGAATGGATCTAAATTATTTGATAATTTATTTGATTTTTGAGATGGTGTTTGGAAATTATTTTATTTAATGTTAAAGGGATTAGCATTCCAAGATGTGTTTTGTTGTTAAAGGATTATTTGGATATTTGGTTTAAAATTATGTATATGGATAACACCCAATTATTTCCCCTTGGATGTTTACTACCTTATTTGGGTTCATGATCACTATGTGATTCTTGTTTCCCTTCTTATTTGAGAATTTTCTTGTTTTGAATTTACTGTATGTTATTTAAGTGGGGATTTTATTCATCAGGTATTGGTGGTGAGGGTTTTTTTGTTATTCCATGTGAGTTGGGTTGGCTCATTTTCACTATCCCTAACTTCTTGATAAGTAATGGGATCCTAGACACATGGTGGGATTCTAGATCACTACTATATTAGGGAGCCACAAACTACTTGTGGTCCCTATAGCCTCAAATATGGATAGACGGGGTGTGCCATCTGATGAGGATGGTGTAATATACTCATATTGTTTGTTGTTAGGATGTATAGTATTTTTATAGTAATTCAATTTGAGAGAGTCTAGTATTTCTGCACATTAGGGATCATAGGATAGATCCAACAAAATATTCAATTATTAGTTAGTTATTAGAGGGAGTTTGATCTAGTTCATGTTGTATCACTTACCCGACTTTTATTATTTTGGAAACATTCTTTTTTATTCTTAATTATTATATGTGTGTGATGTTGTGTGCATAATTGTTTTTAGATTTAATCATGTTAGTGTGTTGGGTTGTTTTTTTAAGAAAATTATGTTTTCAATTATGTTGGGAAACCTGTTATAAATTTGATGTCCTTTGTGTGGATGAGTCAATTTGGATTTTAAAAATACTATGATTGGTCAAAATTGTGTATTCTATTTGAGAAAGGTTTTTAATATGTGTTGTGTCATTTAAATAAAGCAACTATTTTTTTATTGAGAGATGAAATGGGTGCATGTGGATATTTAAAATAGATTAGGCCGATGACTTTGTTTTCAAAACAAGTGTGTTTAGTATTTGAAAATAAAGGGAAATGTTTTGAAGGTGAATTGTGGAATTATTTTTATTTTAATACATGGTAGTTATGTAGATCTTAGTTTATAGCTTTATCATCAATCAAACATTAGTGAATTTATTTATTAATCAAATTACATAGTTTTAGATGGTTGTGATGAACTACTAGGACTCTAAGCTCAGGATAACAAAATTCTAGGTTCTAGGATCTTAGTGGGATCCTTATTATTCTTAATAGACTACATTGGGTGGGTAGTGGTGAAAAACTAGAGGTTTCATGGGTTTGGTTTTAGGAATGACTAGAAATGGTTGGGTTGTAGTAGTTTTCTTTTCATTTAGTTATGTTCTTTTGTTTTCCTACCTTCCTATATCACATTGTTCATGGGTTTTTGATGTATATGAAAATGGGATGGATCATGGTAGTTGGTAATGAACTATTTTACATGTTTGTTTTTTTATTTTATTCATTTTGTTCCATAGTAGTATCATTGATTTGGGTGGAACTATTCCCAAAGGGATTCCTATAATACCCATTCTCTCTTCACCATATTGAGGGGATTAAGAAAGATTATGTATCCTTATGACATATCATATCAGGTGATGGGTAGGAAGTTATCATGGGCCGATTCATTTTAGAATTAGACCACCCATTAAGTAAAATTCCTATGATTAAATCATATGTTTTATGAAATTATGTGGGATCTTGGAAATGAAATGAATAAAAAAGATCCCTTATCTTTTTTCAGTCAATAAATGAAATTTCAAGTGTGAATTTTTAAATGGGTAGTATATAAAACATGAAATTTTTATTTGATGACTATCTTGAATATATTATCAAAACACACAAAACCTAATTAGATTGAAAATATTGAATATTTTATTAGATAAAGTATTAAAATACAATATAAAAATCAATATTTTTTTCTAGAAAGAAATATGAAACATTATTATGAAAATTATAAGAGGAATAAAACCAATAATATATAAAAAGATCAAGAATGAGAAATCATGGTACCTATATTTTTCTTAATTGTCATATCACCAATTACAACAATAGAATGAATGAAAAACATAAGATATTTAATTAAATTTTCAATAATTTAAAAATTAGCAGGATGGATAAATTTAAAAGAAGTATGTATGTTTATATATAAGAGTGAATACAGGTATTATGGCTATTATATGATTGTTTGAAATTTATATGGCCATTGGGAATGAATATAAAAAATGAGTATATAATATGTATCTAATAATTTAGTAAATATTAACAATATATTGAAAATAATATATTAAATATATAAAATTAATATTTTACACCTATTAAATTTATATAGAAAGATTAATAAGTAAAATATAAACAATCATTACATAATAAATTGGTTTATTCAAGAAAAAATATTTTCCAAAATTATTATGTATTTTTATTTAAATTTTAAATTTATAATATATAGAGATTTAATATAATAAAATATATTTTATTTATGGAAAAAATTTATTAAAATTTGGTAATAGTGCCAATTTATTTTTTTGAAATAAATATTTTATTGGGGTAAATAATTAATCTCATTTGTAATCTTAGAAAATAGATGAATATAGAACATGGTTAAAATGATGTATCATTTTAAAATAAAAATTATTATTTACATTTATATGAATCATAGACCCCCTATATTTTTTTAAAATTATTTATCACTTCTAAAGTAAATATTATATTTTTTAACCATTAAGGAATGAGAAATTGAAAAAATAAATATAAAAATATTTTATAAAAGGACCCCAGTTCACCTACACAAAATGATTTTTTCATATGATTTTTCCATCAATATATAGAAAAATTCTCTCTCATAAATTCATCTTTCATGATGTTTAGTTTTTTGGTTTCAACAAATAGGGATAAGCTCTTTTTCTTAGAAAGTTGTCGTTATAATAAATGTGTTTCCATCTATGAATTTTCCAATAGTATCTATATATTTTTCAATTATTGTCCCATATTTAGTAATTATAAATATCATTCAACACTATGATTATGCTTTAATTTTTTTTTCTTCCTTTAAAATTCAATTAATTTAATATAACACTATACTCGTACTCATTCATTAATTTAACTTGTTATTTTTTGGGTTGGTTCAACCACTTATGTGAATGATTTTATAATATCCTGAGAATTTCTATCATGTGTGTGTATAAAAATATAATTGATAAAAATATTAGATATTAATGATTAATTTATTGTATGATTATATATATTTAGTGTGGAAAAATATTTAATATTATTTTACTGAAATAGGTTGTTATAAGTAAAATCACTAGAAGTACACTCATGAATTCCATTCTTACAAACCATACATATATTCTTCATCAAATGAATATCATACTATATAAATAATTAATATAATTTTATTCAACTACCTTGGATAAAATATGAATGATAAATATGATATTAAATAATTATTATAATCATTAATATACTAAAATATTAACATAATATTAAAAAACACTAATATATAATGATATAAATAAAAAACATGTAAATAATATATATGTAATGACTATTTATAATTGAATTGAATAAAATTAAATAAACCTGAATATGTTTAGTAAATAAGTGATTAATATTTATATATTTATTACATATGGGGTTAAATATTTGTTACACAAGTCAAATGTGAAGGTAATGGTTTTTCACTGAATCATTATTCATACTTAATGTTATCGATGATTAAACATCAATTGGGAAAATATGTATTCAATTTTAAAATAAATATATTTTATTTTTCTTCAGATTTATTTATTTGTTGTATTTACATGTATTCTTACTATTTCCCCCATCATTTATTCTTAATCCTTTTGAAAATATGTTTATAAGAGGAAATGAATTTTTCACTATTTTCTATTTGGAATCATTATCCTATATGTTTATGTTAGTTGAAAAGTTAAAATAATTTCAGCATATATAATTCTATGATGGATTATGTTATAATTAAAATGATATTCACTTATTAAAAATTTTGTTAAATAATTTTTTCTATCACTCACATATTAAATTTCTTTCTTTTCCATTCTCTCTCACTGATTTCATTATTTTTCTTCATGACGATTGTAACGACCAAAACTTTTATTAGTAAAAATTCCTCTTGATTTAATTAAATATACTGTTATGTAAAATAATTATATAATACATATGAACTTCCTTGTCTTTATGTTTTTTCATTTTAAAATTCCATTAATTTTTTTTACCATTGCTAAATATCCGTTGAACAGTGATCACATGATTAGTATAAATATAAGGCATTAAAAAATAAAATTCACTCAGAAAATGGAAGAAATGGCCTCATCCAACAGAATTGATCCTTACAAATCCCATTTTATGAATCTCAGAAAGGAGGTAGCTTCACTGGGCTTCACTCTTGACCAATACCAAGCTGAGCTTTAACACATCAAGCTTGAATGGAATTGCCTATGGGAGAAGTGGAAGTAAATAGAGATTACCACTCGAGCGATATTGTCTGAGCCACCCCAAGAGTCTGTCACCATCACACACCTTATCCTTAGGTCTTATGTAGGTGTTATAAGGGGTTATGTAACATGGCCCTAGCACTATGATTTTTTGAATTACTTTTTTGTAAAAATAATATACATTCATTTTTAATATACAAATGGTTTTTAAAGTACAAATAGTATTTTTTTGTTAATATTCTATTAGATACGCTATTTTGATGAATTAATGGATTTTTAAATTTAATAATATTTTAATGAAATATTATTAATAAATCACTTTTTATTAAATATTAATGATCATATAATCTTTATAAATACAATCGTAAATTTTATTAAGGTTTGAAAGATGTTTTTGTAAAAACCGGTGATTTTTTAATAAATGTTGGTTTTATATTAAATGTAAAAATTCAGATATTAATAAAGTTATTTAGATAAAATGAATTTCATTTTTTGATTCAGGACGTCGAAATTATCTGACGGTGAATTTCTCATAATTTTTTGAGACAGTCGAATTTTTGGGTAAAAATTAAATACCGTTTAAATATATAATGTCTTTTATGACATCATAATGAACAAATAATGATGTAATAAAATAAAATAAAATGTTTATTCAAACAATATATGTTTTAAATTTAAAATAATGTGATTTTAGATTTTTTTTGATTAATTTTAGGGTGCCCTAGTGGACCCTCCAAGACTTATAAAATATTTTAACTTTTTAAAATGATTTCCTTGAGAGTGTGACTCACCTCAACATAAGAAAGAATAATATTTTAATATTATTGGGCATTGTAATTATAAAATAATTTTTCCACTCTTTTTCAAAAACCATGGGTAAAACCATAGGATTGTTTGTGGTTTCGATTAGTTTAATGTGTAGTGTCCAAATCCTAAATTATAAACATTTCCCTCTAATTTCCTATATAAAACCACTCAATCTCCCATTACTCTTCACTAAAAACCTTTGAAGCTCTAACAATATATTCCCTCTTCTATCTAGTATCCTCCCAAGGATCTCCAAGCTCTCAAGATGCCTCTCTCAAGTGTAACATCCTTGTTCTGGGTGCCACCCAAAGGTACCCTGTACCCGGTTGGCCACATGGCCTAAAGGGAATTCCCCAAAATGCCAGAGGCTACTAACTAGCAGCGAGGTCCATAGGTGTGATAGTGGAAAAAATATTCTCTCATTGTTAGAGTACACGTAATTTAATAATAATATTAAACAATAGTGGAAGTAGTAAAACCATGCAATAAAGTAAACAATGGAAGAATGATACTATAAACAAATACAACATATATATAAATAATGATACACGTCTCAAGTATCTCAGAAAGAATCCAAATAAGTCACAATTCTAGAAATCAAATACTAAAACCAAATTACTGAAAAAAGTAAATAACAACAATAGCATCGCAAGTCTTAGGTTAGTTCCATTCTCTACAGCTTCAACAACTATCTAGTACCTCATGTAGAAGAGAGCTTTCCCTTATCGATACCTACAACCATATAATCAGTTTGGGTCCAAAAGAATGACCTAAATAGGGTGTGAGAGAAACCCTAGTAGGCAACCACCAAAATATATGTGCCTAACTATTAGTGAATATATATATTTCATGCAATAAGCAGTAATAAAGTAATAAACTAGGAAGTACTCAAAAGTAAACAATCCTACAGTTTTCAATTACTTTCATTTAAATTTTAAAATAATTAAAACCATTGAATAATATAACATCAAGATCTAGCCTATGCTCTATATCTCCCTATATAACAATAACAAATATATGTCTCAATAGACCATCTAACAATCTAGTAAGATGGAGTCCAAGCTTGTGCCTTGGCTTGGAAGAATTGTTATAATCATTCAAACATTCACAAGAAACCCTATGTGAAAGTTATCACAGTTTAATCCCATCTGGTTTCACATATCATCAAAATCAATAATAATAATGACCCTATGGGAAAGCTCACATAATCTAAGCCCTTTGGTCCCACATAGCACTAATAAAAAACAAACGACCACCCGAGTAGCCCTCAAGATCAATACTCCATTGGTCAGCATTATAATAACCCTCTGGAATCTCTCATAGTCAATTCCATGTGGTCCAACATTTATTTAATAACAACCCTCTGAGTATCTCTCACAGTCTAACCCCTCTGGTCAATGACCCATGGTAGCTATCATAGTCAATATCTCTGGTCAATCATAACAACAATTCATAATTAAAATACTCTACTTTGGGAAGATCTCACAGTTAATTCCCCTTGGTCATACTTTCATAATGTGAAACACAAGCATGTCATATAAACAACAACTCTATCCTAAAAATAGTAGGCATGTAAAAAAATCAGACTAACATGCTTTGTAGACCCAACAACCATAACCAAAACAAATATAGGTAACACCTCCATAATCAAGGTAATAAAACTTATGTATAATCAATAACCCTTTCTCAATCAAACAAACCATTTCAGTCATTAAACATCGTTAAATTCTAAAACACGCAATACCCAAAATAAGGATATTCAACACATTTCACAAATATAATCCAAAGAAAACCAAATAAAGGAACAAACCACCTACCTCAAAGTCATACGATGAACACTCTTGAATATCGACCCTTGAATCGGCCTAGGTCATTGTAGATATACAGAAAGGACAAAATCATTTAACCTTGGAAAACTCAGTAGTGTGGAGAAATTAGGAAGAGAGGCTCTAGGGAGAGAGATAACTCACCGCTGAGAATCCAATGAACCCGGTGGAATCTCAATCAAAGGTCAGATAGAGGAATAGAAAGAGCTCAAATATTCTTGGTCGTACATCGCTCTCTTGTATGAGACATGGGAAGAAGAGACATGTTCTAGATATGAGAAAGGACCCCAATCTGATTAATCAAATAAAAATAAAAGTACATTGTGTGTTCATTTAATGTACATGCCGTGTACATGCCTAAATTGGCCCCCAATTTAAGAAGTCCACACGGCCATGTACTCGGCCATTGCATGGCCATTACACTACTACACATGTCACTGGGTACATGGAATTTACTCAAGAGTACAATATGTGTACATAAAAAAAAATCCAAATTTTTCGTTTTTCCTCAAAACACCCAAAATTAGGATCCATATCTGAAATGAATATCCGGTTTCATAAAAAATACCCCACTTAAAGAAATTCATCCCCAAATTTCCTTCCATGGGTGATTAATAAGAAACTTCAAAAAAAACTTGACACCGAGATCTTATGTTAGCCTCCCTCTCCCAAGTTTCATCTTGTACTTGACCATGCCGCCATAACACCCATAAAAGAGGAACATATTGACCATAGAAAAACTTCATGCTACAATAAAAAATCCATATAGGGTTCTCCTCAAAGGATGCTTCAACGTCCAACTAAACCTCCTCGGGTTGAAAAACATGAGATGAATCTATGAAGTAACTTTGTAGGTGATAAACTTGAAAGACTTCATGCATATGTCGAGAGGTGAGGGTTCTGCTTCAGGGGGAACCACGCTTCACATTCCTTCTTCATGATGGTGGTGGTCATTGCATTGATCCCTCCCCAACCAGTGGGGGAGGGACCTTCGTCATCATTCAAGGTAGTAGGTTCCTCATTCTTTCCCTTCTCTAACCCTGACTTTCTCCCTGCGTTTCCTCAATCTTCATTATGTACAAAAGTTCCTGATTTGTTTAATGGGATACCCAATCTATCATTATCGATCGTAGAGTTCAATAAAACCTCGGTGCTTCTGAATATTACACAGATTTCATGGTTCAAGCAATGATGACCATGGGTTGATTCGTTTGACAGGTATATTTTCAGTTCTTGGGATTTATAGGAAAGGGTGATAATGGGTTTGATCGACAGCAGGCATATCATGATACATTTCACCTCGGAGGAGGATTTAATCAGTGCCTGGTCCAGTGCTCCCTATACCATCAACAAATATCGGTTCTACCTCTTCCGATAAACATATTATTTCCATATGATGCACAATTCCTCCTCAGTGGAAGTTTGGGTAAGCTTCCATAACCTCCCCCTACTGTTTTAGAATCCCTTAGTTATTAGATTGTTGGGAATTAAGTATGTAGATATCTGTGTTCGGATAGCCGTACTACATCACTTTTCCACCCTGTTAATCTATGGGTCTGCGTTGAAGTAGATTTATCCAAGGATCCTCTCGATTATGTTTGGATAACTGTTAAGGAAGAATTTCGTTGCAAACATGAGGTGTTCTTCAAATCATGGTTTGATTTCTATTTGTACTGTAAGAGGATTTGGAATTTGATGAAATCATGTCGGCGAGGACCTAAGAATAAGATGGGTGTTGGAAGTGGAAAAGAACCAAAAACTCATTCCGCGGATGGACTTCCTGGACAGAAGCTAGTTGGTGTGGACCCTGAGGAAAAGTCTGCAGTGGATGTGAGCAGTAGACCTCAGGTTGTGAATCCTTTGGTTAAGGATGTATTCAAAGGATTGAGGAAGGATCTAGGTGGATTTCAGAATTCTCCACCTATAGAGGGTGAGGTTGTGGAGGAGGTTTAACCCGGCAGTGATATCAATGTGGTGGATTCCCAAATGGTTGGAGAATAAGAAATTAGGACTCCTCGGACAACTTCATATGTAGAGGTTGTGCACGCTAGGTTTGGAACCTATGACAAAGGTATGGAACCCAAGGAATAAAGGTAGGGTTACTCTCCTGGTGGTAAGGTACTGCAATGGGATTTAGGGAATTCTCCAAGTAGGTAAACGAGTGCAATTGTGCTAAAAAATAGATTTGAAGGGCTTTCATAGGTTAACCAAGAACAGGAGGATGGTGGTGATCTGGATAGGACCTCACTGAAGTAGGGGGAATCAGTGATAGAATCCAGTGATAGGAAATCATAGCTATTATTAAGAGATATTGGAGTATAATTCTAGGGGGATCCGGTAAGCCCGAGGAGAAGTAAGAGTTGGAGGGTCTCTCGGAAAGAGATGAAAGACTATTATTATTTACCACCACCAAGGGAGACTAGATCTGCGACGAAATTGAAGGTCAACATGATGGTCAATGATCCCCTTTCACCTTAAAAATATGAAATTGGAAAACCGCGCGAGTTTGGTATAATGAAAAACCCTTGTTTGGAGCTTCTTATGCACTCAGGAGAAGAAATGGTTGAAACAGTTTTAATAATTAATGCTACCGACAAAGAAGCTAATAGGATAATGGGAAGACCTTTAAGGGTGGTTGAAAATGAAGAGAATAGTAAATATATTGAAAAATAGGATCTAATATTGATTACAGGATTTAATGATGGGAAGATCAACCAAGAAGAGTACATCCAATCTTGGGACAAACTGGAGGACCTTTTCGTAGACCTTCTAAAGGATGATTCTGATACTCAGGTTAGCATTTCTCTTGGCATCTAAGTAGGGAGATCAAATCTAATCGCTCAAGATGTGCTTTAATGGTTCATATATTTTTTTTGTTCATGAACTATTAGATTCTCACTTTTCCCATTAAAGTGTTTCTTTAATAAAAATTTAATTTTCAGTCAGTTGTGTATAGCCCGATACCTCTGAGGTAACTTCAGCTGTTAAGCAAATGACCCTACTATATCCATAATCTCAAACAGCCAGATGTATCTCGGTGAAATATTCCTCTATCTTCTAATCCTCATGTGTCCCAACCTTGGTGTGACATTTAATAAAACCTGATCTCCCACCTCAAATTCCATAGGTTGTCTCTATCGATCAACATAAGATTTCTAGTGAGACTGTGTAGTAGCCATCCCCTTCCGAATCAACTCCACATTCCCAATGGTCTCCTGGACAAGATGATGTCCCAACATAGCTACCTTTCCTACCTCCATCCAAAAAGGTGTGATTGGCATGACCTACTGTACAAATCCTCATAATGTTCCATCTGAATCATTTCCTAAAAACTATTATTGTAGGCAAACTCCACTAGGGGTATATGTCTCTCCCAAGAACCCCTAAAATATTGGGTGCATGCTCGAAGCATATCCCCCAAAACCTGAATCATGCTCTTGGAATTTCCATCTATCTATGGATGGTAAGCTATACTCAGAAGTACATGTGTAACCAAATCCCTCTTTAGTCCCTTCCAAACACGAGAAGAAAATCAAGCATCCCTATCTGAAATGATTGAGTGTGGAACCCCATGAAAACATATAATCTCTCGTATGTACAACCATTGAACCTCATCAACACTGAAGGTTGCCTTGATCGAAAAGAAATGTGTAAACTTCGTGAGTCTATCAACAACAATCGAAACAACATCATTACCTCAAGGTGGCTTAGGTAAACCCATCATGAAATCCATCGCGACATTATTCCACTTCCACTCAATAATAAGAAACTATTGTAAAATCCCTACTGGTCACTAATGATCTTCCTTCACCTGATGGAAGATGGGACATATCATAACAAAACCAACAACATCTCTCTTTATACCTAGCCACCAATACTAACAGTGTAGATCTCGATACATCTTATTGACACCAAGCTAAACTTCCCAAAATGATGAATGAAAATATTGAATCAATTCCTTAAGTATGTCTGCTAACACCCATTCACATCTATGAAAATTCAAGATCTCATCCTCACCTATGGTCCACCGAGGAGTAGGTTCATCGCCTAACACACTCTCCCATAGGACTAGGCCCTCAGAATCTGATAGCTACCCCATTCGCACTCAATACTGTAGAGTAGAGGTAACAACTATAGAAGAATGAAACATATGCCACAGTATATCATACACCTCTAAATGAATCCAAGAAAACAGATCCATAAACTTCCATTCACTGATGGCCTCATGAATTTCCTATATCTACGTCCTCCTACTCAACGCATTATCCACTTTATTACCTTTCCTAGGAATGTAGGCAAGCTCAAAGTCAAAAGACTTTAGGTACTCAACCCACCTTCATTTTCTAGAATTCATATCATGCTGAGTAAATATATACTTGAGTCTCCTTTTGTCAGTGAATACAACAAAATTATCTCCCAAAAGATAATGTATCCAATAGAACAAAGCATGCACTACTGTAGCTAACTCGAGAACATGTGTCGGGTAATTCCTTGCATGTGGCCTAAACTTCTGAGATTCGTATGAAAAAACTACTTCCCCCTGCATAAGAACTGATCCTAGACCATTAACTGGCAGATTATAGTAAATATTAAACTCTTTCACGGCTCTAGAAAAATTAATAATTGTACTAATGTCAATATCCCTTTCAGCTCCTGAGAGACTAAATCGAAGGAATCTACCCATAAGTACTTTTCACCCTTGTTACTCAAGAATTCTATTGGCACTACTAAGTGTGAAAAGTCTTGAATGAAGCTCCTGTAATATCCAACCAACCCTAGAAAAATCCACACCTCAATGACGTTCTTCGGGTGCTCCCAGGAAACAACTACTCTCACTTTATCTAGGTCTATTGATACTCATATCTCTGAGATAACATGACCCAAAAAGGGAATCTAGCCCATCCAAAAGTGGAATTGTTTGAGCTTATCATCTAATTAATGATTCCACAGTATACTCAAAATTATATCAAGATAGATGGCATTGTTGTTTCGAGTGTGAGAGTACACCAAGTTATCATCCATGAAGACTTCCAAAAACGAATACAAGTAAGGATGGAACACTCAGTTCATCAGTTCCATGAAAACTACTGGCATATTCGTGAGACCGTAAAACCTAAATACATACTCATATAGACCATACCTACTCTGAAAGGCTGTAAGAGGCACATTTTATGGTCTAACTCACAACCAATGATAATTAGATCTCAATTCAATATTCAAGAACACCCAGGATCCTCGAAGTTGATAAAATAAATCATCAATCCTCTGTAAGGGATAGTGGTTCTTGAAAGCCTGCTAGTTCTGCTTCTGATAATCCACACAAAGTATGAGGGTACCATCCACCTTCTTCACAAATAGGATAGACGAAACCCAAGGAGAACTAACGATTCAGATGAAACCATTTACCTGTAACTCCTCTTACTTCTTCTTGAGCTCTAATAACTCTAGTGCAGCCATCCCATATGGTGGAATATGCACTATTTCCACTCCTGTGACAAGATCAATAGAGAAATCTACCTCTCGCTCTGGAGGTAAACCTGAAAAGTCATCTGGAAAGACATCCCGGAAATGATCCACCACCAGAAGAAATTCAATATGTGAAGTCCCTTAGTCATCCAGATATTGAAAAATAATTTAGGCTATAATTCCTCCCAAAACATGATGCTCGCATCCAAATATTCTCTCCTGAACATCCCATTCACCATTGTATAAAAAATATCTTCCCTATGGTGATGTGAAACTCACCGTACAAAGATAGTAATCAACAAAGGCCTTAAAGGAGACTAACGAGTCCATTTCGAGAATAACATTGAAGACTATCATCTCTATGATATAGAGGTCCCATAAGAAGTGACACCCACCAAACTTAAGAGGGAACTCCTTGCACTAATGTACACTAGTCTTCCTTATCTATAATTGAGTGTTTAGAATCATAACATTCTTAGATGTAAAGATATAGAGCCCAAGGATCTTCACAACAAAAACATATATAAAACTATGGGAATCCGATGTATCGAAAAGAGCAGAAGCTAAAATTGAGGAAACTAGAATCATACCTATTACCATAGAGAATTTGGGATCTTACTCCTATTGTGTATGCTTCACTTCAAAAGATTGACCTATACCATGGCCCTGTGACCCTGCCTAACTACCTTGAGTAGATCCACCCTACTGTAGCTGAAAGCCTACATATTGGATACCATGGCCACAACCACCTCCTTGGCCAGAATGGAATAATGAACTCTAGTTCCCTGACTGGGTAGAAACAGGTGGTCCTTCTCCTAAACCTAGATTCATAACAAGAACCCATATCACCTACTGGTTGTGAAGAAATCTAGAAAAAATGCTGAAGATGACCCATCTTGCCACAAGACCAGCACTAAACTGGGTCTCTCAAGAACCAAGGCCTCATCTGCCTGCTCTTCCCGCACTGGTAGAATACCACCTAGATACTAAAATAAACACCATGTAAATGCTCCCTGTGGTGCTTCTTGATATATTCCGAAGGATTACCAGCCCTAGATGTTGATCTTTCCAAGCTCACATCTCCCAACCCCGTCAGATTTAACTCGGTACTCATCATTTGGTTCACTATAGATGTCACTGAAGTTAGCCTAAATATGTTCACCTACAATTTGATGTCATACTTGAGGCCATCCTCAAATAACCTAGCCAAAGATAACTTGTCAGCTCCCGGAATGGGTGAAAAGTGATGAAGATCTATAAAACAGGATGAATAATTCATCACTGAAAGGCTTTCCTGCTCTAGATTCATAAACTCTCTGGCTCGATCGGCCCTCAACATCTTCTGGTATATGTAATCATATAAGATCATCTAAAACTCTTACCAAACCATATCATGAGGACATACCACCGATGACACAATATCCCAACATATCTAGCTGGAATCACATAGAATGTACATCACAAAATTCAACATCCTCTCCCCAGAGGCATCTTTAGATTCTCAATGATAGCATGTATGGCCTCCAACCATGACTCTCTAGCCTGTGGTCCTCCATCCACTGAAAAATTCGGAGGATGATTCTTATGGAACAACAGCCTCAACTCTTCCATAGATGGGGAAGGATGCAGTGCTCTCTGAAATGTTTCTAACATCCTCAAAAAGACTTCAAGAAACTGTTCATCAGCACCTGCATCCTTTATAATAGTTGGTGCCAAGATAGGTACGCTGGGAGGATCTATTGGTAGTACATAATCTACCATCTCTAGTGTATGATCATTTCCTTGTATCTAGCATAAAACTAGAGGAAGTCTCAGTTTAATGACTCCGTAAGGTTCAACACACACCTCAGTACAATATTATCAAGGAAATAAGCATAGATGTGCAATAAGGGAATAAAAGAAGAAAACATTCATGTTTTTTTTCAAAACAGGGTCATACGACATGTAGAACCACTACACGACATGTTTCCTTTAGTATTAAACATGTAAGTTACCTCTTCCAAACCTGGTCATGTAACACCCATACAGATGCCATGTACCTCCTATGACATGGAATTTACTTTAACTTTCCCTCCTGCCCAGGTCCCTCTACATGGATAGAACTACAAGGTTCTCCCCGGGGTAACACTACATGGCGTGTTCACCATTGGCACGGTGTGTACTTGTTCAGTTATTTATATCAATGTAGTTGGTCACACGGTAGGATGCAAAGTCAACTATAAACGGCATGTAAAATCTTGACACAGTGTGTACAACCTATGTTTCATCCAATCGTGTCATCGGTCACACGTCTGGATACATGGTTCTCGACACACGTCGTGTATAATCTAGACACGGTGTGTTCTAACAAAAGTTTTCCAACCCCGTGTCTCTACTCACACAGTTAGTCACATGATCAAGCACTATATGGAATGTACTCACAGTAAATGATGTGTACTTAAGAAAAGTATTTTATTATAGAATAGAAGAAAAAATTGAGTGTGCTCATGACACCAAACACCGTGTTATCTAGGTTTCCAGACAGTAGGACTATGAAACTTCTCCATAACCCTTAAAAGTTTAAAATTTTGTCAATGTGATGAAAAATTCCAACCCGTGAGATCCCATAATCCCACAAATCAATGTTTTTTATCCTTATTCATCTCAAAACATGTCAAAATTTAATTAAAGTTAAAACATGATCCCCCAAATTCCAATCCAAGATGTCCCATAACACCTCAAGGATCAAATATTAGAATCCATCCAAATGAAAATTTACATATTCCAATACCCTATCAAAATAACAGGTATTATATCACAACATCTATCACAAAAACATGAAAATCTAGCACAACATCTATAACAACAACATGCAATCAGCAATACACCCTAAATGGCATGAAAAGAATGCATGACTTGTGATCTATATCAAGTGCATATATGACGCATGAGATAGAATACACTCATATCATCAGTTTGAAATAGAAATAGAACCAAAATAATATCAGTAGTAATAAAAAAAGTGAATCAACCAATGGTGAAATCAAATAAACTGTAACAATTTCAAAACCAGAAAAAATTGCAATATCCGAGGTAACTTGGATTTTCCCTATATACAGGTTAGCTACTCCCAGACACAACTTATTACCAACTACCCATTCCTTCCTATCCCAATCTGTAGGCTCTAAATAGAAATAAAAAGTAGGAAAGAAACCTACCTCTGATACCAATTTTTAATTTTCTAGTTTTGGGTGTAGCCCAAAGATGCCCCGTACCTGGTTGGCCACATGGCCTCAAGTGCATTTCCCCAAACACCAGAGGCTACCGACTAGTAGTTAGGGCCATGGGTGTGATAGATTTTCCACTATCACACCCAAGGACCCCACTAATAGTCCTTAGCCTCTCGAGTTTGGGGAAATGATCTTGTGGCCATTTGGCCAACTGGGTACGAGGCACCTTTGGGCAGCACCCAGAACTGAGACGTTATATTAAGCCTCTCCCAAGCCTTTAGGATCACACTTCCAAGTAATGGATTTCTTCATTTCTCATTTTTTCCAAAATTTCTTTATATTGTTATACAATATTATTTTTAATTAAAAATGTTGGGGAATGATTTATCACCTCCCCCATACTTCCCTCTATATATTTGAATTATTAGAGACCTATTTATCTCTCATTAAAGCCTCCCATGAACACCTGTTATCATAAGGAAATTTCATAAGGAATTTCCCTCTTCTCATTTACATTCAAGCAGTTTTTTATATTATAAATCTAAATTCCATTACATATGATGGTATATTATGTTACATGAAACCTTACTATCCATTTCATGTATAAATGATGAGATACCCCTTTCTCTCTCATCAACCCATTTTATGATTTCTATTTGATTTCATTATGCTGCCAAAATTTCCCAAGGCAAAATCATCATGTAAGTGAATACCCTACGTATTTCTATATCAGGGGTATTCGACTTTATGCACATAAAATTATTGATTATAGAGTTCCATGTATGTATTCCACATTCCTTTATCATGGAATAAATGATAATGTTGAATGATTCCATGTTATATGATCCATGTGGCACCCTTATGCATGAAATGAAATGTTTATAAATGCTATTCCCAAATATTGCTCAAATTCATTAGTTAATGATTAGTATCATGATATGTTAAGTGCAATGTGGGTTTACTCATGATAATTCAAGTAAAATGAGGGTTTAATCATGATAATTCATGTGAAATGAGGGTTTACTCATGCTCCATGTGCAATGATCCTTGGCACATGCTAATATCTTGTTAAATGATGTTTCCACATTTCCATGTTATGATAATTATGCTATATCATGCCTTTATGTTCATGTTTTTATTGTTCTCCATTGATATTTTTATTTCCTAACATATACTATATTCTTTATGTTATGTCTTGTTTACTCCCTTACCGGGCTTTATAGCTCACCCTTTTCTTATGCATATCCTTAGGTTATCCCATGCAATGCTAAGTATGAAAGAATATTAGGGTCATGTAAAATAATTTTTTTATAAATATATTGTGTTTTATGTTATATGTTGTTATGTAATGTTCCGAAATTTCCAAGACCCTAGACCTCTTGATCCTTAGAGTTTTCTTAAGTGCAATTTTATGTAATAAATCATGTTTATGTGTGTAATAAAGAGCAGGGTTGTTATAATGATTATTTTTCAATTATTATTTATTATAAAATTAGTTTTCCATTAATGTTAAAATTTCTTTAAAACCATTTATTTATAAATTATTTCATTGAAAATATATATTTATTTTAATGTAATTGAACTTTAAATTTTATTTTTTTGATAATTTTCCAATTTTATTTTAATGTGTTTTTTAATAATGTTAATATCCATTGATGTTTTTTATTTCATAGGGTATATTTTTTTATTAGATTCAATCTATTTTATTCTTTGTATTACCAATTTTAATAATATGTGATGAGTATAATGAAACCCATTTCATTATTATGGGATAATTACTCTATGATGGACTTATGTAGGCCTTTATTATCATGTGGAAAATATATGTACCATTTATCAATATTTTATGGATGATCCATGAATTATATAGCCCTATAATGGATTATTTGTAGATTTATATCACCTAATATTATTGTGATATGAGGAATGAGATATTATTAATGTCTATATGTTATAGGAAATAAGTTGTTAGCCTAGTATACAATGATATGAATGTTTTGGTGGTTAACCTTATCAAATTCTATTATTTTATATGATTATGTGTGAGCCAAATTACATAGTTTTAAATTAACCTTATGTTTTGAAACAAGTTATAATCCATGATTTTAAATCTAGAGAGAATTATTTTATTATTATGTTCTCATTCTTAAAATATATTTTTTATGATTACTATTCACTATCTTCTATATGGTCACCTATGATGATTTAATTTATATTTATTATATTTTACACCATAATGACAATCAAATATAAAATTTTTATTATGTTTCCATATAGTAGGTAATAAGGATAAATATTATGTATGATATGTCTTGATGGATATCATGTTTGGTCAAATTTTAGGGAGACTTTGAAAAATAATTATATAACAAGTCATTAATGTAACTAATATCCAAAGAGAAAAAACATAGAGGTTGTGAGGGTGTGAGTTATTAAATATTTTATTAGAAAACCAAGTGTAATGATATAATATGTATGTATGTTATATATAAGTCAACTCATTCATAATATTTTATAATAAATATAACAAATACATCAAATATATTAAACTAAAATCCCATACCTGTTAGATTTCATTATAAATCTAATTTTTCCAAGTTTATTCACTATATTAAATAAAATAATTCTTCTATATTCCAAAATAAATTTCACAATAACACTCTTACTTTATATCAATATCTCACATCCATTTTGAAAACAAATACATGATCTCATCCACAATCAAAACATGTAATACTATATGTAAAAATATATTTATATAAAATAAAATGAAATAATATAAAATTAAAATTATTCCATAAAATCAACTTTTATAATGAAATAATCATTTTATTTTCTACCCTAAATAATTATTAAAAACATAACTTGTTTTTTAGGAAGATATAAAATATAAGGAGGAATGGGAAGAGTTACATAATCTTATTAAGTAACTTTTAGAGGATGTACCTCATGATTGAAACTATATTTTTTAAATGATTCATTCAGGACATATTTAATGAAAAATTTAAGAATTTTATCATTTGTGGGAATATTTTTCAAATTTCATTAATTTTTACACAACTATTATATGGAAGAAATTTTATGTCATTTAATAATTTTGAGTTAAAAAATGACTAATTGGAGTCCATTTGATAGGGTTATTACTAATATTTTCTCACAAAATATAAATGGTGACATTGAATATTCACTAATATCAATATGTTATTATTTAAATGATATTATTTGTGTGTGATCATGAATTATAACAATATATATTTTTTCATCAATTCTGAAGGATATAAAGTAGTTTATTTATAATACATGATATTTTCTCCAATAAATATATCCATCACTGAAGTTAATTTTAAATCATTTATATAAAATTATCATTCTGTTGATGTGATGGAAACCGAATACTATTGATTATATATATTAAAGTATAATTCATAATGAATAGAATACTTTATATATTTTGTGATTATTTTTATAGTATGCATATAGATTTATTCAGGTTATGTTTATAATCTTTGTAAAAGTGATATTTCAAACCAAATAGCTAGTTCGGTTACTATCAGATATAACTAGATACTGATGATCATTGTATATTTAGTACTATTTATTACAATTCATTATTAATTATATTCATCTATGGTTCTTATAGTAATTGATTTGATTACTTTCCTACATTACTCTATTGCATGTATTTGAAGAATTTATTTTTCCTTATTTCATAATGAAATGAATGTGATTTTTTAATTTTATACAACCTATAAACCTAATAAGATGTTTGGGTCTATTCTAATAGCCATATCAAATTTCTATTTAATGAGGGTATGAAACTTATTGTAATCATAATTCCTTATAAAACCAACCACAGTTTGACTACAATAACCCTTTTTAATGTACAATTTGGGATCACGACCCCCTTTATCAATCTATAGTTATTTTAGAGATGTGTCAAAGCTCAATTATTAGGATCATGGTACTTGTTTTATCTATAGAGTCATTTATTTATATTAAACACCATAATATCATTATTATTAATTTAAAATACATGAAGTTGATCAATTTATGAATCTTTTTATAATATTCCATTCAAAAAAATTAATTCAAAATTAATTTGGCCGCCCTTGAATCGGGTTTTTATAAATGTGTATTCTTATATATATTTCCCAAGTATAATTTGAATTTATTAGCTATGTTTTATTTTCACTGGTAGATTTTTGATTTAGTGTTTGATATTTGAGAAGAAAAATAACAATTTTATATTGTTTTGAATGAGGGTTGTGAAATGTTTATAAGATAAAATTCCATTAGATACCCAATAAAATTAACACAGTACCTGATTATGGAAACAATTGTAACACTCTAAGGCTTTACAATATTTTCATATTAAAATAAAGTTAATTTTTTTAGATTTATTTATAAATAACTCCATTTTAATCTTATGCTATTCATAACACTATGTTAGCTTGCATTACACACAGGACTACGTTTTACCATCTTTTAATAGCATACCTACATTAAAAGTAAATGTTCACACTTTAAAAAAATTTAAGTGTCAAAAAAACCTTCATTGATGATTTTAGAATGTCAATTTTATCTTAGGGGGATTTTTTGGTATTTTTATGATAAGTTTATTTTCTTTATGAATAGTGTAAAATACACAATTTTAGTTGAAAAATTCCATTTAATACAAATAATTATTATTTTTAAATTATAATTTAAAATATTTATAATGTCAAAATAAATAAATTATAAATATATTAATAAAATTTATTCCATTGATATCCCTTTTAAATTTAATTTAAATATAAAAACATATTGAACTTTTGAACATTTTCACCTAAAATATTTCTTTATCACCACATCCATGGGATTAGCATTACATTTATTTTTTCCACTTCTGTGAATTGAATTTGAAAAAATAGATATGAATAGTTGGAATTAGTGTAATATTTATTGTCTAATATTTTCAACATAGTTTTGTACAAAAAAATTACGGAATGTAATTAAAATTAATCACAATGATAAAGTTAATAAATTGTTTACATAGTCCTTAAAATTTAATCTTAAGGGGGGAAAACACCTATACACTTGTCCAAAAGCCATTGGTTGCCTATATTTTGACTAAATACCCTATTAGTATGAATATTACAATTTATTGGGATACTATTCCATGAATGTGACCTATATAATAAGTTAAGTATTGGAAAAACAAAAAAGGAACCTTCCTAACCTTTAAAATTTCTAAAGCCTTCATATACGAAAACAAATTATATTTTCAGTTATACATATAATTTTTAAAGATAAATTAGTCATGTTTATCATAATAATTGATCAATAATATTTATATTAGAATTATTTATTTAAAAATCATTAGATTCACAAATATAATTATTATTTAGTTAATTAGTATATACACTAAATGAAACTAAAAATATTAAAAGTGAAGAAAGATGAATGAATTATTGGTTTCCCTTATTTTTTGGACTAATATTTCTATTTAAATATATTTTAACTTAATATAATTTAATTACATCATATTTTTTATTTTTTTAAATTAAAACTATGTTAATAATACCATAATTGAAAAAATGTTACTCTTCAATAAATGATATATTATTTAAATATTTATAATTTAATAAAAATTACATATTAATACATTTTAATATTAAATTTTAATAAATATCTAAAATGGTATATTCATGGACGAATTAATATTTTTTAAAGAATATATTAACCCCTAAATACTAAAAACAATGTTAGCATGGTTCGAGTTAAATATGTTTTTTTAAATGTTACATGCCTTTATTTTAAAATTCTTTTCTAACAAACACAAGATAATTATATTATAAATTATATATAATAATTTTAATTTATTAGGTTAATATTTTTTAATAAATATAACTTTAATTCAGTCTTAATGGTTTAATTACTTAGGATATGAACCTAATAACATTAATAAAAAAATGGATTTTTTTTGGAAACATAGATGTTATGGAACCAAATTATAAAAAATTTACTTATTTTTTTGTGTAGTTTTAGATGGAACATACTTTAACTTTAATCAATTATTTTTCAATTTTTTACCACATATGGTAAGGTATACCTCCTAATAGTTATTACCTTTCTGTATTTACAAGAATGTTATTCCTCATCCTCTATAAAAGGCACCCATCCCTCCCACTTTATCACATCTATCAAAGAAGTTTTAATCTCTCTACCTCTACAAAAAAAAATATACAACATCCCTACCCTAAACTTATAGGCCTCACTTTTGGAATATGTAACCCAAGAAAATCTTTTGGTTAAAATTAGAATGAGTTACTTGAAAAGAGGTAATAATCTTTAAATATCACTTTTGGTTTATTTCTTTCTCAAACCTGTAAATTATTTTTATTCCACGATTATACAATAAAATCATTATGACAAATATAATTTTATTTTCTAATGTTTATGTATCAAATGAAACCTAGAAACACTTCTATCAAATGTGTAATGAATTTTCCATTCATGTGTACGACAGACTACCACCCCATGAAACGATGTTGTTTATTTTTCCATTACAACCTCTCATGGTAGGGAATTATGATGGAAAAAATAATTTTATATGATTTATGTGATATTATTGTCATATTAATACTTCTGTAATTTTTATATAACGCAAACCATTATGATTTCAATTTTGTTTAAATATGGTTACATCGTTTGTGGATGTGTGGACTAACACCACATCAAAGCGATATGATATATTCCACATTACATAGAGTATATTATGGAAGTGTTTAATAAAAAATAAATGACAATAAAGAAATATAATAGATATTAATTACATAATTACCTTTATATATATAAAATACGTCAATTTATTTTTTACACTTTTTAAACACAAAAAAGGTTATGACGTTGTTCACAGGCGTGTGGAATACCGCCTCCTCAACACATTGTGTTTTTTAAATCAAAACAATTATTTATAGAAGTATATATATATATATATATAAAATTTTATTTATTATATAATGATCATTATATAAAAAAACATGTTACTTAGATTATTTCTGTAATGATCATTTATTAATTGGAATTTTACTCATGCGTACAAACAATCTACCATCTCCATGATTGTAACGCTGAATCTTTTTTTATAAAAATCATTGATGATTGGTTCTAAAATTAAAATTTATGTAAAAATATGATAAATATTTCATGATTATTATTCTAGATATATTTATATAATTAACACTTTGACCATAGTTGTAACACCCCAAGCTTTCACGATACGTTTCTCTTTCAATAATGCAATAGCTTGCATTGTACGCAAGTTTGAGTTTATAACACATCGCGACCAATCAAAGTAGTAGTTATGAATATTAATACCCACTTTTTGAAATTATATGAAATTTATATTTCAAAATGGACTTCATTTTTGTATTCAGAATATCAAAATTATCCTAAGTTGAATTTTTTGTAATATTCTGAGATCTTCCATTTTTTATGAATAGTGAAAAATACTTAAAAACAACTTTTTTAATTAAAATAATTTATAGTGATAAATTATACTATTGAGTGGTTTTAAAGTGTAATTAGAATATATTTTTACCATTTTATCCAATGGTGGTCATTATAATTAATTTCACGTTGAAATTAGACATAAACAATTGTCAATCTTTTGATATATATTGTTTCTTAAAAACATGCTATTTGTTGTGACAGCGGGAATTAATTATAAAATTAATTAATGAAACTTATATGTTTGGAATTTTGTAAAATAGAAATCAATTTTGAATTCATAATATCAATTATATCTTAGGGTGAAATTTTGGCATTGTTCTGAAAAACTTCAATTTTTGATTAATAGTGAAACCACTAAGTGGTAGTTAAAAAAATTGATTTTTCATTTAAATGAAACATTACCACTTCTGTGATTTGATTTTCAAAAATTCGACATACATGGTTTTCATTAGGAATTAAAATATGGTTCAATGGGATTAAAATAATTTTTTGGTAAATAGTAACTTTTAAGTTTAATTAATCGCGATTAAAGGTAATTAGTGAAATTTAAGGTAAACATGGTATTATAAAAATATGAAATGACCTTTACACTTGTCCTACCCCTATTTTATGAGTCATGGACGACCAAGAAAATCCATGGGTAAACTTGGGGACCCCATGGAGCCACTTTGGTAGGAAAATGACATTAAAAACTTTTTATTTAATGTTAAAATAAAAATGTCACAAACATGAGTTGTTTTACTAAAACAATTTTTAAATGCGGTTATAAAAGTCATATTTTTTACTATAAATATTAATTATAAAGCTAAAAATATTTCCTAAATCATGATAATTTTTTTATAATTTTTAGACATTATATAAATTAAATTATTTATGACACCATGATGATGCAACGATTACCTCATTAATTAATGATTTAAATAAAATGAAAAGATAATGTAAAATCTAAGACTTACACTTGTCAAAAACCTATTGGATGAGTATATTACGAACCCTTATCACCTTATCCTCTAAATATATAAGTGTGGGACCTTTAAAATCCAAAACTCATTATATAATAAAGTGACATTTCGTGACTTTCAAAGAATGCCCCTCCTCTCCTCTTATAAAAGGCCCCCACCACTACCACCTTATTCACAATTTTAAGCCATTTTGATCAGCCAAAGTCTGCCCAAATACTCTCCAAACTTCCCTCCCTTACTCCTAGAATCCTCACATTGTGCAGAAGTCTTCCCAAGGAAGCCTTTGGCTCAAATAAAAAAGAGTTACCCGATTTTAAGGAGGTTAAAAAGCAGTCGAGTCAAGTCGGACACGAGGTAAGGGAACTTCTTAACCCAATTTTCGTTCTTTGGGTTAATCTCCTACTTTAAAATTTTTTCATTATATTATTATGTCCACCTTGTATTTGTACTTTCTTTATGTGTACTTATAGTAAACACACATAATAGATCTATTTTATTTAAAAAAAATGATCTTTGTAAAGACTTCGTCTCAATCTCCTTTCATTGAGGAATATTTTGTTTTATACACAACTTTCCATTAAACGGTGTATAAACCCCTTTGACTTTTAATTTTATTCAAAAGGAATCTTTTTATACGAAGTGTTTTTACTAAATGACAAAATGAATGTTTTTTCTTACGTATGCGGCGAAAACGACTTCTCCGCCGCCGTGACTATTATTTGAGTTTCGGCTTCCTCTATAAGCTATAACTTTTTTTAAAAGAAAAATAAATACCATGTTTTACTTTTCTTTTATTTTGGTATTGAAAATGGTTTTGATAAAGTTTTTATTATATCAATGTGTTTTATTGATATCTTGTGATTGAAGTGTGGGAATCTTATGTTTCCTTTATGCATGTTTTATGTGATACAATTATGTTATGGTTTATGATATGTTTAAACCTGTTCATATGAGGAATGCATTGAACTTAATAAGTGACGGGTAGAGCCCGCTATAGCTCCTCGATGCATCGGCAGGTATCATGAGACAAACTAGTGTCTTGGCACGAGGCCTTGACAAAATCTTATTTGTGGTCTTGGCACGAGGCCTTGGCTGCGTGGTTATGATAGTCTGGCGTTATGAATTCCATCATTATGAAAGTGGTTATTGATATTGCATGTGATTATTCTACCAGTAGAATATCCATGTGAATAAGTAAATGACATTATTTCATTTTACTTTTTCCATATTATGTTGAAGTTCATGTTTAAATGGATTTTGTTTAGTTATACATTGCCTTAAATGTTTATGTTTATTTATGAAATCTTCCGCTATATTGTTATCCTTACTGAGCATCTGAGCTCACCCCTTTCAATGTTTTAAATTTTCCAGGATGTGATGAAGTATATTATGAATGACCTACAGGGATAATATGAGGGGATATGAAGACATGATGTTTTTTTAGTTTTTTTTACTTTATGATGTAATGTAAGACATATGAATGTATATACTGTTTCCAAGACTACTAAACTAATCAGTCTTTAGAGACTTGATCTTTTGTGATCATGACAATGTTATGAAGTAATGCACCAACTCTAGGTAATTGTGGTCGGGGCGTTACAGTTGGTATCAGAGTCAGTTTAGTACTAACCTTGGAAGCTAGATTTAGATAAGCTCTGATTAGATCATATAGCCCAAAGATAGACTTTGAGGATTAGTATAGAAGAACTTCCTAGAATTTTGGTATTATAGAGATGTTGTGTGTTTTCCGAGCAATACATCCCTATCTGGATACGAGCTCGTAGAGGCAGCTCTGGCATAGATGTTCCTAGGGGTAAAACCCAAAAACACCACTTTGAGCTAGACTCGAACGGGAACTGGTGCACGACAACGGGCCTTGCTGCACTCTTGGTTACGACACTCCTGGGGGATATGCTTAGGATAATTCTCATTTTCATTACAAAACATTATGAAGGGTTTATGAGTATATACTTCATCAAAGAAAAAATTTATTTTTATGAATATGGATTATATCTATAAATAGTTCAATTTATGTTAAGTGTTTTACAATTATGGAATTATGTATTTTGATTCATAAACTAATATAGTTTATTCCATTGTTTAGAAATGGCGCCTAGTGGGAGTAATGGAAACTGTATAAATGCACACACTCCATGTAGGGACTTCCCTCCTGCTCAAGATAATTATTGTGGAGCTGGAGATACAACTGCTGCTGATCAACTTGTCACCATACTGGGACAATTCACTCAGGTTATGAATAATAACCTTACTCGTATGGAGCACCCTGATCAGAAACGTGGAGGATCAATGTTAGATCGATTCATGAGGCAAAAACCGCCAACATTTAATGGGGGTACAAATCCATTAGTAGCTAAGAAATGGATAAACTCCTTAGAGAAAATATTCCATGCCTTGGGGAGTAGCGAAAGGGAGAAGATACGGAAAGGTAATTTCTGAGTCTGAGACAAAAGGATGATGATAATGTTGCAAAGTATGAGTCTAACTTTTCAAGGTTAGAGAGGAATGCTCTAGATTATATACGTAACCCAATAAGTAAGATTGATCATTTCTTTGATGGGTTAAAACCATTTCTTCGTCGAGAATTAGTCTCACAAACCTTCTCGTCGTACGAAGACATTATCTCATGTGCTATCAAAACAGAAAAGGAATTCTCTAAATCTTATGATAATAAAATAATGCAAGAGAAGAAGAGAATAGTGTAACAAGAGACAGATAAAGGGAAAAAGGGAAAGAAGGATTTTCCATTATGCGATAATTATGGGAAGAATCACCCTGGTACTTGCCGTAAAGGAATGGGAGTTTGTTATAAATGTGCAGAAAAAGGTCACCAGGCTCGTGATTGCTAGGGAAAGAAAGAGGCTATCAAAGTTGAATGCTATAATTTTAGGGAAATAGGGAATTATGAAAATGAATGTCCTAAGAGTCATGGAAACTTAACTCAGAAAAGGCCAAGGGATCAAGGCCAATCTTATGCTGTTACTACAGTTGAATTGGAATAATTAATGTTTTGGTGCTTTTGGGATCAAGGATTATATTATGGTTATAAGAATAATGTGATATATATAAGGATTGTACTACAGTACTTGTTGTTTTAATTAAGGTTTTAATATGATGAAGGTAATCATATTTTTAGTATGTGACAAAAAGAGAAACTTTACTTTATTTAGGGAATCTGATGTTACAATTGATTTTGGAATTTAAAGACCTTTTAGAAAAAGTCTGGACAGAGGTATTTTGGATATCTATAAAGGATGGAATGGATTAAGTTGAAATTTGGATAGTATTGTTTAAGGTTGAAACATTTATGAAGCGTATTTTTGGAATATTATAATACTATACTTTTAGGAAAAGGGAAACCAGCAGGTTGGGGGATAACCCGTCGCGTCAGACAAAGCTGTAGGACTCAAACCCACAACCATAGTGTGACAGGCCTTTATTACCTACCACTAGCCTACAGGAAGTCCCTAGTTATTAAAAAATAGTTTTCCTAATCTAAATGGTATGTGTTAATATTTTGAACCGTGTATGATTAGGATAAATATAATATTTTTGAGTTCTATTATATTTTTGAGTAAAAGATGAGTTTGTGGTAGAAATTAGTTGAAGGTTGAAACTCTACTTGTCAAGAATAAATATATATATACCTATCTCTTATTCTATGAGTAAATTAATTCTTAAACTTTAGTAAAGGGATATTAAAACAAAAAATGTGTTATCCAAATACCTTATGTCTTGTTGAAGTGATAATATTTTAAATCAACATGGATTGAAGGCTTTGAGGCCCTCAATTTTACACTTGTTTGTGATTGATGACCTCAATCACTCCCTACAAATATTTACGTTTTTACTCCAATTATATGTCTCTAATTACCACCAATGTTCTCCTTATCGAGATCATAATTTGGTGGTGACTTTTTCATTTCCCTTTCCCTCTTATTAAGGCTAAATTTTATTAACCTTATTTCCAATGTGGGTTTTCCACAAAGGTATTTTCTATTTTCAACCATTTATTTTCAAAGAAAATTTCCAAATTGCACAGACACAATTTATTGAAGGAGGGGAGAATGTAACACCCCGAGCTTTCACGATACACTTCTCTTTCAATAATGCAACAGCTTGCATTATACGTAAGTTCAAGATTCTAACACACCGTGACCAATCAAAGTAGCAGTTATGAATAGTAATACCCAATTTTTAAAATTATATAAATTTTATATTTCAAAATGGACTTCATTATTGTATTCGGAATATCTAAATTACCCTAAGTTTAATTTTTTGTAATTTTCTAGGAACTTCCATTTTTTTATGAATAGTGAAAAATACTTAAAAACATCTTTTTTAATAAAAAATAATTTATATTGATAAATTATACTATTGAGTAGTGTAACTATAATATATTTTTACCATTTTATCCAATGGTGTTCATTAGAATTAATTTACATTGAAATTGGACATAAACAATTGTAAATCTTTTGATATATATTATTTCTTAAAAACACGCTATTTGTTGTGACAGCGGGAATTAATTATAAAATTAATTAATGCAACTTATATGTTTTGAATTTTGTAAAATAGACATCAATTTTGAATTCGGAATATCAAATATTTCTTAGGGAGAAATTTTGGCATTTTTCTGAAAAACTTCAATTTTTGATGAATAGTGAAACCACTAAGTGGTAGTTAAAAAAACTGTTTTTTCGTTTAAATGAAACTTTACCAGTTCTGTGATTTGATTTTCAAAAATCAAACATACATGGTTGTCATTATAAGTAAAATGTGGTTCAATGGCATTAAAATAATTTTTTGGTGAATAGTAACTTTTAAGTTTAATTAATCGCGATTAAAGGTAATTAGTGAAATTTAAGGTAAAATGGTATTATAAAAATATTAAATGACCTTTACACTTGTCCTACCCCTATTGGATGAGTCATGGCCGACCAATACAATACATGGGTTAACTTGGGGACCCCATGGACCCCCTTTGGTAGGAAAATTACATTAAAAACTTTTTATTTAATGTTAAAATAAAAATGTCACAAACATGAGTTGTTTTACTAAAACAATATTTAAATGGCGTTATACACGTCATATTTTTGACTATAAATATTTCATAGAAAGATAAAAAGATTTCATACGTCATGATAATTTTTTTATAATTTTTTGACATTAAATAAATTAAATTATTTATGACACCATGATGATGCAACGATTATCTCATTAATTAACAATTTAAATAAAATGAAAAGATAATGTAAAATATAAGACTTAAACTTGTCAAAAACCTTTTGTATGAGTATATTTCGAACCCTTATCACCTTATACTATAAATATATAAGTTTGGGACCTTTAAAATCTGAAACTCATTATATAATAAAGTGACATTTCTTGACTTTCCAAGAATGCCCCTCCTCTCCTCTTATAAAAGGCCCCCATCACTACAACCTTATTCACACTTTCAAGCCATTTGGATCAGCCAAAATCTGCCCAAATACTCTCCCAAATTCCCTCCCTTACTCCTAGAAGGCTCACTTTGGGCAGAAGTCTTCCCAAGGAAGCTTTTGGCTCAAATCAAAAAGAGTTACCCGATTTTAAGGAGGTTAAAAAGAGGTCGAGTCAAGTCAGACACGAGGTAAGGGAACTTCTTAACCCAATTTTTGTTCTTTGGGTTAATCTCCTACTTTCAAATTATGTCATGATATTATTATGTCCTATCTTTTATTTGTACTTTCTTTATGTGTACTTATAGTAAATACACATAATAGATCTATTTTATTTAAAAAGATGATCTTTGTAAAGACTTCGTCTCAATCTCCTTTCATTGAGGCATATTTTGTTTTATACACAACTTTCCATTATACGATGTATAAACCCCTTTTAATTTTACTTTTATTCAAAAGTAATTTTTTTATACGAAGCGTTTTTACTAAATGACAAAAGGAATGTTTTTTCTTACGTATGCGGCGACAACGACTTATCCGCCGCCGTGACTATTATTTGAGTTTCGGCTTCCTCTATAAGACATAACTTTTTTTTAAAAGAAAAATAAATACCATGTTTTACTTTTCTTTTATTTTGGTATTGAAAATTGTTTTGATAAAGTTTTTATTATATCAATGTGTTGTATTGATATCTTGTGATTGAAGTGTGGGAATCTTATGTTTCCTTTATGCATGTTTTATGTGATACAATTATGTTATGGTTTATGATATGTTTAAACCTATTCATATGAGGAATGAATTGAACATAATAAGTGATGGGTGGAGCCCGCTATAGCTCCTTGATGCAATGGCAGGTCTCATGAGATAAACTAGTGTTTTGGCACGAGGCATTGACAAAATCTTATTTTTGGTCTTGGCATGAGGCCTTGGCTACGTGGTTATGATAGTCTGGCATTATGCATTCCATCATTATGAAAGTGATTATTGATATTGCATGTGATTATTCGACCAGTAGAATATCCTTGTGAATAAGTAAATGGAATTATTTCATTTTACTTTTTCCATAGTATGTTGTAGTTCATGTTTAAAAGGCTTTTGTTTAGTTATACATTGCCTTAAATGTTTATGTTTACTAATGAAAGATTCTGCTATATTGTTATCCTTACTGAGCATCTGAGCTCACCCCTTTCAATGTTTTAAATTTTCTAGGATCTGATGAAGTATATTATGAATGACATGCAGGGATAGTATGAGGGGATATAAAGACATGATGTTTTTTTAGTTTTGTTTTACTTTATGATGTAATGTAAGACTTATGAATGTATCTAGTGTTCCCAAGACTACTAAACTTATCGGTATTTCGAGACTTGATCTTTTGTGATCATGCCAATGTTATAAAGTAATACACCGACTCTGGGTAACTGTGGTCGGGGTGTTACAATAGTCAACCTACCAAATTATTTTTCAATACATGAACTGAATTTGGTCAAAACACTCGATGTAAACATAAATGTTTATTTATTTGTATAAAACAATAAAATAAGTCAAGTAAAAGTAATAATAAAATGAAAAATGGTTATAAATAATTTAAATAATTAGAATATGTTTATTATTTTTGAATATGAATACACACGTGAAAAGTCGGACAGAAGGTAAGTGATTCTTATCTCACATTTTCTTTAATCAGGCATTCACTATTTTCAAAACTTATTTAATTTGTGTGCTGTATATTATTCTAAATTTTAAATAAACATCATCATTTAATCATATTTTACTGTATTATAAGTTTAAATTTTATTTATCTCATCTATGGGTTTCATTTTGAAAATTTTGATGTGGTAAAAGTTGTCATTAAAATCTTACTTTTTATGGTGATTATTAACTTTATCTTGAAATAATCAATTGCTTTCAATCCATTACATTTGGAAATTATATTTATTTTAATACAGGTACTATTTTATGATGGATATAATAATTTCCCAAACCATATACCATTATTTATATGGTGTTTAATTTGAATGGTATATGATTTATTTGGGAAATGTTGATAAATTCACATCCATTACTGAATATAGATATTTGATAATGATTATCGATTATGATTTAAATTGATTTTTAAATATATGAGGAATTATTTGGACATAAAATGTAAAGGTTTGGGACTAGTTAATGTAACACTCTTGATCCATCAATAGTATCATTGGATGAAATCATTTGTTAACAAACTGTTCATGTTTGTTTCTAAGAAGATTTAAATTTTTTGGAGGATAGATCCGGACCCAAATCAAACAAGTTTCTACGAAAGGGCATAAAATTTCTTGAGGTTAGATAATTATAGTAATAATCATGAGGACATATCTTGATAGTGAATCTAAAAAACATTAATCATTGCATCATCATTATTATTCCATGTGATTATTCGACTATTTTGAATATCCAGGGTAAATATTTAAGATCATGTGATTAGTTATACGGAATTATTAGATCATATTTTATTTCTTACATATATATTATTTGTTATTAGTTCATGATAGCTTCCAATATAATTTACCCTTACAAATCATTTTAGCTCATAGTTATTTTTTTCTTTTCCATAGGGTATGAAGATAAATTCATGGAATGATTTTCAAGGAGTTAGAGATTTTTTTTGTAATATGGGTTTTATTCCAAATATAAAATGGGTTACATATATGTAATATACTATTACAATACTACTAAAATAATTGGTCCTTTAGGATTTGATTCCTTATAATTATTCCAATGAAAGAAATTAGTCACCAGCTTTGGGCTTCTAGGGTCGGGACATTGTATTTGGTATCAAAGAAAATTTATTAGAAACCATGGAAACTTGATTTAGGAAAACATAGATTAGAAAACATAACCATATAAATGAAATTGAGTATTATCATAGATGAACATGCCAAAAAATCATGTCTATGATTATAGGATTAGATAAACATAAAATTTTCAATATATGATATGTATTTAACTATTTTCAAGATTATACATTATGATCCATAATGGTGTTAGAAAATCTATTGTACATCATTATTTAGGAATAATGCATAGTATAAGAAATATGAACCTTACTAATTCACATGATCCAAAGAGTATAAAGGATCATATCTTTTATGGTGTCAAGCTAATATTTATAAGGGAACTAGTCTCTTGAGAATTCTCATTGCATAAGGACATAATATCATTTGTTAACAAGATACATAAAGAGTTAGATAAGTATTACGGATTCAGAGGGAATCATGATAAGAAGAGGAAAGATGTGAAAAATATAGATAAAGGTATGAATGTAGAGAAGGATTTTCCCACATGTGGAAACTATATAAGGAAACATCCTTGTACCATCTATAAGAGAATGTGATATTTTTATAAGTGTATAGATAAAGTTCACCAAGATAAATAATGAAAATGGGAGAATAAAAGGGCTACAATTAAGTGTTATAACTATAAAGAGATGGGCAATTATGAAAATTAATTCCCCAAGAACCAAGAGGATACATCTCAAAATAACCTAATGGATTATGGTCAATCATATTCTATTATCATAGAAAAATTGGAATGAATAATGTTCTTGTGTTTAGATTCATGTATTATTTCATTTGATGATTTTATCAATGATGTATCAATTATAAAAATAAGTATTATACTTTTATAATTTCTCATTGAGTATTGAAAAGCATGTGTTGATCAGTACCGATGAAATATATGAATGATTCAATAACAAGTTAAAATAACTGGAAAACATATGGTTGAGGAAAAGATAACACTCAATATGTTCTTTATAACGAGATACTGATTATAGAATAATGAAATGATTGATATGGATAAATTAAATTAGATACTACTAATGACCTTGGAACTGGTTCTAATGTTTTGGATCATAATACATGGAAGGTACCTAAGGATAACCATATATGAAATGGTCTATGTTGAACATTGGAAAAGGTTATAGAGGTTAATGTATTACTTCACCAGATAATGAAATGTGTTATATGAGATGTAGTATAAATAGTTCAAGGAACAACCAAGGGATACTATTGTGTTTATGAAAGAGAAATGTATCATATAAGTACATTTACTTTTACTGAATGATACTGAAAGAATTTATCAAATCTCAGAAAAAGTACTTAAAAAAAATTTATCATATTATCATAATTTTTGATGATATACATGACCATTATTCACACCTCTAGTTTATGGATCCGTGGTCAAAACATTATTATGATAAAGTTCTCTATCAGTCTATATCACAACATGATAGTTATATTTTTCTTCTATGTCCACGTTTTTAATAATATTCTTCTATTCGAGAGAGTATTTTTTTGAGCTTCACATTTCCATTTCCAAATTATCTATAAGATTGCTTATAAACCTTATTTATGATGTTGGTTTTCTAAAAACCATATTTTTAATATCAAACCCTCTATTACTGAGACCAATTTTAAATTTTTGGGTTTCAATTTAATTAAGGTGTAGAGAATGTAACACCCTAAGACATTATGATATTTTCATTTTGTATTAAAATTAACTATGTTTATATATTTATTTATATGAAACACCATGTTAATATTATGCTACACACAATAATAAATTAGATTATGTTACACACAAGATTTCATTTAACCACCATTTAATAGAGCAACAATTTGACAACTTAATTTTGAAATGATTATAATTTTTTTCAAAATAAATAGATTTTTTGTGTTTTAAATGTCAAAATTATCTTAGGGTGATTTTTTTATTTTTCATAGAAGTCTCAATTTTTGATAAAATGTGAAAAATATAGAATTTTAGTTGAAAATTTTGTTTTCATTTAAATAATTAACAATGTTTAATTATATTTTAATTTGGTTTTAACGTCAAAATATATCAATTATAAATCAATTATTCAAATTTACGTCATTGGGATCATTTTTATATTGAATATAGATATAAAAATGTAATAAATTTTTTAACATTTTCACTTAAAACCCCTTATTCTCATCATGTTTGCTGAATTATTGTTAAATTTAAATTTTCCTATTCTATTAACAGAATTTAGAAAAAATGGATATACATAGTTAGAATAATTATAGTATTTATATTCTAATAATATGAAAATAATTTTTTATCAAAAATATTGATGAATGTAATTAAAATTAATAACAATGATTAAAGTAAAACTTAGTTTACTTAGTGGTTAAGCTTTAATTTAAAGGAGATAAATGACCAAGAAACATGTCTAAAATCCATTATCTACCAAGATTTTGACCATATCCCCTCTTTGATAAAATTTTACAAGTTAGTGGGATACTATTTCATGAAAGTGACCCATATAAATAACTATTTATGGAAAAAGAAAATCAAGGAACCTTCCTTACCTTTAACAAATATAAATCCATGAAATATGTGAAAAACAACATAATTTCATATAATTCATATCATCTTAAAAGATAAATGAGTAGTTTTTATCATAATAATTTGTCATTAATTTTTAGAGATGAATGGAATTATTAAAATCCATAAGAAATGAAAACACCATGATTATTTAGATAATTATTAAATAAAATAAATGATACTAAAAATATTAAAAGTGATGAAAGATGAATGAATTATTGTATTACCTTATGTTTTAGATGAATATGTAATTTTACATATCTTTGAACTAAATATATTTTAATTCTATCGTATTTTGAAATTCGTAAAATTAAAATAAGTAAATATTTTCAAAATTGGCATTAATTTTATTTTGTAATAAATGATATTTTATTTAAAGAATTAAAATTTACTAAACATTATATCTTAAACCAATTTATTTTTAAATATTAAAAAATATCAAATATGTTCAATTCATGGAATAATTGATTCTTTATAAAGAACATATTGACATAAAAATAGTAAAAACATTGTTATCATGGTTTAGGTTACAAAAGTGTTTTTTCCAGTTACTTGTTCTTGTTTTAAAATTAATTTCCAACAGACAAGGGATATTTATCCTATAAATTTGATAACATATTTATAATTTATTATGTTTAAATTTTGCAATAAATATCACCTTAATTTAGTCTTAATTTTTGAATTACATATCATAGAAAACTAGTTATATTAGTAAAAACCAAAATGGTAAAAGTGGGTAATCTTAGAAGGTAAGGAAAATAATAATAAAAAATCACTTTTTTTGAGGTGGAAGTCATTATTGACCATAAATTCACTCTAATATATTATTTGTCAGTTTTTATGTCACATGGTGTAAGGTATCCCTAAAAATAGTGTGTACATTTTTTTATTTACAAGAACTCTACTCCACCTCCACTATAAAATGGCACTCACTCATCCCACTTCATGAAAACTATAAATACTTTTATCTCATACAACTTATGAAAAATTAATTCCCAAAATCTTTCCCCTTAACCAATAATCCAATCTTTGGTCCGATAAACATCCAAGGATTTCTTTTGGTGTAAACCAAAAGGTGTTTCCTGAAAAAGAGGTAACATTCTTCAATGATCACTTTTATTAATTTATTTATAAAATAATTAAAATAACTCTATTCCTTTATAATATAATAATATACGTATCCTCCATATACTTAGATGTTTTTATGTTGAGGGTTTGACCAATGTATATATACAATTTTATCAAATGGGTAATGAATTTAGAATATGTGTATATAGTGGACTATCACATCAGAAAATGATGTTATTCATTTTTCCTTTACAACCTCTCATGGTTGGGAATTATTTTGGAAACAAAATTTTTATATGATATATGTGATATTTTTGTTTTCTTAATTCATATGTAATTTTTACATGACACACATCTTCTTCCTTTCCATTCTGTGTAAATATTGTAATATCACTTGTGGATGTCTGGAAAACTGCCTCCTCAAAGCAGTGTGATACATTCACACATTACATGGAATGTATTTTGGATAGGTTTCATTAAAAATTGTGACATAAAAAATAAATATATAATATTAATGAAATAATTACATTTATATAAATATAATATATCATTTTCTCTATTACCGTTATTGAACACTAAAAAATTGAAAACATCATTCGTGGACATGTGGCCTACCCCCACATCAACACACTTTGATTCTATTTACATAAGAATAATTAAATATAAAATTTTATATGATTAAATAAAATGGTATTTCTGATATAATGATCATTTAAGATATATAAAATGTAACTTATCTTATATCTATAATGATCATTGAAAAATGGGAACGTTACTCATGTGTATTTATGGCCTACAATATCCATGATTCACTACTACAAAAGATGGATTTAACATCACTTGAATAGACCTTTATCCATGATAGAAAAGTTTTGACTAACACATCATGAATAAAAGGCCATGATATTTATCAGGAAAAGAAAAGAACTTATAAATAGACCCTTTATCAGATCATTTATTTATCACTGATAAAGTAATTCTTTATCAGAACTTCCAATAGAATTGATAAAGATACCTTTATCAGAACTTCTAAAGCACTGATAAAGATACCTTTATGGGAGCTTAAAAAAGTAATAATAAATAGACCCTTTATTAACGCTTAGAATAATGCTGATAAAGGGTATGTTTTTTAGCACTTTGAAAAGCACCAATAATAGACTCCTTTATCAGCACATTTAGTAGTGTGAATAAATTGGAATACTACAATGTGATTATATAGCACACTGAAACACCAGAAACATGGTTTACAGTGTGTTGTAATGAAACACTTTATCATAAAAAACAACATATGAAATTATTAAAATTATATAAAAATAAAAATTGTAAATGAAATAAAATCTTCAAGACAAATAAAAGAAAAAACCCTAATTATAGAGTATGTTAGTTGTTTATTACTAAAATTATTGTGAATTTTAAATAAAAAGGCATACATGGAATCATACTGAGCAAACCTTTAGTTGGGTTGAGATGTAGATGATTCCAATACATCTTAAATGACATATGTATCATTTTCATAAAGGACCAAAACAATTCTAATGTGTTTTCTTAGCTTTGAGTATGTCAGTTGATTTTTTTTATTAAAATTAATGACAATTTTAAATAAAAAGTTTCAATTGGAGTCATATTGGTCACACCATGTGTCATATTGAGGTTCTTATGATTCTGAAATGTCCCAAATGAATTATGGATCATTTTTCAAAATTATCAAATCAATATGAATCTGTTTTCTTGTTTTTGGAGATACCACTTGTGTTTTTTTACTAAAATTTCATTTTATACTCAAAAAATGCACTTTGAATAATATAGGCTACATAATATTTGGGTTTTACATAAAATTGATTCATACAAGGAAAAATTAATTATGAATAATTTTACTAAATTATCAATAGAATCAATTTACTTTTTCTTAGTTTTTAGTGAGTGACAATGTTTTGTATCAAATTGTTAATTTCGAACTGAAAAACGGCACCGAGTCATGTTGAGAACATCATGTATATGATTGAGGTGAAACTAATTCCCAAAAAATAAATAATAATAATTTTAATAAAGTACCAAAATAGTCTGAATACATTTTAATGGTTATGAGTATGTGAGTTGTTTTTTCAGTAAAATTAATCTCAATTTAGAATAAAAATATGTACTTGAAGTCATACTGGTCACACTGTGCATCATATTGAGGTGAGGATGATTCTAAAATATCTTAAAATATGCATGGATCATTTTTATAAAGTATTAAAACAAGAAAAATGTTTTTCCTCAGTTTTGAATAAGCCATTGCTTTTTTACAAAAAAATGATTTTAATTTAGAGATAGGCACTTAGAGTCCTATAGGTCCCATCATGTGTGTGTTAGACATGTGACTAATTCATACACATTAAAAATGAATTATGAATCATTTTACTAAACTATCAAGACAATCTGAGTATATTTTTTCTATTTTCAATGATTAACACATTTTGTATTAAAATGTCAATTTTAAACTGACAATGGACACATTTGGTCATACTAGGAACATCGTGTATCTAATTGAGGTGTGGATGATTAATAAATATCAAAAATGAATTATGGATCATTTTATTAAATTACTAAAATAATAAAAATTATTATTTTTTGGTTTTCGTCATGTTAGCTGTTTTTTTTCACTAAAATTATTGTTAATTTTGAAATAAAAATGCACTTGGAGTTATACCGATCACACCATGTGTTAGATTGAGGCGAGGATCGTTCCAGTATATCCCATATTAAATATATATAATTTTAAGAGACTATAAAAATAATATTAATGTGTTTCCTTTTTTTGAGCATGCCACTTATGTTTTTACTAAAATATCAATTTAAACTAAAAACAACCACTTTGACTCATACAGGACACATCATGTGCGGGATTGACATAAGACATATTCATAAACTTCAAAAATTAATTATTAATATTTTTAGTAAATTATCAAGATAGTACAGGTGTGTTTTATTTGTTTTTAGTGATGAACTCTTTTTTTTATTAGAATATCAATTTTAAACTGATAACAAACACTTTGAGTCATAACAGGTACATCATGTAACAAATTGAGGTGAAATTGATTTATACAAGTCAAAAATGACTTATGGATAATTTTCCAAATGTACCAAAATAATCTAAATGTGTTTGTTTGGTTTTTAAAATGTCAACTATTTTTTCACTAAAAGTCATTTAAATTTTGAATAAAAAGTAGTTAGAGTCATAATTGTCACACCATGCATTATATTGAGTTGTGGTTGATTCAACACATCTCAAATGACATAGGGATCATTTTACTAATGCATAATAACAATAAAAATTATTTTCATTGAGTTTGAGAACATAACTTGTGTTTCTTACGAAAATGTCTCTTTTTAACAGGAAACATTCACTTTCAGTCATACATGTCACATTATGTTTTGGTTTGATATGAGACTAATTATACACATCATAAATCAATTATAAATCATTTTCCAAAATTTTTAAGTCAATACAAGGTAATTTTATTTGTTTTCAGTGAGTCAAACGTTTTTTTATTAAAATTTCAATTTTAAAATGATAACAGGAGTTTTGACTCATATCAGGCACATAGTGTATTAGATTGAGAGGCAGATGATTTTTAACTGTAAAAAATGACTTATGAATTGTTTTCCAAAAGTAACAAAACAATATAAATGTTTTATTTATTTTGAGTATGTTTATTTTTTGTTTCACTAAAATTAATGTCAACTTTGAATATAAAGTTTCATCTATAGTCATATCTATCATATTGTGTATAAGATTGAGGATCGACTAATTCCTACATGTCCCAAATAAATTATGGATCATTTTCATAAACTATAAAAGGGATATGAAGGAATTTACTCAATTTGGAGTATGTCACTCATGTTTTTACAACAATGACATCTTAAACTAGAAATACCTACATTGAGTCATACATGCCACATCATGTGAGGGTTTGATATGAGTCTGATTCATCAATTTCAATAATGAATTATGAATCATTGTCCTAAATTATCACATCAATATGAATGAATTTTCTCACTTTTTAGTTGGTGATGTTTTTCTAAAAATGATAATTTTAAATTTATAACGGACACTTTGACACCGACCCTCCTCAATGACCTAGATATATCAATGATGATTTTCCTCTAATAGTTCTCTCATACACCTACTGACTTTGGTGGTCGATTACACACATATATATTCAAAAGTTTAAGTTGGATTATATACCTGTTTGATGATTGGGATTTGTAAAGGTGTTTCTTCAATAACACTTGTGGAGAAATTTAAGCTTCCAATATAGAATAATATTACAGGTGGAATAATACCCTGTACAAAATCACTTAAAAAGTGGTGAAAAAACTATTTCAATAAACCACATGAAACACTTGAAAAATATATCTTATCTTAAGTGAGAAGTGTTTTGTGAACTTTTAAACAATTATTCTAAAATATAATCTTGGTATTATCCTTTTTATACTTCATTTCCCAACAATTTTATTATTTACAAGCTAGTTCTTTTACTCCTGATTCACCTTGATATCTGCCTCTATCTCTTCCTAGGTCTCTTCCTTTTCCTACACCTCCATGTTGATCTATGACTTAGACTCTACCACCACCTCTCCCTCCACCTCCACCAATGCCACTGCCTTTGAATATGATTTACCTCCACCTCTACCTCTGGCTATACTACTTCCTCTACCTCAACTATTGCCTAAAAATTTTATTTTTTTAATGTCATCACCTCTAACAAAATTTATTAACTCCATTATAGTTATCATAGAAAAATACATCAAATATAATATATAATCATTATAATAGTAATTATTCACACCACAAATATATTTTGAAGGTCATAACTCATACTAGATCACAAATATAGTTGTTAATCACTTTAATTTGTTGTCAAGATAAATTTTAAAAAAAATTACATTACCCACTCATCTCTAATCAAACATATTTATTCTTTTGAGTTTATAGGTTGTTGAAAATCTTGATAGTAATGATTAAATATAGAAAAAAATTATTATAAAATATATTTAATGAAATTTTAACTACCTTTGAAAATTAACTATTAAGGGATGTTAGCCTTTTAATTATTTATGATATCTCTCTTAAATATCGAAGCATAATATCCAAAATCGATGTCATTATCTTGTTTTGATCAAAATTGAAAAGGTGAAAAAATAAATAAAATGTTTTGAAATATTTTTTATAGTTAAATAATTCAATATTTACCATAATTTTTTTCCATTTTTATTAATCTATATGTGTTATCTATTCATAGAGTAACCTCATTCCCTGATTTAGATTATATTTAGCGAGCACCCTACCGTAAATAAATTCTTGTTAAAACACCAAATGAAACATATAATCTGAACTATAACTATAAAATATTGGTTTTATTTTATAACATATTCACAATATGCATCATGTGTGTTTGGTTGGTTTGATATCCATCATTTGATCCAAAAAATAAATATTTAGTGTGTCCTGATTAACTTTGATCAGCATCTCATTATATCTAAAAAACAAAAACAACTTAGTAATGAAAATATTAAAAATATATTTTATGTAATTATATCTTATAGTTTTACCATTGAATTGTAGTGATCAATAATATTGTATCGTCTGATAATTTTTTATTAAACTGTTTAAGAAACTCATCTTTCTTCTTGTAAATTTATTTATGAACGAATGAATGTTCTTCTATGGAAATAATATAGGGATTAATGAATCTAATTAATTATTCACACGATATTCCCATTATATAGATGTAATAAAAATTCTTATTGAAAATATGAATACTTATTAACTTTAATAAACATATTATCCCACTATTTGGAAATACATTATATAAAAATGTATGTTATGTATATATTCACAACTAAGACTCTCAACCATTAATGCTTCAGATTCTCATGTAGTGTCTCGAGACCAATTCCATATATCAAGGAATATTCATATATTTATTCTTCATATTCAACGATTTTAATAGTTTTATCATTAAATGTTATCTCTGCATGAATTTTAAAAGATAATAAATGTTTCTCTTGAACTACTGGGGAGAAGGTACTCTTGAAAGGTCCTTTTGATTTATTTATCAATTTCAGTAGATTTAATTGATTTAAACTTCTATTTCCCAACAAATTCATCCATTTGTATTATCATAACTCATTTTAGACATGTTATCATCATCTGTTACATGTTTTTCACATGGAAAATTCTCTTAATGATGTACTTCATGTATCTTTATAAGATTAGATGACCATTTTATGAATACTCCAATAGCATTGATTACCATTGTAATATCTATAAGATCAAGTGAAACATGAATCCTAGTAGTCGACTCGCGATATACCTCAATCCCCCCATTCATGTGATATTTTGGGAGGTCCTAATTGTGAAGTTTTTCTACAGGGATATTATATGTTGTACCCTTCGCAACACAGATGTGTGTGGGTGTTGATAGATAAAAATCACATACAACTATACGCTATAGAATTTTAGTAATATAATGTTATCAGAAGTTTTTTGATTCACAATCAGGAGAAATAAAAATGAAAAAATTGATTACTCTATGTGAGGTATGCAGTTGGGGGGAATGAATAGCCTCAAAGATGGTGATATCACTTGGTTAATATGCAGAACTTTTCTCTACCACCAGTTCTATTTGATCATTTCTCATACATTGTTCTACCAAACTAAACAAAAAAATAATATCTTGCAGTGAGTCTATTTGTGTCTGAAATCTTTTCACCATATTATATATATCTTCATGGGGGTTTATCTTCTCAAAATATTTTCTAGTAGTGAATCAAAAACCAAATACTATTATATGATCTTATTTTTCAGGCCACTTCAAAGATAATGAAAGTAGTTTTTCATATGGTATGATCATTACTAATTATTATGTTTAAACTATAAAAAATATAATAATAAATCGATATTTTTATATCATATTGTTATAAATCATAAAAAATTACAATTATGTAATACTTAAACATGTTTCCCATAACATTTTTTCTTTTTTCATCAACTAATTTATCCTCTTTATTTACACTACCCTCCTTCAATAGAACATTAAGTGGGATATAAGTGGCTTCATATTTTGATGCATTAATCTGTATATAAACAAAGGAAAATATTTTTATTTATATCACATAATTAAACATTTATTGCTGATTTAAAATACATACCAATTTCTTATCTAAGGAAGCATGCCTTATCCTTACTTTGTGATATGGGTATATTGGTTTTGTTGAACCTTTTTTATTTTCATCACTCTTTTTCTATTTTATAAATTATTTTGTTGAATCAATTTGTATAAAATAAAAAATTTCGAATAATATATTATCAACTATAAGTCGCATAAAAGGATTTATCATTTTGATGATTTATGAATGAAATCAATGTTTACTGCTTTATAATTTGTACATAACTAACTAGTGGGTGGTGTTTCACATTCCCCTCAGCATCCCCAAGATGTTACTTTGTACGAATACTCTGGAAGCCTATTTGAGATTTTCTAGTGGCCATTAAGAATGTTTTTATAGAAATATTATAAAATAAATTTACTTTATAAATTTTAATGAAAATTAAATTAATGTTTAATTATATAATTTTTTAGTAAAATAGAGAACGTATACTGTAACATTACTATTATATCTTTCTAAGGATTTATTTGATATAGGTTGGATGTAACACCATGAATCAATATCAATCAACCCATTAATCCTAATTGTTACCCCAAGATAACTAATGAAAATTGAATTATTGGGGTTAATATGATGGTCGTGTTGATTCCAACCAGCCTCAAATTTTATACCTTGACTTCTTGCCTTGATAATTTTATTTACCACTATGACGCCACATCTTTGTTTTTTTCATCAACATGTTGTTGATCCCCTAATAATTTAGCATTTTCATCATCAAAAACATGTTCTTCCTTGGGATAGGTAACATCATTTTGTTTAGATGACATTTTCTACATAATTAGTCAAACATTTAATTTGCCTTTAATAACAAAAATAAAATACACTTTGTGCATAAAATCTAACAATTTCATGCATCTTGTATGAAAATTGATACTTTATTGAATAGATATAAAATATTTAAATTCTCCTTTACAACTAACCTTCACCACCTTTATTTAATCCATACATATATAGTTGATATCCTTCCATATCTTGATGATGTATTGGACTAACTCTTTCAAACATTCCTTTTTACCATCATTATGGGTCCAAAGTTCCTTGATGACATGTAACCCGAATAATTATTATTGTATTTTTGTGTTTGATATCCATCCTCATATTTTGTGTACATCCACCTATGTTTATTGAACTACTGTAAGAAAAGGTCATCCCATACTGAGTAGTGGTGACCATTTTGGATGAAAAATTCTTAGAGTGGTTTAAAAAATATACAAGATAAGAGGGATCAATCTCAACAAATAAAATAAAATAATAATTTTTTAAGAAAAGAATGGTCTCTAACATTACCATGAGAAAATAATCTCATCCCTACTGAGTTGTATCAACTCTAACCAATGTTACTAATCCTTTAACCTCACTTATACCTAAAATATAAGAGATATATATCTACTAAGGTTCAAAAATAACTTAAAAGAAATTTTAAATTTGGATTCTAACATATTACATTAAAAAAATAAAGAATGGACATTCTAATCCACGTGAATTCAACACAAAGTCATTTACTTCCACTAAAAAACATTTATTATTTACAACTTATATTTAAATATTTATTTTTTGGTAGTTATTATAGGAGATAAAAACATGTGGTGGTATTGGTGTGAGGTATATAGCAGAGCATGAAAACTGTCAATTTCTTCATGTTTCTAAGAGAAGTTTCATAATGATGAATCCAAAAGAAAGGCTAGAGAGCTCTTCTCATTATGTGAGTAATACCTTCAAAATTTGAATTGTCACCCATTTATATTTATTAATGTTTATGGGGAATAGAATCAAAAAGATTATTTAGAGTGTTTTTCTAAGAAAAAAATTTGCAACACGAGTATTTTTTGGAGGTTACCCATCATTTTAGTATTATAATTAAAGTATGAATAAGTGAGGAGTTATAATAAGATACAATTTGATAGAGATAGTATTAAAATATATTTTTGATGAAGTGTTTTCAAAATTAATCAAGTGAGTCGTATAAGAAAATGGATATCAAGAACCAAAAAAAATCACTCATTATGTTTTGATTAATTTTTAGGTGTCATTTTTTGTGTTTTAAGGAAGTGGTAAATTATGAGGATTAAAGGATAAAATAATTGATTAATGAGATAGTATATTCAGTATTTAAAACCATAGAAATGACTTTGACGAATATTAATGAATAAAATCTAAGTGGGAGGTATGTCATCATGTAGCTTTGGAACCACAATGATGAGAGTAAAGATAATTTGAAAGAGTGAGTCTAATCCATCATCAAGATATAAAAGGTAATCTAGTATTAAAGGATAGATTAAATAAATTTATTAAAGGTTATTTGAAATAGAGTATTGAAGTATTATATCTCTATTCAAGAGAGTAACAATTTTCAATAAAGAAGTATAAAAGTTTCACCTTTTATAAATGGAGTGTATTTTATTATATATTTGTCTTCCCAAAATAATTTCTTATTTAATAAATCATATTTGGGAAACATGTGGTCCTTTATTTAGAAATGTAAGTCATGTTGATTATGAATTTTATGTTTCATATTATTATATTAATTATCATACGTTAGGAATATTTTCATAAAATAAAAATGAGATACATGGGTTTCATGTTTACCAAGATCATGGAAAATCACCAGAGAAAACCTACCAAGTTACATTATTTAACCACTTTATGTGCATCTTGGTGCACATGTGTTGATGTTTCCTTGGGTGGAAGGCTACTAGGATTTGTTATTTATTATAAGGGATAGAGTATTAGATGATAGAGGGTGTATACTTGTGGAGTTTATTTCATCAATGGTAGGTTTGTTATTCTTATAAGGTTTTATTTATACCTAGGATTTACCAAATTGAAATTTTTTTATGCATGTAGGAATTTATATTCATTAGATAATATTTTATACTATTTTACATTTATGCACTTGTCATGTGCATTTGTTTATTAAACCATTTATCATGGGTCATGTTGAACGCTACTTATTTAATATCAATCCTTTAGATGTTGGTTGATAGTCCCAATGATTGAGTAACATTTTGATTCAGCTTAGGTTTGGCTATGAGTAATTAGAATATATTGTGATGTTATGGTTTTCTAAAACAAAAATTTATTGATAAGATTACACAAAAACACCCAAATAAAAAAAATCATAAATCAAGTCACTTTATCAATTACCACTTAATTATTGGAGAGAAATTTATTTATAAAATAATTTAATATAAAAGTAAACTAATATATAACAGCTTTGATAGATGACGCCACATTTGGAGACACTTCTGGAGGAACCTGATTTGTTGTGTTGTTATATGAAATGGTTTCATTTATAAATTTAAAATAAAATAAATTCATAAATTCTATTCAATATTAGTATATAAAAATTGAAACATTATTTTAATTAGTTATAAATTTAAAGGACATGTGATATTATTGGAAACCCTTCATTGATAATGGAAATAAATTGTATCTCCTTTAATGATCCCCCTATCTCATTGAATATCATCTTCTCAAATAACTATAATGTTTTAGTGAATATATTTTCCAATAAATGTAATAATATTATGAAACCATCAATAAATCATTATCACACATCTTATTTAAAACACATAAAAAATTTTGGGGTTGGATAAAAAACTAAAATAGTATTCTTATTTTGATATCAATGAAAATGTAAATAGTTTTTTCCTTATTAAATTATATCTATATAACATATTGATAATGTTAAACAATATTAACATAAAAATTTAAACATTATTTACCAAAATTTGATTATACCATTCAGAATAAAACAACATGTATATTAACTCACTTTTTATTATTCATATAAAATAATATTCTCTCTAAATTATCTCAATATGAAGTTGAACTTTTTTCATCATCATGTGCATGTCATACTGTGGAAACAAGAATAAAACAATGACAAGACAAACTATCGAAAAGGTATCCGAAAATAATATAATGGAAACAAAAAATCATCATTAGTTGCAAGAGCATATAGAGATGCAGTTCATAGTGGTCTTGTATGAACCTGGAATGAGTTTACAGAGTAGTGGGGGCGTTGTGTAGGTATAAGTAAGTGAGGGTGAGAGAGATGAGAAGTAGGGTTCTTCATGGTTATGAATGGAAGAAAAAACCGTGGAACCCAAAAAACAAACAACAATAAAGGAAAAGTAGAAAATAACATACATTAGATTATAGCCTTGATTTGTCTGAGAGAATGTAGAGGAGTAGTGCCAACAGTATGGGAGTTATAAAAGAACTTGAGAAATGTGAATGACTAAGTCACGATTAAGGTTCTTTTAAGTAGATTGGGGACACTTTTATCAGTTCCTTAAAAAATGTGTTGATAAAGATACATTTTATTAGGGCCAAATTGATGAGCGCTAATAAAATACATCATTATCAGCACTAACGTTTTATCACTCATAATGATTTATTTAACACCACTTTTTTAGAACTGATAAAGCTCAGTCATTATTAGTGCTAGAAATGCACAGATAAAATTAACCATTATCAACACTAAATCTTCAGCATTGATAATGTATTTATAATTATAATTATAAAATAAAAAAATAAAAAAAATATTTATATAATTATATTTTTTTCACTATAATTTTATTATTATTTAAATATATAATTATTTATTTACAAAAACATTAACACTTTTTCATAGAATTTATATTTTTATCTTAATAATTCAAAATATATAATTTTCTAAATATTGTAAATATACATTTATAAATATATTTATAATTATTTATTTATAATTATATATATTTATATCATTATATATATATATATTTACTAAAAATATAAAAATATAAATATAATAAATATATTTTTATTTAAATTTATTTTTAATAAATTTAAATATATATATACATATATATATATATCATTATATATATTTATATATTTATATATATATAATAATAATGAATATATATATAAATATAACAATATTCATTATTAAAATATATTTATTATAATTTTATAATTATTTAAATTTATAATTACTTTTTTATAAATATATGAATGATAATTTTCAAAAAATAATATTTATATAATTATATAATTAAATATATATATATATATAGTCGCAATGTGCAGTTCATTGGTGGTTTCCCCTATAGGTCTCGGCAAGATTTGGAGTTCATGTCTTTTTTAGTATTTTATTTAAATAAATTTATTATAAATTAATAATTATTTAAATTTATATAATTAATTATTTATAATTATATAAATATTTATTAAAAAATAATATTATTTATTTATTTATAATAATTATAAACATATAAATATATAAATACAGTAAATGTACGTTTATAAATATATTTCATTACAAATATTTAATTAAAAATATACCAGAAAAGTTCACGACTCGAACGAGGTCGGTCCTAAAATATTATTCAAGAAAATAGAAATACACACAAACACAACAAACATGGAGCAAAAAAGCACTGCCAAATCAAAAATTGGCAAAAGCAATTCCCATCAAAAAAACCAAATAGTCAATAGACCCCAAGATAAAACATTTAAAGATAATCAAATGGTCTAAAAATTTGACCCACACACATGGCCAGCTATCAAGATCATCTGCACCATTTTGTCACGGAAGTCATCGCAGCCCCCAAAGTCGTCCTCCAGTCACCATCCGCGCCAGATCAGTCGCCCTGAAAGTCTTTTTCCAGTCGCTATCTGTGCAGGTCTACAATCCAAAGTTGGACACCCACATGTGGTCCGCACCCCCAAAGTCTTCCTATAGTCACCATCTTTGCCAACTTTCACCCTCCGACATGAAGACCAATCCTCCGAGGTCGTCCAACAGTCGCCATCCTCACAACTGGTGGTCGTAGACGGAAATAACCATCCCTGCCACCAGGCCACTCCTCCACCAGGATCCCACTCCATCGTCTTCAAATCACACGTCTGTCGTTCAAAGTCATCGGACATATTGGCGCTGGATTCAATGACTTGAATAATCCCAAGAGCAGCTCGCGACCCAACGCTGCAAGATCCATCCCGTCATCGTCCGAGCATGTTTGAGCATCCCAGATCCACCCCATCGTCGGGTCCCCCATGCCGCCACCAGGAAGAACACCACTGCGAGAGTCCCAAATGCAGGTCCATTGCAACCCGGCATGCATATGGAGGATGGCTCCCCTGAGATCTTCATCGCTTCCGGCCAGCATGCCCCACAACAGGCCTCTGACCAAAGCTTCGAAGGTCCTTGCTAGGTTCCCACCGTCTAGCTCCAACTCGACCTCACCGGGATCCCAAACGCATCACAGCTGCTCCGAGGTATCGCTGGTGGTACGGATCTACACCAGGACAGCACCGACCAGCCCTCTTCTTGCACCTCTTGCACCCTGAAAAACTGGCCAACACCACAACCCATGGAAAAAATGAATATAAACCCCTAAAGAGAAGCCCCTGCTAACAGTCGCGCCCCCGGAGGGCGATGCTCCATCGTACTTCTTACGCCATGGTCGACTGAATCCAATCTGTTTTTAGGAGCAACCACCCAGAGCTATCGAATTATTCACATCAACATCTGAAACCACTCCCTCACCGCTGAGGGCTTTGAAATCAAGCTGCTCAAGACTTTTAAGTGTGCAGCAAAGATCAAACATATCTTTGTGTCCAACCACATCAAGAACCTCCATTGATTTGAAGCGATCAGCATGATCACCATAGATTAAGAGAGATATAAACTCTCCCCTAGAGAGAGAGCCTCTCGCCATTCAAGATCTTACAAATATATTTATAACATTACGAAGGGATATATACTCCTAAATACATGAATTTTAAAAATGAGTGAAATTTGAATAATTCAAAATGAGTACAATTTACAAATATTGAATAAAGGATAAGTTTTATTAATTAAACATAAAATATTAAAATAATATTGATATATATATATATATATTGAAGTAAAGATGAATTCATATTGAAAATAAAAAAACATATTAAATAAATATAAATAAATAATTTAAAACGATAAAATTAAAAAATAACATAAAAAATAAAAAATGAGAAAAATATTAAAAATGAATAAATATTACTGTAACTATAATAATATTAAAATTAATTAAATAAAATTGATTAATTATGTGTATTTGTTTCTATATAAGATTTCATTAATTATGTAAATATTTTTATGTGTGCATTTTATATAAAATGAATTAATTATATATATATATATATATCAAATCAATGTAACAAATGACATTTAATATATATTAAATTGAAAAATCAAACAATATAAATAATAAACATGAAATTAATGTGTTTTTAGTTGTTCTATTTTATCCATTTTCTCTATATTTATATTTGGCATATATTATTTATTACTATTTATGATATATATATATATATATTAAACTTATTTATTTTTATTAATAATTGTATCATTAATAAATGTTTAAACAATTTTTTATTTTAGTCATTTCTAATATTTTTTTTAATTATTAAAATTTATTCAATTTATTTATCTCTTTTAAATATATACTATTTGGTAATATTTATTATCTATATACGTGTATATTAAATATTTTAATTTTTTTCATAAATTATTTAATTAATAGAATTATTTATTTAATTTATTCATTTTTTGTTTTTAATTTTTTACTTATTTAATTTTATTCATGTTACATATCTATAAATTAAATATATATACTATTTATGAATTATTATAATGTATATATATATACATTCAATTTATTCTTTGTTAGAAATAATTATTTAATTAATAAAATTATTAGTATTTTTTATTTATTTAATTATTTCATTATATTTTAGACATTTATCAGTGTGAAAAATAAAGCAATGATTAAGGGTACCCTTTACCAATGCTAAAAATGGTACTGATAAAGGGCTCTCTTTATTAGCTCTAAAAGAATACGCTGATAAAGGATAACCTTTATCAGTGATGAAAAATAGATGATAAAGGGTACTATTTATCCGGTCTTTTTTTGAGCCCTGATAAAAGGATACCTTTTTTCAGTGCTTATTTTAGAATAGATAAATATGGCCTTCATTAGTGTGTTGTTCTAGCACTGAGAAATGTCAACACTGTGGAACACCACATTTGTTGCAGTGATTGTAACATTTGTTCATTTTCCTTAATCATCATTCTTGATTAGTTTAATAATAATTATTGATTTATAAAAAAGATTATGTATTAATTATTGTTATTTATATATTTATATTATGACCCCTTTGACCATAGTCGACCAACCAAAGTAATTTTCAACACATGAACTGAACTTTATCAAAAAACTTGATGTAGACTTAATTGGTTAATTAGTTTTATAAAACATTATAACAAGTAAATTAAAATTAATAATAAACATGAAAAAGTTTTTCAATCAAGTAAATACTTAACATAAGTTTATTATTCTATATGATAATGATACAAATGAAAAGTTGGACTCAAGGTAAGGGATTCCTGTCGCAATTTTTCTTCCCTAAGGCATACCCAATTTTCACAACTTACTTCTTTTGTCTTGTGTATATTATAACTCTTTTTAATTTAATATAAAGAAAAAATCATATTTTATGGTATTTTAATTTTCAATTTTAGTTACCTCCTCCAAGGTGTTTGATTTGAAAATTTCCAATTCGTGAAAGTTATCTTTGAAATCTCACCTTCTTTTGTGATTGTTAACTTTCTATTGAAACAATTACTTTCTTGTAATCCCTTTTTATTATAAATTATATTTATTTTAATATCCTTATTCTTGTATTTTTGGTATTATTATTTCCTAAACCATATAAATTTTTTACAAATGGTGTTCACTATGAATGTTATATGATTTATCTGGGAAATTTTGATAAATATGTATCCTTTATTGAATAAATATATTTGATAAGGATCATTGCTTAGTATTTAAATTAAATTTTCAATATATGAGAATGAATTGAAGATAAATTATGTGGTTTGGGGACTGGTTAATTTATGCCTCTATGCATTAGTAGTCTCATGGGATGAAATCATTTTGTGATAAACCATTCATGCTTGTTTCTAAGGAGTTCTAAATTATAAGTAGGATAGATCTTGATAGAAATCCGATAGGTTTATAACTAAAGACTAAAACCATATTGAGTATAGATCTTGAAATTAATTATATAGAGGATTGATCTTGATATTGTGGAAGTCCAAAATTATTAATTCCTTAATTATTATAATTCCATGTGATTATTTAATTTGTTGGAATATACTTGGTCAAGTTTTAATATCTTGTGATTAGTTATGTGGGATTATTTGATCATTATTTTTATAGAAATATTTATTATTAATTATTAATTATTGATATATTCTCCTATAATTTTCCATTACTTAGCATTTGAGCACACCCTTATTCTTTTTTCCTTTCCCCAAGGGATGAAGATGTATTTTTGGAATGAGTTTCAAGGATGTAGAGGATTTTATTTTGTTATGTATTATATGTTTTTACAACCAATGAACAATGGGTTACATTAATTTCATATGGTTTTCCAAAACCGTTAAAAGGATCAATTCTTTGAGATTTGATTCCTTTTAATTATGCCAATGTAATAAAGTAAGTAATCGGCTCAGGGATTCTAGTTCTGGGAGTTAGTAAAATTCTGATAGTGAGGTTGTTTCTCATTTATTAGGTTTCTAGTTTTTTGATCTAGATACCTAATTTGATTTCTCAACCTCTATTTTAATGGGAGTAGTGTTGTTAATTTTGAGCTTATGTTTATATCTAATCCTATTAATCAACATTTTTTAATAAATAATTTAATATATTGATGCCATTATAATTTCACAACTTTATTCTCTTCCAAACATCATATTTTTAATAAAAACGGATTTCATTATTTTTTACTCATTATTTCTAAAATTATGAATGCTATATGGTAGTCTATATGAAATATTTTTTTTATCGTTTATTTTAATTCTATATTTATTATTCTTGTTATATAATTTTTTATATTTATAAGAAATTGTATGATTTGATTCTAATTTCTTTTGGAAAAACATAAATTTAATTATGTAAAGGTAACCTATATCATTTTATTGGATTTCATTAATTGTATATCATATATTATTTTAATTTAAAATGTGAATTTAATTTAAAATAGATATTAATTGTATACTTGATTTTATTATTAATTGAATAATTTATCATAAATTTCTTTGATGTTGATGATGTTTCTACACTTGAATAGTGAAAATTTTAATATATTAAATGATGGGTGGAATTTTATTTTTATGTCCAATGTGGGGATTTTAAATGTTATAAAATTTTTAATAATAAAAAATTATTTTATTTTCTATTTAAAATTTTAAACTATGGAAAATATTATTTAATATGACTTAATAAGAAGAATTATTATTTAATATTGAAATTGGTTTATATGTTTCATTAATATAGAATATATCAAATAATGAATTGAGAATGTAAAAAATTATAGAATTGATTGTTGTGTTTTTTAACTATTGGGATAATGTTGATGATATTTATAATTTAATTAAAAAAATTTATCCAACAATTAGATATTATAAAAAGGTTGACCATTATATTAGGATTTGAACAATTTTAAGAAATTATGGGGGGTTGAGATGAGACATCGGTCCATGATATAATATGATAAAAGTTATGAACTTATGTTAAGGAATTAAAAAAAATTATATGTTGTGAGAAATAAATTGATATTTAATGATGTAGGTTAGAGGGAATTTTTTGTTGTGTTGTTAGAAACCCAAAAACATTAAATGTTTTAGTTTTTTTTTTGTTTTTTTAATGTATTATATTCATAACATTTTATTACATTATATAAATGTAAATATATTAAATCACAAAGAGACATTATGATATTCTAGTTCTAACATTCCCTGTCTATTATCACATACTATATATAAAAAAATCTTCAATATAAAAACATATCTAACTATAAAACATAAATTGATAAAGAAAATTTATAAATTGGATATATATGGTAATTTAATAGAGGGTTGATCCATTATATTTTGGATATATTAAATTAGGTTTTTTGTACAACCTTATTTTTTCTATAGGTTGATATTTCATTTTTCTATGTGTATCTAACACATTGATTATGTTATATATGTCTATATGACAATCACATGAATTATTGGTACTTTTAAGATGTTATAGTATTATGAAATAGTTTTTGAAATCAGGATTGATTATTTGAATTGTTTATTATTTGTGATGATCTATTGTCGGGTAGATAACTCTCAAAATTGGGTTGTAAAATCCATGGCACTAGTATCATATATTTGGTCACAAGATAATAGACATAATGTCTTTTGGTATTTCATATTACAGACATGGTAATACTGAGGTGGGATGTTACAATTTGGTATGAGTGAAACATTTTGTTCCTATTATTTCATTTTTATATTTAGGAATAATGGTATACCAGATTATAGAGGCCATAATTTGAGAGGTTGTATGTATTCTTCTAGACAACACATTCATAGAGTTAGTTAATTTTATAAGTATAAGATTCAAATTAATCATTAGATTTATTATAGATTGGTAATTTATAAAAATTGAATTTTAGGGGCTATTTTTTAATTACAATTTTTAATATGGTCATTCAAGAATCAATTTTGGATTTTAGAATTTTAACACATGTGTTCATGTTTGTGGTTTTATTTTTTTTAAATATTATTTTATTAATATGATTTAGTAAAATAATTATATCATAAATATTTTGATATGTGTTTTCAGAAAAAAAAATATTATTAATGAATTAATTAACTAAAACCAATTTGGGGAATATTATGGAGTGATTTATTGGAGTTGTATATTTCCATATATTTTTATTTAGGATAATGATTTGTTTGACTGTTTGAGATGTGTTATGTAATGATTATTTCTAATTTATTCTTGAATATATAGAGATAATAAACCCAATAGAAATGATGTTTAATACTAATGTTAGAATCTTAATTTGATAATATATTGATAATCAAGGTTTATTATACATTTTCATGCATTTTAATGATTACAATATCCATAAGAATAATCCCAAAACATAAATTGTTAAAAATAAGGAGAATTTCCTTCTTAGTAGAAAATTGTGATGTTATAAATTATGTTTCATTTCACATAAAATATATTTTGAGGTGTCTAAATTTTTGATAACATAGAATATTTGGGAAATGTTGGATATAACTCATTTAAAAAATGAAAAATATATCCTTTAAAGAAGAATAATAAATCACCAAATATATAAAAACTTTGACTAACATCTTGGATCATTAGTGGAAATACTATACCAATATCCAATCAACCTAATCAAGGGAATTTATTCATGGTTATAAAAGGAGATTCAAGATTATAGGATTATTAAAAGGGAAACTAATATCCTACTGAGAGAATGAAGGTTAGTGAGAATTAGCATTGCATATATGAAGAGTATCATGATAATACAATTAAATGAAATCATTATCCCTATAATGAAATATAAACAATGAAATAAATGTTATGAAGTGAATGATATGGATAAAAAGAAAATAATATGCATTATTTTAACCACTACCATATATCTTACTAATAAGAGTGATCCAAAATGATGAAATTATGAGTTTACTCACCTTAAAAAGAAAAGGGAAATTGTTTTCTGAGAAGGCGTTTAAGAAATACATATAAGGATATAGGATCTTGAAAAAAAGGAATTATAAAAAGGAAAATATAATGGATTAAAATGATTCAATATAATATAATTAAAACATAAATAAAACATAAATCCAAAAATCCCCCATAACAAAAAATGTTTTTCAAGAAGTTGAATAAAAAAGGAAAAAGGAACTGAAGGTAGTCACATAGATTTCCTGTGATGAATCATTATATAAACATGTTTTGAAGAGTTATAAGAATAAAAATAATCAAAATTCAATGCCTATATGATGAATAAATTCCATATGTAAAAGGTCACAAAATTAATAACTTTTAAATATTTTTATTTTACACCCTTTGACGATTCCATAGAAGACTCCAAAACATTATTTGCACTCTATGAATATGTTTATGAACTAAAAAATCATTCCCATTGAGAATAAATTTCCAATAATCCATGATAAACTGTTAATTAATAATATGAAAATTTATACACTGAATATAAATCTATATTATAAACCTTACATTTCTCAACCCTCCAGTGATTATGAAAAACTTGTTTATCTGACTTCAAAATACGAAAGCCTAAAATTGGTATGAAAACATTTATATGAGATAGATATGATAAATAAAATGTATATTCTCTCTACAAACCATCTAGGTCTAAATATAGGCTTTGATACACTAAATCATCTAGACTTTTTTATAAATAATAATTTTCTATTTGAAGGTAGACCATTCATCCTTAACTACTAGAATAAAGAGAATAGGAATAATATCTGATTATTAATGAATCCTCATCCAATAGTTGGTCAATTAATTATTATTAAAATATATTTAGGGCCAATAATCAATAAAAGTATAAATAATTATTTGTTTTAAAAGTAGTATTTTCCAATATTTCAATACATAAGACAATTTAGGTTCCAAAATATCTAGTAACATAATTTTCATGACAATCTTTCAATTACTAATGAAAAAATGAATGATATCCTATAAATATATATTTATTCTACCAAAATATTATAACAGAAAAAATAATTAGAATATAAATTAATTAGATAGATGATTTTTCACATTTAGATACAATAAAGAAGGAAAAAATGTCAGATAAGAAGATATCAATATACAAGATAAATACTTAACATTTAATGTTAATTATGTGTTATTAATTAAATAAAAACACATATTAACATATTAATTATTTGATGAGATATATTTATTTATGTTTGGAGGAATTTAATATTCTAAAATGATACCTAAAGATATCACATATTGTCTATATGTCCACATGCCAATGTCTACATAAGAAATTATATTTCTTGAAAAAATAATATATCTTTTAGATTAGGTATATGAAAAATTAATCATAGTCATGGAATAAAAATATTAGATACTTTAACCTCTATTCCATGTAAAAAATCATAAAAAAATTGAATTATGGAACTAACAGAGCTAAACTTTTATTTTTTAACAGTATGCTATCTTTTATAGTTTGGGAAGAAACATTAAATTAGTATAAAACCAATAAACATAATGTTAACCTTTAAACCTATACATATTATGTATGTAGAACATTTTGGACCAATAGAAACATTATGTCTTAGTGGTAACCATTGTTTTTATGTCTTAGTTGATGAATATTCTCATTACACATGGGATTCAATTCATTTTTAAAAATAAAAACCCCCCAAGTATTTTAAAATAACCTTATCATTAGCTAAAAATGAAAAAAAAACAAAAATAATTACTCTCGATAGAGATAATGTAATAGTATTTTAAAAAATAAAAAAACGTTAGTAAATGAAAAAGGAATAAAATAAAATATTTTGTTCCCAATAACTCCAAAAAGAATGGTGCGGTATAATAGAGGAAGAAAACACTCTAGAGGTTATTCAGATATTGTTTTGTGAATACTAGAATCTTATTTTCTTCTATGATAAGGCGATACATACTATCTTTACACCATAAATCATGTTTTACATTGTCCCCTTTAAAGGAAAACGTCTTAAAAACTACCAGATAGGTGAAATCATAAGATTATATTCTTAATGTTTTCTTATTTATAGTGATTAATTTAAATACCAAGAGTAGACATTGAAATTTTTATTTGAAATAATTTAAATCATCCTTTATAGGTTACTTCATCAAAATTAAGGTCTATCCAATATCCAAAAAAGGATACATATAGTTGAATAAATTATATAAGGGAAATTTAATATATTCAATGATTTTTTATAATAATTATTTAATAGTTTGGATGATGATTTGGATGAGAATTTATGTATATATCCTTTATTATAAAATTTATGTAATTCCCAAACCATAGTTACCCAAATTCGATGCATTGTTACATAACATTTTCACAATCACAACAGATCAAGTCTCCAAAGACCGATTAGTTTAGTCTCCTTGAAAGTACAATATACATACATCAGTTTAAAAGTACATCATACAACAACAACAATAATGTGTACCATTTGAACACACTCATATCCCTTAACCAATCCCTACAGGCTAAGCATAATATACTTATTCACATCTTGGGAATAAAAACCCAATAAAGGGGTGAGATTAGATGCTATGTAAGGATAAAAATATAAGAGATACTATCTTAAATAATTATAAATATTTAATGAAATATATAAGACTAAAAGACAACCCTTTTAAACATAAATTTTAGCATAATATAGAAAATATAAATAAAATAATGTCATTTACTTATTAACATGGATATTCTAGTAGTCGAATAATAACATGTAATATCAATATCTAATTTTCATAATGATGGAATGTATAATGCCGAACATCAAAAAAACATATTCAAGGCCTCGTGCGAGGACTACAAATAAGATTTTTTCAAGGCCTTATGCCAAGACACTAGTTTGTGTCATGAGAACAGCCGATGCATCGAGGAGCTATAACAGGCTCCACCCGTCAATTACTAAGTCCAATTAATTCCTCATATGAAAAGTTTGAAACAAAATCTAAACATTTGTATTAAAACTAGAATATGAAACGTCAATATTTTAACCTCAAATCATGAATGGTATAAAAATAGCATATCCACAGTCAAACATAAATAATTCAATAAAATATGGAAGATTGTATAAATCAACCTTAATAAATAATAATTAAGGATATTGATATATATGGAAATAATCAGTAAAACTATTTGAGAGAAATATCCCATTTTTCTTGAAAATATTTAAAATTATCACTATTTATCAAGAAGATGTTAAAATTTTGATTTTTGAATCATAGTGTCCCATACCACTTTGAAACTTTTAAAATGAATTTTAATTTCAAAACATTTATGTCTATATAAATAAATACTTAAAACCATATTTAAAACATGGACATTAATGAGAATGTTTTAGAAGAATAAATCTTTAAAACATTTAAAATAATATTTTTGTTAGAGTTACCAACCAAATGTGAGATTCTTCAATAAAAATAATTAAGGTAATAAAAATATTATAATATCATGATAATAAAGGGATTCATGATATACTATGTCAAAGTACAATATATACACCATATAAAATTGAATTGGTGCATAACAACAAAGAAGTCTCAATGGAAAGTAAATTGAGATGAAATCCCTTATAAAGACTTTATCCATAGGTTGAGGATAAATCAATGACATAATTATGTGTGAAAAATTTAAATACACACAATATTATTGGATATTCATTGTAAATCAGTCATAGTACATTCACACATATTCTTGTAAAAACAACCCCAATGACTTGGATGTTTAACTCAATGAATGGAAATTGAGTTAAGATTACTTTTATCAAGTTCATATAGATGACTTGAGAATTTATCAAGGGAGTTATTATGTGTATCAAAAGTATATACACACAAAGGGGAGTGGAAATTACTACATAAGTAAATAAATAGTGATTTCACACATAATCTTGGAGTAAAATAATCAATGAAATTTGCGTAAAACCCAATGAGTGGAAATTGAAATTACAATTTCTCTTACCGATTTGGTAACTTACAAAACATACACCCCATGAAATAAGGATCATAAAATGAAGATGTAAATACCCATAAAATAAATTATATTACACATGGAATAAAATTATGGGTAGTACATACACCACGCAAAAGGAAATAGTGGCAATACAGCACGAATCTCACGCGAATAAGAAGTGAGATGAAAAGCCCTTACCTTGTAAATTTACTCAATAAAGGGTAGGTTAACCTCATATATAATGGTGAAATAATTATTATTAAATTATAAAATAACCACATACATAAATATAATATCATATATGATCTTTTAATATTTCCTTGTTAATAATATTTCAGTAGTATCATTGTTTCGGGTGTTAACTGATTCGATTTCCTTCATATGTTTTGTTAAGTAAGTCTTGTTTGATATGGATAGGATGTATTTGATTCATATTAAGATTTATATTATGTTCTTAAACATTATTTTTAATCATAAAATGAAAATAATTCTTGAATAGTTACGACGGGGAATGAATCTCATCGGGCTTGTGGAGACGGTAATCCGTACGTACGCACCAGTGACAATACCATTATATTAACGGTGAAATCATATGTAATTGGATGGTATATAATTTATAAAGAATCATTAACATTTTTTATTTATTATTTTAAAAAACTATACTCATTATTATACCCATCCAAATGATGAAGTGTTGAATAACAAACTACACCACGACGTAGAGATGGTAAGCCGTACATACACATGTACGGTGACTTTGTCATTCATAGGATGCATAGAATAATGAATATGGTTATACCATAGTTATAATAACGTCATAGTATGTATAAGGTAATGGATTTATTATTTTGGTATGGAAACAACAATGAAAGTGGAAGTGGAAGAAGAAAAGAACTTTTAAAGTGGTGATGAAATTATTTCCTCTTCTTTGGGTGCTTCCTTTTGATTTGATCCAAAGGGATCCTTAGGTTGGATTTTGAAAAAACTAAGGCCTATATATTGAATTGAGTGAATTTGGGAGGATATCTGAGCATGGTTTGGCCGAGCCAAATGGATTTGGAGGTTTGATTTTGGGAGAAGGGGAAGTACCATTTTATAAGAGAGGTGAGGGTTACTTTAGAAAAAGCTTGAAATATTATTTTATTATACAATAATATTCAGTTTATAATGGATAAAAAAGGATTTATTTCAAGGATAAGGTAGTTATGGGTTAAAAACATCTCAAACAATAGGTTTTAGACAGGTTTGGGTCCCCATATTAACCTTATATTTTAAATTTAACTCTTAGTTAAATAGTTAATCTTTTACCATATATTCATATATTATTATAATAAATTGTTAATAAACTTACTATAAAAATCCTAGAGAACCCGAAGGGTTTAATAATTGATATATCTAACCTTATATAAGTCCCTTGGAAGAACCTTAGATTTTTAAAAATATTATATCAATTAATAATATAGTATTTGTTTTAAAAACACATTTATGTCAATTTTGACACAATTTAGTATTTAGTTTTTTTGAAAGTCATAAAAACGATATCACTTTGAAAAAAAAGTTATTTCATCAACCATAAAATTTTATATTAACCTATAAAATTCATAGAATACATCAAAAGTCTCAATTTATAATTATATTAATATTTATAATATAAATTTTTTTAGTATTGCAATAATAAGGTAATACTGCATCATCATTGTGTCATAAATATATTTAATTATTTAATGTCTAAAATTTATAAATAAAATACCATTATGTAGGAAATATTTTTATCTTTCTAATGAATATTTATAGTCTAATTTATCTTTTGTATAAACCATAATTAAAAATAGTTTAGTTATTAAACATTGAATTTAACACTTTTAATTCTTCATTAAATAAAATAATAATAAATGTCCTAATCTAATCCAAGTGAACCAAAATTATCATATTTTATTACTAAGGTATATTTTGGTCAAAATAAACTTATCCAATAGAATTAGGACATGTGTTAGGGTAATTATAATATCATTATTACCTCTAATTAACCTATTTACTTTTAAGTGTGGTAAACAAAATTCAAAAGTTACTATTCACAAAAAATTATTTTTATCCTATTGAACCAAATTTTTCATACTTATGTCAACCATTTCTATAGTAGTTTTTAAATTATATTCAAAGAAGTTGTAAAATTATATTTTATGAAAATTTGAAAATGTGCCTATATGGTGAGTAAAAGACGGTAAAAAGATCAATATAATTTTATATATCTAATATTATTATAAAATGATTTAAATAAATTATATTGGAATAATAAAGTTATTATGTATCTATTTTGACTTTAAAATAAATTTAAATTAATAATAATTATTTAAATAAAAAGTTTTCTTTTAAATAAAAACGCAGTGTTTTTAACTTTTCATCAAAAATTGAACATTTTTAGAAAGATACCAAGATTTCATCCAAAGATAATTTTGATATTCCAAATTCAAATATTATGTCTATTTTAAAAAATTCAAAACATAGAAGTTGTATTAATTATTTGAAAAAATATTCCTGTTGTCAAAACCAAAAGGTGGGTTTTTGGGATGTAAAAATTATCAAAAGATTGATATGTTTTTTTGACAAATTTAAATGTAAAATTACTTTCAATGACCAAAATTGGATTAAATAATAAAAATATAATATAACTATATTTAAAAACTATTCAAATGTATAATTTAACACTATAAATTATTTTTATTAAAAAAGATGTTTTAAATTAAAATCTAGTATTTTTACACTATTCATCAATATATAAAAGTCATCATAAAAGAACATAAAATTTATCCAAACTAAATTTTTATGTCCTTATTCTAAAAAAAAGTTTATTTTAAAAAATTTAATATATAAAAGTATAAAATATCGGATTTAAAAAGGGTTCACCGTTAAAAGGTAATAAAATTTAATTTTTTTGAAAAATACTTCTTTTATCTGAAAAATTGAATTTGTTGTTAGATTATGTCTAATAAAAACATATTATGGATGTTAAAATTAAATGGAGTATATAAAATTCAAATTTTTGTTATTACTATTCATAACTTTATTTTAAACAGCTAGTTTGATAGGTTGTGGTGTGCTTGAACTCAGTGTTGCGTACTTCCCATGCTATCGTATTATTCATAGAGAGACGTACTATGGAAGCTTGGGGTGTTACATTCTTTCCTCCTTCAAAAAATTGAATCCTCGTAATTTGAAATTGTTCTTTGGTAACAAAAGGTTAAAAATAGAAGATACCTTTATTGAAAACCAACATCAGAAATAAGGTTAATAAAATTTAATCTTAATAAGAGGGAAATGGAAATGAAAAAGTCACTACTAAATTAGGTTTAGAATAAGAGAACATTGGTGGCAATTATAATTGGAGAAAAAATGTAAATATTTACAGGGAGTTATTGAGGTCATCAATCACAAAAAAAGTGAATGGAAAATTGAGGGTCTCAAAGCCATAAATCTATGATGATTTAAAATATCACCAGTTCAACAAAACATAATGTATTAGGATAACATATTTTTGGTTTTAAGATCATTTCCTTAATATTTAAGAATTATTTTATTCACTGAATAAGAAAAATAATACTTTTCAAGTAGAGTTCCATCCTCTAACTAATTTCTACTACAAACACATCTTTAATTCCAAAAGATAAGTATTCAAGATGACTTGGTCACACCTAAAGTGATAGAATAAACTTTTAGAGAATCACATAATCCACAAAAGATAAACTATATATTTCCCTTGTATTTATACATTATCCAAAATCAAAATGGTTAGTACAAGATCAGACTATAACTAAAAATGATAATCCATTATAGAAAGAAATATTTCTCTTAATCTACAAAATTAAACAAACAATACCTAGAGTTCCAAAAAGGCCATTAAAAAAATTGTCCTTAAAATTATTCAAAATAATACAAACTAATTTTGAAACCCAAAATTCAGAAGGATTTTATCACATAGTCTTCCACGATAAATCGTAACAATTATCTCCAAATAACATCAACTACTCTTAAAGTCACATACTAAATAGTAATTAAGCAAATCACATATTCTCTATGATAGGTTAATCATTTTTCATAAATAACCCAAGTCTCCATAAGTCCACAAAAAACATCCATTCTTCCAAAATAAAAATCTTCCATTACTCCTCAAATGAAATCCCATGGTATTCTATTTTCTTTAGGTATATAGTGTTCTCAAAAGAGCGAATGTCTTCCAAAATAACATTTGACACTTAATCACCATATCATTTTCCTATACTAAGGATAAATAATAACTTTACAAAATCAATATATTCTGGATCTATAAAATTATTTTACTAAAAATAATTTGTCATACTAACCAAGGACTTCATGTAGAGTAGTGGTAGGCGATAGATCATAGTCATACTTTGATTGTGGGTTCGATTCCCACACCTTTTTCCGACATGAAGGGTTGTAACATGGTCTGTGTGTTATCCTTTTTCATAAACTATATAATTTTATAATATTCCCAAAAATGAGATAAATTCCAAAAAAATAACCATAACATATATTAACTAAAAATGTTATCTCATACCTTGCATTTTCTTCCCAAAAAGTAATAACCTTTAATTGAATCAAATTCAATGATCATATAAACCCAAATGGTTATTTATAAATATATCCACAAAATAAAAGATAATTGTTCCTCAATTATATTTTTCACATAACAAACATTAGGGTTAAACATAAAAGAGAAAAGTCTCCCAAAGTAATCCCATCAACAAAGAGCATTAATACTTTTAAACATTTATCCATAAATTTATTTCCACATAGGTTTTCCTTGACTTAGAGGTTATCCTACATAATAAGACATTGACTCGGGTAATTCCTAGGCCTCCTAAATTTATAGAAAATGAATGTAAATGGATTGTTAAGATTGTTTTTATTTTCTTCCATAGTGCTCTTCATTTTTCAGTGGAAATTATTTACATTATGTCTTTCTTTTTCATATATAAATCATTTATTTGTTACATTGATACACTTTTCTCGGTGTCTCCTTCAATATTTCATGCATGATGGAAAATGAGTTTTCTTTTCTCTATCGTCTTAACTATTAGAGCTCTTATCATTCTCCGACTTTCTCTTCTTTATTGAGTTCGGGATTTGGTTAATATATATGTTGTTGATGATATTTTTGGAAAATTGATTTGGCATAAACATGATATATTTTATACCTATCAATATTCCTTTTCATTGCTCATTTCCACCACTGTGTCCACCTTGTACATCATGTTCAATGTTACTATGAATTCATTATAATCCATCCATTATCTAAAACCATAAAGCAGAGTGTGAGTAATAATAGTCATAAAATCATTTCGAGAATATCATGACACCTTATTTTCAATATAACACACCATAGGATTAATCAAGGTCATTTATTATGATCTTATATTAAAATCCTTCAAATCAGTTTGTAAAGAAAACATGAATTATCCTAAGCATATCCCCCAAGAGTATCATAACCAAGAGTGCAACAAGGCCTGTTGTTGCGTTCATGATACCTCAGGTTGAGCCCAAAACTCATTATTGGAGTTTTCACTCCTAGGTACATCTATTCCAAAGCTTCCTCTACCTGATCGTATCTAGACAGGGATGTATTTCTTAGAAAATACACAAAATTTCTACATTACAAAAATTCTAGGTAGTTCTTCTATTCTAATCCTCCAAGTCTATCTTAGGGTAATATTATCTAATAAGAGTTTTTCTAAATCTATCTTCCAAGGTTTGTACGAAACTTACTCTGATACCAACTATAACACCCAACCCCAGTTACCTAGAGTTGATGAATTATTACATAACATTGTCTTGATCACAAGAGATCAAGACTCATAATACATATTAGTTTAGTAGCCCTGGAAGTTGTAGATACATATATAAGTTTAACATTACATCATAAAAAAACAACAACAATGTGTCCCCTTTGAACACACTCATATCACTTAACCTATCCATACAAGTTAAGCATAATATAATTCTTCACATCTTGGGAAAAAGAAAAAATAATAAAGGGGTGAGCTCAGATGCTCAGTAAGGATAATAATAAAGAATAAACTATCATAAATAAGTATAAACATTTAAGGCAATGTATAATAATAAAACACAAGCCTTTTAAACTTAAACTTCAACATAATATGGAAAATATAAATTAAATAATGCCATTTACTTATTCACATGGATATTCTTCAAATTGAATAATCACATTTAATATCAATAGTTAATTTCATTGTGATGGAATGCATAATGTCGGACATTATAACCACATAGTCAAGGCCTTATGCTAAGACTAGAAATAAGATTTTTCCAAGGCCTTGTGCCAAGACAGTAGTTTGTCTCACGAGACCTACCGATGCATACAAAAGATATAGGGGCTCCACAAAGTTTCTCACACCACATTGGAACTTTTAAGTGGAATTTTAATTTTAAAACATTCATGTACATATAAATAAATCCTTAAACCCATTTTTAAAACCAGGACATTAATGAGAATGATTTAAAAGAATTAATATTTAAAACATTTAAAATGATATCTTAGTTAGAGTTCCTAACCAAATGAGAGACACTTGAATACAAATAATTATAGTCATAAAAACTTAATAATATCATGAGAATAAAGGGATTCATAATATACTATGTCAAATTATAGTATAAACCCCATATAAAATTGAATTGGTTCATAACAAAGAAAAAGTATCAATGGAATGTAAATTGAGATGAAATACCTTATAAAGACCATATCCTTAGGTTATAGATAATTTAATGACATAATAGTGTGAGAAAATTATAAATACACTCAATATGATTGGATATTCAGTGTAAATCAATCCAAGTACATTCACACATATTCTTGTAAAAACAACGCCAATGACTTGGATGTTTAACTCAATGAATGGAAATTGAGTTAACATTACTTTTATCAAGTTCATATAGATGACTTTAGAATTTAAAAATGGAGTGATTATGTGTATAAAATGTATATCCACATAAATGGGAGTTGAAATCACTACATAATTAAATAAATATTGATTTCATACATAATCTTGGAGAAAAATAATCAATGAAGTTTGTGTAAAACCCAATGAGTGCAAATTGAAATTAAAAATTCACTTTCTAATTTGGTAACTTATGAAACATACACCTCATGAAATAAGGATCATACAATGAAGATTTAAATAACCATAGATTAATTTATATTACACAAATAATACAATTATGGGCAGTATATACACCACACAAAAGGAAATAGTAGAAATATGGCATGAATCACACGCGAAGAATAAGTGAGATGAAAATACATTACCTTGTAATTTTACTTATTAGAGGGTATATTAACCTATTTTATAATGGTGAAATCATTGTTATTAATTATACAATAACCAAATACATAAATATAATATCATATATGATCTTCTAATATTGTTTTGTTAATAATATTTCAGTAGTATCATTGTTTCGGGTGTTAACTGATTCATTTTCCTTTATATGTTTTATTACATAAGTCATGATTGATATGTATAGGATATATTTGATTTATATCCAGAATTAATTAAGTTCTTAAAAATTATTTTTAATCCTAAAATGAAAATTATTCTTGAATGGTTACGATGGGGAATGAATCTTATCGTGTTTGTGGAGACCGTAATCGGTACGTACGCACGAGCGACAATATCATTCTATTGATTGTGAAATCGTATGTAATTGGATGGTATAATATATATATATATATATAATAATAAACATGTTATATTTATTATTTATATCAATTATACTCATTATTATACCCTTACAAATGATGAAGTGTTGAATAACAAACTACACCACGACGTGGAGACGGTAAGCCGTACGTACGCACGTATGGTGACTTTGTCATTCATAGAATGGATAGAATAATAAACATAGTTTTAACATATTTATAACAAAATCATAGTATTTATAATTTAATAGAGTTATTATTTTGGTATGTAAATAACAAATAAAGAGGAAGTGGAAGAAGAAATGAACTTTGAAAGAGGTGATAAAATTATTACCTCTTCTTCAGGTTCTTCCTTTTGATTTGATCAAAAGGGATCCTCAGGTTGGATTATGATCAAAGTAAGGCCTCTATGTTTAATTTAGGTTATTTGGGAGGATATTTTAGCAGTGGTTTTCTGAGAAAAATGGATTTAGAGTTGTGATTTTGGGAGAAGGGGAAGTACCCTTTTATAAAAGAGGTGATGGTCACTTTAGAAAAAACTTAAAGTATTATTTCATTACACAATCATATTCGGTTTATAATGTATCCAAAAGAATTTATTCATAGGATAAGGTAGTAATGGGTTTAAAACCTCTCAAACAATAGGTTTTAGACTGGTTTATGTCACAATATTAACCCTATCATTTAGATTTAACTCTCAGTTAAATAGTTTAATTTTTACCATGTATTCTTGTATTATTAGAATTAATGGGTAATAAACTTACTATAAAAATCCAAGAGAACAAAAATTGGTTAATTATTCATATATATAACCTTATCTATGTCCACTTTCTAAACTTTATATTTTAGGAATATTATATCAGTTAATAATATAGTATTTTTTTTAAAAACTCATTTATGTCAATTTTGACACTATTTAGTATTTGGTTTTTGTGAAAGCCATAAAAACATTATCACTTCGAAAAAAATTTATTTAATAAACACTAACATATCATATTAACCTAGAAAATTCTTGGAATACATCAAAAGTATCAATTTAAAATTATATTAATATTTATAATATCAATTATTTTAACCTTTCAATAATAAGGTAATTACTGCATCATCACTGTGTCATAAATAAATTTAATTATTTAATTACTAAAAATTATAAATAAAACACCATTATGTAGGAAATATTTATATATTTCTAATTAATATTTATAGTCTAATTTATCTAATGTATAACCATGCATTAAAAATGGTTTAGTTATTAAACTTATAATTTAACACTTTAACTCTTCTTTAAATAAAATAATAATAAATGTCATAATATAATACAAGTGGGCCAAAAGGATCATATTTTATACCTAAGGTTGATTTTGTTCTAAATTCACTTATCAAACAGAATTCAGACATGTATTAGGGTAATTATAATATCATTTTTACCTCTAATTACCCTATTTACTTTTAACCCTGGTAAATAAAATTCAAAAGTTACTATTTACCAAAAATTATTGTCATATTATTGTGACAAATTATAATTAATAATGTCAACCATGTCTTTCATATTTTTGAAATTCAATTCATAGAAGTGGTAAAATTATGTTTTATGCAAATTTGCAAATGTTCCCAGAAGGTGAGTAAAAGACGGTAAAAAGTTCAATAAAAATTTATATATCTAATCTTATTATAAAATGAAATCAATGAATTAAATTGGAATAATATAAGTATTATGTATATATTTTAACTTTAAAAAAATTTAAATTAAAAATAATTATTTATATAAAAATTTGGCTTTAAACAATAACGTAGTGTTTTTCACTATTCATCAAAAATTGAAAGTTTTTAGAATAATACAAAAAATTAACCCATAAATAAATTTGATATTACAAATTCAAAAATGATTTCTATTTTTCCAAATTAAAAACATAGTATTTTTATTAATTAATTTAAAAAAATATTACCATTGTCAAAACTAGAAAGTGGGTTTTTGAGATGTAAAAACTATCAAACGTTTGATTTGTTTTTATGTCAAATTTAAATATAAAATTACTTATAATGAACAAAATTGGATTAAATGATACAAATATAATCTAATTATACTTAAAAACCATTCAAATGTATAATTTAACACTATAAATTATTTTGATTAAAAAAGTTTTTTTTAATTAAAATTTAGTATTTTTCACTATTCATCAAAATATGAAAGTTATCAGAAAAGCACCAAAAATTTATCCAAACTAAATTTTTATGTATATATTCTAACTAAGGTGTTTATTTTGTGAAATTTAATATATAAAAGTGCAAAATATTGGATTTAAAAAGTGTTCTCTATTAAAAGGCGGAAAATTTGAATTTTTTTTAAATACATCTTTTATCTGAAAAATTGAATCGGTTCTTATTTTATGTCTAAGAAACACATAATAAAGATGTTAAAATTATATGGATTATATAAAATTCAAAATTTGGTTTTTAATTTTCGTAACATCTTTTTAAACGGCTAGTTTGATAGGTCGTGGTGCGCTTGAACTCTTTGTTGCGTACTTCGCACACTATTTTATTATTCAAAGAGAAACATACCATGGTAAATTGGGGTGTTACTATTTAGGGGTAAAATATCTGAATCTATATATATATATATAAACAATAAAGTTATTCATTTAGATATGAGAAAAAATCTTTTTTTTATCCCAAAAAAAATAGAACAATAAAGCATCATACAATTTAAAATTTCATTAATAATATAACCTATCTAGTTCAACTAGAAGTAATCACTTTATTAAATGTAATAATCTCACATTTATAACTCAGATTGAACCCAAAAATCTAAGATGAATGGATTGGTGATTGAAATTTAAATTTAAAAATTTTGTAACAGATCAATTCGTTTATAAGAACCATGTTTAGAATTTGGTAAAAAGACTTGAAAATCTATGGATATATGATCTGTATGGGTCTTATAAAAGAAGTTTGAATATAATAGTGTAATTATCCAAAATAAGGTTAGACTAATTTCTAAAACAATTAATACAAAAATTTAAATACTATAAGGAATAGTTCATTATAGTAACTAGACATGAATCTATTTTAATTCAACTTTCCTTTTTAGTACACTAGATATCACAATTTTTTATATCAATATCAAAATTTATTTTTTAAATTTTGCAGTTTAAGAGGTAATTTATATTAAAACACATTAATATTTTAAAATTTTAAATATTCTAGATCATGTGTGTGAACAAACCATTTCTCTTTTGGATATAAAAAATCATCTAGTGCTAGGTATGTGCATTTATCATATTTTCATTTTCTAGAAGGTTTTACAATAGGAATGGTTGGTCCCACTGTTATTATTATTGCTATTTTTTAGGGAATCAATAATTACTAAGTTCTATAGAGTTTAATTAATCTGTTGATAAACTTGAAAAATCTCATTGAATATTTTTTTTCAAAGTTATGTAAAGAGAATTTAATATCAACATGATATATGAACTAAATTTTATACATGGTTTTAAAATTTCATAATCTTTTAAAGTTAACAACCTTTTATTTTACAACTATAATATTTACCCATATAATTAGATTGTTTCAAAAATTCTTCTAGTAAACATACTCTAATAAGTACCTCATGTATGTTAGAACTTGAAGAAACCAATAAGAATAGATCATAACCTTTATTGAGGAATGATAAGTAGTTTACTATACATAGTTTTATGTTGGATAAAAATTACTATTTTTATTAAATCTCTATGCTTGATTCCAAGATAAACTAAAATAATACAAACTAAATTTATCAGAAATAATTTTTCTCTATAGAAAAGGGACAGAAGACCATGGTATTGATGATCCCATCAAATGAAATTTCATTCTCAAAATATATTCAAATTTAGACTTTAGATAATATTGATTAAATTGAAAAAAATATATCTCATACTTTTAATTTTCTTGTATAATGTCTTGTGTACTTTTTTAAGTATAAATTAAAATCCATTTCACTTTCCACTATAGAATCTAAATATGTGTTAGTAAAAATCAACATAACTTTAAATACTATTTTTGATAATACTAATTCCATCGATCTATATAAAAATCAAGAAAACACTCAAATTTTGGAAATATTCTTATTCAACATAACTTTAATTTGGATCATTCATACAAATATGATAAAACTCAAGGGTTTGTAATAACATGTTATCTTCAAACTAATATTTTTACTAATCCATTAAAGTCATGAATTTTTTACTTTATCAAATAAAATATTCAAATGATTGAAATCAAATGAGCATAATTAATTCCATGATATTTCAAAAGTTAACAAACTCCGTGAAAAAGGAAGACTAAATTTTATCATTAGAGAAAACATCTTTTTTTCAAGATCCAATAAGAGGATATGAATTTCTATCATTTAATATAACGAAGATAATTTTTTGAGAAGTAAGTGATATAATGTATGACTTAGAAAATTATAATGTACTTAAATGTAAATATTATATCATATTATTGTTGATATAATATTTTCTAATTATTGGCTTATATATATTAACTATCATTTTAGTTATTGAACCATTACCCTTATCATATACCTGAAATATACCTAGTTTTATCTTTAGGATATTAGAAAATATGATATAGTTTCTGAAAATTAGATTATTTTCCAAGCCATTAAGAATTATCATAACAATATATTTGATCTAGAATGTTCATCCATTTTTGAATCTACAACTTATTAATAATTTTGATATTCTTAATTATTTTTCATATTTCTATTATCTCTTAAAATATCCCAATATAATATCATTATTTTTGTTCTTTATTCTTTAAATCCTCTTTTCCAATAATTGATGGGATGAAAAAATTAGATATTTAAGCACAAGGAAGATATTTATGAAAGAATAATGTATGGAAAATTATATTACACCTATCCATCCACTTTAAATATAAAGATAAAACCTAAAAATGAGAAAATATTTGTAATGTAATAGGTATTTAAAATCCCTCCCTTATATTTTCATAAGGGTTGGAGTTTTCAACATGGATTGAAAGGACTTTTTACATTTTAAATTCCTATGTTTTGCCTCATTATCACATCAATGATCACATGTCATATTATTTTTCATGTGATCTGTTGTACCATCATGTGGTTGGTTCGTTTTTTTGTAGCTGACATGTTCTTTATGCATTCACTAATTCCCTCATGTGGTTAGTTAATAAGTTCTTATAATATGTTAGTTTTTATAGTGGTCATTTATTCCCTTTGTATGTATAATTGACACCTTATAATGGTCACTTCATTGGACATATTTTTGATCTTCTTATTAAAGATTTTGGACTATATGATGTCCTAAACCCAGTGCCCTCATATGTAACTGAACGTAATTGGAAGCATGGCCTAAAGAACACCTCCACATATAATAGAAGCTCTAATATAGCAATGATAGATTATGATGATATAGTGGGGATAATATAATCTCTATATAAAAGTCAATCACAAGAGTGGAAAAAATTAATTAAGTAATGGAAATCATATAATGTAACAATTGAATAAGGCATGGATGTAGAATTATACCCATATAGAAAAATGTAGTCAAAACCCATTAGCAGTATCATATACAGATGATTTTTAAATAGTAAAAAATTGAAATAAGCAGACATTCAATAACAAAATATAAAAAATAAATAAAAAGACAAAAAATTATCTCCTTGAGAGTCAAAATATATGGCTCATTTATCTTATATGAACACAAAAAATATTAACTGTCTATAGTTGAGTACTTCCCTTTATCCCAACCTATTTCCATTAAGTTTATCTGGGATCCAATGATGGACCAAATGGTTTGTGAGTACAAATAAGATGACCACAACCAATGGTGTCTAATTGAATCTTTTGTGTGAATATAAAAATATAGTAATGTATTGGAATAATAAGAACTATGTGGATAAATAGAAACAATAGTGAGCTCATGGTAATCATAGGGAACCTAGAAGACTATTTCTAGTTCAACATAATCTATATGTGCCAAATTGAATTATATTTTAGTTTTCACTAGGAATAAAGGAAAATAGCTAATAATATAATCATGTAGTATCAATGAAGAACCAAACTAATCCTTGAACTTAGTCGGTTGAGGTAACACAGAGTTATAACTTATGTAGCTTGGATATAGGTATTTGAGTGTAATTGAAGGGATGAAACCTTTTCATTTTAGTATAATGATTTCTAATCGACTCTAAGGAACATGTCCAAGGTAATCTTAGGATGGAATTGATTTACGTATTAATGAGATAATCCATGGAATTTCATATCTGATGACATTAAGATGAATCCAGGGGGTTAATCCAAGAATTTTTTTCTCTAGAGATGAAGGTGAATTTTTTTAGATATAGAGAGGCCTCTATGAATTCAAGACTTTGAATAAACCCCAGTGTGGTATATCACATACTAGTCACATCAATAAATCATATTGAAACATATGAGTTCACCCATGGAATTATAGTTCATTAATATAAGTATTACTCAAGGTAGTCTATACCATTAATGGTTTTCAAGCTTCATATAGGTAAGAGACATATATTTATTAATTTTAAATTGATCAAGAGAAATAAGAATTATAATATAAAATTCATCATGATCCATTTCATTATTTATTTCACTTAATAATTATTGTAATGGAATATGATTATATATTACATATTACAATTTAATTAAAATATATTGGTAAAATAGGTAATAAAAAATAACCAGAACACACCCCATGGTTGTCTTGGTTTTAATAAAGAATGGTTTTTAATTGAAAATAAATAATCACACACAAAGTAGTGGCTAATGTTGAGGTCAAAAACCACCTAAAATTTAAATATTCATAATAGAAGGTATAAGTCATTATATAATCATTTAAAATAATTAGTTACACATTATTAAAGAAATATGTGGAAAATCTAACACATGAAAAAACACGGACACATCATAGTCATGAAAAAATTTATCAAAAAGCAATTTACCACCTACATGAACATTATATCATACTCCTCATATAGTGTCAATCCCATATTTGGGATAGAACAAGATAAGAAGAAGAAACTAGAAAATTTAGTAAAAATATGCTATAATATGTCACACAGAGATAATATCAAAAATGTTGATGAAAATAGGGAAATAAAGGTGGAATAATTTTACCAAGGGGGAATAAAATGCAATCAATGTTTATCAAAATGGAGTAATGATGGAGGATATCCCACAAATCCTTGAGGAGGATGAGGGAAATATCTCACAAAGAAAATATGGAAAAATGAGGAGAAGAAAAGGGGGGAATAGCCATAAGGGAATGAGGGGTAAAAACATAATTTCAATTATTTTAAAAGAGTTCATGGTTTGGACACATGAATATCCAAACTAGAACCATCCATGTGATCCCACTTTACATGATCCCCCAACTTGTTTGGCTTGGGTGTGTGGTTATAAAAACTATGCACAAACTATGCAGGGGTGAATTTGCAATGAAATTATCAGTTTTTCACGGTCATTCATCCCACCCTACATAGTTTGGATAACCGTACTATTCCTTTAAAAGGACTAATGGTTGAGGTGAATGGTTATCAATCACATTACACTAACCATGTGCCTCTCGATTTCTTTTAGAAAATAAAAAACATTGAGCCATTAACCATGATCGAATGCTCATAAGGCCTCCATGGCCTTTTTATACACATATATTAATATGGAAATACAAGTTTTACACTGAAAATTAATGGATCTATACCTCTATGAAAAAAAAGGAATATTATAGTCTGTGTTGTAGCATGCCTTCATCTAGATAACCCATTTTTGTTGCTACTTATATATTTTATAAAATACCTATATTTTCCCATTTAGATGTAATTAATAATTTTTAAAATAAAAAATTAAATAATGAACTAGGTAATTTTTTTTTTATGGTATAAGTGGATGTAAATGTATCATTAAATTAATTAGCATTATATTTTTGTATATGGGTAGTTCCCCAAGATTTTAATTAGCCAAATTAACGATATAAGGAAATGTAAACCTTTCTAAATTATAGTTCGGGTGATCTGTGGAGATCTATATATAGAATTTGAATATATATAATGACCATTCATTCACACATTCCTTACTTATGTTAGGTCTGGATGATTCATAATAATACTATTGAGAATTATGGGCCGTCTTTAATAACCTAATAAATCATAAAACAAGTACCATTCATGTACATAATACCATTCATCCTTCAATTTCAATGGAAAAATATGGAACATTAGATTGTGAAATCATCACAATTTCTCCATTTTTAGTGTGTTTTGAATTGTATAACACTTTTAAGAGGATGAACCTTATTCTCTCTTATTATATAAATCTTTATAACTAGAATTCTTCTACTTTCTAGTGGGTTTTTGGTATGGATAAATTAATGAAGATAGTATACTAGAATAAATTTCATTAATGGGGGTTTTGTGTATTCACATAATTTAAATTTTTTCTTTTGATTTCTATGTGATGATTCTCACCGAGGCTTAAAAGATATTTTTATTTTCATGTTATGGCAGTTATGAAATTATAAATACCTTATGTACATTGAGAAGAATTTTTGTGATAGTTTTTAAACACACCTCTCATGAAAGGATAATTATATATATACAAATAGTGAATAAGTTGTGTGAGAACCTTGATTTAATGTGAAAATTATTTTATATGAGATGATCAAATATTATTTATCCCCCCTTAAATGAATTTTGGTAGTTTAAGTGAATTGGAATTACAAAATTATTTGTTTTTGTATATGCTTGGTATTGTATATGCAGTTGTATGTGCTTTGTGGGTGGGGGTGTATATTCATAATGATAAATGGTTTTGTTTTAGGATGTGTTTATGGATGAAGGTGTAGTGTTTATTGTATAGTCATTATGTTAACATGGTTTTTTCATGAAGCGTTGTGCTTGTGAATATAAGAGGTTCTATAGTTGTGGCTGGTTTTAATGGGGGTAGTGTTATGGATGCTATATTTGGTTAGTGACATTATATTGTTTCTATTGTGAGGTATTTACATTAGTGTGTGGTTCCTTGTGGTTGTTCCCTAGAATCAATTGAATATGAAACTATTAGAGACTATAATTAAGTAATTGTAGTATGTAAACACATATTGGATGACTATTTCCAAGTTTTTCAAGAGGGATTGAGAGACAAATATGAGAGTCAATATCTTGGAGTTTGGATTTGTGGAATAGTTTTTTCCTTTCTCTTTTTCTTTTTGGTATTTCATTTTGGATACTTTTACTAGTATTTCCTTAAATTTATTTTCTGTTTTAGTTCTATTAACAAATATTTTTTTTATTTTGCTGGTTATCTATCCAATCTATTCATACATTTCATTATATTAGGGGTAATGTCTATCCTTTACAGTTTAAAAAATTGATCCATATTATGAACTAAAGGCCTATTGAGGAAAGACTTATCATTTACTCTTTCACTTCACTACTGGACCATTAAGGGTACTATGGGTGTGTGGGGGGATTGTTAGTTAGACATAGTGTGTGATTTAAAAAGTGTGGATAGAAATTAAATAGGAATTATGTCCCCTTGTGATCTAACATAAGGACCCTATGATTATTAAACTTATAATATAATAACTTAGGTCAACCAATAATGTCACCTAATTTGGCTAGCTAGAAGGCCTAAAGTGAGTTACCGGTCACCTTGGGATGGATACATGCACTAGGGTGTGACACAACAAAATGTGGGAATAATTTCACCATTAAAAAACATACAATAATATATATAAAATAGAGTATCATAGTAGATTCCCTAAAATACAACACATTTCATAAAAAATGAACCATATAGGTAACATCCCATAAGTTGATAACAATGTCTTGATAAACAAACTGAATGAACATCAACTTGGAACATGGGGTATCCCATGGGTCCATCCCCACATGTCTATATGTTACCACCATCCCAACTCACCTGAAGGAAACATGATTTAAGAGAGCCATCCACTATATGTTCCTATTCCCTTAAACTGTATCCTATAGAAATGTGTTTATAATGACCAAAATGAAAAATTAGGATGTGAGTACTAAATATATGTAGGATACTACTAAGATTATATATAATTTCTATCCTCATACATCTATTAGTCTATATATAAAGCAATATTAAAAATCATTTCTTGAAGAAATCATTTTCATGTATAAAATTATTCTTTAGTCCTATTTTTACAAACATTATATATTATTATAAAGAAAAAATAGGACAAAACATATATCCATGAGGAATAATAAAATTAAAATAATACTTTTCGAGTATTAATATCCATATCAAATGGAAAAAAAGTATATCAAATAAACATGAATTTATTATATAATCAAATAAAAAATGGGAAATTCATGACATAAGGGTGTAAAAGACTCAGATAAAATTGAAGAACCAGTTAAGAGAATTGAAATTTAACATTGGGAACCTTGTTTTCCAAGAAAAGTCTATCCATTATCTCCATAGAATCATGAAAACAAACCCTATTGATAGATTAATATACTATGGTGTTCATATGTCATGTTATCCATCATACCCTAAGGACTTCAAATGTACTATTACATCATTATTAAATTCAATAAAAAAATTCAATATTTATAATAATATTCCCTAGAAAATCCATTTCATTTTCATGTCCACATTTCATAAAATATATATATATTGATTAAAAACCCCTTTTTTCTCAGAATCAAATATCCATTTCAAAACCATCTTTAAGCTATTCAATCAAAGACATCATGTGCGTCATAATTTTTTTTTAAAATTCCTTTTTTAAAACATTTCCATGACCATTAAAGATCAAATTAACATCTAATGGATTTAAAATTATAAATTTCATAAACCATAAACAAAGAAAATAAAAAGAATATAAATCCTGTCAAAGGATGGACTAGTGGATACTGAAATCCACTTCTATTGTAATAAAACTCATACTAACTTTGAATACAGTGATGTGAAATAGAAGGATTTGGTCCTCATGATCCTATATCTACACAAGGCATTCATAAGAGAAACAAAAACTCCCAAATCCACTATTGGATGAGAGATAAATTCCCAAACCCCTTATTAGAAGTGTGAAAATTTATAATTAGTGCCAATAGGGAAAGAAAAATATGTTTAATATAAGAAGATCAAGTTAATAGTCTCATTAGAACTCTAAAATAAATATATAAACATAAAGAGTAATAGACACCCAATGCATAGGAGGCCATCTAGAAATTCCAAAAAACTTAATACACCACCACCACACACTGGTTCATCCACCATGGTCTTGGTGGGTTTTCCAAGTAGACAGACAACAAGCAAAGAAAATGGTGTGGTTATAAAAAAAATAAAATATTTTCGAATCACCAGAACCTTCACCATGGAGTGGTGGGGTACCTCTATCAATGGTCGATAGTAATACACCCACCACACTCCACATTATGACATACCCATTTCCTTGTGGTTTTGGACTTGTATGTTTACAAAATTGGATCAAAGGAACAGTAATACCACTATCACAATCTTAATCCTACCCATTTACCCAAAAATAAAAAAAAACCAATTTTGAATCCAACGCAAACTTTCATCACATAGAAAAATAAAAGTAACCAATATAAGGCTCAATGGAAAACATACATGTGACCTAGAGGGAATCAAAATTATCCCCACCAAGAAATCATTTTGTCCCAAAAAAGGCTCAAGACTAAGAAACTGAAGATTAATACGGCCATTTCTACATGATCAATGACCTACACTACAATGTCTCATGGTTTTCCAAAACAAATTAATATCAAAATTGAGAAAATGGTATCATATTTCCATGCATCCCCTTATTTTATTGTTCAACTATCTGAGTAGGTCTCTAAACCATTGGGGTGTCGGGTTTGATCTAAACATCATCCCACTTGATCATGTAGAATAGATCCAGAAGATTATTCTTCAGTAGGGAAACAAAAAATACATCATGATTTGAATTTTAACATGTAGGATAATATAATTGATAATCCACCTTCATGTATTCCTCTACAATATGAAATGGTTTTACATAACATGGTGAAAAATTAACCTTCATATACAAATTTATATATCCCAACCATGTTGGAACTCTTAGGAAGACCCAATCACCAACCTCAAAATCCAATGGATGATATCACTAATAAGAATATGATTAATCGAAATCTTTGAAATCAATAATATATTCTTGATCAAATGTAAATTATTTTTATTCTCCTATATGACTCTTAGTCCAACTAATGAAAATTCCTCAATCTTTTCCCAATATAGAGGTGTTCTACAAGGATATTAATATTATACATTAAATGGTAAATCATGATATAATCATGATAATTATTATTATAGGAAAACTACACTATGTTTCGATATTTTTTCCATGAGCAACTGAAATTAGGAACACATTTCTAAAGTATGTATTTAGAAATATAGATAGATCACTTATATTAGCCATCTATATAGGGATTATATATTACTCACATCTTTAACTGCAATTCCATCACTAACCAAAATCAACTTCAAAAGTGATATGTGAATAAATAGTCCCAATTTGATATGATATCCAATCACACACCATTGAAACAAATATTATTCCAAATGTATATGTCCCCAAGATCCTCTACTTTTGTCTATTCCCTGATAGGTAAGGAATGTGATGATTCCACAAGTCAACAAGTAATAATCCATAACACCTCCTTTCTATTATGATCCCATAGTATCCCAATAAAACATTCCATGGCTATCTCATCCCATTTTCCATACTAGAATAGGTAATATATGTTGTTATCTACTAGACCTATGTTGTTATTTTTTATTTATATGACCCATAATACACTGAGATATAAAATACCAAATCGTTCATCTCATTCATATCCCCCAGTAATGATTTATGACGCCATAATACATTATAGAAGTATCAAGATGAAAGTACCAATAAGATCAGTGTCAATATCCATAAATTCTTATCTAATGTCTATTAGATAAACCACACTACCTTAAAAGTGAGAACCCCTTCGAGATACTGAGACCACTCACCTGATTTATCCCTACCATATAGGGTCATATTATAGAACTAAAACTACACATCCAATTCTCATCTAACTCAAATATAACCATCTCTAGGTGATCCAGTATGAGAACAAGCTAAGAATACTTGTACTTTGTCTCTCCTTTCATCCAAGTGAATCACAAAAATAAGACCTCATGCACCAATATTATATTTATTTCTTCACTACCCGATTCTATACTTTTCTGCTCGAAGAATTCACTACCAAGTTTCCTTTTTTGAGGGTGTATGCAATATCAAAAAAATATGAATGAAATATACACATTATAGCCTTCCATGTTTAGGTAACTCTTTGTGAATATATACATTGATTATTATGGTCGTAATGAAAAATAAACTACTCTTAAAAGAGGTAGTGGTGCCACATTTTTTAAAATTTAATCAACACTAGAAACTAAATATCATAATTGTTTTAGTTATATTTACGTGGGAATAAACGATGAGAGCCATAATCTACCACCTATGTAAGAACCTGTGTTTTTTAAGTGGAAAAATTTCAAAGGGAATTTGAATTTTTTTACATACTGGAAGGATAATTTTTAAAACGAATCATAGGAGTGGTGTTTCTTGTGTCATAACCTATTAAAGTGATGCTATCAGACTTGAGAAAATTCTTGATGAGTTTTTTGGGTGGTGTTATGGGTTTTGGGAGAGTTAGACTAGAAAAGGAAGGATTTTAAAGACCTATAAAGAGCACACAATTTTTCTAAATCCATGCATCCCATAAAAGGTAATAGTGTAACTTAAATTAGGTAGACATAGGAACTCGAACTATCTACTCATGGTTAGACTAACCATGTGGGAAAAACTGTATGAGGTGAGTTTCTTAGAGAGAGGGTTCTGCAAGGTTGGCGCACAATATTCCAAACTGTGTGGGTTAAACTGTGTAGACAAATCTTTTTAAAGTAATAAAATTATTTAAAATGAAATAAAATTAAAATTAGAACAAAAAAACTCATCTCACCCTAGTACCTCACTAGCATGACACATAGGGGGCTCCCCCTTTGAGGTTCGATGCACCTCCTCACTATCTCCCCTCTCTGGCTCTTTTTTCTATATCATTTCCACTGGGCCATAGTTTGATTCTCCTCGGTATTGGCTTCTCCCTCCTCTCCTTTTCATTTCCATCCATTTCCATGAAAATCTATCTCCCTATGGTGTGTGTCTAAAACCCTAGTGCTGGGTTTAAATATGAACTTCATTCTTATTTCGGTTCTAGGTTGTGAAAAGGAAGTCTCAGGACCCGTTGGTCTGTGTTCTCGCAACTACTGCTAAGGAGAGGTGGTTCAGATGATTTTGGACTTCTGCTGTCATTTTTAGGTAAGGTTTTAAACCAATGGTTTGTTTCACTCCCTCTATTTAGGGTTTAATGGTTTTTATGAGACCTAGGGGAATTAATTTAGGGATCTTTGATCAATTTCTAAGTGCGCGCACACATTTTTCCCAGGTATGTATATATATAAATATATATAATTTGTGTGTGTGTGTTTCCTCATGGAGTAGGGAACACATACATCAATTTAATGATATATATATATATATATGGAAGTGAGTTCGTGTGAGTTGGCTACTGATTGAGTTAGAAAGCTTGGCTTGGCCATCCTTTGAGGTAGGGTGCTCAAACTTTCTTAAATTTAAAAGTCAAGTGGTCATTTATTTATTACATTGGATTATTAGGATTGTAATTCTGGAATGAAATTCCTTTTGTGTTAAATGATTTTTTAGAGTACAAAATCATGATATTTTAATAAAACCCCTCAATTGAGGTGCACTGACTTCAAGATAAAAATACAGTGAGTGCACTATTTATGTTTCATATCTGGTTGATGTGTGTTTTTTTGATAATTTCCTAGTTAGAGGAATCTATAGAAATTAAAGGGATGTGGTTTAATTATCTAGGAGATGTGTTGTCTCATTTTCATGTTGATTCACTTGCGTTAAATGGATCTGGTGAACTATGAAAGGATATATGGGTGTGTGAATCCATGTGGAATTCTTGAAGGTAACTGATTAATTGATTGGGAATACTCAATAGGTTGTCTTGTATTGTTTAAAGTGTTAATTAAACAATAATGGGTAAAGAGGGTGTAAACTCCTTTTATGACTTGAATGGGAATGGATAAATGTGTGGGTAGAATCTTAGAATGTATTTGAATATGAAATGTCAACATGAGAGGGTATGCTCATTGGTTGACCTATCATGTATTTTAATAAATAAATGGTGGTATATGGGTGGGTTTACCCATATGCCTTTCTTAAAAGGGAATTAAACACATGAGTGGTATACTCATGTTGTGTGGGTAATATGTGAGTGGGTATACTCACTAAGTGAATTGTTATGGTTATAAGGATGGTTATACCCTTATGCTTGTGTGAATGCCTCGTTTTGATTCATGATGAATGGGTGGTTAAACCCATGGTAAATGGTTAAACAGATGATATGAGTGGGTATACTCATATGAAATGGAATAGTGAAATGGTTATATGTGTTGGTATACTCATATAGAATGTAATTGTTAAATGTTTATATGTGTGGGTATACTCGTATGGTAAATGATGGAATGGTTTATATGAGTGTGTATAATCATATGGTTTTATGTGATAAATTATTTGAATGAATGAATGATAGATGACATAGAATTCTCTCTATGGATATGGAATCTGGCAGTGGATGCCTTGGGTTGAATATTCTCATTTGGTCTTGATTTTGTTGGATGCCTCCGGCCTTGCTACCCTGTGGATCCATATTTCTTGAACTCGCATAGGTCATGTTGGTACACATGATCCTAGGATACCAACTAGTGACTAGACTGAGTTTTCACTCATACACCCATGGGACTCTATGTGGATTCCTTGGACAGGTTCCTTTGATCTGAACCTTTATGGTATAGATTTCTTATATGGATTCCTTGGACTAGTTCCTTGGATCCAGCACTTCGTGGTCTAAATTTAATTATACAGTGAACTCGTGAGGTATATGATACACTCGAACATACATCTTGTATGTTGGAAGATATAATATGTGGTTATAGGATAAGGTCATGATGGTATGACATGTTTGTATGAATGATAAGTCCATGTTATTTTATTTGTGCATAACTTGTAGCTTCCCTATTATATGATCTTGAACTTTTGTGCAGGGAGCCTTGTGGGGATATCATGGTAAACATATCTTAGCAGTTTACATGCCATGGTAATTTCTTACTTGTATTTACTACTTTTTTATTTTACCTACACACCTCCTATTTATATATTGCACACATTGTTTTTGGTGTTATTCCTTGGGTGCCGACCTACTTTGATGTTATCTCACACCATAATCAGGTACCATTGGTGCCCGAGTAGTCTCTACATTCATGAATGATTGTGAACCTATGGTTGTACTATTTCATCTTCCACCTAAGAGTAAAGAGCAAAGGACCGATCGGGGGGGCTCAAGATGCTCATGGATATTTCCCGTCGGCATTTGGTTTATTTCATTATTCTTGCGTAAAATGTAAATCATGTTGAAATATTTACTAATTTTGAATAAATTATTATCATTAGAATTAATGTGTTGTATAAACTAGTTTTGGCCATTTTCCATATTCAGTTGATATTGAAATTGAATTCCAGTGTTTAGTTATTACATTACCGTTATTCTGCTGATATCTATTGCTTTCTATTACTATCTGTTTTCCACTATACACTCTTAATATGAGGGTATAGTCTCCCCAATAACTGTCATTACACCCTCTATGCTCGTTTCTAGCCTTTGGTGTAAGGGGATAAATTCTTGAGGTCTTGTGGTGACCGGTCTGACTACAAGTTTAGTGGAAATTCGGGCCGAGAAGTTATAAAGTAGCAACATAGGCGGGTTTTCCCTTATCTTATGATTTTAGGATGGTAGAAAAGAGACTAGGAATTTTTTGAAAATTTGTAGATAGTCGTTCCAAGGACTGATCACCCCATATTGGGGAAATGACCAAGTGGCAAGGGTTGGGAACTGTTGTTTATACTATTTGATGTTATAGTTGATATTATTTAAGCTTGGGTGACGGGTGTAATTTTCCACTACTTATTAATTATGATGATTTTTGGAAAAACTATATTTGCGTGATATGGAAAGGAAGCTTCATTACATGCATCATGTTAGTAAATTAAATACTCACAAGCCATTCATATTACATTCCATATAGTTTCATTAGTAGGATGCTTTCTAATTTTGGTTGTGTTCCTTGAGTGTAATGTCATGCCCTTGATTTACTTTAGATTTCATTCTTGTATGACAATTTTAGCAGATTATATTCCAAGAATCCTATTCTTTTAGAATTTTTTTCTATTATTACATGATTTTGTGTTATAGAAGGCTTTTTTTACTACTTTTGATAACATGATAAAGATATGTTTGATATGTGAAAATGGTTTCATGGGATGAAATTTGTTGGTTGTGTTTACGAAAGAGATATTTTCAGTTATAAGGTGAATGAGAACCTTATAACTGGAAAAGGCTAAATTGTGTATTCGAACCATTGAAAAAGGGCTACTGAAATTTAAATTTTAAATGGAATTGAATGTGATTATTGGGAGACAATTTTCAAATTGTGATGTGTATGGGTGCATCATGAATTAGGAAATGGGAACCCATATTAAATGTAAAGGAATTACATATTTTTACTGGTTTAGTGTGAAGGCTATTATGTTTTGAAATTAAATGAAATGATCTAGGATCCATGTTCTAGTAGTAAGGCATATGGGTGCCTTATCGATTGGTAGATGGCCACTCATGTGAATGATCCATTAAATAAACATGATGTGTTTTTGAATGATTATAAATGTAAAATAGTTGAATTTGGTTGTGAAATGGTTTGTTAATTTTCAAAATTCTCAACTGAACCCAAGTAGGCCAGTTGGGACATGATTTTATGAATTGAACTATTATATGGTTTCTTTTTGAAGAACAGAAGATTGAATAAATGGGACCTTTAGAGGCCTCATTTCAGTTAAAAAGAATTTAGATGATAAATTTCATGTTTATGAGTAAATTTAACTAAATATTTAATGTTTAATGAAGGAGTTTGTTATAAATTTCCCATTTTACTTGTGGTATTTTTTTAGACCAAGTGCCAAGTTTTTGAAAATATACATGTGGGTTTGTTAAAATTTATTAAAATGTTTATGTTAGAATGAATGGATTTAAGGATGGAACCTGAGAGGTGTCCCTTTTTTGATCCCTCATTAAGGGGTAGTTTTAAATTATTCTTGAGGTATATTCCATGTAATAGATACATAAGCATATATCTGTAGTCTATTTCTTTTTAGCATTGGATTAAATAAAAAAGGGGCTCTTGAGGATAGTGAAATCTGTTTTTCATGATTGAGTGATGGAGTTGAAATGTATGTTTCATACAGGGCTATCCCATCGTAGGTATCACCCTTAGATATTGAGATGAATAAATTCAACTGTAGGATTTTGACATGTGTTTCATTTTCCTCATAATATATTCTATTTTAAAAGGACACCCTTGTTTAGAGGGGTTGTCAATATATTATTACTCTTGTTATGGGAACATGTATCAGGTAATTCTTGGTTTAGAAGGTTAGACACTCCCCAAGAATGGTCAACAATTTAGAATGTAATGTGAACCTATCTTCACTTTAGTAATGGACAACTCGATACATTTCCATATAGGTTTATGAGATGATCTGCCATTTGATTTTGTGAACTTAGGGTTGTATGTCTTTAAATATGTAGTAACCATCGAGTGTTTTATAATATAATGAACTGGTTGATTTCAATTTAATCATGAGGTATGTTCTTTTGATTATGTTATTGGGTTAACTACAGAGTAGAGTGACTAGGGAATTAAGTTATGTTCTTCCCACTGCTCGTGAGGACTTTAGAGACTCTGGTGTTTTGACATGCTGATTAGTTTAATTTATTCTTTCATATCAATGGTTCTGATGTGGTGATTGTGGTTCATGTAATGTCACATGTGTGGTTAAGTTTATTTTTTGATAGCATGCTTATGAGAAGATGGTCTTTTCTTTTAATGACTTGGGCACTCCTAAGGTGGGTAGCGTCACATTGGATCTTGTGCGTGTGTCACTACTTTCATGAAAACACAACTTTGAAGAGGTTAGTGCTATGAACAACCCTTTAGAAACTCCATTATTCAGGGAATAGTTTCAATAGTAAGGTTTTAAAGAACATGAATCCCCTAGGTGGTATAGGCATCGAGGTTTGGTTGATAATGCATCGATAGGCAAAGCAGGGATATTGTAAATATTTAACCATTAGTGTTTCGACTAATCTTCTTTTTTTACTCATAGTTTACTCTTCTATATAAGGGGAGCATGTCCCCAGTCATGAAATCATTTTGGAGGCACTAGGGGAGAATCGATCGTACACCACGCTAATGTTTAAAAGCTATGGGGTCGTTTCGTGATATCTTTCTAGATTGTACATGGGATGCATGGTTCTTTGGATTATTATTTTATTCATTCTATGACATGACAGTTTAAAAATAGCCAAGTGATGGCTTGTTCTAGAAATATCACTGGATTTCGGGTAAGGAATTCAGTGTACATGCTTGTGTCAACTGAAAAATTCCATAGGGAGAAAGTCATTGTGTTACTATTTGGGATGCAATGACAATCTACGTTTGAAATATTAGAGAATTTTTAACCTGATGTGGGTTGGGTTTTTTCCATTTTTTTCTTGTTTTATGTATTAGAATATGTAACCTTTTTAAAAATAAACTCCAATGTTTAAGGGAGGGTGTGGTTTTTTGTTTAACTATGTATTTCAGCAAAATTATTCGCTACTAGTTTTGTGGTTTCTTGGTATTTGATAGTTTCCTTCGATGAGACCTCTATAATGGCCTTGGATGTAATTGAGTTCTCTCAATAAAATTAATCACTTGAGAATTATCACTAAAACGCTTATGATGTATCTTTTTATGCAATTACAATGGTGGGAGGGTCATGGTTTGGAATTGGACTTCAAATGATAATACCTTTGGTGAAAGCACCAATAAGAAGATAGTCAAAGAGATAATGGCCAGATCATGTCTCTGGTTACATGGCTTAGTTAAACACCTCTTTGATGTTTAGGGTAACATTTTGAGCGTTGGATCAGGTTTTAAAGGCTTATCCACTTCGGATATGTGAAATGTTAAAAGTGTGTTGGGAGTTCGAAAACACAACATGATCATTTGAATGAAACCTCAAAACCTCTTTGGGTTGGGTGATGTTGTCTTAGTTCCCAAAGGTTTCTCCGGGAGGAGAACTTTTATGGTTGGTAGAGTGTAAGAACCCGTGTTCTTGAATGAGATAAATTTCCAAGGGAATTTTAATTTCCGATAATTACCAGATTGTTGATTTCTAAGATAAATAATTGGAGTTATTTTACATGAGTAAGAACCTTTTAAAGTTATTTTATCAGGTTTAGGGAAAGGCCCAATGAGTTTCCCAGGTGGTTTGATGGCTTTCGGGTGTGTCAGACTGGGAATGGAGGTTTTTTAAAAACTTATAGAGGGCGTATAGTTTTTCTAAAATTGTACATATCATTGTAGGTAACAATGCTAGTTAATTAAGGTGGAAAAATTCACTCACACAATCTACTCACAGTTAGGATAACTTTTAGGAAAAAACTATATGGGATGAGTTTCTTACACAGAGGGTACCTCAAAGTTGTCACATGGTTTTCAAAACCATGTGGGTTTAACTATGTAGACTAGTTTAAATAATTAATATAATTTAAAATGAAATTAAATTAAAAATAATGTTAGGTATACTGGGATAGATACCCTGAGGGGGGGGGGGGGTGAATCAAGGTTTGATAGATTAAAACAACTACCCCTTTGATCTTGTTTTGCAGTTAGACAAAACTCTCTTCTCTCTCTCCTTCCTTTTGCAGAATATGAACAAATCATAAAGCATACACCAAACACATAAATTTTTCTTGGTTCACCCTCAAGGGGATATGTCCAAGTATCATACACAGTCAATGTTCTTATGTACCAAATCAACTAAAGTTGCACTATTGTTTACAAGTTCGAAGTGGACTCACTGTCCCTCCTGGTTTACAACCATTCACAATTTGAGAACTCACTACTCTCTCCACTAAAGTGAGCTCACTGCTTCTTTAGTAGATCCCCTCATAGTTTATAGACCTATAGGACTCTTCATTATCACTAATGAATATATCCTTAGTTATATATAGATTCTCTATTGATGTCCAAATTTCATCAACTGATGAATACCCCTTTACCACTGATCACTGGGAAACAACCTTTAGAAATATCACCACAAAGATCTATACTTTGAGAAAGCTCCCAATTTTGAAAAGCTAAAACAGGCCTTCACAAAGTCCATGGTTATTCAAAAATAACACACCTTCATAGAGCTTAGTCCATTTCAAATCTCAAGCCTTCACAAAGAAACATCCTTCACGAAGGTCACTAAGCCAACATGAAACACACCACTTTCATGAAGCTAGATTAGCCACCACGAAGCTCTTACCTTTCATGGAGCAAACTTCCTCCAAAAACCTCCTTTTCGATTCAAGAGCTAAAAAAATTTCTTGAAAAAATATATACTCTTCTATAGGGGTATGAGGTCTATTTATAGGAAATCCCACCGACTCGAAAACCTTCCACACAAAGTCAGCACCACTTAATCTCAAATCACAATGCTCCAAAATTACCGCCGAAATTATTTCTATATCGCAAGGTTCCCTAACAATTTTCAGATCACATATCCTGTTGTAATCATGAATCATGCCATAAATTCCTTTTTACCTCCACTAAAATCCCCACTCATAATTATCTTAACCTATACTGTTCATGAATCTTGTTATAATTGTAGAGCACACTATTAGCATTCATTTAGTATTTGTGAAGTCCTTATCATAGAGCCCATCTTCACAAAAATCATTAAGTTTATATATTTTTATTATATCTTCAAGTAAATACACTTTTTTCGATTCTCATTAAATCCAAAATTTTGGACCAAAAAAATTTGGAAAACACTAGAAAATGGTGCCACCTTATATCTATTATTTTGTTCCACCTCCAGATCTTCCTTCCCCTTTTCACGGTTCAATTTCTACATGTATTGTCAACAAAATATCTAGAACTCGACAATTCACCATGAAAACCTACTTTTTAAACAAACGAAACCAAAAAATATGATGCAATGTTACCTTGAGGTATTGTTTTCCCAATAATCTCCCCCATTGGGTTTGTTGACAACTTTCCTCCAACTGATTCTCTGTGCTTAGATACCTCACTAAAGATCCTTCCATCATACACCCTAATTTTCCTATTATGATTTAGATAACGACCATAGATTCACTCACCACATACTCTAAGACCACATGAGAAATGTTTAGTGTGATAAAAAAGAGTAGTATGAAATGTTCATCAATGAATCACTTCATTTCTGACACCAATTTTTGATACCATACTAATACCAATAAACTGCTTTCATCACAAACTTCAGCTGTTGTGATATCTAATCATTGATTGATCACTTCAAGAATAATCATATTTAATAATCTCCCCCTATCTCATTAATCCCTTTATCTCATTGATCCTCCTATCTTGATGCTCCACTTGTCAGCTTTTCCACATGTATTTGACTAAGATATTTTCTCCATTCGTTAACCACATTTTCTCCCCATATAGGAGTCATTATTTATCACCCTTTGTCAATAAACCCACATGTCACTCCTTTGTGGTCTGAAACAGAGTAAAGAAGACAGATCATCACATTAAATAAAAACTCATCATACCTCGGGGATAGGAGGTACTCCCACACCCACAATTTTTCAAGTGCGAGGAGTCGACTTTACTATAAAAGCCAGTCAATGTCTCTTAAAGGCTTACTTGGGTAAGGCCTTTGTCAGAATATCTGCAACATGCATCTCTGTAGTCACATACTCTAACTTCAATAGCTCTTTATGCAACTTTTTTTTAGTAAAATGATATTTTATCTCAATGTACTTTGTCATTGAGTGATGGACAATATTTTTAATAAGATTGATAGAACTCAAATTATAACATTGGATTCTGATCGGAGACTTCACTTCAACGACCATATTATCATGCTGCAGATTCATACACAATAATTATGTGCATGCGTGAGTGGCATAAATTTACTCATATTTTGTGGTACTCAATGAAAAGAAATATTGCTTCTTTATTAACCAAGAAATACACAAACCACAATACAGAAAGAACTTCCCGATGTGGATTTCCTATCATTTGCAGATTTGGCCCAATCTGTATTGAAGTATTCTTTTCACATAAAGAATATGGATTTCTTTGGGATTGATTTCATATCACACTACTTGTAATGTGGTGAAAACAATATTAGTTCTTGACACTGTCAGGTATAATAAACTTCCTATAACCTGTCAATATTCTGTTACATTAACAGCCTTTCCATTATTATCTTTTGATAATTTCATCCAGGTAGAAACCGAAGACTTTATCTCTTTGGAATTTTCCATTACAAATCTTTTCATAACCTCCTTGGAATGTTTGGATTGGGAAATAAAAGTTCTACTCCTTCCTTTTGTCAGTTGTAAACCATGGAAAAACGTCATCTCTCCAATAATTGGCATTTTAAGCTCACATTTCATGAATTCGGAAAAATATCTTCACTAAGATTCATATTCTCTACCAAATATTATGTTATTGACATAAACCAACACCATCATCCTTTGATTACTAACTTTTTTTAAATGGATATTGTATTCAAAACCACCATGATGAAGACCAATATTCTTCTAATACTTATCAAGCCTCAAGTACCATTCTATATGTACTTGTTTTAGCCCATATAATGCCTTATTTAGTCGAAAAACTTTGTTCTCATATTAATTAATGATAATACCATCTGTATGCTCAATATAAACTTCTTCATCTAGAACAATACTAATAAAGGTATAAATGATGTCCATCTTGAACACTTTGAACTTTCATTGCACTGTAATGGATAGGAATAATCTAATTGTCTCTAACTTTTCAACTGGTGAAAATGTATCATCATCATCAATAACCTCTATATGGTAGTATCCTTTACGCATTGGTCATTATTTATTTCTAATCACTACATCATCTTCATTCATATTATTACAAAATACAAATTAAGTCCGAATAACATTTTTGAATGATGGCCTCGAAACAATATACCATGTATGATTTTTCTTAATATGATCCAGATCCGCATTTATATCATGAACCAAATTTTCATCTTCAGCTGCATCAACAATGCATTTAGGGTCCACCTGAGATAGGAAAGATACCTTCTGTAGTGACTTCATTCTTCTTTTCTGAACGAGAGTAGTCTGATCACCAATGATGTTCTGCCTACCAATGTTAGCTCTACTCTTTGTCTTCTTCATAGATATATTCTTGAATTCCTCTAGCTCATCATAAGTGTCTTCTTCTAAATCATCATCTTACACTTATACTCCCCCTGTGTTTCTTTCCTCTATATCACTCTCATCAAGAAATAGTTTACTATGTTGTTGAATATTCTCCTCATTCTCTACTATAGCGACATCATTGATGTCAACTACTTTTCACAGCCTCTTGTTAAATCATTTGTATGATTTTATTTTTCCTGAGTAGCCATGTTATATCCCTTCTTCTCCATGAGACTCAAATTTCTTATGTTTTTCCTTGTTGATAATAAAACAATTATTTCAAAATATTTTAAAGTATTTCACTGTTGGATTCTTTCTGTACCACATCTCATATGGAGTCTTTCCTTAATTTGGACACAACAGAGGTCTATTATAAATGTATACCAATGTTAAAACTACTTTTAAAATTTCTCTAGTAGCTCTTTTTCAACAAGAATTTTCCTAGCCATCTTTTTGATGATCCAATTTTTCCTTTCAAACACTCTATTCTGTTGGGGAGTTCTTACTTAAGAAACTTGATGCATTATCCCATGTTTATCAAGATACTTTTCCTCCCGACTTTTTGTGAATTCCATACCATTATTAGTACAAAACATCTATATTTTCTATCCAAGAATCCTTTCACACTTCCTCCAGTATTGCTTTAGGAAACTGAACACATCAAACATATGGGAAAATATGAATACCCATGCCATTCTGCAATAGTCATCAATGAAAAAAACGTAGTACCTCTTTCCTTCAATGGGTCATGGTGAGATAGGTCCACAAACATCAGTATGCACCAATTCAATCACTATTATTGATTTCTTTTCCTTGGACTTGTACATCATTCTGATGATCTTCCCTTATTGAAAAGAATCATATATATGAGTAAGATCATGTGATATATTAGGGATGTCTATTACTTCATCACACTTTACCAAATATTCTAGGGATGGTTGGAATACTTGACCAAGCCATTTATGCCACAACTTGTTTTATTCTTCTCTGGACAGAAATGACATATCTTCTTCTCAACATACCAAGTAAAAATTTCTATTCGTTCTTTTTCCCTATAGAACCACTTCACAATATTTTACTTTTATGATACACATATTCCTAGTAAACCTTACATAATTACTTGAGTCACATAGTTGGCTGATGTGAATAAAATTGTGACTAAGACCTTCTACTCCCAGGACATCAGCACATCTTATCTATTTTCCTCAAACCTAGACTTTCCAGAGATAATAATATTTGTTCCTTCATCATTTCCAAACTTGACATATCATTATTTCTCAAACATTATTACCATGAAAATATCCTTATTTTTAGTCATGTGAGATGTCCATCTGCTGTTAAGGATCCATTCACAAGAACAGTCTGCTTCTTAAAGTGAAATTTCTGCCACCACTGCCTTATTATCCTTTTTCTTTTCGATCCATATCTTTTACCTCACACTCACTGTAGTTTCAAAATCATGATCTTCCTCTGAGTGTGATGGCCCAACTTTATCCTACAAAGATGCAAATTGATTTTTTATTTTCAACTCACCTGTTGGTTTATTGATTTGCTGCTTGAGACTACTCTTATTCTGCCATGGAATTTTCCTCTACATGGTTGATGTACAATATCTTGTAATGTGCCCAAACTCTCTACACCCAAAACAAGGTCTCTCAAAGTATGTTATATGACAATGAGATTTGTTTGGCTAACACTATAGTTCTTATTCGCTATGATATCTCTTGGCTATAGAACACACATAATATGAATGTCCCATATTTAAAAACAATAACACCTGATAAAGGGTACATTCCCACATGTCACTTTTAAACTACTAGTTTTCCCTTGGGATCTCTAAATATTTTCATTCTACTTTGTTCCTAAATCAACCTTCAATCTTGGAATGGGTGCTTGCGGTCTGACTTCAATTTTCAAACTTTTTGTTTTCGTTTAAGTCCCACATCATCCATAACATTTGAGTATAATTGATGATTCCTTTATGTGGAACCACTATGATCCAGTTTCATCTTCTTGGTTCTCTGAGTGATATTTTTTCTTAATGTTACAATAGAAGTCAAGTGTTTTTATTGATCCTAAAATTTTTCCTGCAAACCAAAAACTTCTCCTTCAAGTTCTTCAATACGCTTGATTTGATCTTTCATTGTGTCATTCAAGCCATTAATCTCCATTTTATGTTTTTCATCCTTGATTTTATACTCACTAACTGATTTTGAGTCCTCTTGTGTTGATGACTAGAGTATCTCAATTTCTTCCATCAACTCAGACATCTCTTCTTCTTGATGCTGTAGATAGAGTTTGGTATCATTACTCATGACTTTATTGGATTTATTTTTTTATCTACAAACATCTATCTCTTTAAGAGTATCCCTTAACTCATCTTTCATATCAACTATTCCTTCAATTTAGTCTTCTTCAACAATGTTAGTTTATTCCTTTTTCTGAATACTACAGACAACTTCCACTATAGAATTTTCTCTACAATATTTTTAGTTATCTATTTCTTTAATCTCTTCATCCTTAGACGCATATGGACTATCAAATTATTGTGAAAGAAGATTATTCTTCTTAAATAAATTTCTCTTGAACTATATCTTTCCTTTCACATAGAAATAAGACTTATTCTTCAGAATTTTGGCTTCATCGACATCATCAACGTCTTGGAACTTTTTGGGACACCTTGCTGCAAGATGAAAAACCTTTGTACATCTAAAGTAGGAAAGTGGGATTTTCCCTTTAAACGTTACTTTTACTCATTGATGATTTGCGGAATGGAATGAAATAACATCATTTTTCTCTTCTTCTTCTTCATGAGAATCTTCAATAGTGAAATTTTTCATGGATTTTAATTCCACCTCCTTGGATTTACCCTTTTCCATGGAACCATTATCATCATTTCTAATTTCACATGCTATAAGGGGACTATACAAGTTATCCGGTGTCGTCTCATTCAGATCCTTATTGTCCAATACTGAAACCATTGGATTGAAGTGGGGTGGATGTATCCTTAGGATATGCATCACAATATTTATGTCTTCAATAACTTCACCAATACCTATCATATATTCCACTATATTATTTACCCTATAAAAAATGCATCAACAGACTCATTCGGGTTCATTCTAAGATATTCATACTTGTTTTACAACATTTTCAATATTTCTTGTCTGACCTTTGAATATCCTTCATATATGTTAAAAAAATTTCCCACAAGAAATGTGATGTTTTTCATGACATCACCTTCATATAAATATCATTGGATAGGGATCCCCCTAAATCATTGATTCCCTTGGAATTAGCATCCAATTCTCTTTTCTCGGCTTCTGATAATGCATCATTGTTAATATTAGATGTTACACCATGTGTTGCTATTGTGAACCCATCCATTCCCAAATATCAGATGTAGTGTGGCATATGATTCTTCGCTAGATGAAAATTTTTCCCATCAAAGAACAGAATCCATTTACGATTGGTGACCTCCATTAGAGAGTGGAATAATGAAATCCACATTTCCCTCTGCTACCAATTGTTAGGTCTACTAGGATTGATACACTGAGAGTGGTGGGGGTGAATTAGGGTATGACAGATTAAAACAACTTCCCATTTGATCTTATTCTACAAATAGACAAAACATTATCCTCTATCTCTTTCCCATTGCAGAGTATGAACAAATATTAAATCATTCACATGAAACAACAATTTTACTTGGTTCACCCTCACTAGGTTATGTACACGGATCATACACCGATAAAGTCTTGATGTAGAAAATCCAAAAAATCGCAATGTTGTTTTCATGTTTGAAGAGGAATCACTATCTCTCATAGTTTACAACCATTAAAAAATTGAGAAATACCTACTCTCCCCACTATAGAGAGCTCACGGCTTCTTCAGAAGATCCTCCAATAGTTTATAGACCAATAGGTCTCTTCATAATCACTAATTTTTTCATCTTCAGTTATAAATAGATACTTTTTTGATGTCCAAATATCATCCACTGAGAAATACCCCTTTTTCACTGATCACTGGGAAACAACCTTTAGAAATACATTCACAAAGAACACTATATCACGATGTTACCAATTTCTCAAAACTCAAACAAGCCTTTTCAAATTCCCTACTTCTTCACAAAGAACACACCTTAGCAGAGCTTAGTCCATTGAAAAGATCAAGTTGTCGCAAATAGACATTCTTTGTAAAGCTCATTGAGACAATTTGAAACACACCTATTTCATAGAGCCAGATTAGCCACTATGAAAATCATAACTTTCACAAAGCACACTGCCTCCATGAAGCACTTTTTCAATTAGAGAGATACCAATTTTTCTTGAAAAACTCTATACTCTTCTCAGGGGGGTTAGGGTCTATTTATTGGTGATTCCACTAACTCGAGAACCTCCAGAACAAAGTCATTGCCATGTTAGATCAAATTTAAAAGCTATTAAATTCAATAAAAAATTCACTCTATATCGCGAAGCACTTATGAAATTTTCAAATCATAGATCTCTTCATAATTGCAGAGCATTCTATCAATTCTTTTACACCTCCACTGCAATGCTCCCTCACAATGATCTTCACCTCTATTGTTCATGAATGTCGTCATAATCATATATCCCACAATAAGAATTATTATAGTCTCAACTATGTCCTCATCATGGATCCATATTTGTAAAAATTGTTCATTTTCTATATTTTTATGAGATCTTAACAGAAATCCACTTTTCGTAATGCTCATCAAATCCAAAATTTTGGACCCCAAAAATTTGGAAAACACTGGAAAACAGCGCCACCTTGTATCTAATATTTTATACCACCTATAGATCCTCCGTTCCTTTTTCATGGTTCTTTATCAACATATATTCTTAACAACGTCTCTAGAGCTCTACAATTCACCCTGAAATCCTGATTTTTCAACAAACACACCCAACACAAAAATGCTACAATGTTACCTTGAGGGATTTTTTCTCAACAAAGAAAACAAAAACACTCATCTCACCCCTATCCCTCACTTTCATGACACATAGTTAGATCCCACCCTTGAGGTATGAAACACCTCCTCATCATCTCCGCTCTCTGACTCTATTCTCTCCACTATTTCTGCTTGAACATGGTTCGATTCTCCTAGGTATGTGTTTCTCCCTTTTATCATTTCCATTTTCGAACATTTCTCAGCATATTTATTGCCCAATGGTTTGTGGATAAAACCCTTGGGTTGGGGTTAAATCCAATTTTTGTTCTTCTTCTAGTTCTAGGTTGTGCAAAGGATGTATCGAGACTCGTTGGTCTGTGTTCCAGAAACCACTGCCGAAGGCGAGGCAGTTCAGGTGATTTTGGTATGCCGACATCATTTTGAAGTAATGTTTTAAACAACTAGTTTGTTTCTCACCCTCTATATAGGGTTTAGTGAGGTTTATGAGGCTCAAGGTAATTATCATAGGGAGTTGTGACCAATTTCCAAGTGCACACACACATTTTTCCTAGGTACAAATATATATATATATATATATATCTCTTCTGTGTGTGTGTTCCCACATGGAATGGGGACAATATACATCAGTTTAAGGATATATATATATATATATATGAAAATGTGTGTGGGTGAGAGGGATTCTGTTTGAGTTAGAAATCATTGCTTGACCATTCATTGTGGTAGGGTCCTCAACCTTGCTTAAATTTAAAAGTACAGTAGTCATTTATTTAGTACTTAGGAAAATTTAGAATAAAATTATTGAATGAATTTCCTTTTGTGTTGAATGATTAATTAGAGTAAAAAATCGTGTTTTTGTAATAATACCCTTAATTTGATGTTCAATTCCTTCAAGATAAAAACATAGTGAGTAGACTATTTATGTTTATCATCTTCTTGATTTTTTATTTTCCTATGCTTTCCTAGTTAGAGGAAGATGTTGAAATTAAAAGGATATGGTTTTCATATCTAGGAGATGTGTTTTCTCCTTTGTGTGTTGATTCACTTGTATTAAATAGTACTAATGAACTAGAAAGGTATATATGGGTGGGTTAACCCATGTGGTATGCTTGAGGGTAATTGATTAATTGAGTAGGAATACTCAATAGGTTCGATTCTATTGTTTAATGGGTAATTAAATAAAAATGGGTAAAGAGGGGGTATAATCATTTTATGCATTGAATGGGAGTGGATAAATGAGTGTATAAACTCATAGAATGTATTTGAATATGAAATGTCAACATGAAAGGGTATGCTTAATGGTTGGCTTATCATGTATTTTAATTTTCAAATGGTGGTATATGTGTGGGTATAACCATATAGCATGTTTAAAAGGGAATAAAAAACATGAATGGTATAATCATGTTGTGTGGGGAATATCTGATTGGGTACACTCACTATGTTAATTTCTATGTTATAAGAAAAGGGATACCCTTATGCTTATGTTAAAGACTAATTTTTGTTCATGAGGAATGGGTGGGTAAACCGATGGTAAATGGTTAAATGGACGATATGAGTGGGTATAATCATATGGAGTGGAATTGTTAAATGTTTGTATCGGTGGGTATACTCATATTGTAAATGATGGAATGGTTTGTATGAGTGGGCATACTCATATTGTTTAATGTGATAAATGATTTGAATGAATGAATGATAGATGCCATGGACTACTCTCTATGAATCTGGAATGCCGTAGTGGATGCCTTGGGTTGATTATGCCCCTTGGCTCTTGATTTTATGAGATGCATCGGGACTTACTACCATGTGGATTTGGCTATCCTGGACTCACATTGGACATGTTGGTATACACGCTCCTCGAACTCCAACCAGTGTCTAGATCGAGTTTCCAATGGGACACCCATGGGAATCGATGTGGATGCATTGAATGAGTTCCTTGGATCTGTCCCTTAGTGGTCTACATTTCATCATATGACATAACTATGAGGTATGTGATATGATCGAACATAAGTCTTGGTCATGGGAAATTGTAATATGTGGTTATACAGAAGGCTGGTATGGTATGACATGTTTGAATGAATGACAAGGCCGTGTTATTTTATTTCTCAATTAGTTTTACCTATATATTTATAAGAGTTTGACCTTTAATGTAGGGAGCCTTGTTGGGCTATGTTTGTATAATTGTCTTCACAGTTTACATTCCATGGTTATATTTTACTTGTATTTACTGCTTATGTATTTTACCTGAACAATACATGTTTACATTATTCACATACTATTTCAGGCATGATTCTTTGGGTGTCAGCCTAATAATATGTCATCTCACATCTTTCTCAAGTACCATTGGTGCTTGAGTAGTCTCTATATGCTTGTAGGATTGTGGAACTATGTTCGTGATACTTCCTCTTATACTTTGGAGTTATGAGAAAAGGACAAAATAGGACCTCGGGATGCTCGTAGAGATTTCGCTTGGGGCTTTGGGTAATTTATTTAATCTTGTACTGAAATATAAATCATGTTGAAATGTTTACTAATTTATAATTATGTATTGTAATTGGAATGCATACATTGTGTAAACTAGTGTTGGTCATTTTCTATATTCAGTTGATATTGAAATTGTCTTCTGAAGATTAGTTATTTTTTATCCCTCTTTTACTTATATCATTTTTTCTATTACTATCTGATTACCACTTGGAACTCTGAATATGAGGGTATAGTCTCCCCACTGACTGTCCTTACACCCTTTCTAATTGTCAGCAAACTTTGGCGTAAGGGTAGGCGTTCTTGGGGTAATGTGGTGACCGGTCTGGCTACCAAATTAGTGGAAAGTCAGGCTGGTACTTTACAACCTATCTTCCCTACACTAGAACACAACTCAAACATGTACCTAAGGTCACATAGTTATCATCATATTCCAACCATAACATTATAAGAATCAATAATGGAGAAGAATCTAATCTCACTTGGATCTATTAAAAACATATCTGCAACTAATCTCTACAAATAAACTTCACACAATTAAGATTTTACTTTATCAAAGGAGATCAAAGAATTCAGATGTTCTGAAAAATAACATGTAATAAGTAGTGACTCAAAATAAACTAAAAAAGTCAAACACATTTCTTGGGAACTCTGAAGGCATCACCACCAGAATGTTCTCAAGTCTATTGAGACACCATTCTCATAACTCACATGGAATATAAATTTCACATCTTTAATCCAAAACTATATTTTCCATAGCGTCCCATGTAAGAAAATTATCTTTTAATATCATAAGGATTATTAATAAATTATTAACTTGATCTGACTCTGATATGGAGTAAACATGGATATCATCCACAAAAAAAACCAAGAATGAATCAAATAATCTATGGAAGATTAAATACATCAAATCCATAAAAATAGTATGAGAATTAATAATGAAAAATTACATTACTAAGTACTCTTAATTCATATACCTTCATTTAAATGAAAAGATAGATATATCTTCATCTCAGAGCCTTGGTTAATGGTATCTCAATCAAAGATAAATTTTTTAAAATCACACGGATCCATTGAGATGATAAAAAAACTCATCAATGATAGTAAATAAATATTTTTCCTTAACAATAATTTGATTTAGTTTTGAAAAAACATCTCTAAGCAAAATCCTCTTCTCCACATTCTTTCTAAATATTACTAATGATTCCCATGGTGCAACAATATGTTGAATAAATCTATTATCCCCAACATTATAATTCTTAACCATTAATTCATTCTATTCATCTGTTTCTATATGGTAATGAGTTAATATAATGGGTCTCATCCCCAGAACAGGTTTATTTAAAAAATGACATCCTTGTGAGAAAGAAACATAGATAAATATTCTATAAAAAATTTTGGATTCTTACTCACAACCATAGGAATAGGTTCAATAAGACATACATAAACATCAATTAAAAAATATTTATGACAATTTTAATGAGATCATATCAAAACTATGGAAAACTATACCTTTTCTCCTAAATCTCGGATCCCAATCACCTAGAAAGACATGAGTGACTGCATTAGAACAATAAAACTAGACCAGATTATGATTATAATTGATATAGTCTTAATATCTAATCATGAAATCCATTGCAATTATTAGATAAATTATTTCATTATCAACAAATATAGACTACCATATTGTTATGTGGTCAGCTATCATAACTCCATATTTGGGAAATCAAAAAACCTTCTCCACATTATTTCCCAAATGAGTGGAAATAGTCATCTTGAAAGTATTAATATCTAAACTCAAACCATTCACAACAATGATTTTTGATGACATAAAGGATTTAGTTTCACTAGTACAAAATAATAACATAAACATATATTATTTAACAAAAAAAACATACCTCTTAGGATATCGAGACCCACATATTCATCCCTTTTACTACATATGATAAAAACTAACACTAAGTGAAGTTGTATCTAAATTTACCACCTTAGGATGCTATCTCATAGAAACAAGGAATATGACTAGATTTCCCAAATGTGTGATATAACTTGGGTGTTACATTACTATCAGATCTATGGTGTTCCTTTATACCACAATAGAAATAGACCACCTGACCCTTGTATCATTTCTTTTGTTCACTCTTTCCACCAACATGACTATTTTTAACCTACTTACTCTTATAAAAAAATGACAAACTCCATCTACATTCTTAATTTTCTAATGCTTTGAAGATTCATATCCTCCCAACTAAATATTCTTCATCCATATATTTCATATCTACAACCTCTATGAATATGGGTAGGTGCATAAGAATTAGCATAAAATGAATATCATGCCTCAGACCCATCTCGATCCTCTATGCCTTGAGATAGCCATTAGGAAAAAAACTCTCAATATATTAGTGAAAAATTAGATAACCAATTATCATACATCAAAATTAAATACTACCCTTATTCTAAAGTCCAAAATTTCTAATCCACTATCACTCACAATATTTTATAATAAAATTTTTGATTACTGGATTTATTGAAAGTATTATAGGTGAGTTCATCATGGAACATGGTTTACAAAATATATTCCCACTACTTACATTATATATCATCAATAATATGTGTTGAGAAACTAACCGTGGACCATGTTGGAGTTTATAGGAAGTGGAAAAACTAATGAACATTCTTGATCAATTCTTATGATTCCTATCGTTTTTTCACCATAAATGCCTGGTGGATGAGGATTAGTGAATTTCTTATAATTTCCTATATCTCATTCATGTTCAACACTAGATACTAGATACTTGGACTAAGGATTATATTTATTAGACTATAGTTTATTCCAATACTGACTCAGCCAGAGAATTCACCTATGTGGATCACTCTGAAACTTCTTCACCAGTATTTAGAGGTAGTACTATTTAAGGATACACATTATAAAAGATGAAACGAATGGTATACATCAAGAAATTGTTTTACTTCTTTACCATAAAAAATCTTTTTGATAACTAATGATGAAAAATTAAAAACTAGTAAAAGGAATGTATGTCAACACCAAAATTCCAATTGTAACTTGAGGTTTCTCATGAATATAAGTTGGCTAAGAACACGCATACACCACCTATCACATTTCAATGATCCTATCCCAATTTTATAAATAGTTTTTCATATATTATGAAATTGGTGGAGGGTTATCATCCATTTATAAAAATTTATGATATAATAATTGATGAATTTTGAATAAAATAGTTTTAAGAAATTAAGTGAAAAAGAAAATAAACAAAATTTGATAAATTTTATTTCAGTTTATACATATCTTATCAATTTAATAATGTACCTATATATTATCTCAAATTATGAAAGTATTCTTGTCAATTCGAAATAATTAAATTAAAAAAATTAATGTAGATATTTTTTTGTTCAATTTTCTGTATATATATCTATGTGATACCATATGTCTCCACCCCTCGACTCGAGATGTATATTATATAAATCCCTTGGTATAAATGAAGAAAAAACCCCTCCATATTTATTTTTCATTATGAGAACCCTCATGATCTTTAAAAATCACCATTTATCCTACCCCACCCATTTTTGAAAGTATAAACCATAAGAAAATAAGGGGTTGATAAAAGAGAGGTTCACTTTCGAAAAAATCATTACACGGCACTAAAAGATCTATTTTATAGATGGATGTAAAATGATAGATGAAAAGTTTAGATTGAAATGGATTGAGTTAATTTTAATAAATTAAAACTATGTGGATGGATCCTTGAGTTTCTTTAAGAAATCATAAAAATTATATATTGATTTAGATTATGAGCATTTGTTTGGAATATGATGATTTATCCAATGAAAAGTTACATCATTTCGTATGTTGTAATTTCCTGGGAATCATTAAAATTTTCCCATGTGTGTTGATGCAAAAACAGACCATAATGATGAAAATTTTAACTATAGTTAATTTAGTTTCACTGTAGTATCATCAATGTGATTGGTTACCCAATACCCTCTATTGGGTAGAGAGTGTGACGCATGGAGGAGGTATTTCTAGATTATCATCACTAGTTAGATACTATCACATTATGGCCTTCTGATAGAACTGATACACACCTGTAGGAGTCATTGGCCAGTGAGCTCCCTTCAACTATCTATATGGGGGAACTTATATACCTCTAGATTGCTTTCACCATGGAACAACCTAGTAGGGGTCCTACACCATCTAGTGAGTGAACTCGGTACACCGCAACATTCATGTCGAGCCTAACATAATTATCCTCAATTCCTTTTATAATTTTTATATGTTTATTCCACATATTTAATGAAAAGAAAGATATTTTACTAAGATTATATAATGATATAAAATCAACTTCATGATTTTATTGAATTACACTATTTTATGATCAAATTGAACACTTAAATTCACTAAAATGAAAATTTTAGAGATAGGTGAGTGTTTATGATCTTTAAAACACTGTGAGAAAGATATGTACAAACAATCTCTACATTTTCGATGCTCGTAAACAGATAAAATAAAAATATAAATCAATAATAGACCATGAAAGAAAGAGATAGAAAATAAATTATAGAGTTTAGAAATATATTAAATGAGTTCAAGAATAAGAAAACAAAATTATTTTTTTAACAACCATAATATTGAAATTTAAAAGCATCCACTATGAAAAAAATTAAGCACTTAAGTGAAAAAAGGATAAAGAATATAAGAAAAACATCCCCAAATGAAAACTTCCCCAACTACCACATTGAAAATAATATTTTAATAAAAATTATATGTATTTATGATAATTAAAACTTTTAAAAAAAATTGATGAGAAAAAATGTAGAATTTTAATAAATATATTAAAGAAAAACATCAAGGGAATTTTTTGAAAATAAAATTATTAATGAGAAAAGGAGTTTGAAATGAACAAAAATGATTTTGAAAATATAGAAGAGAATTCCTAATATTCTTTTTTGATTCCAATATTATAAAAATATATAATTATTATATATAAAGAGTGTCATGTATAGTAGAAGAAAATTTAAAAATTAAAATGGGAGAAAGGTGAAAATATAACACCTTCCAAAGTCCCAATAATCGTAAATAGTATTATTATTAACTATGGAGAGATGATAAAGTAGAAAGAAGAAGGGAAGGAATCAAAGGATAACATATTAATGGAATTAGGTTGAAGGAAAAAAATGAAAAGGAGAGAAAATTAATATGTAGAAAGTGATAAAAAATTAGTATATACCACTAGAAGACCAGATTTTTCGTCAAGGGATTAAATTTATCTCTACTGATAGAATTTTTCATTTAATTAATTAGATATAGGATTATATACTTTATAAACATCCATAAATTTACATTTTATCATGGAAAATTCAAGAATATAGTTAGTGAGACAAGAATTTAAAACATTTTTAGTCATCAGATTTTTCTTTAAAAAAATATATTTTAATGATAATGTGAATATATCTTCCTCAAATAATTAATTTTTAAAATAAATGAAAATAAATGATATCAAAAGCAATATATTTTTTAAAAAATGATACAAAAGTTTTTTATATTACTTCTTATTTTTAAAATTTTAAATTAGTTGAATTTTTTCTGAAAAAATTGAAATTTTTAAATAAACGATCACTCATAAACAAAATTTCAGAAATAAAATTCCATATGGTACCTTCTAAAATGATAACATAGATGAGATAAATGGATTTATGTCCATTACGGAGAAATAAATAAATAAATAAAAATTAAATTTTTAAAAACAATAGAAAAATTATTTGAAATAATATTTATAATTATTTAATTTATCCATAGAAAAAATAAATATTATCACATGTGAACCATTCCTAATTAACTATTGGTACCAATTATTACTCAATGATATTTATGACTATGGTATTTTCAAACATGATAGGGATATGGTCAAATGTTATCCCAAATTTCAAGAGACTGTTTTCGATATATAGGCTTTGGGTGTAAAAAATTCCAACTTCTATGTATTCTACCTCTACTATAGAAAGAGAAATTAAAATTTTCAGCTTATTGATACAAAAGATGAGGTATTTTACTTATATATGTTCAGGGAAACTATGATTTTTCCTATCTAGTTGACATAAACTTAAATTAAAATAAAAAATATAAGTTAATTTAATAGAGGATCTTTCTGATAAAATAAACTGTGATTTCTAGAAACATTTATATAATGAAAAATCCTTTTATATTTCTAAAATAATATTATTTTACATTAGAACGAAAATGAGAAGAAAAAAATTGAACATAACATCAAGATGAGCCTCAGTAAAGTAATGTAGAATACAAATCTTACATTTATGATGTTTTTTGACTATTTTACTAACCTCATCCATTTTATGATTACAATTCATACACATGGGTTAGATAATTTCTATATCATGATCCATTCTAAATCATTTTTAGAGATTTATTTTTTATTTTTTAGTTTAAACACATTTCATCAGTTTTTAGTGAAAATAAATATTTAATTTTCAAAAAATAGATATATTACATTTAGGGGTGAAGTGAGAACCTAAAAAATAGTTACACCATATGAAATATAACACCCCAAGCTTCCACGATACGTTTCCATTTGAATAATGTAACAGCCTGCATTGTACGCAACTTCGAGATTCTAACACACTGTGACCAATCAAACTACCGGTTATGAATAGTAATACCTACTTTTTGAAATTTTATAAATTTTATATTTCAAAATGGACTTTATTTTTTGGATTCGGAATATCTAAATTAGCTTTGGGTGAATTTTTGATATTTTTCTAAAAACTTTCAATTTTTGATGAATAGTGAAAAACACTAAGTTGTAGTTTAAAACAATTTTTTTAAATAATTAGTTATTTTTTTAAATTTATGTTAGGTCAAAATAGATACATAATACATATATATGTTTAATATAATTCATTAGAGTCATTTTGTAATAATATTAAATATATAAATTTTTATTGAACTTTTCACCGTCTTTTACCCACCTCTTTGGAGCATTTTCAAATTTAAATAAAACTTAATTTTACCACTTCTGTGATTTTAATTTAAAAAATCCTAGAGACAATTTTAATATGAAGGAGTAAAATTTGGTTCAATGAGATAATTTTTCTGGTTAATAGTAACTTTTAATTTTTATTTACCACGGTTAAAAGTAAATAGGGTAATTAAAGGTAAAAATGATATTATCATTACCCTAAAACATGCCCTAATTATATTGGATATGTATAATTAGACCCCAAAACCATAGGAATAAAATATGAATCTCTTTGGTCCACTTGGATTATATTAGGACATTTATTATTATTTAATTCAAAGAAGAGTTGAAAGAGTTAAAATCAAAGTTTAATAACTAAAACATTTTTAATATAAAGTTACACATAAGGTAAATTCGACTAAAAATATTCATTATAAAGCTAAAACAATTTCCTACATAATGATTTTTTATTTATATTTTTTATAATTTAAATAGTGTAATTTATTTATGACATAATGATGATGCAATAATTACATAAATAAGAAAATATTAAACTAATTACTATTATAAATATCCAAATAAATGTAATTTGAGACTTTTTATGAATTAAAATAATTTTCTAGGTTAATATGACATATTAGGGTTGTTTATATTAATATTTTTATAAGTAATAATGTTGTTATAAATTTATCAAAAACAAAATACCAAATAGTGTCAAAATTGACATAAAAGAGTTTTTAAAAAAATTATTATATTATTAATTTATATTCATTTAATAAAAATATAAGGTTCAGAAAAAATACTTATATAATGATATATGTATCATTAATTAACCACATGGGGTTTTCTTGGAAGTATATAGTAATTTTATTAACTATGTAATATAAAAATACAAAGAGACATAGTAAATGTCATACTATTTAACTAAGATTTAAATCTAAAATATAATGCTAATATAGTAACCCAAACCTGTATAAAACATATTGGTTGAGTTTTTTTCGACCCATACCCACCTTATAATTTAAATAATCCACTTTTGAGTAATTAGAAACCGAAAATTATTTTATTATAAAATATTATTTCTAGCCTTTTCAAAGGTGCCCCTCGCCCCTCTTATAAAAGGGCAGTCCCCCTTACCTCATATTTAAACCTTCAAAGCCTTTTTTATAGGACAAAATCTAAAAACACACCCACTCAACTATCCTACCTTAATACTAGAGGCCTTACTTTAGTCATAAATCCAACCTAAGGATCCCTTTTGATCAAATCAAAAGGAAGAACCCGAAGAAGAGGTAAATATTTCATCACCTCTTTCAAGTTCCTTTCTTCACCCACTTACTATTTCTTTGTTGTTTACTTTATAAAATAATTACTCCAGTATATTCTATACATTTTGATGTTATTATAATTATGGTACAACCATATGCATTATTCTATCCATCCTTTGAATGACGTATCACCATACATGCGTACGTACGGCTTACCGTCTCCCCGTCGTGGTGTAATTGTTATTCATTAAATTATTATTTGTATGGGTATAATAATGATGTGTAACTGATTTAAATAAAAAATATAACATTATAACTATTTTTTATATATTATATACCATCCGATTATATTTTATTTTAATATCAAAAGAATGATATTTTCACTCGTGCGTATGTACGGATTACCATCTCCACGAACACGATGAGATTCATTCCCCATCATAATCCATTCATGAATAATTTACATTATATGATTAAAAATAATGTTTAAATACTTAATATAATTCTTAATATTAATAAGATAAATTTTATTCATAACAAACACTACTTATGAAACAATTCCTATAAAGGAAAATGAATCAGTTAAGACCTGAAATGATGATAATACTAAAATATTATTAACAAAGAAATATTAAAAGATAATATATGATATCATATTATTGTATATTATCCTTTTACAATTTTATAACAATTATTTCACCATTATATAGGATGTTAACCTACCATCGACCAAGGAAAAGTTCAAAGTAAGGGGTTTCTTATCTCACTTTTAATTCTGTGAGATTTCTATTGTTTGCTAGTTATTTATTCGATGTGGTGTATTGTGTATTGAAATTTGATATATATTATCATTATTCTTTTTATATTCATGGTATTCTGTGATTCATTTGGTGTTTATTAACTTTTGGTCATACGAAGCGATTGATTACAACGAAGTAAGGGTTTTTCATCTGACTTTTTATTCTCGTGAGATTCATGCTATATTGGACACTATTTCCTTTTGTGTGGCATATGTATTGTCCCTGATTGTATTATTGGTGTAATATGCTTTAATTTATGAGTATTTACATCTTCATTGTATGATACTTCTTTCATGGGTTGTACGTTTCATAAGTTACCAAACCGATAAGGGAATTTCAAATTTCAATTTCCACTCAGTGGGCTTTACACATACTTCATTGATTATTTTACTCCAAGATTATGTGTGGAATTACTATTTATTATTTATGTATTAATTTACACTACCCTTTTTGTGGATATATGTTTGATACACATAATCACTCCATTGATAATTTCTCAATTCATTGATATAAACCTGATCTTAACTCAATTTCCATTCATTGAGTTAAACATCAAAGTCATTGGTGTTGTTTTTACATGAATATGTTTGAATGTGCTACGATTTATTTACACTGAATATCCAATTATATTGAGTGTATTTATATTTTTCACACATAATTATGTAATTTATTTATCTTTTACCTAATGATACTATCTTTATAATGGATTTCATCTCAATTTGCATTCCTTTGAGACTTCTTTGTTGTTATGCACCAATTCACTTTTATATGGTGTATATTATGTCCTTTGACATAGTATATCATGAAATCCTTTGTTCTCAAGATATTATAAAGTTTTTATTACATTAATTATTTTTATTCAAGTGTCTCGCATTTGGTTAGGAACTCTAACTAAAAAATCAGTTTAAATGTTTTAAAATTTTATTCTTCTAAATATTTCTCATAAATATCCGTGTTTTAAAAATGGTTTTAATGATTCATTTACATGGAAATTAATGTTTTAAAATTAAAATTTCTATTAAATGTTCCAAATTGGTATTGTAAACTTTTATTCAAAAATATATTTTTGAACAGCTTCTTGAAAAAAAGTGCGACTTTAAAAATATTTCAAGAAAAAGGGGGATATTTATCCCAAATAGTTTTGATGATTATTTTCATCCATGTCAATATCATTCATTATTCCTGATTGAGGTGAATATTTTACAATAAAATCTTCCATATTGTTTTTAATGAGTTATTTTGGACTGTGGGTATGTTATTTTTATACCATTTATGGTTTGTGGATAAAGTATTGACATTTCGTATGCTAGTTTTAATACAAATGTTTATGTTATGTTTCAAACTTTCTATATGAGGAATGAAATGGACTTAGTATGTGATGGGTGGAGCCCAATATAGCTCCTAGATGCCTCGATAGGTCTCATGAGACAAACTAGTGTCTTGGTACAAGGCCTTGAGAAAATCTTATTTGTAGTCTTGCACAAGACCTTAACTATGTGGTTATAAAAATCTGACATTATGCAGTCCATCATTATGAAAGTGGCTCTTGATATTGCATGTGATCATTCTACTAGTAGAATATCAATGCGAGTAATTAAATGGAATTATTTTCATTTATATTTTCCATATTATGATGAAGTTTATGTTGAAAAGGATTTTGTTTTAGTTCTATATATTGCCTTAAATGTTTATGCTTATTTATGAAAGTTTCCACTTTATTGTTTTCCTTACTAAGCATCTGATCTCACCCATTTCTATGTTTTATTTTTCCCAGGATGAAAAGAAGTATATTATGATAGATCTATAGGGATAGACTATGGTATCTTAGTGTTGTCTAAGGAAACAATTTTGTTGTAGTTTTCCATTTTATGATGTAATGTAAACCTTATGAATGTATCTAGTACTTCCAAGGCTACTAAAACAATTAGTCTTTCAAGACTTGATATTTTGTGATCATGCCAATGATACGTAATAATGCACCAACTCTAGGCTTTTGGGGTCGGGGCGTTATAAGAAACGGCACCAATATTCCATTACCATCCCATAAAAAACCCCACACACTATACCGAAAAAATGAAAACACTCTATGAGATCACATAATTATTAAATTTAAGGTTAAGTATATATGAATATTTATCTCAATATAGTTTATAGTAAAGTGAACATACCTTTGTTTCAAGGCTGTCATTGTTGACGCCTTAATGTTTATAATTCAACCTATCTCACATTTTAATAAATTCTTCCACATTTAATTTATTTTCATTGAATCATCTTGTGAAAATATATTAATGCTTATAGAAAAACTCCCAATTCTTGTCATTGGTATCCAAAAAAATCATTCTACTGACTACCCAATTTGCATCTTCTATGGAGTTTTGAATCAGCATTCACTCCTCCAACATCTCTCCCATAATTAAAAAATTAGGTACCATATATTTCCATTCGTTTCTTACTCACCATCCCTTACCATGTGATTTTCTTACCAAACCTTGTCTCCAATGGTTGGGGAAATTAGGAATAGTCCTTAATACCTTTGTATTTTTACCCCTTATTCAAGATATAAATCAAAATTTAATGGTCTCCTTTCAGCCATTTATTAATTATTGGGTGATGAAATCCTCTATTATCTCTCTCCACTACACTATCTTCTAAGAAGAAACTAGAAGACTCATCATCTATCTCTGATTCATATATTCATCACTCCTCATTGGAATGATTCACCTGTGTTGAATATCACTATTCATATTATTGTATCTAAATTTCTAGTAATTCAAAACAATTTCCCAGTTTAAAAATATCCATATTCCTTACAAGGAATGACATATTCACTATTTTTAACCAAAAACCCTTTTAATCCAATACCCCTTCCTTTTATTTTTTTAACTCTTGAAATTGGTTTAACCACCCACACCTTTATCATAGAATGTTACCTCTTAAAGAGAATTATATTCAAGTCTCAAAGATTCTATATATGAGGGATATTTCCTAATATTTCTTCTTAGGACCACAATCACACCCTCATTCTCCCCTAAACCACCATGAACCTTGTTTTATAAAGTACTGACACCCAAATCATGCATCGATCGATCAAAAACATCAACTATAATCTAATTTGAATGCCTATATCTTTCCTCTTTCTGGGAAACATTATAATTACCTAACTCCCTAGTGCACAAATATTCCACTTCTTGGGATTTTCATGCTGTATCAATATACAAGATATTCCAGCCATCATTCCCCACATACTGCATGGGATGGTTGTCTCCTAATGTATCAAATGAGAGGACCCCCTAAGAATTACAAAAAGATCCTTACCAACAACTATTAGTATAAAACCTAGTATTCTGAGAATAATATTTGATACCAACATAGTTCACCTTCAACCTCTATGAGGATAAAATCCAAAGGGTCCTTGTAGAAGTAAGCATCAATAAAAATTCTTGGAAAATTTGGATGGAAAACAGCATGGTTATGAAGATCTGAGCAGAGTAATCATCCCACCATATTTCCAATCAAAAGAAGAATCAATGGATTCAAAAAAGGTAAGGTATGAACAGGAAGGGATAACCACACCACCATGACGGGGGAATCATTCTTCAAATGAAAATCAAAGGACCACCCAAAGAGAGAAAATGAAAACCTGAAATAACATACTGATCATTTTATTTAGAAAATAAAAATTCTTATTCATTATCAAAATAGATAAAGGTATATCTTGAATCCAAAATCCATAAATTTGGCCATTTTTCAGCTTCTAAGAAGAGAACAGAGATACGTCGAAGGAATCCATGGAGGTTCATTGGTTCCCAAAGTTGGCTGCCAAAGAGAGATCCAACATTGAAGAGGCTCAGGTGAACTCCAAGTAAGTAATCAAAACTGAAATAATTTCATACATTCATGACTATTGTTAGGGAAAATTTGAATTTGGGTGAGTCTAGGGAGGATTATAGGGTTATTGAATGGGGAAAATAATTGAACATTGGGACATAGTTATATCAGAGAAAAATCCCACCCCGGTACGGGAACGGTCGAGGAGGGGAGGCGATGTGTCAGACATGATTCCTAAGCCAACTGCGATAAAAGGGAGAGTCAAGGGAAAACATCCTATAAAATATCATATCACTTAATTATTTAATTTGTAAACCAATAAAAAAAATTAGTTAAACCATAAATCTGATACAAAATCCATTTTTCATTAATCGTGAAATTCGAAATAGATTTTTTCAACTATAAATATGAATGTCACATTATCAATGTAAATTTGAACAAGTAAAATATCATAAGATATGTGTTTTAAAAAGTGTGTGGAGATATATTTTTTGATATCAAAACCTTTTCAAATATGAAAATTTAAATGGTTTTCGTACCAATATTTAAAGGATTCTTTTAAACCATAAACATATTTAGTTTTTTTTAAAATAAATTTTCAAAAAAGGGTATTTTCAAAACCAATTGGTTGTTTCAAAAAAATATTTTCTGATATAAAACTATTTAGAAAATCACTTTTGAAATCCATTTTTTTATTTTTAAAATTAAAATTATAAGATAATTCCAATAAGATTATTTGGGATTTTAACTAAGTGACAGATGCATATGATTCACTATTATTTATTTATTCTTCTCACATATAAACATTCGTAACTAAAAAATTATTTTTTACTAATATTTCTATATTCAACAAGTTTAATTTTGAAAACCCATTTGGATACTATAACTGTTTTATCACTAGGTCCTTCCATGATATTCCAAACATCATTTAGAGTTAACTGATTAAGATTATTTTTCATATAATATACTCAATTTTCATTTTAAGTTCATAATTATGGTTTTAGGGTTCAAGGTGAGTGATAGTGGATTGCTTTTGAACCTCATTTAGGGTCGAACTATGAGTAGGAGTTACCACTTGTAAATAAAAAATGATTTTTTCAAGGGGATAGTATTTATATTTTTTTTGAAAACTTTTATATGATAATTTTAATGTGATTCTTGTTCTTCTTTAACTTATTTAGTTTAGAATGTTTCATTTATAAAATTAAATTGAAAATCATTTTTAGGATGAGGTTTTGGTAAATTATCTTTCAAAATGACATTTATTTGTTTCTAAACTATTTTAGTCCTATTATTAAAGACACAATATAAATTACATTAGTTGTATTAACCAAGAATTATAACTTCATTAGACTTAAAATTACAATTTTCTGGATTTTATTTGGTGTTTAAAATAAAATATTTTCAACCAATATATTTTAAAATGATTACATAGGTATTTTTATTAAACCAATATTCATGTGGTTGATTATTTATAAAATTCCTAATGAGAACATTATTAATAATATAAGATGTAGTATTTAGGGAATCAACCCAAAAATATTTTTGAATAGAAAATTAACATAATATATTTTGAGTGATTTCTAGGATTCTTTAATTTCACCTATATATTACCCAATTCTATGGAGGGGTTCAAAGAGAAGAGAGAGAATAAATATATCCTTATAAAGAACATAAATCATTTAATTATTTATTATCAAACCGACATATATGACCAATATGAACACAAATAGTTTTAAATCCTTTTTCAGTTTCAACCTTTTCAGAAAACATGATGGAGACATTTCAATCTTAACTATTAGTAGATAATAAATATTCCCATGTGAATATTGAAAATTAATCAACAATTATGAGATTTTATGTTTTTCATCATAAACATTAAATTTTATTAGGACTAAAAATTTCAATATGAATCACTTCAAGATATTTTAAAGATAAAATTAAATTCTTAAATTTAAAATAGGATATTTTTTACTTTCCATGTTAACAAGCTTCAAAAACCATGTGATATTTGAAATATAATTTGGTATGTTCTCATACTAGTTTATAATAATTGATTTTGAAAAGAGAATGTGATCTAATGTTACAATGGTTCCTATTCTAAATCTATAAATCATTCACTTGTTTACTCAAACATTTAACTTTTTTGATAGAAAGATATTTTAAAATATTTTTATAAATATTTTTAAATAATTAACTGGTAAAAATATATTTCCCCCATGATTTTAAAATTATGAAAAAAATAATATTTGAAATGTATTTTTAAGATTCAATTAATAAATTGAATTATATATAGTAGATGTTGTTTCACTCCTTTTACAAATAAAGCATTTTTAATTAATGTTGAATAAAAAACCATTTCTACCATCATTTATTCTCTCACCCCTAAAAATAAAACCAATGGTGATGTTACAAAATTAATGTTTATTGATTTGATTTAATTTAGAAAGCCTTAAAATAAGTGTGTCGAGTAACCAAAATTTTGGTTCCACATTTCTTTTTTGGGTTTATCATTGAATAAACGTTTCCTAAAAAACATAAAAATTGATAGTTTTGGTACCCCCAAAATATTGTCAGTGTCACATAATGAAATAATGATTTTGGAAACTAGTATTAAATTTTAGGATTTATTTTATAAATAAGATATGAAATTTTGATTGGATTTGGTCTTCTATATCATTAAATTTTACAAGTGAATATATATATATATAGGTCCCTTTGGAATAATGACAAAATTTTTCATGTGAAACACATTTGAAAAAGTAGTTTTCAATTGATTCATAGAGGTTCATATATGATTGGATTAATCAGAACTGAATATATATTTTCTAGGTGTTTTTGGGATAAAATTTTTATTTCAAATATTCTTCACCTTGGGTGAATTTAAAATTAGAAATTTTGAGGAATTTATTGGTTTATTCATGATTAATAAAATTTGGTTTATTTTGAATTTTATTAATGAGAACTTATTTTTATTTATTTATACGTACCTTTTCTTTTTATAGGTTATCTTTTTATTGAATGACATGATTAAGTTTCTTTTCAAGTACTAGATATAAAGAATCATGTTGATGATATATTGTTTTTATTTTATTTCATGAGTATTTAAAATATTCATAATTTAGGTTACTCTATGAGTAATAAGATGATGAGGATCATGGAGAATGGGTAGAAGAGTAAGAGGATGAGTAAATGGGAAAGATTTTACTAACCTTGACATATTAATAAAGTTTTTCTCTGAGTAACTCCAAGAATTAGTTACATGATGTAAATGAAAACATTAAGTCTGGGGTATCATCCCATACACTTCACATGGAGACATTAAATGAATTTATACCTTTCTTATTTAATGTGATATTTTTATTATAAATGAGGCACTATGGTTTGATGTGATCATTATTTTTTACATTCATAGTGTGTAACCTCTAAATCCACCTTTTTATTTTAGATATCTGATTTATTATTGCATTTTATTTTTTTGAATGTGATTAAAAATATTCCTAGTAAGAAGATAATAGTCTAGGACCTCAACTAATGATTTATTCATCATTGGAAGGTTTAATGGTAGTGTTTTGATTAAATTATTTAGCTTTTTTGACATTATTCTTTTTTTAATTACATCATTATTTTTTATATCATAAAGGGGATGATGATTTCTTATTCTACAATATTTTTCACATCATTGGATTCTTGAATTATTGATAAATTATGATTCTCAGACCTATGTAACACCCATATTATTTTTTTATGGGTGTTTTGGAAGATAATTCATAACCTAGGACAATATACCAGTTACAATATTAGTAAATATATTAATTAAATTTGTATTAGATTTATTAGAATACAGAGTAAAACATTAAATATATTTATTTAACATATATAATCTTATATCCATAAAATTTTTTGACCCTTAATGAGACACTTCTAATTATTTTCAGATTTGATAAGAATTTTTTCATATAGGGACATGATTGAACTCTTTTCTATGAATACATCAATGAATGAAATTCATGTTTTTTGTTATATAGTTAAAAATCTTAACATCATAAGGTGCAAATTTTTCTTCGTATTATTTTATGGGAATCTAATCACTCATTATCATCTTCTAAATAGAATAATAAATTATATCAATGAAAGATGAAATTTTATTCATCCAATGAGAGTAATTATTTCTATTAATAATAGTAGTATGTGAATTGGTATTATATGAAATAATAGAATATTTATTTGAAAGTGTTAATGAATGTAAAAAAATTTAATAAATAGTGAAATTTTTAAAAACATGATATTTGATAAAATTTAAAAGAAAACCATTGATAACAATTTTTGGTTGGAGAATATAGATGGGTGGGTGGATTTCTATTTTAAAAAATTTATTGTGGAATAAAATTATAATTTCCTAAAATTGAAATATTTTTAAATAATAAATATAAAATCAAATATATGATAGTTGATAAATTTTATTTGATTTTATAATGATTATATCAATCTAAAAGCATTGAAAAAACTGAATAGAATTTATAAAAGTATGTGATTTGGTGATAAAAAATTGCAATTCCAAAAATGTAATGAGGATATAAGAAAAACATAAAAGAAGTTTAATTAATGATCAATATGGGCCCCTACATCTCCACCCCTTGACTCAAGATTTATATTATATAAATGTATTTGTCCAGATGGTGACCAAGAACCTATCCAATAAAAATGTGGTTTTTGAGAACCCTATTGAGATACGTTAATCACTATTTAACCTATCCTAAACTATTGTGATGTGTAAATAGTTAGATAATTGAGGTTGAAGATAGAGCAGTTTTGTTTGGGAGTAGTCTATACACACCAATCAGAAATATACTTGATAAAATGATGTAAAATATGGGATAAAGGTATTTGAGTGAAAAGTTACAGGTCCTTTTATGAAACAAGGAAATTTAAGTTTGAAAATTTATGATTTTTTAGATAAATTATAAATTCTATGTTGGTTCATATCATGAGTATTGTATATAAGAAAGTTGATTATTCTAATGGGAAAATAACACCCTTTAATAAGCTCTAAATGTTCTGGGGAGAATCTAGAAATTCTTAGGTTCCTTTAAACTAATAAATAAAATATTTTTTCTATTTTGACTATAATTTATATTTCCACACCTAAGTCTATTCGATTACACCTATTACATAGTACCCTCCCTTGGGTAGCCATTCAGTTTCTTGAAACAGGGTGTTTCAAGATAATTATCTTTGACAATCCTCTACTGTCAAGGGACCAGCAAGTTGAAATTAGATATAACCAGTGTATACATGCTGGAGCATTGTTTTAATAATGATCCTCCACTGGCTAGCCGAATGTACTTCTAAGATTCTAAATTGATACCACTATTTCACCAGCTACATGGTGCCCTAGACTAGTGAGGTCATGTAGTCTTTACCCCTCCATTACTATGTAGAGCCTCATAAACAATAATATATTTACTTTTATGGTTAATAAATTATGATTCCGTGGATTTCAAATATATATGGTGATATGAAAATGATTCTAACAGGACATTAAAGGAACATCAAGATTTTTTGAATTCAAAAAATTTACGTCCAATGTAAATATGGGAATATACTCCCTTAAAATTGTTAAAAAATAAGAAAGTGTTTTTAAACATGTTAAATACTTAGTAGATAGAGATACAATATAGAAAAAATTTATAAAAAAGTTGTAAATTCATAGGTATGAGGAATTACATTAATGATAACTTGACCATATGATAACAATTTTAATGGAAAATTTCAACCAAATTATTAATCCACAAGGTCTGAAGTGTATTGTTGATTTCCACAAGATGAAGACAAGAACATTGTAATCACATAGTGAAACGATGAAATTAATTAATAATAAATAGACATATAATAATAAATAAATAATTAGAGTATCACAAAATATATTCAAGAATATATCATATATAAAAAAAACAAAACCATAAATATCACAAGTAATAAGTGGATAACAAATTCATGATATAAATTTAAAATATAATCCTTATATAACAAAACGAAACTCAAGAGGAAATATCCTAGTGACCATATGTCACAAAAATCCCAACCCATTGTAAGGAAACACAATTTAGGAGATCCATTCACTACATGATTCTCTTCCATCAAACAGTTTCCTACAAAACAAAGACTAAAAATTCCCATAAGAAAAACATAACGTTTGAACACAGATGTCCAACATGATTCCACAAAAATTCAATAAAATTATATCTATATGAATCTGTTAGTTATTATATAAAATATATTTCAAAAAAAATTCTAGAGGAATTCATTTTCCTATATAAAATAACCCTCTGGTGTTCTTTTATAAAACCCGTCATATTCTAGTAAAAAACAATAAGAAAAAACATATATAAATGAGGAATAATATGATTAATAAAATAAGTTTTAAGAATAAATTTCCATATAAAGTGTAAAAATAAGCATATCCTGTAAACCTGTACATACTTTATGCTCAAAGAACAAAATAAAAATCCCAAAAAATGGGTGTATACAACTCAGAAAAAACATGAATCCCTAGATGAAAAAAGTGAACATGAAAACTACGAACCATAGTTCCCATGTAAAGGATACTCACTATCATGATGGAATCATGATAAAATACCCTAGTAATAGTATACTTTACTATATATCACATTTTTTTAGTTTTCTCCTGTAACAAAAAGATCTTTTAATGTGAAATTAAATCATCACTAACTTCAATTAAATAATTCCATATTTTATAAACATTTTTCAATGAAAGTACTTTTTTGATTTCATCCCTATATTTCATTAAACCTTTATCTATAGTAATTACACACATCTGTCTTTCATGAAAAAAATTCCCTTTCAAAAATATATTTTATGCATTTAAAAAACACATCATTTTTATAAGAAAAATATTGAATAAAAAACCGTTATAAAATAAATTTCAATTGAAAATAAAGAAAATATTAACCTCTCATGAATTTTAAAATATCCTTTTCATTAATAAAACCCAATTAAATCATAAAAAGAAAAATCATGCAAAGAGATATACCATATTATAGTTAAACCTACCTAAATTGAAAAGGAAACATCCTTACATTCAAAAATGATGATTGGAAATGAATAGATCTAATCGTCATGAACCTAGATATATAAGGATAATTTCAAAGAATAAGTGAAACACCCAATAATGATGTAAGATGAGTGATTAATTTCCAAATCTCTTTCCTAGAACATTCTAGATTTAGAGACTTATCCAATAGTGTGAGAAAAACAGTTAAATAGATTAAAACTGAGTCAGAATAAAAATTAAAATCCTTAAATAAGGATTATTTTGGTTGGAGTAACTAATCCTATAAGATAAGGTATACATTTATTCATTTTGAAATAATGAAACTTCTATAACTATGAACTAGTTCATCTTCCACATATATGGTTTCTCTTAATAGGAGACATACCCTGAAGGGACGAACATAGTTTGGTGCTCAAAATGAATATGTCTTGACTCACCATGGCCTGATGTACTTTGTTCCCTATATCTATTATCTATATGATGACTCCTATCATGATCCACCTTTGGCCATGAATAGTAGTTATCCATTTTGGCATTGTTCATTCCACATAGGAGGACCAGAGGCACATCATGGCCTTTACCATAATTTTAGTCCTTCCTGTTTCACCTAAAAACACTGAAAAAAATTTTGAATCCACTGTAAACCACATACACTTATAAAAACAAAAAAACCTTCTAATGTCTCAATGGAAACATACATATATTCCCAATGGAATTACAGAACACCCAATATGAGATTTTACTATTCATGGGAAATGATATATAAGAGATTTATATGCATTATAATTATATAAATTTAAGATTGAATAAGATTTTTTGATAAATTAAATTTATTATAATATAATTAAATTCTGTACTACCAGGATTATGTTTATTTTGTTATGTTTCCAAGGATGGATCCTAGTTAACATCCATGTGTGGTAACATTGGTGGAGGTCCTATTGTCTAATCTAGTTGATCATCAATGGAATGATCTAACAAAGTGGGATGGGTCATAATATATTTATTTTCATACTTTATAGTATCAAAACAAAAGTAATGTTTTAGGGGAGTATAAATGATCTATATAATGGTTCACTAGTTGGTGGTTCTTTGGATATCCTTCCGTTTGATTTGATGTTGAGTTGAGTTATGGGTTCCACTTATAGTAAATCTGATGTAAAGAGTTTCATGTCTGTGTTCAACATTGTATCTTATAATATCGATGGAGGAGGATGTTTTATGGGTTTAATATATAAGGCGTTTCTTTTGGGTAACTTATCATCAATAATAAAGGATAAAAGAGTCTATAGTTACTATCCCTTTAGAAAGGAATTCTGAGCATGAATGATATCGGGATAATTCTCAAGGGATATTACACCATAATAAATGTCTTTTTTAAATGATTAAACCAAAGAATAAAATATTGGGGAGGAAATTCATCTGGTGATGAGATATAAATTCACCCTATTTATCCATCCTATGTATTTGGTGGTGTATAAGAAATCAGAATATATCAAGGCAATACTAGGGAGGAGTTCCTCAAGAAGTAGGCTAGTGGAGGTTCTCATGGAGAATATGTTTTGTTTAGGGATCACAGGTTCTAGGGTAGCTAATGTTTTGATTAGAAGGAATTCAATCACAATAGTCTATTTCATTATTTTATGTGGCATGTGGTTCCTTGTTATATACCAATATATTTTCATTTGTATGATATGTTTTTAGAGGCCATGATTTTTCTAGGCACTATGAGCGATTGATATAGGTAGTCAATCCATCCATAGTAGCAATAGATCCACTCTATGGATACATCTATAGTCGAGGCATCAACTGTTTTCTTAGTTTCTATGTTTTTAATATTATGCTCAATAGAGGGGTGGTAGATCTTGAAGAGGTCATTAATTAATTGTCCAAAGTCCTTAGGGATCTAGAAGAAATCATGTTCATGTAATCCATCAAAATAATGTTAGAGGATTTGGGTTCCAGAATATGAATAATATAGTTGTTCTATAACTAGTGTTATTAGATTTTATTCATGGTAGGAATAGTTTATCATCTAATCTTGTTTTTTGATTACATATATTTCTATTAAATTTTTTTGGTTACCTTAGTTAGTAAATTAATACTAGAGGTGGAGACAATAAAAGTTCCCATGATTTTCTCTGTGAAATTGGTAGGTTGATTTTCTTGTTTTCTATGTGTTGGGGATGTATAATTATTATGGAGTAGCCTCAAAGAATGTATGAATTATTCTTACTAACAATACAACCATTCTTTTTCATTCATAGTATGTATTGTTTATACATTATTCCTGATTCTAATGGATTCCTCCAAAGGAGGGTTGTGTTTTCATTTGTGTAATTATAATGGGTCCTGTTAGGATTTGATTGGAGCTACCATATAAATAGAAGGAGTCAAAGTCCTCCCCTATCTCTACTGGTTGATTTTTTTTGGGAGGATTTGGTGGTGGACGTTCCTTGATTTATAGATGCTTTTCTAAATATAATTATGGAAGCGGTTTTGACACCAACTAAATTCCTAAATGTAATTTTGGGATATAATCATGTCTAGGTGGATCTTTGATTTTAATTAACACTTATTTTACGGAGACCACAGTTCTTGTTATTTGAGACTCTATGTCAAATATTTATAGTTTTAGGGATTCATCCTATATAGGGTATGAACTTGGGGTGATCCCATATTGCTATCTAAGAATGATAATGATAGTTTAGTGTTGTGCAAGGATTATAGGAAGTAAAAACAGATGAATTTAAAAAACTATTACACTATTTTTAGGATACATTGAATGTATTACCAACTAATGGGTGGAATTTTATTTTCAAAGATCAATTTGTGGATATGATAAAACTAGATGAGGGTGAAGGAGGGGGATATCCAAATTATCTAATTTTGGTTCATGTATCAACACTTTATGGTTCTGGTCTTGCTATTTGGTGTCTTAAATGCACCATCTGTGTTCATGTGACTCATGAACTTTTTGTTTTTTGAGTTCTTAGACTACACCATAGCCACGCTCAAAAATGATATCATTATATAATCATGTTTTTATGAGGAATATTTTAAGTATCTTAGAGCTATACTGAATATTCATTAACACCAAAAACTATATGGGAACATGTAAAAGTTAATTCTCTTGAGATGTGATATACATTTCCATAGATATGTGGTTTCACAGAATGTTGTTTCCATTGTTGCATCACAGGTTTATGCTATGTTTTCTTTGTTATAATACATGAATATAGAAGAGGGTTATAATATAATTGTACTTACAGGATATTACCATAGTTTTGTGCCCTATATCTCTCTGGTTGTAACCCTATTAATATCCTTGAATCGAAAGAACCATAATTTCATCTGGGATCAATAGTGCTAGACAGAATTCGACTACCTGAAGGGGATATTGATCATACCTTTAGTTATTTCTTTTTCTAAGTGGTGATGTTTTAGTTTTATGATGATACTTACCATATTTTAGTATGATAAATATTATTGTATCAAGTGGTAGTGATTTATCATGGGTCTATGTAGGTAAACCCTTATTAGCACAACTTTTTCACCCATGATCTGAAGTTGGTGGCGGTGGTGTTTTACCTTAATCCTTGGTTAATTACCACATTGGTGCGTGATTTTTCCTCTTCACATACTATAGGAGTCTAAGATATGTTTTCTCTCAATGGGATCTAAATGTATGTCAGTAATAAATTATGGATTTTATCTAGGATTATAATTTTAACATATTATGAACTCAAAGAAAGGATGATGTCTTTGTCGATGTGATATACTAGAAGTCACTGAGATATATTAATTAGGAGTATTATAATGTTTGGAAACTAATAGAATAACTTCTAGTGATTTATGGTGATATGGAGTAAGCTAGTGGTATAGGTTATACTTATTAGATAATAGTGTAATCATCTTTGATGTGGTGGGTGGAGGAATCTCAATGGGTAAACTTAAAGGTAGAGGTGATGTGATAATATGCTGGTAATGGTTGAAACAAAATTATATTTTAAAATTTAATTTTCTCATTATTAAGTTCACACAGTTCAATAGGTTAGTTTATATATATCTTTTATATTGAAAGATATTTTATATATTATTCAAATATTATTTTTTAAGGTTATTATTATTACATATTTTTTTCATAGGTGGGTAGGAATAATCAAATAAAAAGTATGAAAAAATATTTATAAATGTTTTCACAGATGAAAAAGAGTTGATAATTTTCTAGGAAAGAAGCAGTCAATTTTAAATGTTAAAAATAAAATCATTTTTTTATTTCTTTAAATTTTTTTTATTTTTACTTATTTTATATATCTTTAACATTAATGAAATTCCATTTTTATGAAATATATTGGAATTTAATTTAAAAAAATTTAAAATAATTCACTAATTTATTATCAATCTTTTAGAATTGAAGATAAATTCATTCAATATATACAAGTGTCATCCTTAATAATTTTTTTTTCATAATGTAATTTATATTAATTAATTAAATAATTTACTATTTATGGATTAATTAAATTAAATTTTTAAATAAAAATTTCAATAAAAATATTAACATTAAACTAATGGCTATTTTTAATAAATTAATAATAATAATATCATTTATATGTTTTTAAAAAATTATTTATAGTTGGTTTATTTGTGTTTTGATCATGGATATTTGAATGAATTTTTGTTAGTTATGGGAATTGAATCATGAAATATTTATTACAAAATTTTAATAATGATGATTAATATTAGTTAATAAGGTAAAAATATATTTTTTGGAAATAATGAATAGTTACCATGGAAAAAAATAGAAGGCATTGATTAAAAAGTTTAAAATATAGTTTAACCTCAGAGATAGAGTTTTATATATCACACAACATGTTCATTAATTTGATTGTATAATTATATTTTTAAATAAAAATTATTATATTCAATTATTTGGATATTTTGATCCACTTGACCTTTGTAATATATATATTATTTAATATATTTTCATGTATTTATAGGTTTTTGGCCCACCTCACATATAAAAGGGAACCTCATATTCTCAATTATTAACACCAATAAATACCATTAGCTCAATAAATATCTACCAAAATAATATCCAAAACTACCTTATAATGACTTATAAGACCCAATCTAAATAAAATAACCACACAAATGGCTTTAGGTTTACAATAATAGAGGCTTTCCAAAGAAGTTGTAAAACACCTAACCAAATTCATTCAAATTTATCTCTTATTATACCTCAGTAAACCCTATAAAAAACATGATAGTATACATTAAAAAAATATTTAAAATATTTAAATTTATTTTTTATTTTTTTTAAACCCCTTATATATATATTCATAAAATGGGAAATGAAAACATTGCTTGTATGTATGTGTGGCGTACCACCTCCAAGAAGCAACATGTTTCATTTTTCATCAGCATCTATCCTGAATGTTTTAATGGATGAATTTATTTAATATATATGATATTAATTATATTTTTATGATGTTTTTATTTTTATTTTTATTTACCATTCCTTTTTTCAATCCTATTAAAAATTGGAAAATACCTTGTGTGTACATATGGACTGTCATCTTTACAAAGAGAGTTAATTTATTTTTCATCACCACCATATATGTCTTGTTATAAAAGCCTATATAATATATAAATATGATAATAATTAAATTATTGATATTTTAGAAATTATAGAACCATGAATAAGTGGAAAGACAAAAAATGTTAAACTAAATCTTTTATGGAAAACAAAAAAGTTTTCATGTGAATAATGATTTTAATAATGAATTTTTAATAGAATAATAATAAAAAGTTATAATGGAATAATATATGGTAATATATATATATATATTAATATGTGTATATAAAAGATTTAAAATGAATCTATATTTATTATACTTGTATTTTGAATGCATTTGAAGAAAGAAGAGGTTTGAGGTAACAAATGTTATTATAATCTGATTTATTTTTATGATTTTCTATGTAATGATTAAATTTAGGGAAAATATATGATACATAACATTTAAACCCCATATATTTTAATTAAATAATGAAATTTTTTTTGGATTTATTGTTTTAAATTTATTTTTTTCTCTTCAGAACTTAATAAGATGGAGAGAATGTTTTTATGAAAAGTAATCTTCATATCATCTATTTCGGATGGGAATATTTCTCCTCTATGCCCATGTTTTTCAAAATATTTTATGAATTTTTTTACTATCGATGTTTTTGGGAATGGTTATTTTTATTAAATTTTAATTTAATTAAAATTATTAATATTAATCCTTTCAAATTTTATCATTATGAATCAGTTTTTATTTTTTTACAAAACTATGAATGGAATGTTTCTATTTATATTATAAGGAATGAATGGATTTTAACACCATAATGTGATTTATTCATCACAACTATTCATTTAAAATTTTAGATATTTTTTTATAGAAAATTATATTTCAATTATTTTAGTAATTTCTAGTTTTAAAATTCTATATAGAAGAGGTTATTTTCTCACATTCTCCTAAAAACATTTCATCATTTTATAAGAGAATGTTTTCAACTATGTTTTAATCTTTTATAGACTATTATAAATCATCAAGGATACTATCATATGATATTATACACTTTTTATCTATATAAATATTTATATTATTATGTTTTAAATATAATTCTATGAAACATGTTACATTCTTATGGGTTAGTTAAGTTATTCTAAAATATTTATTAACCATGTATCTTTTCCCCATGTTATACTGTGATGAATGTTTTTATGATATTGTGGCACACTTATGTATTCTAACACCATGATACTTAAATTATATATATTTTTTAAAACCTAATGTTTCTAATAGATTTCTTCACATAAAACACCAAACTAGAATGTCCTATGAAATGTTTTATAATTGTTAAAATGTATTTGTAGATTTCTTGAGAAAAAAATAGATCTAACTAAATTATGAAATATATGTAGAAAAAATAATATTCATTATTAATACTATGAAATTGATAAATTTTTAATTTTTATAGATAAATAAAATATAAGAATGATATATGCTTTAAAATATATTCTTTATTAAAATGTGTTGTTTATGTGATTTATTTTTATAAAATAAATTTAATATTGATAAAACAAGTTTTTTACATTAATAATCATTTACCACTAATCTATAGTTCATATGAAATAAAATTAAAAACATTTAACATTTCAAAAAATCTATTATCCTATGAAAAAAGTATTCATTATAATTTTATTATTTTCTTGCAAAGTTAAATACCAAAATTTTATAATTTATATTTGAAAAAAATAAATCCATCATTGTATTTATAATGAAAAAATTGTTTCATGGTAAATATTTATGATATTTCTGAAATAATTGATTTAAGGTGAATGATGGAGATACTATTTCTCTAAAAAAATATAACATTATAATTATACAAGAACATTCTAGAGGTTTATAATAATTTTAATTTTCCAAATATGTGATTATGGTGTAAAAAATAAATTTCTAAATACCATTATTAATTTTTTAAACTATTCTTTATAGATCAAGAAATTATGATATAATTTTCATTAACAACTATTTTTTAATTTCAATTAATTAGGTGTTTTTTTAAAAACATTTATTTGGTATGATTTAGAATATAGAAAAAATTAAAAATAAAATTTTTATCCGGAAAATAAAAAAATGATAATATTTTCATAATCCTAAATTTTAAGCTAAACAAAACATTAATTAAAAATGTATTTTTTAATGAATTATAAAAGATAATGATAAAACTGTGTTTTCTTAAACCTAAATAATTTATATGATAAAATTGATTTAATATTTGAAATCATTAGTTATAAACTATTTAATAGGGACCATTTTATTTCTTGATATTGTAAGTAATTTTTTTGGTAGAAATTAGATCCCATTATAACACCAGGAAATGTAAAAGAAAAAAAATTATTTGAGGATAGGAATTTTAAAAATGTCTAAAAATGTGTTGAAAAGAAATTTTTGAGTTATTTTAGACCTTATTTAATACCCATATCTATTAGATTTCATTTTAGTGTCTTCCTTACAAGATAAACAAGATATCACTTTATATCAAGTTGAAATATTTAAAAAATATAATTCTCACCACTTAAAAAAGTTCCCTCTAACCAACCATTCATGAAAATAGTAGTAATTAATTTCTATCAAGAAAATATTCCCCTTATACATAACCTAGAATCATATTCCTCTTTCCTCTATCCTATATTCATAATAGATTGGATGAAGTCATTTATTTCCATGGAGTCATCCAAGGGAATGTCAAAATCTTCAACATGAGTATTTTTCCCCTAACTTCATTTTATTCTTTCTTACTATATCAAATAAATTTTTATAATTCCTAGATAATTATGTCAATATTTATTTTATAATACAATATATTATTCTAATTTAATAACTATTAATAAAATTTTCTATTTTCTATTACTAAAAATTAATTTTTTATTTTTGTATTGTGTGGACTACCACCTCCATGAAGCGAAAAATTATATTTTCTCCATTTCTTATATTTACTCTTAACATGATTGAAATTAAATAATAAATATAAAATATGAAATATAATTATTATTATTAATAGATAAATTATAAATCCTCTTATTTTTCTCTCGTACATCAAGAAATGAAAACAATTATTGTGTGTTGTGCAAACTACCTTCTCTATGAAGTAAAATCTCTCATTTTTTATATTTTCTTTATTATTAAAAAATATATATTAAAAAGTTTATAGACCTAAAATTATCCTAAAATATCATAATTAATTTTTATAGTTACATTATTCACAAAATAAACCACTTTCTTAATCGTTGTCATCCATTAATTTTGGAATATTTATGTTTAGGTTATAGTAAATGTAAACTTAAAAAATTAAATAAAATATGATCATAAATGAATATGATAACATATTTAATGATAATATATGATATTAAAAATCAAATAATTGGTTTGTTGTGGTTTTATAATGGTAACATTAATATTAAGAACATTAATTAAAATACCATGATTCATTTTATAAAAATCATTGAAACATATATGTTTCCAATTTATTCTATAAGAAACCTAACCAAAACAACCATAAAATAAAATTTTAAAATTAAAAATAATTATAAATCTTCACATTCAGTACTATTTATGATATTTTAATGATTAATTTGGAAAAATAATTAATTACAAAAGCACTATTATGAAACTTATTCAAAATGATAGAGATTTCCAACACCCAATACTAAAATTAAATAACAAATAACTAAAATACATGTATATAATAATTATAAATGAAGTTAATGACAGTTTATATATTATAAATTTTTATGAAATTTTATAGTTAGATATTTATTTTTTATAATGGAGATTTTATCACTTTAGTGGACATCTGAAATTAAGTTAGGGCCTTTTATCTCAATTTTGTTTCATTCATATAGTATTTGAGTTCACCACATATTCCCTTTTTGGTTGGAGTATGTATTAATAATTTATTTTTTTGGTTATAAATTTATTTACATAAAAATAATTTACAAATACATATCATGTTCTACCCTCTATGGATTTTCTATTTAAAATATTAAAAAGCTCTAAAGTTTTTTTCTTACCTAAAACCCCTTATCTTGTTGTTTTGTGGAATCATTTTCTACTTCTTACTTCTGTTATAATTTTATTCCAACCTATTATTTTATATAAAAAAATATATTCTTAACTATGATAAGATTAATTTTTAACTCAAATCTCTTACCTTGATTATTTCCTTTATGAAAATTATATCATTGTTGAGAATATTTCTCATCTTCTTTAATGATGGTTTCCCTTATTATCCCCAATTTATATTCCTAAAAATATGTTAAGTTATTTTTAGAATTATAATTCTATTATATCTCTAGATAAATTCATATTTACCTTATCCTACTTTTAAAATATTTTTTGTAATACCTTTTTATGATGTTTGATTTTAAAAGTGACATTTCAAAATATATAAATGAATTTTCCCAAACCCCCTCATTAATTTTATGTTACAGTTTCTCTTTATTTTCACCATATTCCTAAAAAATTTCCCATTTATTTCAACCATTTTCAATATATATGTATATATATATATATATATTTTATATATCTATCATTTTTAATTTACCTTAAATTTGGGGATAATTTATGTTTTATATTCACTTTGAAATTCTAACTTTTATGTAAACATGGAATAATAGAACATTGAAATTTATAATTTCTTGAATGGTTTATCTAAAAAAATATTTTTAATATGGATGCATATTTAAATAACTTATATTTTATTTAAAACCATTTTATTATATTCTAGTATAAAGGGAAAAAATAATATATTTCCATAAAAGATTCTAGCCTCATTTAAAAAAGCATCACCTATGTAGTTGAATTTTTTTTCTAACATCTCCTTGATAATTACAATGAATTTCCAAGAATTTAACTCAATTTACAAGGAATATAGTTATTGATTAACAAATGAGCATCCCAAAAGATTTAATTTCTTCTTCTATAGGTAGCCATGATTATATAGCCTTCGATTATGCTTTACAATAGGATTATAAAACCCACTTATTATCATATGTTTTATCATAATTAATATTTATTTAGGGTTTATTTTTTTCATTTCTAACATATATACTTGTAAATATTATGATTATCATTTTTTTATTGGTAGTGCACACATTATATATTCATCTAATGCATGATGTAGTGCTTTCAACTCATGAGATGTCATGTATGGTGCAAGGGTGGTCAGCCTAAGCACCCTATGTGATGGGTAGTCCCAAAATTATATTTTAATCCAATTAATTTTGATTATATTTACATAAAATGATATAATATTGATGGGATTGGAGAGTTAACCCAAGAAACCATGAGACTTTTTACACTATGATTGTCAAAATAGTGAGTGAATTTTATCTACCATTGGACTCCATCTATTATAATTATTCTTATAGTGAGACCTAAATTTTATTTATTTCAGGTATTATATATTTCTCAAATATTTTTGGTTCCTTGATATTATGATTTTATTTCATTATTTAATATTTTCATTCAAATCTTACACTCTTATGTCATAGTACATGGTTTTTCTTTTGAGATTAAATGTTCTTCTTTTTAGGATTTATGGAAAACTCTTATTATTGGACATTCTTTTTAATATGAAATTTATCGGTAATAATGTTTCATTATATGCATATGATCTAAAACTTGATAAAATGTTGATGAATTTTCCCTTATGGATCAATTGGGATCACCCATTTTCTACAGTTCCCTTCTTTAGTTTATGAATATGTGTTTAACTTATAAGAAGTTTGGAAGGGGGTATTAAAGAGTTTCATTCTAGAGATATATTAACATATTTTTTAAAATAATATTCCAATATAAATGTTCCTAAAATTCACTAAACCATAACAATCTCTATGATATTTTAGATTATTGTAAGATATAAAGTTTATATTATCTTAATAATGTAGAATATAATATGTATATCCTAAATTTTTATATATATTATTTTTAGTATATGATAATTGGTCCCATAATTAAATACGTATTTAATTCATTTTATAAGGAATGATATATCATGAGATAATATTAACTAGAATGGGGGAATAATCCCAGTTCAAAAAGGGACTCTATCCATGATGCTAGTCCTGGCAGTGAAACATAGCTAAAGACCTCAAAATATAAATTTTTATTAAAAGGCCACTTTAAGGGGAAGTGGGAAACCAAGTTCACATGGCAAATCACTATGTGCTAAAAGTGCTCACAAAATTACAAAAAACAAGACTAATATGGCTTTAGTTATCCACTTTATATAATTCCCAGTGCAAGTTACCTGCCTGAGTTTCTGGATCCTCTCTAATAATGGCTTCGAGGTGGGACACCATCCTGTCCATTGTCAGGATGAACTCTTCCATGGTGATTATACTGCGGTTGAAACCCCGAGCAACAATCTGGTCTTGTTTGTCAATCCACTCATAAATATCCAGTTTTGAAAATGCCTTATTCTTTGACATTATATGATTTTGTTGACTTGTTGAGTATTATTTTATTAAGTTATAATCATGTTATTATACACATATAATTATCTTATGCTCCCATATGATCATTTATTGTTATATCCTATTTTTACCCCTATTGTGTATCAGAGGTCACCCTCTCTTATGTTAACATTTTCCAAGTTTATGATGAATGGTTTGAAATACAATATTCTTAATAAAGTTGTGTTTTAAGAAGTATTTTTCAATATATTTTTAAAATGATTCATGAAATAATTTGTCTATGTATCTAGTATCTAATGACACCAATCCTCCAGGGTTCTGGGGTATGTATTCTTAAGAGATATACTAAATATCAATAAATTTTTTTGTAATATATATATATATATATATATATATAATTCTTAAGTCTTCCTAGTTGGTATCAAATTAGTGATTAGTTACTTATAGTGATTATAAATAGAATAAAATTTTCCACAAACGTTAAGTATAAGTAAAATAATAGGATACCATTCTATAGTTTTTGAGAGATAGTTATAGTAGGGTTTCTAAGTAATCAATACCCTTCTTAGATAAAAAATTATAGATTTGGGGTCTTGAACAGATGCACGTAGTGGTGATAACACTGAAAATGATGGGTGTGTATTAACTAGATATTATCTTAGTGCATAAAAAATAATATTAAGTAAAACACTTTGTATGACACTGCCAGGTGATATGCCTTGGATAATTTGCATTCTATTCATGAACCATTATGAATAATGGTAGGATAGAATCATTAAAATATATTATGAACATAAATTAATATATGATAAACCTAAATTATTATAGTTCTATAAGAAGATATAATAATTTAAAATAACATTTTAATGATTTTCAGGATCATGTGATTGCTTATTCGGATTAAGGATACTTCATACTCACTCTATGTTTTTTTTGTTTTAGTCAATGGATGGAACCAAAAGAAATCATGTAAACAATGAATGTGATAGAGAATGTAATGAATTTTATCTTTAGAAAAAAATTAAAATGAGATATTGGATAAAAATACTTTGTGTTATACTAAAAAATATCTCTCACGAAAAAAATGATATCATGAGTCATGATGACAATATAAATTTAAAAATGAAGGGACAAGTAAACATCATTTTTTATGTGGAAAGGACTAACTTCCTTAAATGGTTCCTGGGATATACATACTATTTGTCAATTAATTAATGAGATAGAAATGATATTATAAATTATTCATTTCTTAGACCATGGGAATATTATATTGTCTCTATATAATTTAGATACAATTAAAACTAATGGTAGACTCATATCAAGAATTCAATGTAAGTGGATGAAATTTGAACTACATCATTAAAAGATTTTAAGTAGATAATTTTCATTAATTATTTTCCATGATCTCTAAACACAATAATTTAAATGCAATTCTTGGAACAAAAGAAGTAGGATTATAAATCCATTCATAACAATAAAAAACTCAATATACATTCAAGGTATTAATTGGTTCTATAATAAACCCTAGAAGAAATACATATTGACTCATAACTGAACTAAGACCATTTATTTTAATTTAATTTTTTATATGAGGGTTTTTTAGGTATAAATAATCAGTATATTTGATCTCAATCTTGAAACGGATATTGGTGACTCTTATATTTCTCTTTTTTAGGGGGGATAAAAATATAAAGAAGAATTTTCATTGAAATTCAAATATTAAAGAAAAAATGTGGAATGAAACTTTATCTACATTCATATAAAATGATAAGAAGTAAACATGGGATAAATTACATTAAGGAGTTTGGAAAATTTTTTAATTGTGGAAAAGAATTATTTTGGGTGAATAAAGCCAATCTGATGTGAAAAAGTCTGCCAATGAAATTTATAAACAGAAATGGAAAATAAATTCACCACCCACAATCTATTTCTATAATTGGAAGGAGCATGTAATATGTACAAGAATCCAAGTGTAAATGATGACAATCAATATTATTAACATGTTAGGATAAGAGAAAAGGGTAAATATCATGTTATCACAATAGTTAAATGTGGTCATAAAATTGATGTTGTTAAAGGTAAACTTACCATCCAATATATAACTATAAATTTGTTATTATATTATAAGTATACCAACTAGTTTATATCTGAGGGGTTTTCAAAGGGTATACAAGGTGACCTGTACTAGTAATTCAATTATTTTAAATTATTCCCATAAAAAAAATTACATTAAATTATAAACTAAACATCTTAATAAATGAGAGTTATAGTGTCTTTGAAGAGTATCTAATTGGGATACTTATTTTATAATTCTTGTGAATATTCCCCCATAAATTAAACATTATAACTTCATCAGAACATCTATCAAGTTAAACTCATCCTCATTCCCTATTAAATAGAAACTTAAGAAAAGTGTGATTCCAAAAATCTAGTATGGTAAAATAAATATATCATAATTTTACCTATAGAAATATTATAATTATATCATAAAATATAAGTAGCAAAAACTCATAGATTTATAGAACATTGACACACAATAAATGGTTCATATTTCCAGATAAAAGAATAAATAATGACCTATGACCAAACATTTTACATAGTGTAAATACTGGGGAAAACATGAGAATATAATTAATATCCATTAGGAATATAATAATTTCATATCAAAGGAGTGAGCTAAAAACATATCCATAGAAACACAACATTTTAGATTATTCATTACCATATGTTTACCATAGAAGATCTCGAATCACATCCTATTTCACATAGAAGATTAGGAATCAAAGCATATTTCCCATATGAATTGAGTATCACTACATGGTTCAATATTATCTTATAATTTTTAATTATTTAATCAATATATTTTATGGAAATATTTGGCCCACCAATCCCTTAATGATTTACCATACACATGTGTACCATAAGAAACATCTAATCATTGTAGTATTAAATCCCAAGAATAAGAATAGGTTTCACATTACATGTAAAAATATATAATAAGAATAACCATATAAACCTATAAAATTGATAGAAAATTCATTCTAAAAAAATTCTAACTTAAAAAATCAATTAGGGGGTGATTTACAAATCATAACATCGTGGAAAAAATATCCCTTTTAAGATAGAGAAAAATAAAATAAAAACATAAAAGGGAGTAATAAATTTTACTAAATAGGAATGTATGATGATCATATTGATTTATACATAAGTATATTTCCAAATAATAAATAATAAATCTGGATTTAAGTGAAAACATGGACATTAAATAAAGATCCATTTAAGACAAATCAATACTTAATGGGAGGATAAATATCTAAAAGATATTATAAGTTTTTTGAAATGAAAATAATTCAAGGAGTGGGAATTTCTTTAAGAAATAATTTCCCATAGAGATATAGGATTGAATATCACATATAAAAGTATATAATTTAATATAGATAACATATAGGGTTAAATTTCAATAAAAACTATGTAACTCAAATTAATAGATTTGTATTACTAAAGTCTAATAAAAAATAAGGAATGGTTATGAAAAATGGAAATAAAATTGAATTTTGAAATTGATCCTCAAAATAACATGAAATATATGATTATTATTCTATATGAATGAAATAGTTCAATGAATACAAAGTTCCAAAGAAAAAAAGTGTATAATAAGAAGTCTTAAGGGATTTATAATTTAGTCAAAATAACCATTACTGAATTGTTATTGTAAGAATTAAATAACATAAGAGGGATACAAGGAAACATATATTAAAAAGTCATGAAAAGATATATAATCATCATATCAAAACTAATTTTTTTATACACAAATTAATATAAATGAAGGTGCACAATATCAATCATATCTCAGGGATTCGAAAATGAGACAAATAAAATATTAACATTGATATTGTATTCTATGAATGTTCTCTAACCACCTATATAACAAACATAAATTTAATATAAAATAATTTAATAACAATATTAATGCATAAAAATATTTTTTATTTTCATTTATAATCATTATATACATATATATTTGTTAGTTTTAACATATTTTCTCACATCAAGAATGTATAGTTTTGACCACATTACTTTTTTTATAGTAGTATCAGTATTTATTCTACATCAAAATTTCATTATTAAAATATCACTAATGATAATGTTATCAATGGCTTGTAATGATTTATGAATTTATAATTTAATTTTTATGAGTGTTTTATTCATTATCCTTGAAGATGAAATCGAAAAAACCACATTTTCGTGACTTTATTAACCATCAAAATACATTTTATTAATTATTGATTAAAATATTAATGTAACCTTTATAAACACACAAAAAATATATTTAAATATTAATGTAATAATAAAAATTAAATTATTATTTTATATTCTTATATGATTTCATTTTGTGCCACTCTTCAAGTTGGTGGTCAAACATACCTAAACAAGAATTTACTATGATTAATGAAAAATCAACAACAAATTTATTTCAAATATAACTATAATATAGGAATATGATGTCATATATTTTTTATTAGAGTGATATATTGTAATTAAAAAATAATTTGTATAACCGGTGATGTGTAAACAACAATTACATAAAATTAATAATTTTTCCCTTCTACATATGCTTGTTTAACAATGTTATCTTTAAAATGATAATTTATCATTCATATTAGTAATAGGTCATTCAATTTGTGTTACCCAAAAAATATTAATATCCTAAAAATCATATTTATACTGTATAACAATTCTTATAAACATCCTTGAATTTTGATAATGAAAAATAGAAAATATCGATCCATGGAGGTAGTAGTCCACACGTACACATGAATGATGATGTAAATTTTTATATAATAGGATAATAAGGAAATAATGTGTTTATTTATAACAGTAAAACACTTATAACATATTTTAATTAATTTTTAATTTATCCTTTTATAATAGACATGTTTTATAGTGATGAAAAATGATAATTTTATCTATAGTGGTTGTAGTTTTTTTAAAGGTTGGGGTTGAATCCTCGTTTATTATTTAATGAAATGGTCTCTTTTAAAACTAGGTAGAGGGAGACCAATTACATATATCTATGGATCAATAACAAGTGGTATGAATACAAGTCCCAAAAACCCATTTTTGGCCCAAAGGGACCTTCGAAGAATGGTAATTCTACAGTACCCGGGCTGCTTCAGTACCTGGTAGAGTACCACCACTGCTACAGTTCCTACTATAGTTCCTCCACCGCTACAATGCCACTGTTGATACTGTACTACTATAGTGACCTTATAAAGTGATTCAATATTACCCCAAAAAATTCTTCCCTACCAGGATTCGATCATGGGTCTTTTGGATGCCAAGCAAGAGCCTTTTCTACTTAGATCCTTCCTGGATTCATAGTGGTTATAGTTTGCAGATATGCAGGTTTCACATTTTCATTTTTCAAAATGGAAGAGGTAAGAGTGTATATTTCTTGTAACATAATTATAATAACATTAAATTATACTATTTATATATATTTTATCAATTTAAAATTTATAATTGGTATTTTAGGAATAATATGTACATATACGTAAATAAAAAAGAGAAAGGAGTGGTTAGAAATTTATACCTTACTACATTGATTATCTCCTCCATGAGGGTGGTTAAACAATTTATTGATTAAATTTTGTGAATAATAAAACCTATATCAGGTGGATAATATTGTATAAGATAGGTTTCAGTAGTGTATAGAAACAAATTAGGGGTTGTTGGTATGAGGGGAAGTGAGGAGAGGGTATCACATTTTATAAGTTAAAAAGGACGAGATTTTTGTAAAGACCCAAAACAAATTAATAATGGGAGGACACTATAATGAAAATTGGATAAAAATTTGGGAAACAATGTGTTTTTTTAATGATAAGGTTTATGAATGACTCAACAACAATTTACCACAAATTTTTTAGGAATTTCTGAGCTCATATTCTCTTAGAGTTTTACATTCACCAATTTAAATTTTATTATAGTAACCAATTTTTACATAATTAAATTATCCATCATGCATAAAAATAAAATATTTCTTATTATATAGTTTTTAATAAATTAATATAGATTTTAAATAAATTTAATTTTATTTAATTTAAAAATAAGATATATATTTTAAAAAAATTATCTATAAAATTTACTTAATTTTTTTTTCAGAAAAATATTAATTAAGTATTAATATATTAAATATAGATTTGTAAACTAGAATACATTTTTCTAAATTTATAATATAAATTATAAAATTTGTATTTTTTTAGAAAAGTTTTTTATAAAATTTTAAAAAATTCTTAGAGACTAATAAATCCATAAATGTCATGTTATTCATAAAAAGTAAATACTTCCCTATTTAACACAAAATAAATTTGTTTAGAAAAATATATCATATTAAACATAAGGTCATATTGGAATCAAAAAACAAAAAGGATTTTTTTTTTCAAATTCAAAAGAATAAATTTAAATGTTTTGTATTTAATTAAAAATATAGTATTGTTGACGCTTCTTTCAATCATGGAGTCGAATGAATGGAAAATGAGAATACCTTAAGCACAAAGAGGGTCACCCTTTGAAGAACATAATAACAAATTGACAAAGGAATGAACTAGGAACCTGTTTTGGAGTATATCGCGCAAGTAACTTGTGTGCTGCACAAGTCACTTGCACGCCCTATTTGAAATTTCACCCAACGTACAAGGTGGCCTATAAATAGACCCTATGGGCCCCCCATTTCAAGGACTATTTTTTTCCAGAAGTCAAATTCAAGCTCTGGTCGCCCAAGTCTTCAACTCAACCCTTCTGAAAGTTTCTAAGGTAACTCTTTACCAAGAATGGAAGACTTGAATGAGTATAATAAGGCCTAAGTGTTATGAATTCATCAACACTTTTGAGATTAAGTGTCCACATCTCCTTAAAATGGAAACACTTGTGCTCCACCCTACCCTTTTGATAAAACTTGCGCACCTCCCTTTTGAAAACATCTTAGAATAATACTAAAGGCTTGAGTTAAGTCTCGCCCAAGTATTACCCTATAGATACTTCGTCGCCCAGGTGAACCCATGCCACACAAGTACACTTGCACGACCAAGACTTGTGCGCCAACTTCATTTTTTTTCCTCTCTCCCATTCACCGATCCGCTTCAAGATATTATCCCCCGAAGCCATTTTCAAATCCATTTATGGCATTGTTCCTTGGTTTTCTTCCTTATCTGAAAGGAATTCTATGATAACCTCTCTCAAAACCTCGTGACTTAAACTAAGGTTAGAGGTTTCCTCCATATACCCACATCCTTTAAGATGAGAATATCCTTAGTTTGGGCATCTTTTTCAGGAGTAATCCCCAAGTTCCCTTAATTAGGGCCTCATTCTCAAGAGTAAGCCGCAGTCATAATTTTTTTTAACATTGTCCTCCTTCTCAGGAGTAATCCCTGGTCATAATTTCCTTTAACTTGGGCCTCCTTCTAAAGAGTAAGCCCCAGTCATAATTTTCATTAACCTGGAACTCCTTCTCAGGAGTAAGCCCTAGTTATAATTTCCTTTAACCTGGGCCTCCTTCTCAGGAGTAATCCCCAGTCTTAATTTCCTTTAACTTGGGCCTCTTTTTCAGGAGTAAGCCCTAGTCATAATTTTCTTTTAACCTAGGACTCCTTCTCAGGAGTAATCCCTAGTCATAATTTCCTTTAACATGGGTCTCCTTCTCAGGAGTAAGCCCCAGTCATAATTTCCATTAACATTGGGCCTCCTTCTTATGAGTAATCCCTAGTCATAATTTCCATTAACCTTGGGCCTCCTTCTCAAGAGTAAGCCCCAGTCATAATTTCCTTTAACATTGGGCCTCCTTCTTAGGAGTAAACCACAGGCATAATTTCCTTTAACATTGGGCCTCCTTCTAAGGAGTAATCCCCAAGTTATAAGTCCCCTTTTTGATTTGGGCCTCCATATCATGAGTAAGTCCCGATCATAATTTCTTTTGATTTGGGCCTCCTTCTCACGAATAAGCCCCAATAATAAGTCCCTTTTAATTTGGTCCTCCTTATCAGGAGTAAGATTCGGGTTAAAACTCCAAATCTCCATAATGTAGAAATACCTTTATAGACCCTTCTTCTGGGCTTCTTTCCTAAAGTAAGTCTTGGTCTTTATCTACTTGGGCATTCATACAAACATAATCCCCACATCATTTCTTGTGACTACATCTTTTGTGGCACAATAATCAGGTTTAATGATACCTCTTGTTTCTCACACTGATCGTGACTCACATGATCTTAGAGTGTAAAAGTAATCACGACATCTCTCTTTGGGTCATTAACCATGCATAATCCCCATATTTCATTACCCAAACTATGTGGAATTTTATTTCTTCCTTAAAAGTATAGTACGTAGGAAGCCTGTCCAAGTTTCTAGACCATCATTCATTGATTATTTTTCATCCCATATGACATTAAACTATATCATTATTATCGAACTACATGGGTTTTGATTCCTTTTTTACAAGGATACGTTGGTAGCCCATCTGTGGGTACGATCCCAACTCTGAAATAATCCTTGTCCTTTTGAATGACAATAAACTTCAAGTGCCCCCTGAGTGGATTTAAAATCAGTATGGTCATCATAATGACCAAGAGATTTCTATATAATATATTGAATGATACCATTGACTAAGAATCTCTATTACATACAGATGATTCTCCATCAATGAAGAACCTCAAATATATATAAAGGATTCTCTAAATCCCATACAAAGTAATCATCGATTTCCAAATCTAAAGGAAAACTCATTTTTATTCTTGGTCAATTAATAAAGATTCATGAACATAACATAAATCTATAAGAGAGTCCTAGAGTTGGCAATAATTCTCTCCAAAAAGGTGGGATGAGTCTAACCTCCATCCTCTCGACCAATGAAAATTCTTATGTCTCATCGGTCTATAACTAATGAGCACCTAACTTTGGAAAGTTGGTCCAAAGGGATATAGAATCATTTGGGGCTTCCAGTTCTCTAAATAAACGTGTTATGAACCGATTGGAAAGTTTGAACATTATGAAAACCATGTCATACCCATTTCCCGAAGAAACAAAAAAACGGTGAACCCGACGTGAATCCTTAACCCAGTTAAATGATGTTTTACTTATTTTTTAGCCCCTATTAAACTCAATATGAGGGCCAAAAAAGTAATAAATAACATATGTGCTAATCCAAAAGATGTAGTCTAGACAGACTTATCTTGATTATGTCTGCTATATCAAACAGTCACTACTTTTCAAGATCTATCTATAACACAAAATGGCTTCTTTAAGGTTCACACATCTGAATTCCTCGGCCACTACTCCTGCTGGATCCTCGTCTGGTCTGAGGATGACATCACCTACTTAGTATCTTCAATGCTGGGTCTCAAATGCCTTAGTGAGGGAATACTGTCAACATGGTACCATCCTAACTCTGGAGGCCGCTCAACAAGCCCTTGAACTTAAAAACTCACCCTGGTTGTCCGGACAGCGACGAACAGTGGTCAAGAAACAGGTGGTGCCAACCACCATCTCCAACCATTTACGGTCCTTATCCCTAAAATGCAAAAACCAGTTCCTCCCATATTACAGGGAGGTGAATCAAGAGGTCACTGAAGGCCTCATTTCAATAAGACACGAGTCCTTCCTGAGGACTCCCACCAATAATTCCCGCAAGACTCGTGTGGTAGTGAACCCTCAACATAATGAGGGTGTCGCCTCTAGGAATTTTTCTCAGGTTCCTCAGACTCGAGAATTCAAGAAGAACCATCAGAGGTGAAATTCATTGAACAGGGAGCAGGTTCATACCTCTTCCCCCTCCTAAGAAGTCCATCATCCTAACTTGATGGAAAATAACGAACGGACATATACACCCATCCGTCCTAATTTCACTTCCTAGTAGACTCGTCTAGCAGTAACACACCAATACCACCAGGAAATTCTAGAAGAGTACTATAGGAAGGCACATACACCTATTTATAAATCATCAGCCAGTCACCAGGCTTATCTGACTGCATCCAGAGAAGCCCTCCAACCAAATGTGGTGACCACATGTAAATAGGCACATACATCTGCTTACACTCATCAATTCTTCCAGTAGTCTCATCTGCCTGTATTGAAGGAAGTTCATCAATAATATTTCATGGAGAAAAATCAGCAGGCACATACACCTGAAATTCATCAAGCTAACCAACAATATCATTTGGTAGCACCCGAAGATGTCAATTGGAAAGATCCAATGAAAAACAGGAGGCAAACACAACTCTCTTCCCCCACTCATGAGTACTCTAAGAATTACTAACAGGAAAAGGAGGACAGGGGCAGGAAAAAACATGTACTCCAAACATTGAATGAACGTATATTCCCGTTCTGGTAGCTGAAGTCACCAAGTACATTCTGACAATGGTGAAAGAGCATAAGAAAATCCCTACCCATATTCTGGATACTTTTCAGAATATTATAACAACTTCAGTGACATCATAGGGAAAGAAACATTAATGTATCCCTATTAGTGGAGTGACCCATCAACATGTCACCCTAGAGTAGATGCATTCCTCTTTTCCAGTCCAGGAGGGTCATGGGGCATACTTCCTCATGTCATACAAACAATTAAGTCGGGCACATACACCTAATTTAAATGGAGATGGTCAACCTAACCTGACCATTTCTCCTGAGTAGGCACATACACCTACCCATAATAACCACTTTCCTCAATAAGTTGTTTCCAAAGTGAGTAAGAAGGCATCCATAAAAAAGACCCATCCAACACATTTAAAAAATCAAGAGTTAATTTGCAATAATGCCTTGCTCAATGCTGGAGTTCTTGAAGCCCTCAGGCAAAAATCTATTACGGCTCAAGATTCTACTCTTTCATTTCCCGATTCTGGAAATAACAAAAATAATTCCAAAGGTCTTAATCAGACACTTCCTCATGAAGGATTTCTTCATGACCATTTAGTCAATCTCAAAGCATCATATTCAGATGAGAGCCATGATAACCCTCTATATGTTCAGAAGGCCAAAGAGCAAAAGGATTCATCTTTTTCTATAACCCACCATGGTGGTACTCCCCATGATGATGAATTTAGCTATGAAATCCCTCTCTGCAGTAGTAATTCGTATTTCCTGGAAAATTCTTCAATGGAAAATGTAGTAACAAGAAATCCCTCTTATCTTGAGGCACCTGAAAATGCGAATCCAGTCATGTCTGATGCCTTACCACTAGTAGGTGAAATACTATCTCAATCAGAAGATATCCCGGGGTGTATTTCATTCTCTGAACCACCCCTGGGTCATTCATCTTCTAATTTGACAAATTAAGTCTTTACCACTCTTTTTTAATCTGATGAAGCAACAAAGAAACACTAGGTTTAGTCCAATCAGGAAGAATAGTCTTCATCAAATGACAAAGAGGAAGTGTTGAATATGATAAAAAAATTGGAAAAAGGTGAGGTACTAGTCATGTTTTGGCCTTTGGATGATTCTCAGTATGATATTCCAGAAACATTGACAGAATATTGCATTAATAATATTTGTCTCAACATAAGAAAAAATCATTGTCACTTACAAGAGAAAATATTATCTTATGATGAATATGAAAATCGTGTTAAGGTAATAGGAGTGTTGCAATGCCAAATTAACTTGGCATCTCTCTCAGTTTCCCGACATCCAACGGTTGAAAAGCAGCAGAGAGCCCTTCAGTATACATGCCTTGGTGCATTAAAAAGGTTGCACCAGTTAATTACCAATGCCCCATATGGTATTCATATCAGAGGATGGGGTGTTCATTGAGCATTGCATTTCACTGTGCTCTCCAGTCAACAAAGCCTACCAAAAGTGGTCTCATGAAATGTTATTGTCCATGGCTGGCCACATCTAACTTGTTTTGGGTGTAATAAAAATATTTCTCAAGAACATGCCTCAACTAGTTCTTCCCAAAGTCAGACATATAAGGAAAAAGTTGTCAAATTACTCTTGAATCAAGCAAATGAGAATACCGAACAAGATTCTCATTTAGGGAATGTGCATCATCAGGTGACAGAGGTGTTAGAAATAATCCAAAGGTTATCTGAGACAGGGGATTTGAGTGGATGTCGGATGATGCATCTGACCAATTTTTGGGCTGAAATCTGCAAAATCATGAGATCTTTTAAGAAAGTTTTAGATGTAGAAGCTCAAGAGCCACCTCATATAGCTAGGATGGGGACTCTTTTAATCCAACCTTCAGGATCAATTGATAGGATTCGAGGAGTTGAGCTGGAAAAACATGAACATCCCCAGTCCACTGAACTGGGGACTTTTTCAAATTCTCAATCTCTTCCTCAGTGAAAGTTAGTCTTCTATCGATTAGGTAAGAAACAACAAGAGGGATGAAGATCCGAATTATCAGGAAATTCCCTCCAAATTATGGTTCATCAAGAGGTTCCTTATGGATCAACCAAAAAAAGGCAATGTCTCATAAAGGACATAGAAGAAGATAGTATCACAGAAATGCTGACAGAAGGGCTGTAATGCGTTATGCATCGATAAATGTCATCAATGTCATTGTCACTGATCCCCCAGAATGTGAGGTTCACTTAGAGGAATCGGATGAAGAAGTTCCTGTTCAAGAGGTTTTATACATAGAAACAAATGAAGAAGGTGTGTATACCCAAAATCAAAGGCTTCCTAGAATCTAGGTATGCCTTCAAATAGCCAAATCCCCCCTCTCCGAAAGGCGTCCAATAAGAGGAAAGGAAAAAGCAAGGTTACATTCCACCCTATCTCTGGAGAAGTCCAGTAAATCTTATTAGAGGAAAGGTTCTCTCATCAAGAAGAAGAAATGAAGGACTTAAGGAGGTTAAATGCAGAACTACTTCAAGGTCTTCTCCCTCCTAAGCATGCTGAAGATAATCAATCAAGGGAATTTGTTGCATCTATTGGGATAGATCAAGAATATCCCTCTTTACAAGTACACCATCACAGGTCCAATACTATGGGTAATATGTGACAGTAACCAACAATATTACCATTAGTGATAGTACCAGTCATCACACCCATCCAAACTCCAGTTATTACACCTGCATAGAATCCATCTCAACCAGATGTTTCTCAAACATTAATGACTACCATTGAGTTATTAACAGCTTGGTTGGAATCTGTGGAGGATCGAAGTGCACTATTTCAACCAGAGAATAGAGATTACCCTGAATGGGTTGATGAAATTACTCCCCCATTAAATTTTCTAAGTACCATATTCCCAAATTTTAATGGTTCGGGAGATCCATAACAACACTTAGCACATTTTATTTTTAATTGTGTTCTTATGATGGGAAACCCTCAACAAAAAGAAGCAGTTAAGCTCAGGTGTTTTGTGCAGTCATTACAAGGACCTACTTTTTTCTGGTAAACAAGTTTTCAATCTCGGACAATTACTCGGTGGGAAGATCTTCGTAAAAAATTCCATCTTCAATTTTGCTCAACATTACCAAAGACGACAGTTTTTGATATTAAAAATTTTAAGCAAAGGGAAAATGAAATAGTTTCAGATTTCATTGCTTGCTGGAAGGGGTTAACATATTCCTTAAGTTTATCAATCCCTCAAGAATAATTTCTACCAATCTGTGTGGAAAATCTGCGTGATGAATTATGCACACCATTGATCCCTATGAAATACACAGGAGGGTTTCAAGACCTTATTTCAATCACATAGTAGATATAAGACTCTCTTATACAGACTAGGGCTAAAACTTATGTAATTCCATCAATTCCAGGAAAGAGAATAGGAAAGGAAAAAGTTGCTATAGTTATACATAAACAAGCACTTGACCTACTTCCACTTCAAAACCATCATCATATCGAAGGGATCCACCTTTTGAGTGTCAACAACAATGGATGCCTCATCAATATGATCAAAGAGATCAAAGGTGGAAACCGTTTGAGGATTTGAAGAATGAAGTTTATTCTTTATAGAATGAAAAAGTTCTGGGTTACTTCATCTTGGCTCTGAAAAACAATCTGGTTTAGTTTCCAAGTCCCAAAAGGCCGAACAAGGAAGAAGATGAAGACCTCCCCAACTATTTCCCGTTTCATCATATGTTAGGGCATCCCATTCAGGAGAGTTTTGTATTCAAAGACCTCCTACAAAAGATGGTGGAATCTGGACAAGTAAAACTGAAAGGTTCTTCAGCCCAGGTAGCATGTGTTACTGTTACTGATCCAGAGGAAGAAAGCGAGTAGCACAAAGTCAAAAGTAAAAATGTGCAAAAATATTATGATTGGATGGTCAAGAAAAAAATCAACCAAAATCATGCCATTTTACAAATTAAATTGTATCAACCAATTGTGTATTCTACTATTTCTTCCACAGCACAACCCCCTTCGCCAGAAGAAAAATCCTCAAAGAAGTGGCGTAATTTGAAGAAAAAAGAGCAGTCAGAAGAAGACGAGCTCATGTCAAAGCCCAAGTTGTCTTTGAATCTAGCAGATTTTATGCCATATGCTTCAAAATTACAGGAACCGCCCCACCAAATGGCACAACCTGAACTGATTCATCAAGAAAAATCTTTATCAAATGAAGAATATATATTTGGTTCTGTTAACATGGTTCATTTAACGGATCCCTAGGCCAATGACAGTTTCGATCATGATGATCCTCAGTTCCATGTATCTAACAGAGGAATCAGAGGAAGATAAAAAGGTCTAAGATACAGGGGAATAAGTGGATATTCTAGAAGACACTATTTCAATCCTACCCCTTCCAGAAATATATTTGCAGTAGAAACTCATGGAAAATCCCTTCAGTGGGCTCAACAGGAACAAGAAAGTTCTTCTACACATGGAAGATTCGGTCCTGAAACAGTTATCTTGGAGGACCGGTTAAAGGTTAAACCTTATTCCTCTTATAAAATAGATAGACCTAGGCGGTTTAATCTACTAAAGCCAGGAGTGTTTCCAATTCCTACCCCGATACGGGATGCATCTACTGCCAAAGCTTTAACTTCCATGGAACCTACAAAACCTCATTTTCATGCTGGGAAACACAGACCTTTGGACCAAAAGTATTATGTATTGAAACATTTGGCCCATGTACCAGCCAAGTTATCAATTATGGATGCCTTGAATCTTTCAAATCATCTTTAAGAGGTACTTATTGAGGCTTTGTCATGTCCTCAAGAATTAGAAATTGAAATTGTTGCGGCTGAGGTCTACTGTATAGAAAATAATCCTGCAGAATGCCATGTAGTGATGTATTTTACAGATGAAGATGAATATGATGTTGTACATTGATATATTAGACCTTTATATCTATCTGTCAAAGTCAATGACATAGACATCTAATGAGCTTTCATTGATAATGTCTCAGGAGTCAACATCATTTCTATTTATACACATCATCGATTTGGACTCACCAAATATGATTTGTCTCCTTCTACTTTGATGTTGCAACGATATGATAAGAATGAACAAGAACCTCTGGGTGAAATGACACTCAGAATTTAGTTTAGAGACCTTGTGTCTAATTCAGATTTCATGGTTGTTCGTCAGGACACCACCTTCATCATTTTTCTTGGAAGACCTCGGTTACATCAACATGTGGTCGTACCTTCATCATACCATCAATGTCTTAAATATTGTTTCAATGGTCAAATTGGAACATTGTATGTTGAAAAGGCCCAATTCAAAACGTGTGAATCTCAATACATTAAGGCATAATTTTATCCCATGGGGGGAAAGGAAAAATCCATGGCAATGAAGGTCACTAAAATTAATGCTCCAAAAGGTTTGGAAAAGAATCCAGTAAACCCATTCATACATGTGAGTACATATTATGTGTTTCCTATTAGTCAAATTGACATGATATACCTAAATCCAAGAACTCTTATGGAAGCTTCCATAATGTAAATTACAGCAACCAAGCCAGACAACATGGGAGAAATTGTTGATTCACTAAGAAGTGATGAAATCTTAAATGGAGATGTCTTCATTTCATCCACTAAAATCCAGAAATTAGGTACTTCACCAACTAGGTCAGAAGAAGTTATAGAAATACTAGAGAAAAATAATGATGTCAATTCTCAATCCAGCATCTCCTATCAATCACCCCAGAAAGACCATTCATCATTAATAGGGTCAGAAATGGTAGTCTCTTCATCAAGATGTTCAAATTTTAACTTCTCCCCTGACCATGGAAATTATGCTTCATCATCTACTATGAAAGTAGAAATAGAAGAAGTAATGCATATTGAAGAAGAAGTGGAAGATCTCAGGGATGCTTCTCCAGCATTTGAAGAGGGTATCTCTACCATTGGGGATGAACACATAGAAGTAAATCTGGGTACAAAAGAAGATCATCTACCAACTTTAAATAGTGAATCCATGACTATTGAAGAGGTAGAAATGTATAACTCATTTATGTAGAAAAATAAAGATGTATTTTCTTGGAATTATACAGAAATTTCAGGTCTTGATCCCGATGTAGCCACTCATCATTTGGGTTTTCCAGAAGAACATTGAGGATTCAAGAAAGCTGGAAGGATAACAAACCCAACTTATTACTCCAAAATTGAAGCTGAATTTGATAATATTATCAAGGATAACATTGTTAGATAAGTTCAATATCCCAAATGGATAGATAATATTGTCCCTATGAAAAAGAAGAATGGACAAATTAGAGTTTTCATTGACTTCAGAGATCTTAATTGGCATTGTCCCAAGGATAATTTTCCAGTTCTGATCACTGAACTCTTAATTGATGCAAAATCTAGCTATGAGGCTCTTTATTTTATTGATGGTTACTCTGGGTACAATAAAATATGAATGGCCCCAGAATATGAGGAGTTTAAAGCCTTCATAGCTCCTCAAGGTGTGCTTTTCTATCGAGTAATGCCCTTTGGCCTGAAGAATGCAGGTGCAACATATCAACATTCCATGAACCATATCTTCAAACCCTTTTTAAGGAAATATATTTAACGTTATGTGGATGATTAGGTGGTTAAATCCAAACAATGTTCTAATCACTTGGCCAATCTGGAAATCAAATTCAACAGACTTCGACCACATAATTTGAAGATGAACCCCTTGAAATGTGCTTTTGGGGTAACCTTAGGAAAATTTATCAGCTTTTTTATACAATATCTTGGTATTGATGTTGACCCTGAGAAGAAAAAATCAATCCTTAGCATGTCACCTCCTATAAATTTGAAGGAATTAAGAGGACTTCAAGGACACTTCACCTATATTAGGTGTTTCATTGCCAATTTGGCAGGCATGTGTTTACCCTTCATGAGATTAATGAAGAAGGAAGTCACCTACCAGTGGACTGAAAAATGTCAAGAAGCATTCGATATCCTTATGAAATATCTCTTTATTCCACCAGTATAAATGAAACCTTTTGAAGTAAAACCACTTATAATCTATGTGATAGATTTAGAGTGATCATTGGGCGCCTTCCTTGCCCAAAAGAATGATGTTGGGAATTAAAATAGCCTTTACTATCTCAGTCGGACTATGCTTGAGGTAGAAACTTGATATTCAAGTATTGAAAAGTGATTCCTAGAATTAATCTTTGTAGTTCAAAAATCGAGACACTACTAGCAACATCATGAGGTCCAATTGGTATCACACAATAACCTTCTCAAATTTATCATTAGTTGTCCAATGCTTACAGGATGTTTGCAAAGGTGGGCAGTTATTTTGCAGTAGTTTGATATCCAGTATGTGTCTCAAAATGAAATAAAGGGCCAAGATCTAGCCAATTTCCTTACTGAACACCCATCTGTTGAAGATACATCTTTAAATATTGAACTTCCTGATGAGGTAGTCTTCTCTATTCAAGATAATCCTCAAACATGGGAAATTTACTTTGATGGTTCCTCCAAAATTCTAACAGGGAAGAAAATGGAAGATCCTAAATTCAAAAAAGTTGGGTTAGGAATCGTTCTTATTTCCCCAGAAAAGGCAGTGCTACTCTATTAATTATTTTTGTTGGAAAGTTTTACAAACAATAAAGAAGAATATTATTCTCTCATCACAGGCTTGGAATTGGTGCTTCAGGAACAGGTGAATCACTTGATGGTAAAAGGTGATTCAGATTTGGTAATCAAACAAATCAATGGAGATTATGCCATCAAAAAGAAAGATTTAATCACTTTGTGTGATTATGTCCAAGAGTTAATAGAGGAATTTCCCTCAGAACCAACATTTTCATATGTCCTATGATCGCAAAATTGCCCATGCTGAGCACTGTCTAATGTAGCCCCAACCCTGGCAGATCCAAATCAGGACAAAACAATCATCAGTATTGCCCACCGTCAAATAGTTTCACCTTATGTTCAAATCAAAATAGAGAAAATTAATGAAATTAGTCCCATTTCTGAACCATATGGTCATACTACAGGATGGATGACACCTATTAGGGAATACCTTCAAAATGGAAGACTCTCACCTGATATAGCTAGGAAAGAAAAAGTCTAGACAAGCGTGGTCAATTTTACACTTTATGATAGCCCATATCACCAAATAATTATCTAAGAGTGAGGTTTTGATGGAATTATCTTCAGATGTATTGATGTTGAAGAGACAATGGCTGTTATAAATGAAGTAAATGCAGGAGTTTGTGGTTCTCACTAGTTTGGACATAGAATTTTTGGTCAAATTAGAAGACATGGATACTTCTGACCTTCAATGAAGCAAGATTGTGTTGATTTAACTAAGAAGTTTCATTGTTTTGAAGTATGTTCCAACTTCATTCATCAACCCCTAGAGTTTCTTCATATGGCTAAATACTCTGGAAGTTTTCTATATGGGGAATATGTGTAGTAGGAACTTATCCTCCAGCTACAGATAAGAAGTTTAAGTATATTCTTACTGCTACTGACTTCTTTTCCAAATGGGCAGAGGCAATACCTCTCAAAGAAGTTAGTGATAAAATCATTATTATCTTTTTCAAGTCCAAAATCATTACCATATTTGGTGTTCCTCATACCATTTTTATAGATAATGTCGCCAATGCTTGTTCATCCGAGGTAAGAAAATTGTATCAAGAATACAATATCAGATCCAACCATTCATCTCTCTATCATGAAGCAGCAAATGTTCAAGTAGAGGCTTTCAATAAAACTCTTTTAAAAATACTTCAAAAGATGGTGGATAAATATAAGAAGTCATGGTCTGATAAATGTTTTCATGCTCTATGGGCTTATCAGACAACCACCTGCACTGCTACACGATCAACTCCATATTCATTGGTATATGGAATCGAATCATTCTTTCCTATTGAAGTCCAATTACCTTCGCTTAGAGTCTCCATTTGTGATCAGTTATCTACAGATGAACAATCTCAGAAGTGATTAGATGAATTGGAACTACTAGATGAAAAAATATTGTGCACACTTCACCATTTAGAAGTCTATCAGAATCGAATAGCACATGATTTCAATATAAAAGTACATCTTCATTCATTCATTCAAGGAGTATTGGTATTTTTCCTCAGAACCCCAATGATATTGGGAAAGAATCCTTTAAAACTTGAGACAAAGTGGGAAGGACCTTACTCAATACATAACGTCTACTCCAATGAAGCTTATTCTTTAATCTCAATTGATGGAGAACTCATTACAACTCCAACCAATGAAAGATTATTGAAGAAGTATTTTGTGTAACATAAATACACCTCATTTTCCTTATTGTAGTACATTAAACTGCATAGCCCTATCTATTGTCCAACATGACGTTAAATTGTGCATCGTCCGAGCAGCAGGACATTAAACTGCCAAGAACCCCATGTTTGTGACACATGACATTAAATTGTGATCGCCGCAAGTGAAATTGTCTTTTAAAATTTGTTTTCATGCATGCCCTGGGTATCTAAGCATTCATAATCCCCATGCAATCCTTCATGGTCGCATCTTTCATGAAACGATAGTCAGGGTTGTTGCTGCCTCTTGTTTCTCACATCGAGAATGACTCACGTGATCTTAGAGTGAGCTTCGACCATGATATTTTCTCTGGGCTGCTAACCATGTTGAAGTACCAACATATTCTTCTGGTCATTTCCCTCATGTACACCACGATCACCTAATCCCTCTCAATTGAACTACATGGACTTTGATAATTGTCTCCTAGGCCGGGTACGTAGGAAACCTCCTGAGGTTCAAGGACGAAACAACTTTCTTCATATCGATTCACCTCCATACCATAATATGTTGATCTGTGAAGCCCCTATCAACTATCTTATTCATATCGGGTCACTTTCTTCCTACATGACATTAAACTATGTATGTCCCATTGTCCTAGCTATATGATGTTAAACTATACAGTCCCCCATTGTCCTTACTGCAAGACACTAAACTGCATAGCACTGGTTCACACATATGACCTTAAACTATTTTCACTTTTGTCCTATATGATAAATAAAATGAAAAAATCCCTGATACCCTCACTCAAGAGGAATTATCATTGACATGGTCTCCAACCATGTCATGTTTCAAGAACTTCATATGGCTTGATTCTCATCCTTATGAGATACATAGTGACTCCCAAGTCTTTAATCTTAGGGCCAACTATAATTGCAATACAGTCCTCTTTATCCATCATATATACAAACCAAATCTATACAAAGGGTATTTCAAGAACTAAATATAGCTTTATTCTCATTCTTATGAGATATGTAGGAATTCTCGAGCATTCCTTGAGTCCAACCCCGAGCCTTTGGGCCTAGCCCCAAAATCCACTTTCAATACCTTGGCTTAAAAGTCCCCCGGGGAGCACATGGTGTGATATGGAACTCCCTGGTCATTATTCACATCAAGTTTATAACAAATTCACGATGTGTCTCCCTCACTATGGTCCGAGCTCAACAACCCAAAACTAATATCTTCCATTCTCTCGTCCTGCATAACGTTAAACTGTATTTCAAGAACTATGTGTGGCTTGATTCTCATCCAAATGAGATGCATAGTGACATCCAGAATCTCAATTCAGGACCCAGCCACAACATTATATAAATAATAATCATGGTCTCCATAACCCTTTTATTGACTCTTGGTCACAAAATGTCTAATTTCTGAGAGTTCTTTTGCCTGACTATGCAGCACGTTCCCTTAGGTGGCCTTGCATAATTTGTCTACATAACGGACCTTTCAGCCAAAAGATGCTACTATTTGAATATGTAGCTTATGCCCCAGTTGGGCCTGTATAATTCAACCTCCATAATGGGTTTTTCAAGTAATGTTAACTTCATTCTTAGGAGAATCATCTTTTGTTCCTATGTGTTTTAATGACGATATGTAGGGATCAATAAAAACAAAAAAAAATCCATCCTTAACATATATGTTCCATACTCCATTTCATGATATGAAAGTATTCAAGTCTATGGTTTACATTTTCCTTCTTCTCCATATGTTCAGAGCAATGTTAAATAACCCTGGACCACTTGACCATATGTCGTAAAATGTTTCTAGCTCCGGTTGCGGTCATATAATTTAAAACCACAGATACCTTTTTTTCCTACATTTGGGGCCACACCTTTGTAGAATTCACATTCCTCCAATTCTTTGACAATTATAATTTGAAATATCCTCTCCATATTCAAGTACCTTTCTCCATAAAGTAGACTCTATGCATTGGAAAATTTTAATCTCCATAAAATTTCTTCGATTTTTAGCAATGTAAAGTCAATTTTTTGAGAGTTCATTTGCTCGACTATGGATCACGTGCCCTTAGGTGGCCTTGCATAAGTTGTCTACATAATGGACCTCTCAACCAAAAAGATACTACTATTTGACTATGCAGCATATTCCAGAGTTTTCCCTGCATAATTTAGCCCCCATAATGGGTTTGTCATGTAATGGTAACTTCATTCATAGAAAAGACTTCCTCTAATGCCTTTTATCTCTTTTCCCATATCATTCCTCAGATTCAAAATTTATCAAGTCACAGTTTACATTTTCCCCATCCATACTTGAATATAGTAATATGTTTCTAAACGAATTATAAAGAATTGAGTCAATATCATCCATTCGGTCAAAGCTATTCGACCATAAATATTAGCTTTTTTATTGTCCAACATGCCTAAATTTAAACTTCCAATAACAAAAGACTTGGTACCCATTAAATTGGAAACCTATAAAGGGTACTCTGAACAAAATTCGAGTCTCAGCTCACTAAACATATATTTTGTATGATTTATACAACATTGAACAATTAAAATATGCAACGTTTATGGGGTTGTTTATATTACCCTAGTAAAAATAAAACTATGTATACTAAGCCCATTGTCTTAGGTAACAATAAGAGCAATTATCAATAAAATGAATGTATATATGATTGAATATGAATTTTTTTCATTGATGAACAAGATTAGAAGAAAATCCACAAACTGGAGTCTCTTCTCTTTTTTTTCTTCAGAAATTACACAAGACTTTCAACATGACTTCTCATATGTTTCACAGCATCCCAAGATTCATCAGCATCCACTTGAAGTTCATTTACTCAACCAAATTCACTCTATTCAGCTTGATGAAGTGCTTCTTTGGCATCTTTGATGGATTTTATACCATCCTCTTAGACTTATTCCAATGAATTATGAAGCTTGTCAAGGTCCCCAGTAATAGAATCTAGCTCTTGCTGAAGGCACAACTGGTGGAAAAACTTCTCCTGGATCTTTTGCTTCAGCTCCTTCAGCTTTGTAGCATGATCAGCCTCAGCTCAGGACACTATAGTGTGAAATTTACTGATATTGGTCAGAAATCTAGCTCTGATCAGGTATTGACAACACCTTTTCTCTTGGTCCCTCCTTTGAATGACTTATTTCACTACGACATGGATTTCATGATATCCAAAACCACCAAGTCCCAACATGATGAACAAGTATGAAAGTCTTGGGATTTTCTAAGGCAGCTCTTCAAGAGGCACCTCAGATATTATCTTGCATATATTTTTCCATGCCTTGCAACCTAAGAATTGGAGTGCCTTTTTCACCTCTAGGTCTGATTCCGCATCACTATCACGGGGAGGAACATAGTCTAGGATTATTACGCTTAAGGAAGTGCCCTGTTCTGATCCTTCTCTGACCCTGGTTGCTTCACCTTCTGCTAATATTTGGGATGAGGCTAAGGCTTCACCTCTAGATCTAGCCATTGAAGTTGATAACCCTGTTTGGTCAATTGAAAGTATGGTTAGTTTCAAAGGACAGTAAAAGTTGATTGATTGTATTGAAGGATAAGTAAACCACAAATATCATCATCTTTTACCTAATAGTAGATTAGCAACTTGTGAAGACTCCTCCCCATATTTCCTAGCTTCAACAAGATTCTCAGGATGGGTTTCAGGAGGGCCTACCATACTGAGCTCCACCTGATCCAATTTTTATGCAATAATAGGGTTGAAATCAATGTCTACACCCCTTTCAATCATTGTTGGTTCAGCAGTTTCATTAGATGGAACTGTACATTTTTTAACCAAACATGTTTAGAAGTGTAATCATGAGAAGATTAACAGGACAAATGATGAGACTCATGTCCAGTTGATTCTATAACTAGATCTCCAAAATATTCTAAATCAGGAGGTAAATTAACATGTTATAAAATTTCTTCAAAGAACATGCCATGTTTTATCATTCTATCCAATTATGTCTCAGATCCCAGGTTAGTATCACCAGTGGCAGCACTTGTCATGTCTTCTTCATGACTTTCATTTGGAAATCTCTAACCCTGGATAGCTTCTTCAAATACAGTTATGGTGTCAGCTTCGGTGGTTTCAAAATGTTCTGGTGCATGTGTTAAACCTAAAACATCACAGAATAGAAGTTAGTTGTTGTCCCATTTGAGGTTTTATGAAGTATTGTTAATTTACCAGAAGTCTCTTTTCTCCTAGAATCAGAAACAGGAGTGGTGTTGGGAATAGATGCCAGCTCATCAGCTCTCAGTATTTCTTCAGGAACAACAATTTCAGTAGGAACTTGCGGCCGTTCTACATCACCCTCCATTTTACTCTGAGGTTGGGCAGTCTTTTCCCTTAAAGGGGAAACTGAAGAATCCCCTGCAATCCTGAGAAGTTTGATCACTTTTTTTTGTAAGTTAAGATTTATGACAACCAGAAAGACTTACCACTACTGATAAAGCATTTGACTGGGGTCTTATTTCTTTGATGCCCTTTCTTCTTGGCCTTTTTGGGTGGACTGGCATCATCCTCTCTGAAAATAGGTATCAGAGACAATAATTCCCTTTCTAACACCTCATCCATGACTTGTTGGCCTGAAGATACCTCGCTTTGCTCCCGAAGAGATTCAGTGGCTCCAAGAGTGGTGCCACCAGGGCTATAATGCGATGAAGGGATATTAGTGGTTCATTCCTTTTCAAACTACAGGATGAAGAAGATTATTTCCTTGAATTACAAATCTTTGAATAAATTCAAATTGCAAAGAAAATAGAATTATGAGAAAAAAGGAAACGTACATCTTTAGGAGCCACGTAATCACGCCACTCTTTGTCTAATAAAGGACCAATCCCCTCATTGGTACCACGGTCCATCATTTCCGTCACTCGCTTGGTGACAGGAACTGACCCATCAGTGGCATATATGAACATTTCCAGCTCTTTGATGTAATCCCTCACTTCATTGGGGTTGTCCTCAAAGCGGATGTCCGAGGAAGCTTGGAGATTCCCCACTCCAGGGATATGCAGCCCTTTGCATAATTCCATCCTGGTGGTTTCAGCATCACAGTATTAACTCCTCCATGTTCAGACAACCTCTGGTCGTAAATATTCATAATGTGCACCAGAAGGCCCCGAGGAGGGTCCTGAAATCTGGGACTTCAACTTCTTCCCAGCTCCTGCTGTCACATATAAAGGATATGAAAATGAAACTTGTTGCTATTTGAAATAATGGAGAATAAATTAAATCATTGATGTAACTCACCAAGAGTAGATGGATTAGTTCTCTTGACTCTGGCAGGTGGATTATATCTGGCATGATGCCGCTTTGATGCATTTTGAGCCTCATCATCCTCATCCTGAGAATTCGGTGAATCCACTCCGGGTGAGGAATCTGGTGAATTAGCTCCGAGTGTGGAAGAGTCACCTTCCAAATGAAAAGATGCGTTCCTAGTGGTTCTCCTCTTTATCCCCACCTGAGGGACCGGCAGATTCAGTACCCTTTTAGGGAATGATGCTACCCAGCTTTCGGCATACCATGTAGTCAATCGAATTGCTACTCCAACAACTGGTAGATCAAATACCCCCCCAGTCTTCTCCATAGATGTTAGAAACTATAGGTGACGAGCAACCATTAGATACTACTCTATCCTGACATGCACCAGAGGGGATACAGTAATTTACTACAGATATTTGAATTGACGTGCGATTTTGTATAGAGCATATGTCTCGCATATAATTTCTCCATCAATCCTCATGGCCAGTGTACCATCTCTACATGCCAGCATAAACACCCTTAACTCTAGGATGGTTGTTCCATCATCAACAAATCGCCCTGTTGGTGGATTTTCATAAGGAAATAAGTTAAACTCTTTGAATATTATCAGCCTTATTTTGATATCATAAGTGTTTAGGGATAAGGGAGAAATTCCAAAAAAGGCCTGAATAGACGGCCAAAAAGAACTTCCAAGAACCTGTACCCCACTTTGTACAGCATATGTCCCGAAGTGGGTGGCGATCCATCCCCATAAAACATAGAATGGTCCCACTATTATTAGAGGATACTTACCCATATAAACATGAAGTAAGATCCTATGAATATTTTCCAAAACTAGGGTGGCCATCCCAACCATCTTCCATTCAGCCAGCTTGGCTGCAACCACAAAGGTCCCCAGACTCACACCTCCTTTCGAATCCCAAACTGGTAAAAGGTAAAAACTGAGCAACAAGGCTAAAATCCCTACCAGATGGGTTTTTGCTGGAATTTTCTGGTTCACTTCATATCCCCACTTATCAAACTCTCCTGCTTCCAGAGTTAGCCAAAATGTTCCTGGAGCACCCCTCTTTTCTACTCTAGGGAAACTAGTAGGTTGAGTGCAGGAAGGTCCCTTCTGTCTCTTCTTAATCAGAAACATGTCCATACACTCCTCTGTATGGATATATTTTCTAGAGTGGGTTTTTGTGGTGGTAGTATTCTTAAGCTTGTAGAGAATTTTCATTAATTCTCGAGCCAAGGCCGGAGAATTCTCTGAATCATTCTAGGTCACCTTGGGGGGATGAATTCATCACACATATCTCCCAAAATTAGATCCCCTGAAATAGTGTAGATGTCCCATAAACTGATGCCTACTTCTCCATGAGTCAGATTAAAGTAATTTGTTTTCGGGCTCCAACGACTGATTAACTCCGACACAAAATTTTCATTCCTTTAGACATACATCTGCCCAGCCCAGACAACTTCATATATTGCAGCTCCCTTCAGATCATTGATAAACTCTGCATAGTTTTGTCGTATCCAATATGCCCACATCCATGTCGGTTTCACACCTACTCTAGGATAGAAATACCAACTCTTCTTCCATCCCTTAGATTAGTCCAACTAAGAATTTCTAAAAATTGAGGGATAACAATGCTACTCCAGCTCAGGCATGTGAGGATTCAGATCTGGAACACATCGGATATGATGCATTATGTATGTATTATCCATTATCCTAGAATTGAGAAATGATTTTTCAACATAGATATTTTCCTATGAGAAGTTGGTGTAGGTATGAAACCAGAAATGAGAGATATAATTCTTTACCTCTAGAACGTTGACTACTTGCAGATGACCATGGCCATCAAAAGGCAAGTAGATGCTCTATCGGAAATCAGCATGATATTTCTTCAAGTACTTATCAAAATCCAAGAGAGTGTGGTCAAAAATAACATAATAGTCATGGTTGACGACGTTCATCATGTCATCAATTCTCTTGCTGGCCAACTCATCAACTGATCCAATTCTTCTAGGAGCCATTCAATCTACATAATTATCAAACAATCAACTTTTTTAGTAAGTTTGTTTTGTGAGATTTTGATTAATAAAATCCAAAAAATGAAAAGTCATTAAGGCATGAACGTCCCAACTTGGAATGCAAGTCAAACCAATCGTGCAAGTTTTTTTGCCCTAGTCTTGGTAAGCAAGTCAAATACCTTCTGCAAAAGTGTGACACAGTCCAGAAGGGTGATTCAATGAAGTCAGAAGCACCTTGTGCTATGAGAGCTGAAGTTATTGAAATCCGAATGAGTTTTTGTGAAAGTGAGCATATATATATAGGATATCTAGACCACCTGCGCAACATACCTGTGCACCCCAGCATTTGGGCATTGAACTTGCACGCTACAGACCCTTGATTTCTCCGAATTTACCTCAGAGCCAGATCCTCTTTCTTTTTCAGATCCAACTTTGAGGGGGGACTTTTGTTGAGGCTCCTTTCCATCACGGGGTTGAAAGAATGGAAAAGGGAAATACCTTAAGCACAAAGATGGTCACCCTTTGAAGAACATCAAAAAAATTGACAAAGGCATGAACTAGGAACCCCTTTTGGAGTTAGTCGCGCAGCTCACTTGCGCGCCCTATTTGAAATTGCACCCAAGGTGAAAGGTGGCCTATAAATAGCCCTTGTGGGCCTCCCATTTCGAGGATGATTTTTTCTAGAAGTAAAATTCAAGCTCTGGTCACCCAAGTCTTAAACTCTACCGTTCCAAAAGATTCTAAGGTAACTGTGTACCTAGAATGGAAGACCTGAAGGAGTAGAATAAGGCCTAAGTGTTTAGAATTCATCAACACTTGTGCGACTAAGTGTCCAGACCTCCATAAAAATGGAAACACTTGCGCTCCACCCTACCCTTTAGATGAAACTTGCATGCCGCCCTTTTGGAAACATCTTAGGATAATACTAAAGGCTTGAGTTAAGTCTCACACAAGTATTACCCTATAGATACTTCGTCGCCTAGGTGAACCCATGCCGCGCAAGTACACTTACGTGGCCAAGACATTCATGACAACATCATTTGTGTGCCTCTCTCCCATTCACCTATCTTCTTTAAGAGATTATCCCTCGAACCCCTTTTCAAAGCCATTTATAGCATGATTCCTTTGTTGGCTTCCATATCTAAAAGGAATTCTGGGATAACCTCTCTCAAAACCTCATGATTTAAACTACAGTTAGAGGTTTCCTCCATAAAAACTCATCATTTAAGATGATAAGATCCTTATTTTGGGCGTCCTCTTCAAGAGTAAGCACCAAGTTCCCTCAACCTTGGCCTCCTTCTCAAGAGTAAGCCATAGTCATAATTTCCATTAACTCGGGCCTCCTTCATAGGAGTAATCCCCAGTCATAATTTCCTTTAACTTGGGCCTCCTTCTCAAGAGTAATTCCGAGTCATAATTTCCTTTAACCTGGGCCTCTTTATCAGGAGTAATCCCTAGTCATAATTTCATCTAATCTGGGCCTCCTTCTCAGGAGTAAGCCCTAGTCATAATTTCCTTTAACTTGGGCCTCCTTCCCAGGATTAAGCCCCAGTCATAATTTCCTTTAACTTGGTCCTCCTTCTCCAGAGTAATCCCCAGTCATAATTACATTTAACCTGGGCCTCCTTCTTAGGAGTAATCCCTAGTCACAATTTCCCTTAACCTAGGTATCCTTCCCATAAGTAATCCCCAATCATAATTTCCTTTAACATTGGGCCTCCTTCTCAGGAGTAATCCCCATTCATAGTTTCCTTTAACCTCGGGCCACCTTCTTAGGAGTAATCCCTAGTCATAATTTCCTTTAACATTGGGACTCTTTACCAGGAGTAAACCCCAGACATAATTTCCTTTAACATGGGGCCTCCTTCTCACGAGTAAGCTCCAAGTTATAAGTCCCCTTTTAATTTGGTCATCCTTCTCAAGAGTATGTCCCAATCTTAATTTCTTTTGATTTGGTCCTCCTACTCAGGAATAAGCCCCAATCATAAGTCCCTTTTAATTTGGGCCTCCTTCTCAGAAGTAATCTCTGGGTTAAAACTCCAAATCCACATAAAGTACAAATAGCTTTATAGACCCTGCTCCTGGGCTTCTTTCCTAAAGTAAGTCATGTTCTTCATCTACTTGGGCAATCATACATACGTAAGCCCCACATCATTTCTTGTGATTGTATCTTTCATGGAACAATCATCAGGTTTTCTAATACCTCTTGTTTCTCACACTGAGCATGACTCACATGAGCTTAAGGTGTAAAAGTAATCATGACATCTCTTTTTGGGTCATTAACCATGCATAAGCCCCATATTTCTTCACCCAAACTGCATGGACTTTAATTTTTTCCTTAAAAGTAAAAAACATAGGAAGCCTTTCCAAGGTTAAATCCAATCATTCATTGATTCTTTTCCATACCATATGACATTAAACTATATATTTATTATCAAACTACGTGGGTTCTGATTCCTTTTTAACAATGATACGTAGGTAGCCCATCTGCGGGTACAATCCAAACTCTGAAACAATCCATGTCCTTCTGAATGACAATAAACTTCAAGTACTTCCCTGATTGGCTTTAAAATCAGTATGGTAATCATAATGACCAAGATATTTCTATATAATGTATTGAAGGATACCATTGACTACGAATCTATAATACATACGGATGATTCTCCATCGATGAAGAACCTCAAATACATATGAAGGATTCTCTAAATCCCATACATATTAATAATCAATTTCCAAATAAAGGTAAAATCGTTTTTATACTTGGTGAATTAATAAGGATTCATGAACATAACAGAAATCTATAAGAGAGTCATGGAGTATGCAATAATTCCCCCCAAAAAGGTGTGATGAGCCTGACCACCCATCCTCTCGAACAATGCAAATTCTTAAGCCTCATCGATCAATAACTAATGAGCACCTACCTTTGGAAAGATGGTCCAAATGGATATAGAATCATTGGGTGTTTCCAGTTCTATGAATAAACCCATTAGGAACCAATTGGAAAGTTTGAACCTTAAGAAAACAAGGTCATCCCCATTTCTACAAGAAACAAGCATATACTAACAATTTATTTTACAGGAAAATTAATTTTGGTATATTATGTATTATTTTTCCTACAAACTAATAATTACTCTAATGTTAAATTATTATTCATAAAATCAACATATATTGATATTATTGAATCATCATAGTCTTATTTCATTGATAATAAATTCCAATTTACAATAAATACATTTTTATTGATAAAATGAATTAATAAAAACTAATCTTTCAAAAGTAATAAAAAATCATGACATATAATTAAAGATAAATATTTTATTACATGTTCATATAATCCTAATTTAAATTTAAATAACCCATTATTATCTACACATAAGTACTAAGAATAATATAATATCTCATTGTAGTTTTAGGTGGTGAATATTCTAGAATAGATCCTGTGTCAATCTCTACAAGTATGAAATCCTCATGTATAATCTTTTCTAAACTGAAATTATGTGAAGTTGTCTTGGGATTGGTATAATGAAAAACCTTATGGAGATACCTCCCATCTGAGATTATAAAAATTGGCTTAATAAGGATGTCATCCTCTTATAGGTTCTATTTAATCTTACTTTATTTTTTATTTCTGTGATATGGTTACATAAATTTATAATAGATAATTTAACAGTTACATTATAAGAGTTATATTTAATATTAAAAATATATCATGTATTTTTTTCAGTTTTGTATAGTTTTTGAAACATTATATTTAATTTATAATTTATTAAAGGGAATATACAATGAAATATCATGTTGTTAATTTATCCCTCTTCAATATATTACGTTCTTATAATTCAAATTATTACATACTAACAAAATTTAACCTAGGGTATCTATAAAATGACATGTGATTTAATTTTCTAATGAGGTATAAATCAAATATATTGATATAATCAAAATTCAATGATTATGTTCCCCGAATGGCCCGAATTCCTTCATTTTTATTGATTTTTTGATAACCCCCTTTCAAGGGACAAGGGGGAACCCTTACAAGGCTCGTAGTCTTAGAGATTACTTGGCATGTAGGCTTAGGAGATTACATGACCCGAAGGTCTTAGGGAATTAAACCAGACTATCTATAAGGAACTGCCCCTCCCCAGCATCTGCATCACGATAGTAGCTCTCCGCCTTCCTATGGCCGTCTGGCTAGGCTTATCGTGCAATCGCATGCTAGTCCCAAAGGCATAGCCATACCCTCCCATTCTGACAACTCCATTTGGCTCTGCTCTAGTGAGTGCACCTGCTCTGAATCCTCTTTTGGGGTTGCTTTTTTTATTGTGTCTGGGGAAACTGCATGTGGCCCTAAGGCCTTAAAGTGTCCCGAAGGCCTTAAAGGTGGCCCAAAATCCCTACTGACCTGAAGGCCCGGGTGGCCCAAAATCCTTAAGGTCTCCAAGTCTAAATTAGTGGCCCAAGGTGAATAGTTCTAGCTATTATAGTGACGATCAGTACCTACTACAGTAACTGCTATAGTGTCTGCTGCAGTACCCGCACAGTGTACAGCTTCGCTATAGTACTTGTACAGTGTACAGTTCTCCTACAGTACCTATTATGTTACTCTTAGAGTTTATATTCCTACATGTAGTGATATATTTTCTAAAATTTATTTGAGATGATGAAATGTGATTCAAAATTTTTATAATTGATACACCACACACACTTAATGGGTATATTGTTGAGAAAATCACTATTTTGTTCCTTTCACTGATTATTAATGGAATTCCTTCTAGTTCCTACAATCTCTAATACTCGTCGTGTTTTACATGAGTGATGAATAGTGGACATCATTGGGGGATTTACATAACCAAATAAAAAGAGGATTCAACCATAAAACCACATACCTTTTTTCATCATCATGAAAGCCTATAATTACATTAATTCAACCTACATAAATATTAATATAAGATATGTTACATTATGTTGTTTTATATTATACTTATAAAACTATTCCATAATGAAACAAGAAAAAAAATCCACCACAGTTTTTCATAAAGATCATATGTCCAACCAATGAATATCCCAATGGAGTGTCTGTACAAGAGTGTAGTTTTATTCCCATTAATTATGCATAATATTAAAATTATAACAATTATAATAAATCATTTTTAGGGTGATTACCCATGGTTTTATCTATAAATCACATTTATCCACTTTATATATAATAAAATGGATTTATTATAATGAAAAAACACCCACTTAAAACATTTCAAATATTTTACTAAATGTTTCTATATGTAGAATTATGTCTAGGGGTTTTCACAAAGGTTCTATAAATCTAACACCAAAAGTAACTACACTATACTCTAAATAATATATATAACTTCCATTTGATACCAACTATGGTGAAATAGACTAAACAAGAATTTATTATACACCATTTAACTAATTAAAACATTAAATTTCATAATAAACTAAAGATCATGGAGTCTAATGGTTTTGTGTATTTAGAAACTGGATCCATAACTATATTTATTTACAGATAATATGGACATTTCACTAAATTTCATTATAATATATCTTATTCTAAACATATCCCATGTTAAACTCATCATTGTTTATGAGGAATAAAAGACATAAGAAATGGGTTTTCTCAAACACCCGGTAAGGGAAAAGTAAACATATAAGAATGTTACCTAGGATGAGATAATAATCATGTGATAAAACATACGTAATAGAGAAATATCATAAAAAATATGTAGTCAAAAAATATTTATATGGAAAGAAAATAGAATAAATAGTCCAACATGATCAAACTTGTATGATGGTGTAAATACTTGATAAAACGTGGGTCCTAAATCATGATCTAGGGATCATAGTATAGTTATATATCCAAGAAGTGTAGAAACAATATTATAATATTAGAAAACAATATGTATCATACATAAAAAAATATTTAAAATTTTGTTTTATGCAAAAAAACATGTTTACCATATTTTATTTGGAACCATAATCACTTTCATATAGGAGATCAATCATCACAACATGTATCTAATTTTGGATTGAGAATCACTTCCCATTTCACCATTATATCAAGAGACGTAAGCCTTACTCAATGAGTTTATCATTAAATTTCAAAATGTATCACATAAATTACAACATAAACCAGATAAATTAATACCAAATTCAATCATACAGAATAGGATAATCATAACATAATTTTGAAGTTGATCTAAAAATCCAAAACATGAAAAATAGACCCCTTTTGAGATAGAGAGGAAAACAAAAGCCAGAATATATAAGAGTGTAACCATGATTATCAATAATAAGGAATTAATTAAGATCACATAAATAGATACGTAAATAGATTTATAAATATTACTAAAGAACATTGGTGTCATGTAACAAATTAGTTTTGAAATAATTATCCATTAAAGAGAGGTAAACACTTATAAGGATGATAATTATTCAAAACATATTATATTTTTATAGAAAAAATAATAATTCATGGAAGGGGATTTTAATTAAGAATTATTTTACCTAAATAGATAAAAGATGAAATAATATAAAAAAGGATATTATATAATATAAGTAACATTGAAGGATTATGTTAAATAGAAACTTCAAAATGTAGAGAAAAAAAATTTAGTTATCGATGTCCCTTATAATAGAAGGAATGTTTGAATCAAATGAATATGAGATGATGTTAAAAAATGATACTTAAAATCTCATGAAATATAATATGATTACACCACATGAAATTAATAGGGAAATGAATAAATAATTTCAAATAAAATAAGGTGAATAATAATAGTATGTCTCAAGGTATTGAAAACCAATACATATAGCCCTTATGGAAATGGTACCACAAGAAAAAAACAACATAAGAGGTTCACCATGAAATAGAAATTAAAATTTCATTAAATGATATATATTAATTATACATGAAGGAATTAGAGAGCTGAAGACACCATATAAGAGAAGTAATGATGTTTAATATCAAACATCTCTCATGGATTTGAAAATCAGACCAAGAAGCCCTTACCATTCATCTTGTACTCTAGGAGTGGGATCCAAACTCATGTGTAATAGAAATTACTATATTTATAACTAAATATAGAAACATATTCATACATAAGAATGATTGTAATTTTAATTTATAATATTTATCGATAATATATTTGTTTTTTATAAAATATTTTCCCGCATCAGGTGTCCGTAGTTATGATATTTTGTAATCGTTTCGTATGAGTGGTATCAATATTCATTCTTATTCAGAATTAAATCATTAAAATTTATTTAAATTCACTATAATTGTATAATTTTTATGATTTTATGATTTTAAATTTTATTATATGAGTGTCTTATTCATTATCAATGAAGATAATATCAATAATGAATATACTTCAATCATTTCCTTAACCAACAAAAATATATTTTCTGAATTATTGTGTTAAATATTGATGTATCATTTTAGGAACTAAAAAAAAATATTTATATATTTATATCATATTATAACTTTGATTTAATTTTCCTAGTCATCCATGAAATAATTATAAAAAATTTCTAAAAAAGGAGATCAAACTGACCTAAACATGAACATACCTAAATTAATAGATGATTATGAGGTGATTTAGTTGAAATATCATTATAATAGTAGAATAACAATTTCATATATATTTAATCATAGTGATATATCAGAATTGGAATAAAATAGTTGAAAAAGTTAATGGTATGAAAAAAATTATATTGTATGAATAAATTGTTTTTTATCTTATTGTTATTGTTTAAGATATTTAATTTCATACTGATTGTAAATGAAAATAAAATATATTTACACCTAGAAGTGGTATTCCACACATATTCATGCTTCATGTTTTATTTTTTATTATTAGAAAAGTGAAGGGTGGTAAATTATTTAACCATAATTATAATAACATATAAGTATACTAGTTACAATGTTGTTGTATGTTTTTGATAAAGAATATGAATTTAAGAAAGAATAAGTTCACATAAAAATAGGAAATAGAATGGGGTAGTTAGAAATATACAAATTACTATATTTATTCTCTTTTTTTGATAAGGGAGATAAAAATTTTAGGAATGGAATTATGAGAATACCATAATCACAATATGGTGGATATGAATTTTTATGAGATGGTTGAATTATGAATTGGATTATTTTAGGGGGTTTTAGCATATAAAGAGATGAGAAAAGATAATGCCTTTATAAGTGAAATGTAAGGTTTTTTTAAATACCCATAAATATTTAGTTATGAGAAATCACTCTCAAAGAAATTGGTTTAAAAATTAAGAAATAACGGTGACCATAAGTGATAAGTTAACTAAATGACTCATTTGCAGATATGTTTTAAACTTGTTTGAGGTCATTTACTATTAGATATTTTACCTTTACCATTACAATTGTTACCATGGTAACAAGTATTTACTTTTTTAAAGATTCATTTATGATTTAAAAAAAATTATTATTATATATTTTTAAACCACTGAATCAAAAATTTAAATCCATTTAATATGAATCAAAATATAAATGTTCTAAAAATTAATTTCTAAATAATTAATATTTAGTTTATTATTAAAAAATTATTGGGAAAAATACTACATAATTTATAAAACATTATATATATGATTTTAATGTAGGTGAAATATTTTTAAATTTACAACTAACATAGAAACATAATATTTCTTCTAGAAATTGCTTCTTAAAATTAAAAAAACCCATTCATAAAAACTAAAAATTCCATAAAATCCATGATCTTTTTAAGAATAATATAATTCAATGTTCACTAAAAAATAAATTTTTTTAAAGAAAAATATCAATAATTCATCACAATGGAAGAAGTTTATGAGATTTAAAAATAAGATAACATTGAGACATAAATATACCATCTCTTCAAAATTATTTTTCATATTTTGATGTTTCTTATCTATTGGCGCATTCCCTAAATCTATCTCATGTTTATGATGTGTTTATTATATTTCTTTCAAAGTATTATATACTTGATTCATTACATTAATTGAACTCATATATTTTACCACTAGGGAATAATATTTATTTTAATAGAAAACCAATGGATATTCTAGATTGAATAAAGAATGTTTTTGGGAATAAGATCACACACCTGGACAATATATTGTGGGAAAACCATAAATTTGGGGATGTTTTCTTGGAGACTTAGTATGTGATTTGAAAATAGTGTCTTTATTTGTGTCTATTATAGAAAGGTAATTTATTAAGTGAAATTATTATACGGTTGAAAATATAATAATATTTGATTTATATTATATATTTATATTTATTACATTTAAAGTGTTTTATAGCTTGGTGTATAGGTAACATTGAGTTTAAATGAATTCTGATATACTATTGAAATATTAGTATTATGTATGAAAATTATTTCATAGATGCTTGATTAATGAGGGTGAATAAAACTAACTAAATTGTGAAAATAATTTTTAAAATTTTTCCATAATCAAATAATATTTATTAATAATTAATAAAAATCACTCTATTTGAAATGTTAAAAATAATATAGTCTATTATTTATTAACAAATATTTTATATTTATATAAATTATACATCATGATTAATAATAAAATAGTATATTGATGAAATATATTTTCATTGGATAAAAAAATTATCATTAATTCATAAAATTATTTTCAATTGGTTAAATGTGAAGAAAATTTTATTTTCAGATAAAAATATAGAAGTTTTTTTAAAAAAAATCAATATATTTGTTCTAAATAAATTTAACTAACAACTATTGATAAATTATTTTAATGATTTTTTTAATAATATCTTCAAAAAACATATTACTATTCATCTAATTATTTTTTGTATACATGGAATTGGAATGAAATCATATTTATGCTTAAAAATATATATTCTCTAAAAGTGTACTGCATGATTTTTCCCAAACATTAGAAATATTTTCCTATAATTCATGTAATTGAATCATATAAAATGAATTTCAAATTTTTAATAAACATAAATAATATCATGTAGTATGGTAATGATTTTTTTTCGTAATTAATTTTTTCCATGGTAAATGTATTGTTACCATAGTAAGGATTAAAAGGGTTAAAAGTGTGGTTGACCAAAGTGATAAGGTTTAAAATATCAAAAAAGATGTTTTAATTTAGTTGTATTATTTAATTTTGAACATAATGTTTTTATATTCTATTAAAAATGAATTTTGAGACACTTTACTTTGCTATAATATATATTATAAAATAAAATATCATGTATTTAAAAAATTTCCAATTACCTCACTTATAAAAGGGAACCTCCTCTTCACACATATGCCCAAACTTTTTTCACTTTATATTGACCAATTGATAGCCAAATAAACTCCCAAACATCATCCCCATGACCTATAGGTTGGTACCCCCATAAAATATAAAACTACAAGTCTTATGATTTAATACAAAGTTGGTTTTCCAAAGAAGAGGTAGAACCCAAAAATGAGTTATTATATATTTATTTATTCTTATATCACCTATATGACTATCATTACCATTCTTGAATAAAGAAATAATTATATTAAATATGATAAAAAAATTCTTATTTTTTACACCAATTTTCGTTCTTCTTTTCCATATCATGGTAAATAAAAACATCACCCATTTATAAATGTGGGGTATCACCTTTATAAAGTAATGCATTTCATTTTTCATAACTATATATAATAGATTGTTACACACACACAGAAATATATATATATATATATATATAATATTGTATTTATGATATAATAAATATTCTTGAGAATTTAATTATTTTTTATTTTTAGTTTGTTAATATCATTGAACAAAGGAAGCATTACTCATTCTTATGTGTGAACTACCATCTCTATGAAGTGATGTATTTTATTTTTAATCACCACACTATATGGATTATTATAAAATTTATAACATTAATATATAATATATTTATAAAATTATATAGATTTTTTAGATGATGAAACCATGGCCAAGATTAAAGGATTGGAACTAGTGAATCGAAATATATATGGAAGGAAGACCCTTTTCACACAACTATTTATTTTAAAGAAAAATTATTAATAAAATTGTAATTAAAGATTATATATAATTATATATAGTTATATTTATAATAATATGGTTCTATAATATATTTATAATAAATATATATTTATTATACATAATTTTTTAACCCATATTAATTAAGATAAGACATTAGGTATGTGATCATGTTACAATCTCATTTCATTTTATGATTGAATGTATTAAATTTACATTAGAGGTATTATATGATCCTTATCTTTTGAAACACATATTTTTTATTATATATTAGTTATTTAATTAATTTTTATATTTTAGGTACAATTTACTCTCTTTTTTACATAAATTAATTGAGAAAATGATTTATAAAAAATTATTCATTATTTCCTCTTTGTTGGTCATGTATCTTTATCCTTTAAGAACACAAGAATTAAAATTTTTAATGGATTTTTTTAAAAATAGTTAAATTTTATAGAAATGTTATTCTTGATACCTATGACATTAACAAAAGTGATTAAAAGTAATATTCTAGAATATTTTTATAACTCTCATTCAACTAGTTTACAAAATTAGGAAATAACAATTTTATTATAAATTATATAGCATGATCAAATTTTCACATCATCATTTATTTTGTTAACCCTATAACTTTAATTACATGTTTCCAAGTTTATTTATAGAAATATAAATTTTCATTATTCTATAAATTTTATAATATAAAATTCTCTAAAAAAATGATGGTTTCTCACGTTTTCAAAATATATTTTGTACATTTCTATAAAAGAGAATTTTCAAATATTTCTGCATAATTTGAGGATTATTTTACATAACTGGGGATATAATCTAATTGAACTATCCAAATTCTTTCTCATGATTATGTTTTTTATGGATGATTCTATGAAACTAGTTATTTTTCCGTGGGTAAATTGTGATATAGTGAAATCTTAAGGAATTCCATCTCTATTCTACAAGTAATACTTTGATGAATATTATTTTTATCTTATGGTAGACTTACATATGGGTTTACTTATGTGATGGGTGGTCCTATAATTATATATACCACTAATGTATTTGGTAAAGAATTATTTCTAATAAGATTATATGTTACAGAATTGAGAGTGAACCTAGCTCAAAAAGGGGCATTGTTCACTATGATAGTCTTGTCAGTGATCCATTAATAGGGAAATAATGGTGATGGGGAGGAAACAATTCCCATATAGGAATCCATCCAACATGATAGCCTTGGTAGTGATCTTTGTCTAAGGAAATTAGTTACTATGATTATGCATATTACAAAAAATGGCTTATTATTATGATATGTTCTCCAGTATCATGATGGATTGTTGATGATTCAATAGTTTTATGAGTTATGTCATTTTTTATGAAAAATCCTTATGAAATAACTTGTGACTAATTATAATAGATATATTGGGTGTGAATTTAATAAATTATGACCATGTTATTATACCCTAATAATTATTTTATAATAACTTATGATAATTGTTTTGAAAACAATTTATATTTCAAATAAACATTTTATAAGTTATTATATATATATATATATTTATAACCATATATTTGACATTTTCGAACATGAGTAACATTTTCTCTAAAATAGTTTTTAATAAATTATAAATTTATATTATTAAAATTTTTCTTATCACATTAAAAAATTTCAAATTATAAAATGTATTTTATATTTTGAATCATTATATCTAAATATTGAAATAACATCTGTTTTATTTTTAGGCGTAAAATATAAATCATCATTGGTAAATACCATTTACCGTAGTAATATCTAACATCATAAAAGTTAAAAACAATAATGGTAAAATGTTCAAAAAATGTTTAAATAATGGATATGAATGGGTGTATGAGGGTTTTTTCAACCTTATCTATTCACTACTCCATTAATTATCAATTTTTGAGAGACATTCTGTGAGAGTGACTTGTCATTTTTAACCCTCACAACAAAAATACATATTTCAGCCCAAAAATATTCCAATCCATATCCAAGAAATTATTAAACACCTTAAACGGATTCATATATCCTAGAAGGAAAATCCCTAAAAGTATTTTAACCCTTTCCATAGAGATAATACATGTAGTGTGGTGTAAATTTCTTCATTCTCTATTAACATTTCTATTTATTCATGTGTACTTCATATTCATTAAAATAATTTAAACCATCATAAAATTACAATATAATTATATTTAGTATATTTTTATTTTATTATAATTATGGTAATATAATTAACAATGATTTATATTTGTATTATGAAAATACAAACCTCAATTAATGTATTGTGCAGATTATTGCCTCTACGATGTAATATGTTTCATTTTCTAGAATCAACATAGAAAGATGGTCCAAATATGAAATTTAATATATGATAACTATATTTATGAAATATTATATATAATAAAATTATAAAAAATATTACTCTTTTTCCATGTTCTTTGGAAAACCAAATCATCATCCATATATACGCATGGGCAATTTCCATAATGGAACAATCAATTTTTGTTTTTATTTTCATTACAAACCTTCATAGATGGTCATAAAAATGTGTTTAAATGATAAAAATAATGTTTATTAAATCATTTATTCTTATTATGACAAGTTTTTTAACATATTAATGATATGAGAAATAAATATTTATCATAATTTCAATCATTCAATACGAGCATATAATGAAAAAACGATTTCTTCATTCTATGTAATATCTTTATATGAAATATATTAGTCTAATAAATGTTTTTAATTATAAAATTTAACACTAAATAACTATAAATAATATTATTATGCTTATGTTATAATGTTATGACAACTAAATCACATCATAAATATCCATTAATAATAGTATATTAATGTTTATATTTATTTAACCATGTTCATGAACAATGAGAAGAATTTATAAAAAAGGTTACTATGGGAACATAATTTTTTGTACAATATTATATTAATATGTAAATAATTTTTTGTAAGGTATATATTATCATTTACTTCTTAATTAAGAAATCACCCTTTCTTGGTTAAGAATGGTTGATATTGATATCATCTTCAATGAAAATGAATTATAAACTAATTAAAGGATGTTGAAATGTCATAAATGATTCTAATTAATGAATTAAAGTAACATTAATTATTTTTGAATGGGGAAATTTTGGATATTAATGAAAAAATACACTATTCTAACAAAACTAGTACAAAATAATCTACATTACTTGCACCTGAAATTGAAAATCAACAAAAACTGTATTTATATATATATATACTTATGTGTGTATAAGTTTATTATAAATGGTGATTATAAATGGTTATAGGTATGAATATGGTTTTTTGTTTGTATTTAATAAACCTATTTTAAATATTGTAGATGTTTGGGGAAAGTGTCAAATGAATTAAGATCACAATAAGGGTTCTCATTTCAAATTCATTTTTTGAGACATATTTCATGTTATGCATATAATTTCCTTTTTATGGTGTACCTACAACATTACTAAGATATTATATCATGATATTTATTTTATTAATAGAAATTAGAGTTCAATTTAATCCTCTCTCTTTGAAGAGGTTTTGATTTAAATTCCCCTAATGTTTTAAGGGTTTTGTTAACTCAATTCACATTCAATGATTTATAATTGATATTCTTGAAATTATTTTATATATGTTAGAAGATTATATGATATGATTTTATTATATAGTATTTTTCCTTTACCTTAAATGGATTTAATTTCTTACCACTTAAACTTCATTTCACATGATTCTTACTGGATAAATTATTTTGTTTAGAAGAGATTGTTTTTGTAACTGAAACATATTTGGTGGATTTTTAAGGCTTTACATTGAAATTTTTAATTTTATGTCATATATAATATTCATTTTATATATTCATTTTATATTCTATTTTTTAATATACTTATGAAAAATATTTTTAATACAAATCTCTTTCCATTAATTAATTCATTTTACATGAAATTTATATATGATTTGAGTAGATTGAATACTCCTTAAGTTATGATTTCTCTTCAATATACATTTTAAATCATCTTGAAATTGATACTAAATCATAATTTGAAACCTAATTATATATTAGTTAATTAACCCTTTATATTGGACCACTATGATTTTTTAATTTAGTTTGGATAACTATGCCACTAAGTTATTTTTTCATGTGATTATATTTGTCTTATTTTTATAGGATGTTCCAAATGGTATTAATTTGTACATTATTCCAGAATATTGTTATATGATTTAAAGCTATGATATGATTATTATACCAATATCAAGACCTTATTATGGTCTTATTATCCCATATCATTTTTATCATATAATTATCTACTTTTACATATTTTATCACATGGTTATGATCTAACTCATATTATTTGTTTAAATGTTTCGATTATAGGGTATTTTAGCTCACCAAGTTCTCATGTTCCCATTAAATGGGTTCAAAATATAAGAAAAGTTTAAAATATGATGAATAATTTCTTGTGTGGAGAATTTGTTAGAGATGTTAAAGTCGTGTTGTGGTTTATGAAATTTCTTATATAGTTTGGAAAATATTTATTTTATAAAAATAACATGAGTTTTTTATACTATTTTTTCACAATTATAGAAAACCCTAAACCTAAAAGATCTTGGGAATGCATTTTAAGTATATATTTTCTTTTAGTCGCATAATTATTTGGTCATGTTTATTTATTCTATAGAATTTATTAGAGTAGGGTTTAGATGAAATTTGATATTAAGATGTTATAGATTGAGGATAATTTAGGTGTTAGAAAATTCCTTAGTTTTTGATAGGTTGTTTTTTTCCTAATTTCAATGTTTTAGATAACCCTTTTGGGTTTAAGGTAATAATGAATATTTTATGGATTAATATAATAGAACTATTAAAATTATAATGTATGAGTATTTGTGTAGAAAAACCTCTTTAATATTTTTTTTAAATTTTTGAGTTTGTGGTGTTTCTCGAAATTACACCCATTTTTGGACGCAATAAATGGATGCATGATCTTACACAGATATACCTGGGGAAAATAATCCTCAAATGGGTGTGTTGTGTATTAAATTAATCTCTACTTGGTTCATGAAAAAGGGGAATTACTACACATATAGTTTAAATCTATTAGAGGATATGGTATGGTCAATACACAGTCTCATTAATGAATCATTGTGAAGTATTTGAGTATGATTATAACTAATTTTTTATACAAACCAATAAGAAAGTAACTACGAATATCTAAGGATTGAGAAAAGAGTGTCATATGTGGAACAAATAGTATCATATGTTATCTAAGAATGTGTTATAGGGGAGTAGAACATTCGATTAAATTTTTGATATTAATATTATAAATATTATCATTACCTTTTTGTAATTGAAATTTTTTGAAATAGGATCATGAAAATGAAGCTAAGAAAGGAATATATCTAGAAAACACAATTCATTATAAATTAATAATAGAGAATATTTAAATGTTTCATAATATTAGTATATGTCTATTATAATGGAAAAGGTGAGTTCTTTAGTATTTCTTATATTAGTAAATATGATATCACAATTGATACTAAAGTCGTGATACTTTTACCTATTTTCATTAATGAGTGATATTTATTGATGATATAATGGTATATTATAAAATTAATGATAATTATGTGAAATATTTAAGAATTATTCCTCAATAATTGTTTATTAGAGGATTAGAATCATATATAAAATTATATAAATACCCTTGAAAAGTCATTTTATAAGAGGGTTACTTTTTAGTGATAAATATTGAATAAAAAATGATTTAGGTATGGATAACTCTTTGGTTTAATATATTATTGATGTTAAGGTAATAATGGGTTGATTGATTCTGAAAAATGTGAGGTAGATAGTATTTAAATCTACTGACAGTTGCTGAATAACCATTTAAAAATTCAAAAGGGATGAAATTCATGAATATGGGTGTTCTGTTTTCTATAAAAGAAATGGAAGAAGAAGATTTCTTAGACCTATAGATCACATGAGCCTCCAAGGTATGCCTGATCATGTGACCATCATGAGGTCATTCAATGGAACCATGCAAAGAAAATAGGCTTCAAATGGTCCTTTTGAAATAATACTTTTTCTACCATAAAGGTTCCCCAAAAATTAATTGGTCGTGTGATGGTATCTAGATAAGTTCTCTTTATCCAGGCATCTTTTCAACCATAGGGACATCAAAAAATAACCCAAAAGTCCATAGAATATAGGAGGAAAAAATATAAAAAGGTATATACACTTAAAAACATCAATCTCACATGATGCATCATTGATGAGAAGAATGTGTGTCCTAAAAAATAATCAAAAAAAACTTGAAAACTCACCATCCTTTTTAAAATAAAAAAAATGATTAGGAGTCGGGAGCCTCTTGTAGTTGTAAAAGTCATGTGACATGCCCCTAGAGGATGAAAATAAATGATAAGCATCCAACAATGTTTCCACCTTATCTTGAGAAATCCATATGGCTTTTCATCCTCATCACACAAAGGGCATCATGTATGTTAAGGAAACTAAAGGGTACCCCTTTGTATTATTTAGGAAAAACATATGGAGTTTTCTATGAAATTATAACACTTGTTACAAGAACCTTTTGTGGTCACACAACACATCAACAGGAGGAATGGTGATTTTCCATAATGACACAAAAAAAAACTCACGAACTCAAAAACCATTATAAAATAACAAAAAGTAAATAAAAAGGGGGAGTATATTGAAGCCTCCCATGATAGTTAAACTCTTATGATATGTGATGTCTATATGTAACATTCTCTCACATAACTTCTTGAAAAGTCGGCATGACCTCGTGAAGTGCCCTTGGTAAGAAATCTTTTCTTAATGGAAAAATACCAAAAAGTTTACCCAAGATAACACAAAGGCCTTCAAGAGGTGCTCGAATGTTGTAAAGGCCCCAAAACATGTGAACCTGATGACATGTATGTACCTTAACATGACCAAATGAATGAAAAAATCCCTATTAATTGGAAATAATCCAATAAAATATATGACAAAAGGATGGTCTTGTAGTCTTTGAATGGCATGGGATTCCCTTATAGTGATTTATGGAAGGACCTATCGAAGGTGCATGATGCATAGGACCTCCGACGACTGAAGCCTGGATTCACATGATATACACAATGAAAAGTGGTGAACAAATAGTGTAGAGAGGTCTTCAATCCACCCACCACAACATAAAAAAAAGAATAATGACTACTCTATAAATATGGATGAACTCTTGGAACATCTCACTAGCAGTATAGCAGATTTATTGAAGAAACTAATCATGTGATCAGAGTATCTCTTAGCCAGGTATGATCTGGTTAACATCAGGGGAAATTATGAAACATTCATAGGCAGTTCTTATGAACATCTATAGATCATGTGAATGATTTCCAAAGGTTATGTTAATAACATCCACACGTCATCTAGATCATGTGAGAGTTAAAACAAGATAACAAAATATAAATCTAAGAAGGTTGTGATAAAAGGATGAAAAAACAGCGAAAATATTTGGGTGACTTTTTGAAGAAGCCATATGTCGATCCTCTAACACCTCATGTGAACCATATAAGATACATGAATAAATAATCAAATCTCAACTAGATATTGAGACCCTTATTTGGTATACTATTTGGATTTGGATAAGTTCTCTAGACTTGTCAAATCTAGTTGCATGGCTCCCACAGTTATGCTACACCAGTCTCATGAAGCCCTTCAGGATCACCATACATATCTTACAATGTCATTCAGACATGTTACCCAACATATATGGTGGAACCAATTCATGTCTGAAATGTCTCCTGGTAGAACTCAGGCATGTCAACTGACTCTTTCAACCCCCCTTCAAACATGAATGTTAGCTCTTACGACGTACCTCAAATACACCATTCCGGATTGTAATGTCCTCCAAACATTTCATCTTGGACCTGAGACACCCATAGAGATATTTCTCATTGACTCTCATGACACCTTTCATAAGAGTCATCTTTCTCTTCTGATGGAACCAGGGCATGTCAGTTAGGGCATGTGATGTCATCTAGGAATGTTAGTTTAGATCATTTAATAGATTCTAGAAAAAAACATCTATGAGTTGTGGTTTCCTCTAGAAAAGTCACCCAAGATCAAGTGATGAACCTCAGACATGACATCATGGATATGTGATTTCTTCACTACATGACCACTGAATTTTATGATTGTCAATGGAAATTTCTACAATAGAACAAGATAATTTAATAAATCCCCTTAGATGTCAAAACAGGCAATCAAAGCATGTTAAGAAGGTAGTCAATCATGTCAGGAAGGAAAGAAGGCTAGGTCAATCATTGAATCATAGAGATTGATAACATGGTACACCCTCAATGTGTAAGGCCCTAATGCAGGGAAACATTGGTGTGTAATACCAAATCTAGGGAACTATGAGAACCCTGATTCTTACTATAACCAGGATATGTTGGATGCCTTTATAAGGATTGAAATATATATTAACTATCCAATGTACAATATTATTACATAGGTCATGCATCCATAATAAGTTATACTGATTATTTTTCCATCCCTTATTTCCCACACTAAGCATAGTTCACATGGGATTCGGGAGTTGAAATAATTAAATAATTTTCACCACGATCCTTTTAAAAGGAAAGGGAAACCTTAAAGTGTAAGCCCAAATCAGTGGAATAATATGATATGTCACACATATAAGGAAATATCAACAATTAAGCTCCAATCATCATAACTATAAGAAATCTAATTCCTGAAATAATCCATATATGTAGAACACCTTCCTAAGGTGTGAGAATAAATAATAATCCATTTCAATGTAATACCCATGTCTCCAACATTTCAAACATTGTGACCTGATCATTCCCATGGTCATATCAATCTACTTCTTCCATTAGTGAACTAAGGAATCAAATAAACAAGGATGAGTCTAATTCATGCCAAAACCATGGTACATAGGATGCCTTTATAAGGCCTAGTATCTATATTTACATCCAAGTGTTGTCTTAGTACACTTATCAAGCATCCATATTCAATGTGTCTGATCACTTTCATTCCCATGTTTTCCACTCTGAGCGTAACTCACATGGGCATAGGAAGTCAAAATGGACACATCATTGACATCCTGAATCTCCACCATCCTGTGATATCTGAGTATGTAATACATGATGAGTGGAACAATAAAAATATCCCTTATATAAAGGAATATATCTTGGGGATAGTATCAAGGGAATGATCGAACTATGATAAATCTGATTCCTTCCATAAATAGTATATATAGGACATCTACAAAGGAATAGATCTCAAATATCCAGTGCCTATGTTCCCATGCACATATTCTATCTGTATGACATTAAACTACATGGGTTTAATGAAATACATGGGTTTTGATTCATGGAATATCCAATATATGTAGGATGTACTGGATCAATCCCCACATCAGAACATCAATTACCTCTCTATGTGGAAGAAAATTCTAAAGTAACTGGATATACAGTAGAAGTATATAAGAAACTACCCATTACTAGGGAAATTAAAGGAGAACCTAAGATACATATAGTTCGATTCAATAATAATATCCCCATATTATTCAAATAAAATAGAATAATCCTATATATAATTTTTAGGGTAAGAATTGTTGTATAAATATTAGGGATAGATTTATAAACATATCATAAACCTATAAGAGAGTCTAGAAGTTGGAAACACTTCCCACCCAAAATAGGTGTGATGAGCCTGACCTCATATCCTATAAAACAATGTGAGTACCCAAGAATCATTGGGTCTAAAACCCCAATTGACCACCAACCTTTGGAATGAAGTTCTGTACCTAGTAATGGATGAGGGAATCATTGGGAATTTCCATTGATTATAAAAATGTTGACCTGATGTTTTTTAGTTGGGAAGGTGTTGAAACCCTCACAGCCAACAATCAGGCTGAACTTAATCAACCTAAATGAATTTTCCAAGGCATCTCTTTCCCGATAAAAAAATAGTGACCCTGATGGGAATATCTCAAATAACAAAAATATAAGGTTATTATCCATCATGAAATTTTTTTAATATCATAGTCAAAGAAAAATAGTGAACCCGGTGTTAAACTCTCAAATAACATAATGATCGGTTAATTATACATAATTTGACTATGTTTTTATTGAACTACCCAAATAAACCTTTTAATCCTGACAATAATCTTACAGTTGATCCTCTGTAACTTGGGTTCCCATAAATAAGCCCATCCTCTCTTTTAAAACTTCTAGAAAATAGAATGGATGACCATTAATAAAGAGACAATTATGTTAACTGTGTATATCGGATTGAGAAAACATCATGCCTAAGACATTGCACTAATTGGTAACCATGTTCTTTATTATTTCCATGAATTCAGATACTTATCTCATCAACATCATCCTGATATTAGATAATTTCTTCATAATCTAGATACTGTTCTTGTAAATCGCTTATGGTTGCAACCCCCACAAATCAAAAAATGATCTCACATGACTGAAATCATCAACATTGGGTAGTAAACATGATAGTACATGAATACCACCAATTCCCTACAATCCCAACCCAAGAAGACACCATTTTGGGCCTTTAAGCATGAAAAATAGAAAATCTACATCGCCCAAGGAATGTAGTAATCATGAAAATGGGCCTCGTTTCCATATCCATCCGCTTTGGGATCTTATCCATAGAGAGAGACAATGAACATCTTCCAATTATAAGGAAAGTGGATCAGGGTGTCAAATACGGATCCTGATTAGTTCAGGTACTACAAAATAGGGAACCTATTAACCATCGTCGCTAGCATCATCCTACTGGGACCCATAAGTTTTCTCTTGAGGGTACTCCCTAAAACATTATAACCTATGATGACAATTCATGGGTAGAAAGGAAGACACATTAGGTGAGGAATATTCTAGATATCTAGAATTGGGTTCATATCCCTAGTCCCATTAACTATGTCTCATAGTGTATTCTGGTAGAAAATAGTAAGAAGAGTCATATCCTCACTCAATTGAAGCATGTATATGGGAATATTCCCACAATAGGCTTGGGGGAGGCACATATCACTGCCCATGTGCATGAAGTGCATTGAAATATTTAAGTGGAACAAAGAGGACATAAGTGTGTGCATATCACCTCTTCAATCAATGATATCTGGAAGTACATATGGGAGATGAAAAACATGTTGGCTTATATCCTAATCCACATTTTGATAAAATTCCTATTTATTTTAGAACATCTGTAGAACTCTATAAGAATATTTTAGTCTTGTATAGACACAATGACATGCACATATTCCAATCCCTATGGTCATGAAAACTAAACACTATAATCCTCATAAACATGTGTCTCCTTATAAGAAAGGGAAAAATATTATCATTTTCTAGGAATATTATTGGTATATTATAGTAAGGGATGAGGCATCAGATCAAGATCAAAAAACTATTCCATTTTGGGTTTTCCTGGTGAGAGCGGCACATGAATAGGGACATGGGAACAAGAATGTCAAAAAGTAAAATGGAATATTCTAAAGTCCCATTATGAGTCTCATGTCCCCGTTTTGGATGAGGCTCACCAAGTAAGAGGGGAACATGCCTTGGGACAAGCTTATATTCTCATTGAAGATGCCAAATGACAAACTCCAAAAGACCAGGATTGGGAATATATCACTCTTTCAACCGTGGTTAATAATGTTAGAATGGAAGATACACGAGGACATGATAAAATTAATGTTATTGAATATTTTTAGAATGATATAGAAGATCAAAAAATCCAAAAATATTTTCCTACTTCCATGGAAGAACAACTGCACTCGCATCATTCCTAGGCAATACAGAAGGAGAAAAATATTTGTTCTCCAATTTTGGATTTCTATCATCATATTCTGTTGGGGAATGAATATATGTACAAGGCTCATATTCATGTTTCAACCAGGGCTCACCATGTGATAGTGGCCCATACCTCAAGTCAGGCTCATATCTCTGCCAAAAATGACCAACTAAATATTCCAAAGGCTCATGATCGGGCTCATACTCCCATCCTGACTGAGGTTAACAATGTGAGAATGACACATTCTTTAAGATAGGATCACACTCCTATCAATTATGGGATATATCATTGGATTATTCTAGTAGCTTCTCAGTAGCAGTCTCATAACCCCATAACACGAGATGGATATAAGTATGTTCTAAAAATAATCATACACCAAGCTCATATCCATGCACCATTCCAAATGGTAAGTTTCATATTCTAAACATATTGTAGTACATGAACTATATTCCAAATCTTCTCAATTCTAGTGTCCTTGTGGTCATTATTGACACATTATTAACACTTCACGGGTATTTCAGCTCTTCCACAGAAGTATAAGATGATCATTACTGTGATTTTTCTCCTCATGGTAGTTTGGAGATGCATCACAGGGACTCTTCTACTCACATAAACCATGCTCAACCTCCCAATGGTGTTATCTCCCAAAGACTAGAAAATCATCCCATTTTCTAGTCCCCTTCATATAGAAAGGTTTTCAAAGATTAGAAACCTTCATATAGAGAGGTTTTCAATAAACTAATGCCTTTGTTTAGATAGGTTCTTGAAACATCAGGGGAAACTACATATATATCCCCATCAACTTCCAGTATCACAGTACTACAGACAACATGTGACCATAAGAAGAATATTCTATGGTCAAACAGGATCGAAGAATGTATGTTTGATGATGATCAGGTCGATATTGACATATAGAAACAGTTAGGTGGAAAATACCATCCCATCATGTTCTAGATACTTTCCACTTCTAACTATGAGATCCTAGATGAGCTATAAAATTATTTCATGTGAAATATATACCAAAATATGTGGTATAATCATCTACGACTGAATGCTAGACACCTCCCTTGTCTAGGATACATGGTTCACCATCAGAACACCAAAATACTCTATTTTCTGCTGGATATAGCAACTATCTTGATAAATTTTTAATTTGAAACTACAGTACTGAAATTTAAGGTATTTGCGAAAGGATCCCGTTGCAAATTAGCTTTAGCGACGGGGTCCCATTGCAAATAGCCCGTTGTACAAAACGGTGTTGCAAAAACAATTTTTTACGATGGGCCCATCGCAAAAAATAGTTTTTGCGGCATGAATGTTCCCCGTTGCAGATAAGTCTATGATTATATACATTATATATAAATAATCCTTTTACGACGGACCCATTGCAAATATGTCTCTGATTATTTATATTATATATAAACAAACCTTCTGCGATGGACCCGTCGCAAATAGTATTTGAAACAGGCCCTTCGTCGTGTCACAAATACTTTTTTAAAAATATATATCTAAACTATTTAAGATGGGAGCCCGTCGCAACAAGTCCCATCAAAAATACTAAACAAAGTAAAAATATATATTTAATAAAATTATGATTAATGAAAAAATAATATTAATATTATTAAAATAAAAAAATTTATTAAAATTCTCAATATTCTAAGAAAAAATTAAAAAAATTATCAATTATTATTATTATTATTTTTATTATTAGTAAAATAAACAAACATTAAACAATATAATACTAAAAAATATATTTAATAAAATTATTATTAATGAAAAAATAATATTAATATTATTAAAATAATAAAAAATATTAAAATATTAAAATTCACAATATTAACAAAAAAATTTAAATAAACATACAATAATAATATTATTATTATTTTTAAAATAAATAAATATTAAAAAATATAAATTTAATAATAAATAATAAAATATTAAAAAAATTATGCAATATTCAAACCAATATAAAAGACAAAAACTGTAAATAGTTCATATTACAATAAATCTTGAATTCAAATGTTTTTAACATAAAAAAATCAATGGGGGTCGTCTTCTGGAGGAGGTGGAGGAACTATAGGAGATGGTGGAGGAAACTCCATCCCTAAACTACAAGTCAGGCGGTGTAAGTACCCCACCTACTCATGATGCTGCTGCTGCTGCCATCAACACATATCCTCCTCGTACTACTGCTGCTGCTACTGCTGCTGATGCATCCCTTTATGCTACTTCTGCAAACCCTCTCTAAGCTCAGTCTAAGTTCGCAACTACTTCTGATACTGTGAAGTAGAAGATGATACCTCTCCACGAGCTCCTCTCGAGCTGGACACCAACATCACAGTGGTACAACAATAAGTACCAGAAGTCAAATGAGAGTTGATACCAACTAGTTTCCCCTTCTCAAAGCCATATTGAGTCACCTGCATCCATACCGCCTCATCGAAATGGTAGGCACTAGTCGGATTAGTCATCTTGTCCTGACTCTCAGCCTTTTTCTGAGAGGTCATAATGTTATATGACTCATTAAATTCCAATTTGAAATTAAAATTGTGAAAATATTATATTTAGTTATTGTCAAACTGAAAAAAAAATAACCAAAATCTGACGTTGTTGATCACCTCTAATCTCTCAAGTGGCTAGATCATTGTACATCCTTTGATAAACGTCGTACTCCGTAATATCGGGATACTCGACTGCCAATAAAAATATAAAATAAAATGTTTATATTTAAAGGCATATAAAATATTTAAAAAGGATACTTACTAGATGCTATCTCTGCATACTGAATGTACGGCTACCACCTCGATGCATCACCTCCTGTCTCCCCAGGTTTTTCCAACCCACTGAAGATCTCCTCTGAAATCCACCACCCAAGCAGTGTAAACATAATCCATCACAAATGTGAGATGAAATGTACTCTAGTTGGTGGGCTCTACAGGACTCATCAAATTCTGTCACTCTGGCATTCTTAATGGTTGTCCTTCTCAAATTGTGTAAAAACTGACAGAAGCAGTCACGCATAGACACCAGCCATGTCGTGTGGATAGCGTCACAGATGCTATCATCGATGGGATACCATAAACCCTATAAATAATTTACAATATCAAGTTATAAATAAATTAAATTTCAAAATAAATATTATTTATTTATATACCATCCAATGATTAAACATGCTAAGATGCACATCAACGGAAATCTATTCCCATGTGACCCATGGTTGAGAAAAATAATTGCACAAGATACCACTCCCCTATCTAATAAATAAATGCAAAAAATAGTAAAAAAAGAACAAATAATCAAACAATTAGGATACATATAAATAAATTAATGAAAGTTAACTAAAATATATAGGTTACCATACCACTGTGTGCGTGGATCTAAGCCAATACATGAATGTCGCTCAGGAATAGGGTCAGGAATCATCAGTCATGCAAGACAATGTCCCCTCTGTGTACCCCCTAAACCACCAGTAGGCTCAGGGTCAGATGATCTAAAACCCCCATCATCCAAAGGTTGCTCAGCCTCCTCCAACTCACTAAATAGATTAGGCTCCATCTGAAACACAAAATGATTATTGTTAGCATATAGTTAAAAATAACTATTATATATAGATACATATTAGTTAAGAATATAACCATAATTTAACTATGACAATATTCACTTTCATCATCATCTTTATATCTGATGATTTTAGTGTCTTCTTATTCCTCCTTGGCATCATCAATATCTATATGAGTTTCAGTATCACCATCTCTTGTCATTTAAAATTCATTTGTAACATCATTGACATCTTCGTCACCATAGATCATTAATTGTGGGGTGTCATCATCGATAGTCATGTCTCTTTGTGAATTACATGGATTTTGAGTAGTCTCATGAAAAATTTCAATTCCTTCCACTTCATCGGAACCACATTTAGTTTGAGTAAACTAATTTTCCTGAGATTTCATTTTTATTATGCTCTACCAATCACTCAAGTCTGTTGAAGTAGAATAGTACATTCTGTAACAAATTTTATGTACCTATTGAGCTAGTAAGAATAGTTCATTTACTATAAGAAGACTTTTATATTTAATATCGATGATTCCATGAGTCGGATTAACACATAAGCCTCTCTAAGTATCCAACTACCGACATTTAAACATTGTTATGTAATTCTTTCATAGATGACACATATCAATAATTTCATCTAGAATGTCGTAAAATTCAACTTCAATTTCTTTGTGATGTGATCCTCTCAAGAAAACTCCATTGTTCATTGTTTTTTTGATTCCCCATATGAATGTGTATTAAATCGCAAACCATTCACCACATATGCATTATAAGATTTATCCTTTTAGGATGGCGGGTTACTCAATATGCACAGTCGATTATCAATTTTATTTGCATTTTGAGACACCTAAAAATTAGTAAAATAATTATCAGTATAATAAATAATAAAAATAATTGATATTAAACCATCAATAATTTATGTTACCAGTTTTTGAATCCATTGAGAAATTATTTTTTTCAGCGTTCTTCAAGAGCAGTTGTTGTAATTTGTGGAAGTTGTTTCTTGATATGATTATTATATAACCTATAAATAAAATAATTTTACATAATATAATATAAATTAGAGAATAAGTGATAGAATCACTCACAGTACAAATGATGTCATTTCTTCACAGTTTAGTAGAACATATGTATATGCTCTGTGATGTTCATCATCTGAAAGCAATCATTTATAAACTCCACCTAAGCCAAGATTTGGATAATTAAAAACTGAAAATTTATTGTCCATTTCTTCATTAATATTCCCCTTATTCCATCCAATGTTGTTTTGTTTTGAGGGATATTCATATTTAAAATAATGAGAGTAGAAAAAAAGTAATTTCATCTTGCAAATAAGCTTCAGTAATTGAACCTTCTACTGATGCTTTGTTACATAAACGTTTCTTCAATTTTTTCATGCATCTCTTGAATGGTTACATCCATCAAAACTATATTAGAACTCTATATTTAGCTTCATGTGGAAAATGTAATATCAGATGTTATATTGAGTCAATGAAAGTCGGAAAAAAGATTTTTTCTAGTTTACATATAATTATAGAAACATCCTCTTCCAGTTTTCTTAGTGAATCGTAGTATGTTGTCGTAGCACAAATGTCTTGAAAAAAATATGTTATGTTTGTTATCGAATCCCAAAGCATAGAATTCAACAAACCACTAAATCCAATTGGCATAAGTCTTTCCATTATAACATGACTATCGTGACTTTTTAATCTAATAATATAACCATTCTTAACACATCTGCCCAAATTGGAAGCATATCCATCTAGAATTCTCAAATATGAAATCCAGTAACAAAATAATAAGAGACACTCTTTGGACAGTGTATAAGATACTTTTGGATTCATTAACCTCTATGATATGACATTTTCAAATAGTTTATGTTTTGGTCACCTGTAAATTTGAGCAAGATCTAATCATGCCTTTATAGTATCTTTGGTCTTACTTGGTTTATCCAAAACTATATAAAATAAATTATCCAAACAGTTCTTCTCAATATGCATGACATTCAATATGTGGTGGACCAACAAATCAGACCAATATGGAAGATCCCAAAAAAAGTTTTATTTTATCCAATTATGTTCTTTCTCAAAGCCAAGAATTTTCTGTTGGTTTATTGTTGGCCCAAATGTGATGGGAGGAATTAAAAATAAAACTAATTTTAACTCTGTACCTAAGATCATTTTTGGAGGTTCATCACTTTCATTTGTGCCTTTTCTAAAATGAGATTTTTTCCTCCAAAAAGGATGATCAGTTGGAAGAAATATGATATGATAGTCAAAATAGAAAGGTTATTTTACATTGATGATCATAAAGGCATTGTTGTCTTTCATATAGTAAGTACATGATTTCAGACTATGCGTACTTCATCCAGATAACATGTCATATGCTAGAAAGTCACTAGTCATCCACATCAATGCAGTTTTTAATATGAAATTTTGTTCCACAAAAACATCATATGTACTAACACCATTACTCCATAATGCATTTAACTCATCAATCAATGGTTTCAAATAAACATCAATATTCATTTTTAGATGTCATGGGATTAATAAGGTCAAAAAGATATATGGATTCTTCACCAACATCCATGGAGTTAAATTGTACAGAGTTATAAAGACAGGACAACATGAATAATGACTACCATAAGAACCAAATGCGAATAAACCGTCAGTAGAAAGACCCAATGGAATATTTCGGGCTTCTAAATAAAAACACAGATGCAGATGGTCAAACTATTTCTATGAATCACTATCAGATGGATGATTCAAGCTTTTATCGGTTGAAATCTGGGTTTTGTGTCATGAAATCATTGAAGTTATGTTCCAAGACATAAATAAACACCGCAACCTGGGTGTAAGGGGGAAATATCTCAACTGTTTTACAGGAATTGATCCAGACTTCCTTGGTTGAGCTTCTGTATACCTCAATTGTCCACAAGTGGGACAACTATCCAATGGCTCATTTTTAAAAGAATATAAGATGCAATAATTTAGACATGCATGAATCTTATAATAACTAAGTCCCAGATTATGAACAAACCTCTTGCTCCCATAGTAATTTGTAGGCAACACATTCCCTTCAGGTAACAGTGTTTTAACTAGAGAAAATATCTGATCCAAAAAATTTTTTGACATTGAATTATATAATTTAATAGCCATAAATTTTTCAACTGCTTATAATTTGTTTATCTTGCAACCAGGATATAATTCATCATCAATAAACCTCAACAACTCATAAAAATTAGATTGTACCAACTCAGGAGTTAAATCAATATCATCTTGAGTTTCATCTTTTTAATAGATAGACCTGCAACATCATGTACTAAATTCTAAAACTATGATGGATCCAGAATCAAGTTATTAGTAACTTCTCTAGAACCATGTTCACTGTGTTGATACCAAAAAAATCTAGTTGAAAACCAAACCGCAAGATATGTCCCCAAACCTAGTCAAATGTGTCAAATGTTCTCAGAGCACAGTTTTTACAAGGACACTTTATTGTGCCTTCTGAAACATATTCTAGTTTTGATGATTCATATTATAATAAAGCTTCAACACCCTCATTATATACAAGATTTAAACCAAAACGTTTGGATTTTGTCACTGATTTATCCAAGCGTGATCATCTAATAATGACTGTTGTTGACTTCCTTGTTCCATATTTTTCTACAAAATATAAAATCATTACTATTTTTGAATAATTTGAAAATATAAAATAAATATATAAAAAAATAATATAAATAATTACAACTACTTTTTAATAATTACCATTATTTACAGGAGACACAATTTCTAGTGGATTGACAAATACTCTTTTTTCTGACGGCTCATTTATTTGAAACTTTATCACACTAAAATCACAATAAACAATATACTCAAGGGTACACATATTCATTCTCGTGCATACAAGAATGTATAAGAGTACCTCTAAGTAGATTCTTCATTGTGATTTCAGTGTGAGAATGTTGCAAGTAAATGAGTCGTCGGACAAAAGAGCCCCCTTTTCGTCGATGAATCATCTTTTTTCCATTGTCACCTCCTGAAAACATTATGAAAAATGTGGTCCTATGAATGCATTTTCAAAATCAGGCATACGAGATTGGATATGCATATGTAGAAGGATACTTTTCATAATGTTTTGAGTCAGTGAAAGCTGAAAGGATAAGAGTCGTCGAGCAAAAGGAGTGCCTCCAATCCGCTGGAAATTTTGCCAAGTTATTACATGTTATTTAAATTTATTCTTATTTATTACAATTGATTTTATTCCTATTTATTCCTATTTATTATAATTGATTTTATTACTATTTATTCCTATTTATTTTAATTGATTTTGTTCCTATTTATTAATATTTATTACAATTGATTTTATTCCTATTTATTCCCATTTATTTAAATTGATTTTATTTATATTTCATCCTATTTATTTCAATTGATTTTATTTCTATTTATTGATATTTATTGTAATTTCTTTCAAATTATTGCTAATTATTTCTTATTATTGATAATTATTCCTATTTATTGCTATTTATTGCTATTTATTGATATTTATTTCTATTTAATGTTATTTATTGCTAATTATTGCTAATTATTGCTAAATATTGCTAAATATTTCTAATTATTCCTAATTATTGCTATTTATTGCTATTTATTTCTATTTATTTCTATTTATTGTTATTTATTGCTATTTATTACTATTTATTTCTATTTATTGCTAATTATTGATAATTATTTCAAATTATTTCCATTTATTACTATTTATTTATATTTATTACTATTTATTTCTATTTATTTCTATTTATTGCTATTAATTCCTAATTATTCTAAGTTATTACTAATTATTACTAATTATTACTAATTATTACAAATTATTACTATTTATTACTATTTATTACTCTTTATTACTATTTATTACAAATTATTACTAATTATTACTAATCATTACTAATTATTACTAATTATTACTAATTATAACTACTTATTACTAGTTATTACTATTCATTACTAATCATTACTATTCATTACTATTTATTACAATTTATTTCTTTTTATTTCAATTTATTACTATTTATTACTATTTATTTATATTTATTCTCATTTATTAATTATTACTATTTATTCTTAATTATTACTAATTACCCTTAATTATTACTAATTACCCTAATTATTACTAATTACCCCAAATTATTACTAATTACCCGTAATTATTACTAATTAGCATTAATTACTATTAATAACTACAATTTAAAACTACTAATTACTAATTATCATTAATTATTTATATACAATACTAATTTTTGTTAGTAATTATAAATTATTAATTATTACAAATTATTAAGAATTAGTACTAATAATTTCAATTTATTTTTATAAATAAATACTGATAACAAAATAATTTAAATCTAATTTAATTACAATTAATCTACAATAATTAAATTAACATAAAATAAATGAAGTAAATACTAAATAAAATAAAATATAAATACCTTTAAACTTGATCTCCTATTGATGTAGACGACTTCACAACTTCGTAAAAAAAACTAACTCAGATAAATTTTCACTCTAAAAATAGAGTTTAGAGAGAGAGATGAAGTGAGAATTAAGGGGAGGAATAGGGAAAATGGAAGGATAATATATATAGGCTAGATTAGTTGTGATGAGACTATTTGTGATGGGACCAGTCAAAAATACCTTTGACCGTATTAATTACTGTCTACGGTTAAAAGGGTAGTTGTGATGGGTCCCATCACAAATAGTTGCCTGTCGACACACTTTTTGTGATGGAACAACATCTCGTCGCAAAAACCTATTTACCACCACCGGTATTTGTGATGGGACCCATCACAAATACCCTTCGACCGACACACTATTTGAGACCGGGGAATCCCACCATCGCAAATAACCTTCCCGCGATTTGGCGCGCAAACCACGCCAAAACGTGCCTTAATTTTTGTGATGGGACCGCAAATCCCAACACAAATAACCAATTATTTGTGACAGGTCGAACCTCCCATCGCAAATAACCTCTAGGATAGACTATTTGTGACGGGAATTAATCTCGTCGCAAATAGCCCGTCGCAAAAAGCAATTTTTCCCGTAGTTCTAGAAAAGCATAGTGCAAATATGAAACAAGATTGTTTCCATTTTATTAAAACTATTTCGTAGCTAATCACTGAAGCCACATCATGCCTTCGTATTATGTATATTGAAGGTATGGATCATTACACTTTGACACACCCTCGTAATAGAATAACCCATCAGATAAGCCATACTAGAATGTCATAGCATCCAAAGAAATAATGTGACATGGTAATACTCCGGCCAGTTTGTCACTACAGAAGAATTACCCCACTTAATGACTCTCAAACACCATTAATGGTGAAAGATTATAGCAAAAATATCTTTAAATTTTTTCCCTCAAAGAAATAAGAATGTATTTTAGATATGGAGACTGATGTTTTGATCACCCAGACAACTTACTAAAAAGAATGGTTCTCACCATGGGTTTCCGTCTCACCCAACTCCTATGAGATCACAACTATAACACATCAACGAGCTACATTATCAAAATCTATATAAGTTATCCATGAGCGGACCAAGCTCACCCGATTGGAGAAATATCTACCATCGCCTCCACCTCTCAGATCATCCATTCCTAAGTGGATTCAAAAAAATAGATATTATTTGAAAACATATCCCAACCCATTGGGATGGGGGAATTTATATCTCAATCTCCATCACCAAGTTCATCATCCTCTAATAGGGTCATAGAAAATCAACATTGATTCTAGATCAACCCCACCCTATTAATTTAGGGGAATTATATAACGATTTCTATCTCTAGAGTCATCAAATTCTTAACTGGGATAATTAAATCCTCAAGAAATGTTCATTCAATACTAAATGTGACGCTAAATAACCCACACCTCATAGGGTTTGGGGAATTTTCTTCATTATCTCCATAATATAGAGAATCATTATTCTCTTGGATGGGAGGATAAAATCAATGGTTGGCATCCCACCTATTCCTCCTACCACAAGAAAACCCTCTACTGGTCAGGGACCTCCCTAAAATCAAGACCAGAATCTCAATCAAAGTAACTATTCATAGACTATGTTGTGGGGATTTTATGGTTAATGAAATAAAACCCCACTAGGGTTTCATTCCAAAATGTCCAAATATGGAAAACGGTTTAAAGAACTATGTTGATGATTGTAGTTAAAAATCAACATGTTGTGTCGAAGGTAATGGTGAAACCACCATTTCTTGATACACCTCTATGAATATCATTGCTGTCAACATGACATACATTGTTGATCAAGATGAAAATTTAGAGTTCTACAAAATAAAAAACGTACCCTAATATAAAGATGATTTTGATGCACCAACCAAGGCTACATGCACCCGAAACCAGATAAGGATCAAAAAATCTAGAACCTCTAAATAACAAGCTCCCACCTCTCCAGTAGAAAACTACCAAATAAAAAGGGAAATGTGTAGCTACATCCCAATAAACACCTAGAATATTTGAGGTTCCTTCCATGAAGTAACAATAGTCACAATATGAAGGTGAAGGATAATAACTCAGACAACTTAATCAGGAGATACTATTGAGAAATATTCACATTGGGTATCATCTTTAGGAAGAGATGAATATTCTCTATCCCAAAGCTGTTCTACCATACATAGTAATATTTGAGCATCATAATAACTCTTGATTTAGGCAACTAGTTATCATAAATGAATAAGTATAAAATTATAGCGAAATCCCTATGTTGTGGCTTTAGATCCTCCCCCATAAAAGAAATATTTCATTCCTTGGATAACTTATGACCAATAAGATATAACGTTAGGGCCACCTCATTGAGCCCCATCCACTCCTTGTAAATGGGAGGCAGCTTAGAAATCAGCACCCCCAAAGATTCTTAATATCATATACTCCCTAGATACTATAATGGAATCCATGAAAGTGAGACACACACTTGTACATCCTAAAAGGAATCCATATCCTGAGTGGGAGGACGACACATTTCCTCCACAAAATTTCAAAAATATTACATTCTCTACCTCTGATGGTGTAGGTGACACTGAACAATATCTCACACACTGTGTATCTTGTTTTGGGGTGATGATAGTCCCTCAAGATCAATAGGTAAAAAAATCTAATGATTTTTTAAATACTCTAAGTGGGGAATCTTTTGTATGGTACAACATCCTGGAAACAAAATGGATTGTAGGATGGGAAGACCTTAATCACCTGTTTCATCATCAGTTTACCTCCACATTGATGAAATTAATGATTGGAGAAGGAATAAAGTGAAAAAAATTTGAATACATGACTATTTCTGAATTCATATCCATATGGAAAGGTTTAACAAATTCACTCAACATCCCTCTCTCATAGGATAAACTCCTAGAACTACATGATAAAAATATATATGATGAGTTGTAGACACCTCTGATCCCAATTAAGTATCCACGTGCGTTCAGTGAGTTCATAGAAACTGCACAATATCTTGAGGAATCCATTTAGTGAACCCAATACAAAACTCAACTCCTTCCCACAACATAGGGATAGTAACTAGGCAATGCAGAGGTTATATCTTTCAATCTAAAACTAGAAGCAGTGCCCATCTAAGCACCTAGGCTAGTCTTGAACCGACCATCGCCTCCTATCGAGAGGAAACAACCACGTAGTCTCCCTCATCTAGAAGAATAGAGAAACCAATGTCACTAGGGATTTGAAGAATATATGAATAAATCATACTGCTTCTGAAATGAACGAGTATATGGTTATTTCTTAGTATCCATGGACAATAACCCACCCATGCTATAGTTGCCTAAGAATCCCAATGAGGTCAACCTCATCAACCATTCTGAATACTACCCCTTCCACATATGGTTGGGTATTAATATCAAGGAATTATTTATCTTCAAAGACACCTCAGATTAGGTGGATTTCATTACCATTTCCTAGTCTTAAGTAGAAGGTGAATTGTAGAAGATTTCAGTCAGGTGTGTACAAATGTTCAACAACTAGATGACTCGAAAAATGGTTGACCAAGATCATGCCCCCATGAGAGCATAGCTGCATAGACCGACAATAGCTCCACCATATAAGAATGGTATATCATATATACCTCCTAATGGTGGGAAAAACCCTCATAAGCTGGGTGAATCTGAAGTGTACGAGTCATATTCTGCTCCAACACAAGATCTAACTCTTATAGGTCTCTTCCCTGCAACATCCGCATCATGGGAAACTCCCCACCAAAAAGAATCATCAGTAGAAAAATAGATCACTTTTGGATATGTCAATGTGATAATAAAGTTATAAATCTTCTCTAACGATGAATATTTCTTCAAAATATGTATTTACTACACTAAAACCAGGGAACAAGAGACTGCATGTACTGGAACTAAGGATACGAGGGACAACATGATCGTATTCAGACCCAATATTTTGTTCATGTACCCATGAAGAAAATATATTTAGCCAACAATAATGGTAATGAGCTCCATTAGACTCAATAGAGGTAAGGAGGTGTCCCAAAACCCTTTATTGGACTCCCATGACTAGTTTTCTTGCATGATTTCATAGTGGGGTTTCGTTTATCTGATTATTCCATATAATAGGGAAAGCCATCACGACCCACATCACTTACTTCAGAATATCCCATTTCATCTTCAAAAACACCATGCCTATATAAATCAAATTCCTCAACTCATATGCCAAATGCCTAGAATCAACCCCACATTAGGTAGAACCGACCCCAGATACAAAAGTATAATATTCCAAAATAGTTGGTAGTTGTCCCAAACAAGATATTAGTCATCGATGAACTATATATTTCAAAATAAATAATGTATGTAGTTCATGAAGGCCTCAAAAGACAATGATAATTCAAGAATAAAATTTATATAGGTATGGTTTACCAATTAGATACTTTTTCAGTAGAATTCCATGTTTCCATCTCATTCACTAACCCAAATTAGGAATAGGAACTTCAAGGGCATAGAAGGCCCCTATATGTTTTGGAAAAACTAAAAAATGTTGATATGCAGAGCCCCTGATTGACAATGTCTCTAGGATCAACCTCATCCCTATTTAAACACTCTAATGATTGGGATATATAAAATGAGACTTATCTCCCATAAAGGTTACCATTCTAGGGTATGATTTGTGGGTCCTAAGACCTATTAGGAAGATCAAAGTCGAAGTTTAGTTTGGAGATCTCACATCTAATGCTGAATTTATGGTTATCTATCAAGACATTGTATACAATATCCTACTCGGAAGGCCATGTCCCTATAGCCCCATGGAAATACCTTGAATGTTCTATTAGTGTCTATAATACCCCATCATTCCAAAGGTTGGTATATTTTATGATGATAAATCCCATTTTGAAACTTGTGGATCCACATATACTGAAGAATATTTCTATAAAAATGGATGAAAACAACTAATAGTGGATGCTAATATACTGATTGTATCCCCTAATGGTTTGGGGACCTCCCCTGAAAATCCCTGGAGTATCTTCATCAACAACTATGTGCTCCCCATAAATCTAGTTGAGGAAATGGATCGGGTCCTCGATATCCAATATCCTCTTTTCTATAGAGAGAATGTATAAAAACAATCATCTATAGCATATCTCTATGATGACTCGGGTAGGAGGGGATTATAATTTTTCTTATATTGGCCTCTCTCCCCCTAATAGTGACATAGAATCCCCCCCCCCCATACTACCATCTTATTCATGAAATGTATCCACATACTCAAATGTAAAATAAGATTACGATGACCTTAGTAATTCCCCTCCCACATTCAATGAAGGTGTCTCCAACACAATTGACTGGATCCAAAAGGTAAATCTGGGAACAAAAGATTACCCATGGATTACATAGATTAGTCTCATCAAGACCAAATAACAGTCAAATCTGGATATTTTATTTTTGAAGAAGCATCAATACATATTCACATGGAAATATAAAAAATTCCTAGACTAAATCCAGATGTGTCTATGAATCATCTTAGCTCAACCAATGAGTACTGACGGTCCAAGCAGGATTCGAGGAGGATATTCCCCTCTCATAACAATAATGTTAAGGTAGAAGTTGAAAACACGATCAATTAATTTTTTATGAGATGTGAAATACTCAATATGGATTTCTAACATCATGTCTACCAAGAAAAAGAATGGGTTTATTAGGGTATTTATCATTTTCGATACCTTAATCGACATTGAACAATAGAAAATTCCCCATTTCATATCATAGAGCTCTTGATCGATGTGACTGTTGGCTTCTAGCCCCTTTCTTTCATTGATGGGTATTTAGGATGAAATCATATAATGAGGACCCCTAATGATGAATAATCCACTTCCTTCATATAAAATCAAGGGTTATTTTTCTATTAGGTCATGCCATTCAGATTAAATAACATTGGTTCCATTTATAAACATGCCATGCATAATATCTTTAAACTATTATTGGGAAGGATAGAAGAATGTTATGTCGAAGTCCTGGTGATCAAATCCTGATAGAAAAGTGATAAATTCTAGGAACCTAAAATAGTCATCAACAAGCTATGAAAACATAGTCTAAAGATGAATCCACGGAAAAATTCCTTTGGGTAAGATCCATGAAGATTATTTTCTTTTTGGTAAGCCACCATGATATTGAGGTCAAACTAGAGAAGTCTAGTGCTATTTTAGAAATTTCACACCTATAAATCTCTTAGAACTGAGGGGGATCAAAACCTCACATACATGCAGTGTTTTATATCAAACCTGCCCAGAAAATATCTTCCCTTAACCCAGATAATGTAGAAGGGAATCTTATTTTAATGGGATAATTAATTCCATTTAGCCTTTAAGATTATCAATTAGTATTTACTTCACCCACTAGTTAGGATGCCTTTGGTGGGAGGGTGGAAACATATCTTGTATATGGACACCATGGAACACTCACTGGGTTCTATCATCACATAGAAAAGAAATGTGTGAAGTTAGAATAGTCTCTGCTACCTCAGCCAAATGATTCTAGTTATTGAGACCCAAAACTCTAATATTGAGAAGAACTACCTTACACACATATTCACTGTGAAAAATATGAGGCACTAATTGTAGCACCAAAAATTACATCCAGTATCTCAGATATTATTCAATCAAGTACATAATTAACCGTCCTATGTGGACTGGGTTCTTGGACCGATGGTCGGTCATTCCATAGTAGTACAACATTTAGTTCATATCATCAAAATATATTAAAGGGAAATCCCTAGGCAATTTCCATGAAAAACATCATAGCCTGGAGAATAAACATTTGGAAATAGAGCTTCTATATGGGGAGGATTTATATTCCCATGACACTCCCCATACATGGGAGATGTATTTTGATAGTGCCACCCAAAGTCCGATCAGTAAAAGGATAGAAAACATGATCCTCAATCAGGATAGTTTATGGATTTTTTTATCTTTCAGAGAAATATATTTTCCCCTACTCTTCCTCACTATCTGATGGATGAAAAAATAATGAGTCCTAATAAAAATCACTCATTGTTGTCATGGAACTATACCTATAGCTAAAAATAGGCTACCTAAATATCAAATAAGATTCAGAGCTTGTGGAAAAGTGGATCAATGGTGAATACACCATCAAAAAAGTAGATACAGACCCTCTCACAAGCTACATCATGGGACTAATGAAAAATTACCTTTTCATCCCACATTTCATCATGTTCCCCAATCACATAATGCCCATTCCGACACATTGTCGAATAAAGACCCCCGTTGTAGCTAACTTTGATTGGGAGGAAGTAATCTTTCCTGCCACACATTGAAGAATGGTCTCAGCTCCCATAATACGTGATATAAAAGAAAACAATCATGTCAATGCATCCCTTGAGCATGATTAATTGGTGTCCACCCTTAGATGGATGGAGCCCATAATTAGTTATCTCTAAAATGGTCTTTTCTAGATATACTGAGCCGGAAGGGAACATGTTTGATGAAATATGGTGAAATTTATCCTACAAGATGGACCAAATCAGTAAAAATACCTATAAAAGTGAGGATTTAATGGAATAATACAATTAATCATAGAAAAAATAGATATTCTTGTCATCATAGAAGAAGAACATGAAGGTTCCTACAGAACTCATCCGTATGGAACAAGGATCTCCCACCAATACAAAAGGTTGGGTTAGTATTAGAAAACCATGATATAGGAATATGTAGAATTTTCTAAGAAATTTCATCCATGAAAAATCTAACAAAACCTCATCCATCGTATCCCTAAATTACTAAATATAGAAAAATATTCCTAGATATTTTCCATTTCGGTTATGAATATTGTGGGGCTATATCTTCCAGCCACAACCATGCAGTTCAAGTACCACCTTACTTACACTAGATTATTTTTAAAATGGGTTGAGCTAATACCGCTCATGCAATTAATGATTAAGAATATCTTCAACTTTGTAATGTATCATGTCATCACCTAGTTCTGGGTCCCTCATAAAATATTGGTAGAAAACATCACCAAAATTTGTTCTATGAAGTTAAATAAGTTATACCAAGAGTACAATGTCAAATCCAACGACTCTTCAGGCTTTCATGAAGTTTAAAATGGACAGACATCAAACTTTAATGGGACTCTATCAAATATTATCTAGATGATGGTGAAAAAGGATAATATGTCCTAGCTGGATAGTATCCTCCCTGATTTATGGGAATACCATACCACTACATGTACTTATACATAAGAAAAGCCATACTAATTTGTGTACTAGATTGAGGAAGTGTAACCCATTGATGTCTAAATGAATTTTCTCTAAATAATCCTTTGAAAAAAGCTCTCATATAATGATAAATCAAAAAATTAGTTGGATTAACTAGAATGTCTTAATGAGAACCTGTTGGGAACATTACACAACCTTTAAATCCATCAGAACCAGATCATAGAATCCTTTAACAAAAAAGTTCAACTCTTTTCATTCCTCAAATGAGAAATGATATTTTCTCTTAGAAACCCAATGATAATAGGTAAGAAACCTCCAAAACTGTACTCCAATTGTAAGGTCCTTGTATCATAAATAAGGTTTATCACAATAGATATTATTCATTGTCCATAATGGATGGGGAGCGTGTCACACCCCCAACCAATGTGATAATTATAAATAAATAATTTTCATAGTAGTCACCAAGAATGAGTTCATAATGATATTAATATGTAAACCTACATAATTTCCAACATCTTTACAACATGATGTTAAACTATTCAAAAACATCTTAATAACAAGGCATTAAAATGCACAGTGCCTCACGTCTTTACCACGTGATGTTAAACATTATGGAGATTTCCTGAACACATGACACTAAAATTTAAAGAAAAATTCCTCATAATAGGAAATTAAATAGCACAGATGAAGTCCTCAATGTAAGATGTTAAATTACATGGAAAATACCATATCAATAATTAGTCACCACACATGATCCGGATCTGTGCAATGGAAGGATGAAATTACCCAATCCCCATACAAGAGTTTCCCTAATAAGGGGAATCCATTCATTATGAACTATATGCATCTTGATTCATGTCATCATATGATGTGTAGTGATAAAAAATCCTATTGTATTGGGATTATTAAAATCCATCATTTTTCCTTTATTTTAGGTGATCCATTTACTAACCGCACGACATTAAACTTCATGGGTTCTAGAACTACGTACGACATGCTTCTCATTTTAAATGAGATACGTTGGGATTCCTCCATCCTATATCTTTGTCCAGCCACCACATGATACAAAGTGTTATTTATCTGTGTATAGGTTAGAATTACATAGGAAAGACATTTCTATAACTACATATTGATTGATTTTAATTTTCAATGATATACGTAGGCATTCCTTGACCTTATATATTGGTCTATCCACCACATAAAAAACACCCCTTATTTTCATATAGGCCACACTTTTATAAGAAATCTATTTCTAGAACTACATACATCTTGATTATCATTTATTTGAGATATGTATAGATTCCTAGATCCCATATTGTGGTTTATCCTACACATGATAACAATAATCCTTCTCTACGTGTAGCTAGAATTGCATTGGAATGCCATTACTCAAAAACTACATTTATCTTGATTCTTATTACTATTGGATATATAGTGGAACCTTGATCTACATATTTGGGTCTATCCATAATTATCCTTTTCACATTAGGAATTTAAAATCCTTTATTTATGATATTAAATTGTGTGGTTCCCCATGAACTACGTGTGGATTTATTCCTATCAACACATGATACATAGTGATTCCTGGATCTCCACTCCTTGGCCTAACTATAACAATCAATGGAAACAATTCCCACCTCTATGAATGGGGTAGACCTATGTAGATAGTTTATCATTCAAGATCTATGTGTGACTTGATTCCTTTCATCATAGGATATGTACTGACACTCGTTTCCCCAATCATGGGCCTAACCGCAATAACAATTAAAAAATGCATCGAAAGAGTGAAAGGATGGAGTAATAGAAGTTCATTTTTTTCTTTGAACTTAACTGTTCTATATATGGTTTTCCAGTTCAGGAAAATTTATCATGTACAAATTTTGACATCGATTCCCACATCCTTACCACATGATGTTAAATTTCATGGAGACAAAACAGTCCATAATACATGATGATAAACTAAGTAGACCATCATCCACATTCATCACCTATCAAGGGACCACAATGAACTTACCTCGGTCAGCCAAAGTATGGGGTACCTCCGCCATATTTTAAAATAACCTCAATACATAAATCATACTTCTTGTCTAAAGTGTCGCGGGTTTCCAAAACCTTATAAGGCCCTAGGAAAAGATAACCAGATTCAAGGGATGCTTTTTTGGACTATGTATATATGAATATGGATCCTATATAATCTACAATTATTTTCAACCAAAATTCATAACTCTGTAAAAGGTATTTTTTAACCTTGTGATCCATGAAATCACTCCAGTAGAACTAAAAACCTCAGTTTGAACATAAATACTCTCAGTATGACTATACCGTATCATTACTTATGGCCTCAAAACCTCAATCTATGTTTTACAAGATCTTAATCACTTTCTTAAAAGGATGTTGGTGTAAACATTACACTTGTTATCATAATTAGGCTCTTCTGTATCATTCCCCATATTAGGTCCATGAGATTCATGACCTTAAACTACATGCATCATTTGTCAAATATATATGACCATAATCTCTAAGAAATAATAATCCAAACCATGTGATGCTAAATTTTTAGAAAGATAGCCAGAAAACATGTTATGTTGAAAACCCATAAAGGGTGTCTTGAGAGAATTTAAAGTCTTAGCTCACTAAAATATTCACATCCATAGTTTAGGAAAAAAATTTGGTGTAATTGAATATGGAATAAATCACATAGGGCATACTCTATAACACTAAAAAACCATGATAGGATCGTTGGCCCCTAGTTTAGGAACAATATAGAGTAATGATTTGTCACATCTCCTCCCCAGGAGAATGTGTTCTATAAGAGGTGAATTTTTTTAGGGTGATCAAACCCTTCCTGGATATTAAAATATCCATGATTCACACTTCATTATTTGGGGTTACACGAATCATCTTAAACCTTGAATTATCCATGGAAAGGATTACCACCTTTATGCGACCCAGTTATTTACTATTAATATATGTATATGGATCCCGCATATGTGCCTATGGTCATCAACGAAATTCTTCACTCTTGAAAAAAGGATTTTTGATCCTTGTGTGCCTTAGAATTACTACAGAAGAACTCAAAACCTCATTGTGATATGAAAAAATCCTGGTATGATTGTCCCAAACCATCCTCCTGATCTTATAACTTAGTATCATGAATTAAAATCTATGTAAAAAACTACCCAATAATATTTTATATCCTTGATGTTACATCACTGTGTTTATATACTCATTCCCAAGGCTAGAATACAACACTTCATTACCGAAACTTTGTTTACCCACAATTCATGATTCAAAACCACAAGGTGTAGGGATCGAACCACACAATTCAAGCACTAACTTCCCTAGGGTGACGAGACCCTTCCTAGATAACATCACTTCCATACCCAACATCATTATCTAGACATTTGAGTCTTCATAAATTTTCTATGTCCCTCAGAGAATAGTGGAGGTCATCTTTTCTTTACCATGATACTAATTCATAAGGGCATTGACCCCCAACTGAATGAATCTCATACTTAATGGAAAGTATATTCAATCATTTTGATCCATAGAAACACCACATAGGAACTCATCAACTCAATTTGTTCTGGGTCATCCCCGATATATCTTCCCCATACCATATTCACGGGATATATATTTTTGGTTTCGACTTACATATCTCATATTCCAACTATCTAGGAGGACCTTGCATCTATTGTATTTCACCCTCAAGTAATACTACCCCAATAAATATTCCACAATCCTTGGAAAATAGTGTAGATTTCCTTTTTTGTATATTTTACTGATTCTTAAGGTCTTTAACCCACCAATAAGAGGTATCTGATCCTTAATTAAAAGGAGATCTGATCATCATGATCCTAAGAAACACTTCAGTAGAACACAACACCCCATAGTGTTTTGGATAATTCATGGAATGTATGAATATTATTCCATGATGATCGTCTAGTTCTAATCAAAATAACCCTAATCTAAAACCATAATAGGTCCAAACTAAATGACCATAAAATAAAGAAATACAAGGACTGATCTAAATGACCATAAACAAAATCAACATAAGGTTTGATCTAAAATTCCTTAAAATGATGAAATAAAAGGTCTAAGCTAAAATATCCTAAACTAAGACAACATAATGTGTGAGATAAAAGAATATAAACTAAAGCAACTGAAGGTCTAAGCTAAAATACCTTTAATTAAATAACCATATGATCTCATCCAAAAGACCCTAAACTAAATAAATAGAAGGTTTGAGTCAAATGAAAACAAACTAAAGAAAATAAAGGTCTAAGATATAATACCATAAAATAATGAAAGAGAAGGTTTGAGTCAAAATACTCTAAACTATAGCAACATAAGATATGAACAAGAAACCATAAACTAAAGCAACAGAATGTCCAAGCTAAAATGCCTTAAACTAAAGAAATGGAAGTTCTGAGCTAAAATATACTAAAATATATAGATAAAATGTATAAGACAAAATACATTAAACTAATGCTATAGAAGTTTTGAGTTGAAATACCTTAAACTATAGAAATTAAAATTCTGAGCGAAACAACCTTAAACTTATGAAATAAAATTTTCTAAATAAAATATGATAAACTAATGAAATAGGAGGTCTGAGAAAAAAATATCATAAAATAATTCAACCAATGTTCTTAACTAAATGGCCCTAAAACATATATAAGGTTTGAGATAAAATTTTGTACCCCAAAGAAACATATGGTCTAGATAAACAACCTTAAAATGATTTGATTGAAGGTCCAAGATAAATTACTACAATCTAGTGAAATAGAAATTCTGAACTAAAAGACCTTAAACTACATTAATAAAATATCCATGATAAAAGACACTAAACTAAAGAAACAGAAAGTCTGATCTAAAAGAACATAGACTAAAGAAACATAATGTCCAAGCTATATGACCTTAAATAAAATCAATGGATGATCTAAGTGAAAAACCCTAAAATAAAGAAACATAATGTCTAAGATAATATTCCCTAAAAGTATAGAACAATAGTAATATGGCCAGCATGAACTTTTAAGTCCCATTATATGGTCTTAAAAAATCAGTATATTCTCACCATGCCTACCTGATTCGGAAAAAGAAAGAGATCCCTCCCTTGGTGACATATTTTATAACCAATGGTCCTTCTACAGATTAAGTGATCTCAAGATAACTGGAATAGATGCATCGATATATAATAACATTTTGGTGGGAATTAATGATAACTTCGTGAAAATAATATGTTATGATTTAAATATTCAGATCAAAATATCAATTTTACTTAATATTATGCAAAGGATGGGTTTCATTAATAAATCACATTATATTAGATCAAGGTAAAATTCATGCACATTATGAATAAAAGATAAATTGGACAACACATATAATGTTCATTACATCTATTCTTTGAAAATGAAAGAAACATGAGTAATATCTACACTTTGGAGTCCCTATAAGAATATTCTTAGAAATATATTACATATCAATGATCAAAATATAACAAAATTCAATCTACTATTATGGGAAGGTCCACAAGAGTCTATAGAGATTTTTTCATTGAACGCTGAACTGACACACACCTAGCCTCTTTTGCTTCTTCCCTAGGATGAAGAGTCTCGACCAAATTAGTCTACTCCTCAAATCTATTTCGAGAAAATTCCAATGAGGCCGATGATGTTTAATGGTCAGAACTTAGGTTACCTGTGATTTCTTTGTATCTTCATATTTGGGGATTCTAAGAATCTACATGCCATTTTAGTTCATATATAATTTGGTAACATTACAAAAATTCTTCTGATGCCTCCTTCATCTACTCATAATGATGAACATCATCTGTAGAACATGAAATTCACTCTCATTGGTAGCCAATTCCCCTAGAGTATGGAAAATTTTCATCATGATTTTAAACAAAGTCTGAAGATCAAAATTATCCAACCCAATCATTAAATAGATGATGAAGGACTTACCCATGGCCATGAAATGTTCCCAAATGGGTTTTAGTAGTCAAGCCATGAATATGCTACCAGATTAGGCTACATCGTTTTTGGGCCTCTGTGGCTGATGGTATGGGCATGCCAGAAGCAGGAATAGTCGGCTGAGCTAGTAGTAAAATATAAGAGGAGGCCACATATACCATCCTGTCAACAAAATAATCATCCAACGCTTATACTATTGGGTTGATGTATTCAAGGGATTCAGTCCTACTATTAGGATGGGAATCATCAGAATGAAGAGGCCTCCTTGATGCCTCAGACAAAACATTAATCAAATCCATCATTTACGTGGAAAGAAGGGTCAATGAGGAAAATTGTCTATCCACGTGAAGAACCTATTATCTTAGCATAAATCCCAGATAGGCTGCTGCACAAACATGGGAATAATCCTTATTCAGAAGGGTGGGAGTATTAGTGGGTAGAAGAATGATATCTGTATTAGTATATTTATGTTCCAATATCATCATAAAATGGTGGATGATCCGAGGGTGTTTATCTACCCTCACACTAGCCAAAATAAGTGGAGAGACTTTGGATGCAACTAAACTATTGAGTTAACTGATAAGGTGTATATGGATCATAGATGATCATCTTATCTATCATAGCTTCAAGAACCCCATATAAAATAGATATCATATATGACCTTTCATCAATAAAACTAATGCAATTATTAATTATAATCACAATCAGTGCACTATAATGGGTGAATTTAAAGCTATCAGATATGATCAATGCATCTCAAACCTCATCAATAATTAAAAACATATCCCCAACCCCATATATGTTTTATATTATTTACTAAGATAAGGAATAGAGAATCTTAGTGGAATTGTAATATTCATAATAATGGAAATTTTCCCATATCTAGACAAATAAAAATTGGATGTGTCCAGTGACCCTATAGGGATTTCTACCTTGTTGAATATGGACCTAGATCTAGTAAAATCTTACAAGGACCGAAACTATTGGATTAAGGCACTGTCTATCCACTAGCCACACTACTATCACCAATGTTCTTAAATAGATCCCTGAACACACATTCTCAGGTGGGAAAATCCATCCACTCAAGACCATAGACATAAATCCCACAAGTATAATACATGTGGATATCTCTGATTTCACTCGATATACCCAAGAGTTATAATCCCCAATATCTAGAAAGGACCTATATTTGTAGATAATATCATGAAAATATAGGTAAGGGAATCGATGAGGGAGAATTGAATTTTTCCTAACCTCAATGTGATAGAGGAAGATGTCGACCCAGTCCATGAACAAAATAGCTGAGAATAAATTCATCTCCATTCTCAGGATCTCCTCACTGTGACAAGCATATCCCTATATAAGACTATAGTCTGCAAGGGGACATACCAAATATATACACCTGAGAGTAACTCATTATAAATATATCTAAAAAGTGTAATCCCACCCAGTTGGTAGATTTCCTATAGGCTGATGTACACTTCACAATGGGATTGATGGAATGTGTTGGATCCAGGGAACCAACATATGATTTTTTATTGAAGGACATTCGGATGGATGTAGAAAATTAATTGGGAGATCCAAACTACCTCGTAGTGATCAAACCTATATAAATGGTTAGTGAACTCTAAGAAAAATTCCATGATATAGAAGGGTTATGCACATTCATCATAAAAATTTCCACCTAGACATAGTTCCCATTTCAAGCTCGGTCATCCACCTGGGTTGTTCCGAGAAGTGTAAAATGTACTCGAACAACTAGAATAAATATAATTATGAGAGAAATCATAGCCATAGAAACCAAAGTGAGAGTTTTCCAATATATAAGAAAACACCTGGGACTGAGCTGTGACTAGTCGATTATCATTGGAAATTTTCATATGAACATAGTCTAGTGATGATAACATCAAGATAGATGGAAAATTTATGTACATTGGGGGGATAATAACCTCATCTAGAAAAATAAACATATACAGTGGAAGTCAGTAAGATAGAGGATAATCTTAAATCTCTATAATAGAAACCTATTCAAAATCGTGATATCATAACACATGTGATATTAGTGGTCAACATTGTGATTTATAGAAATCATGGACCATTGATTGGACACATTAGAGGAAGAATTATGAGAATGAGATGACATTTGAACAGAAGTAAGTGGAATGTGTTAGACAGATAAAATAAATTATTTTCAAGGAATGGAATACATGGTCAGCATCATTCCTATCACCAGCAACTAGTTCTTGACAAACCAGACATTTTCCATTGCACCAGTCTACTATAATGGAAAGAACTCAGGTAGAATTTACATTCTTCAAAACTGATCCCTTTTCCCTATTGAAATTTCTATTGATGGGGCACTTGTTAACGCTTAGCAAATGAGAATTAAAAAAATTCAAAAGTGTAGAAATAAATAAATATGGGTATTATGTTCTTTGATTAAGGAAAGGAATAATAAGGTTGTTGAGACCCATGAATCATGTAATAATATAAGGTATTATTGATTGTATAACCATCACGAGGCCATGAAAAGGAACCATGCAAAGAATGTGGCCTGTAGGAGGTCCCATTAAGCATCGTTGATAGTGTCCTTATATATTCAAAATGGAACCCCATACAATCAGTAGTAATGCGGCAGTGTTAAGAAAATATCCCCAAGGTCAAGTTTCTTTTCAATTAGTGGATTCTATACAAACAATATAAATGTCCATATAAAATAATAGGAAAATATACATAAATGAGAAGCTTCTTGTGGTCATTAAGATCATGTGACATATCCCCAATGAGAAGAATTATTTTCATTGAAAAAATTTAATAAATCTATGAAATCCCCAATAATTTTAAAATAAAAAAAAGGAAAAAATAGGGTGGGGTGGGAGCCTCTCATTGTAGTAAAAGTCACACACCATTTCCCTGTCGATTCATAATACATCACATTATTTTGGAGATGTTCCCGCCTCATCTAGTGAAATCCCTCTAGCATGTCATCCTCATCACAAGAAGGGCCTTGGGAATGTATAGAAAATTGGGTACTCCCCCTTTGGAATCTTAAGGAAAAATGGTTGGAATTGTATATGAAATTATCATGGATATCCATAGGTACTTTTTCTGTCATGAGAAGAATCAATAGGAGGTAATTTTATTGTACTCGACAATACCCAAAATAACTCATGAACTCCTCACCATTTTCAAAATTAACAAAGGAAATAAAATGGTTGTGGATCTAGAAGTATCTTGCCTTCATAAAAATATTGTGACACACTAAGGATGGCCACATCATGGTCTTGAAATACTCCTTGAAAATTTGTCTTAATCCCACAAAGGCCCTTGACAATCCATCATTTTGTCATGGAAAATTACCTCAAAAGTCACCCGAGATCACATGATGGCCTTATAGAGGTTCCGTGATTTCATGATGGGCCTTGAACATGTCATCTTGATGAGATGAAAGTACCTTTATATGTATGTGTGGCTAAATATAGTAACCTTAATTGGAAATAATATAAAAATTGATTTTATGATTAGATGGACTTGTGGTCGATGAAGGACTTGTGAAACCCCTAAAGGGATTTATAGATGTACCTTATAACGAAACATAATGTTGAGGCCCTCACCTGACTCTATCCTAGAGTTACATGATATATTCTATGAAAAATGACCAAAAAATGGAGTAGTGAAGCCTATAAACCCCCCACCCCATCATGAAAAATGCACCACGACTATTCTCTGTAGATGGATTGACTCTTGGAATAGTGCATCAGTGATAGAGTATATTTATTGGTGTGACTAATCTTGTGACCAGAGAAGCTTCCCATTAGGTAAGATATGGATAATAGCATGAGAAATTATGAATCATGAATAGACACTTTGCATGATCGAATATACATAACATGAAGGTCCTCCTCTAGGATACATCAAAACCATCCCACACATCTCCTGAATAAAGAGACACATAAAAGAAGATAACACTAGATAAATATAAGGAACTTATGATAAAAGGATGGAACAAAGAGTAAAGGATGGGGGTATTTTTTATGAATCCATATTCTGACCCACATGCACTTCACGTGAATAACCTAGGATATGCGAAAAAACTAGGACATGTCACCCAGATCCCAAGAAACTCCATTGGAATACTATTTGTATTATGAGAAGTGCTTTATAAATGTCAATGAATGTCTAATGTTTCACAATGAGAATTCCACTCTAGTGTCACAATTCCCTATGGGATTGCCATATATTTCTTGCAATGTCTTTCACACATGTTTCCTAGCCCATATGGAGGCAATAATACATGTCAGAAAAGTCTCATGTCTGCACATGGGAATGTCAAATGACTCTCATGTCCCCCTTTAGGAATGCACATCATCTCTTCAAATATCCCACATACATGCCATCTAGGATTAATGATGTCCTCAAGACATGTCATCAAAGAAATTCAACACCCTCCAAGACACATCACAATGACTCTCACAATTCCCTTTTTGTGTGTCATCTTGCTATTGTGGTTGAACCAGGGCATGTAATCTGGGTCTTGTGCAAACCTATAGAAATATTATCCAAGGTAAAGTGATGTATTCTAGGAAAACCCATTTGGGTCTTGCAATGTCTTACAGAAAAGTCAGCCTCGATCATGTAATGACCCTCAAAATTGGCATATAGGACAAATGACATCCCTCAGATGATCCAACTAGATCATGCACTTTTCTATGGACTTGTCCTCAATATAACCAGAAATTTCCATAAATCCCCTAACATGTAAAAATAGAAATTAACAAAATTTTAGTAAGGTATTCAACCATATCAGGAAGGAATGTAGGCCATGCCAATTAGATCATCATAAGGCTTTCTATCTTTTTCCACCCTTAGTTTAAAAGCATGAACTATAGATAAACATCAATGTATAAGACCCAATCATGTGAACTATGAGGAATCTAATTGCCACCACAACCATGATATGTAGGATGCCTATATAAATACTAGGCTCTATATTAAACTTTTAAAGGGATATCTTAGTACATATGTCCCACATTGATAAGTAGTAGGACTAATCATTTTTTATCCAATGTTTTTTCACACTAACCATAGATTATATAGGATTAGGGAGTTTCAATAATCATATCATTTTCATGGTGAGCCTATATAAACATAAGGAAATATTCATAGTGTAAGCCTCGATCATCGTCGTAATATTATATGTCCTGTATATAAGGGAATAACAACATATAGTCTCTGATCAACATAACTATGATAATTATGATTCCTTTTTTAAACAGGATACATAGGATTCATTACTATGGTATAATATTAAATATGAATCCATTTATATGTAAGACCCATTTCTCTAACATTTCAACCACTGGGACCCGATCATTCATATGGGTTGTTTCCTAAGGGAACTAAGAAATAAACTAAACTGTGATGATTTTGATCCCTTCAATAATAAGTGTACATAGGACAACACTCCAAGGATCTAAATCTGTATTGGAATCAAAGGGATATCTTATTACCCATGTACCACATCCATATTCAATGGGGCTGATCACTTTCTATCCCTTATTTCTCACACTGAGCGTAGCTCACACGGTCTTAGTGAGATGTAGTAGACACATCATTGACATCATGAATCTACACCAGTCATTCCAATATCATTATATAAGCCCTCATGAGTGGAAATATACACATATATTTCATATAAGGGCGTTTATATTGGGTCTTGTGATGAGGGCATGATCAAACATTGATAACTCTGATTCCTTCCATGATAGGGATACGTTGGAAGTATCCTTGAGACTATAGCTCAAATATTTGGTGCCTATGTTTGCTCACATATGTCATTTAAAAATGAAATTAAACTCTACAATTTTATTTAAAAACATGGGTTTTCATTATTCTAATAACCAGGATACATAGGATGCATCATAATGCCTCAATCCCCTCCTAAGAACGTCAACCACCTCCCTATCTGGAAAAAAAATCTAAAGTACCTAGTTATACAACATTACCACATAAATAATTAAGAATTACTAGGGAAACATATGAATATCCTCAGACACATATAGATGGATTCACTAATAAGATCCTCATATTTAGCACATAAAAGATACATAACCTATATATCATTTTGTTGGGGTGTCTGAACCCATATCATGATTAAGGAGAGATTCAAAAACATATCCTAAATATAAAAAAGAGTCATAGTGTAGGAAAAAATCCCCCCCAAAAAGTCAATTATGAGCCTGAACACCCATTCTCTCAACCAACATGATTCCCCAAGCATCATTGGGTATGAGACCTGGATTGAACTCTAGCCTTTAGAAAGAAACTTCACACCCAATTATGGATGATTAAATCATTTGGAGTATCCATTAAGAAAGAAAATAGTGACCTGATGTTTTTTAGTCGCACAATACATGACCCCCTCACAAACAACCATGGGTTGAACCAAATCCCCCTTGATGGGGGTCCAGGTTGCCTCTTTCCCAATGAAATAAAAGACTTGAAATTGATTATTTATTTACTAAAAAAGCGATCTATGTTATTTATCGAGACTTCTACCACATTATTGGTAATATGAGATATATGATGTCCAGTTTGTGACTTTATAAACTAATGGTTATAGATAAGAGTTAATTTTGGAAGGAATGTATGATTTCATTTTGTTTTAATTCATGGAGATTAAAATAGTCTTTGTAATGGAATGTTATGGAGAATATATGATTATGAAAAATACAAAATTGGTTATTGGATTGAATGAATGATTAATTCCATTTAATTAATGTTATGTAACTTGATATATACTATTATAGTAAGGAAAATTTCATATTGGATGCATTATCTTGAATTATGAATATGGTAAGAATACCATCACCTATAATAATCACTGAGTAATTGTAAGTCCCCAGCCCTAAAAATTACATAATCTGAAAATAATTTAATAATTAACATTGAGTATCTTTTCAGGTTAAGAGATTTAGAGAATTAGTTCATAAAATATACATAATAATTTTAATATTACATGTAGACACTTATACTTAATATCCATTTTTTCATAAAATAAAAACACTTAAAAGAAAAGAAACATGTTTAGTTCCATGTTCTAATCATCATGACTTTTCCTTGATCCCATCCTTGAACTATTCTACTTTAAGTCTTGTGAAAAACATTTCAAAAATATGGTATGAGCATAAAAAGCCTAGTAAGGGTTACAAAAAGTAGTAAAACAATTATTTTTTTCAAAAAAACACGTAAACAACGAATACTTTATCATAAGTAATAATTTTCCCCTTTATAAAGTAATAAATACTATTCACTAAATAAAATCTCTTTGCTTACCCTTTTTTAACCTAAAGATTTCCATAAAACCCATAGAAAGTAAACATAACATATAAAGGTAACTTGGGACATAAACATACTTAAATGGAATAACTATATAGTCAAATTCCACACATATCACTAAATGTAATAGCCATGCAACCGACTTCTATACCCAATGAATTAGAGGTTATAATGTAACAACTTGTCCTTGGTTTATCACATAACCACCCATCATTTGTATTATCATGTAACCACCCTTCAAATTTCAAAGTACGATTACATAATCATAGCACATAAAATATTTCAAATATTAACTTTTCAGTAATAAAATTTAATTTTCAATCACAATATATGTTTTCAAGGTATTGAAATACTCAATCCATTTCAAAAACCATTTTCAATACCAAAACACCAAAAAAATAAGGTATTCCTTTTCATTTTTTAAAACATTAAGTCTTATAGTGGAAGCCAAATAATGATTATAATAGTGGAGAGGTCATTGTCACCGAAAATGTTAAAATCATTCCTTTTTTCGTTTAGTAAAATGTAAAATAAAGAGGTGTATAATATCAAAATATTATTCAATGAAAGGATATTGAGATGAAGTCCCTTACCTCATGTCCGACTTGAATCGTTCATTATTTATTTTCCTTAATAAACGTAATTTAATTTATAATTTCTTAAAAACCTTTTTAAATATTATTATTCCTTTTATATAACTTATTGCATTCTAATGACAATTAGTTATTTATTTGAGTACATATCAGACATTTTGTCGATGTTCGGAACCTGAGTAAAAAATAAACTTGTTATAATTACAAATTATCCATGTGGTAAAAATTACATTATCTATAGAATGATATTAATGATTTAGTTATCATATATATCATATATATCTAGTACATATGTATTTATAATAGTCCATAACATTTGGATATAAGAAAATAAATTCACAGTTCATGGTGATGGTAAGTCGTACATATGCATGAATGATACTTTCAATTCATTTTAATATTTAACAAACTGCAAACTAAATGATACATAGGTAAGTTATAATTCTAGTATAATATATATGTTATATATTTTACATAATTATATTAATTCTATCCTTTATGTGTTCCATGTAAAGCATGAATGAGTCATATCACTTTGAGGGGGCGGTATTCCACACTTCCTCAAATGAAATTATCGAATATATACAACATGAAAAGAATAAATATATTTATAAAATAGAATTATAGAATAATTTATATATAAAATAAATATCATAAATATCATATATAATTATAGTTCCATCATAATGGCCACTATGAAAGGTGGTAGGTGAGAATCGAACAATCATCATTTCGTGAGGCAGCAGTTTGCCGTACACAGAACCAATATGTTCGTATCCATTAGATTGAGGTGTGTGTAAGTTTAGTTAAAATACTACTCATAAAAAAACCTAGTATTTTTAGGATAATGTTTTTTTCATCTAAACAAAAAATAAGAAGAGCCTAGATATTGGAGAAGGAAAATAAAAGAAAATAACTTGAGAGAAGACGTTACCTTTAATCGGGTAACTTATTTTGATTTGAGCCAAAGGGCTCTCTGGAATTGACTTATGCCTAAGTTAAGGATTATATGAGTAATATAGGGATTTTGGGAGCTTATTTTGGAAGATTTTGGATAATCCAAGGGGTTTGTGAGGTGGGAGTAATGAGTTAGAGGTGTACTTTTATAAGAGGGAGGAGGTCTCTTTTGGAAAGTTTAAAAGTATTATTTTATTATAAACTTATTTTCGGTTTCAAAAGGTTAAAAACTCATTAGATTGTAATATAAAATGAAAATAATTCTAAATAAAATCATCCAATAATAATTGAGTAGGTTTTTGATATTTTTTAATCCTTATTTTATTTAATTAACCATTTGTTAACTTTTTTAACTTTTACCATGTCTTTTTGTATTTTCATACTATATGGTTAATATAATTTCTATAAAATTAAAAGCGACCCAAAATGGAAAATTAATTACATTTTTAACAGCATATATGTCATTTGGCCAAATCTTATATTTTTATGACTGTTTTATCATTTAATAAAATATTAATTTATTTAAAAACTCATTTATGTCAATTTTTATACTATTCATATCATGAATTTTTAAAAATCCATAACAACTTGATCCATTCTAAAAAAACATCATTAATTCAAATATAACAAGTCATAATCATCATTAAAATTCGTGTACAGCATAAAAAGTTTCAAAATAAATTTATTTTAATATTTGTAATCTCATTTATTTAAAACATTCATTAATGAGGTAATCATTACATCATCATTGTGTCATAAATAAATTAATTTATTTGATGTATAAAATTTATATTTAAAATAAAATGATTTATAAAATATTTTTAAATTTATAATGACTATTTATAGTCAAGTATATTAATTATATAACCCAACATTAAATTTTTTTTATTGAAACAATACATGTTTATTATATTTTTATTTATACTTTAAATAAAATGTTATTAGTGTAATTATCTGACCCATGTGCCTTTAAAATAAAAAAGGTTCTACCCAAGGACTTTATTTATAGGAAATGACTCATACAATAAGGTTAGGATAAGTGTTAAGGTAATTTTATATTATTATAATATTATTTTTACCCTAAATTACCCTATTTACCTTTAACTGTGGAAAATAAAAATCAATAGTTACTAATCACCAAAAATTATTTTCATCCAATTGAACTAAATTTTACTTACTGATGATAACCATGTATGTCGTATTTTTGAATATAAATTCACATAAGTGGTAAAATTTCATCTAAATTTAAAAGTCGAGGTTTTAACTACTATGTAGTGTTTTTCACTATTCATCAAAAATTGAACATTTTCCAAAAAATACCAAAAATTCACCCAATGTTAATTTTGATATCATGAATTCAAAAATGATGTCTGTTTTAAAAAATTAAAAACATTTAACTTTCATTAATAAATTTAAAATTAATTTCTATTTTCAAAACTAGAAATCATGTTTTTAAGAAGTAAAAACTACAAAAATATTGACATGTGTTTATGTCCAATTTCAAATTGAAATTACATGAAATGAACAAAATTAGATTATATGGTAAAAATATAATCAAATTAAACTTTAAACCCATTTAAAAAGATAATATAACCATAAAAATAAATCAGAAGAAAAGACAGTTTTGACTTAAAATGCAGTATTTTTCACTATTCAATAAAAATGAACTTTCTCAGAAAAATACCAAAAAATTACCCAAAGTAAATTTTGATATCCAGATTCTAAAGAAGAAGTTTATTTTGTAAAATGAAACATATAAGAGTTAAAAAAAACTATATTTAAAATGGGTTATCTATCAAAAGGCGGTAAAACTACCTTTTTAAAAATATTAGAGTATTTATGATTAAAAATGGATTTATTCTCTTTTTAAGCCTCTAAATTTTATTGTATAAATATAAAAACATTTAGAATTTTTTTATTAATAATAGGGTTAGTTATTCTCATTATGACCAATACAATGACTTGGTGTTAACTACTATAATAATATTATTATATTATTTTTCTGTATAACTCAACATTGTGTGCAACATAATATTTCAGAGAAATCTGTTGATGCGTGTTGAGTACGCTATCAAACATAGAAAACACTTTAATGAAAAGTTATTATTTAATCCAGAAATATTAATAAATATGAAAATTTCATATTCTTTATTTACCTAGGATGTTACATCCTTCCTCCCATTTGTAAATTGCATCGAAGCAATTTTAAAATTGGGCTGGAAAGTTCATTGAAAGTCCCATATTGAAAAAATAGTCAATAAAACTATTAATTTACAAATAAGGAGAAGTAGAAAGGTCACCCAATATAACTCATACTAGGATTCCATGAAAACATGGATATGGGGGAGAAAATAAGTGTCAATTTCTGATGGAGAGTGATAGAAAATATAATCAAGAGAAAGTTAATCACCAGAAAACCACAAACTTGTGATAGGTTAAACAGTCTTTGGTTTCCCAGTAGGAAATGTAAACTGACAATGTTTTTGTTTTAGGTTTTATTTAATAATGTTGAAGAATTTATTTATGAGATTGACTAAGAACATAAGGAAATATACTTACTTCTCAAGTAGAGTTTCATCCTTTAATAAGTTTCTACCAAAAACTCATCTTTTTCTCCAAATGATGAGTATTCAAGATGACTTGGTAACGTCGACTGTGCTAAAATCAACATATAGAGAATCAAATAATCCAAAAAGATGAACTATATATTTTTCCTATCTTTATATATTAACCAAAACCAAAATGGTTTGTACAAGATCAGATAATCCCCAAAAAATATCATCCTTTATAAAAATAAATACTACTCTTAATCTCAAAAATTGAAAAAAGGGTACCCAATATTGAACAAAGACGATTAAATAAAAAATTGTACTTAAAATACATAAATATTATTCAAACTAATATTGAAACCCAAAATTCATAAGTATTTGATCACATAGTATTCCACAAAAATTTTAACATTTATGTCCAAATAACATCAGCTACTCTTAAAGTCTCATACTAAAAAGTAATTAATCTAATAAAACATTCTCTATGATAGGTTAATCATTTCAATAAATAACCCAAATCTCTATATTTCCAGAATAAAAAAATATTTTCTTCCAAAATAAAATTTCAACCATTACTCCACAAATGATATCCCCTTGTGTTTTATTTTCCATAAGCATATAGTGTTCCCAAAAGATAGAACATCTTCCAAAATAACCTATATCACTTAATCACTAAATCATTTTCCTGTACTAAGGATATAAATTTGATAAAATATAAGTTCCTAAAACCAAATTATTCTTGATCCATAAAATCATCTAACTAAAAAAAATTAGGCATACTAACCAGGGACATCACGTAGGCCAGTGGTAGGTGATAAATCATAATTTCACTATGGTTGTGGGTTCGATTCCTGAAACATTGTCTGATGCGACGAGTTGTCACACGGTATGCGTGTTTTCTGTTTTCAAAAATTATATATTTTTATAACATTACAAAATAATGTGATACTTTATTCAAAAATAACTGTAACATATTTTAACCACAAATGTTATCTCATACCTCACATTTTCATCCCAAAATGTAATAACAGGTAATTTCCTCAAATTCAAGGATAATATAACCCAAAATTGTTCTTTATAACTATATCCACAAAAGAAAATATAATCCTTCCTTTGATAGAATTTTCAGATGTCAAACTTCTAGGTAACACATACTAGAAAAATTCTTCCAATGTAATCCCATCATCAAAAGAGCCTTAATACTTTTAAGTATTTTATCATCCGAAAATCTACCATAACTCTTGAATACCTAATATGTAGACTTCTTACTCACTAAATGTTCTTCATGATGCATTAAACATTATTTTTTAACTTATTTCATAATAATTGTTTCCTAAAAACAAAATCATGAATCATATCCTAAGATTCAATAATGTGAAAACATCATCAAAGAAACAATCCATACCTTTCATTGGACATTGCTAGTTTCCTCATATTCAATTGGAATGGAATTAGGAATTGGTAAACATATATTTTTACAATTCTTATAATCCCATTCCTAAATCTTTTTTGTAGGAAATTTATTTTTATAACGACTATACTATCCACATTTAAAACATTCAATGATTATTCATAATGAACTTTTTTCCCTTTCCTAGAGTCAACTAGATGCTTCCTTTTTCCAGGGCATGTTCTTTCTTTATGACCTTCATTACCACATCTATATAATATTACCATTCATTTGAAGCATTTTCCTAGGTGTTTATTTCCACATCCTTGACACATTGGTTTTTTAATATACTTACCTTTATGATTATTACCTGAACTTCCATTGGGATTCATTTCTCGCATATATGATGCCTTAGAAAAATCACCAAGGTTAAAGTGGTCAATCATGACTCTATATAGTTGGTTGAGAATAAACAGAATAGTTATAATTTTAGTTCTCAATTCATTCAGTTTATTATAAGGAAAACCGTCACAGTTTTCTTCACATTCATTTTTAATGTAGTGCCCAGTAGATACATATAACGACCCATACTTTACATACATTGTTAATACTTCGAAATTGAAGCACACTTATTATAACATATGACAAAACCACAAAGGACCGTATAGGTATAGTGTCTTTAGAAACTAGGAAACATAAACAACTGGTTCATAAATCTTCTACAGTGTCTCCCATTTATTTCATCATATCTAGGGTCCCTTTTAGCATATTCTACTTAATATCCATCTTTCTGGCCTGGGGAAAAGAGAACACAAAAGGGTGAGCTCAAATGCTCAGCAAGGGAAAATAAAGGAAATAAAAATCATATCATATCTTTTTGAAAATCATAACCTGCAAAAGAGATCATAATATCGTAACATGGAATAAATCATAGAAGTGAAAATGAGATCCCCATAATCATAACATTAAACTTGAAACTTTGTGTCTTGCACACATAATCATGGAAAATCATTTCTTGTTAGTCATGACTCATTGCCAAGACTATCTTAGTGGACAAAGTCCCTTTCTGAACTGAGTCACCCTCGTTCCAGTCCTGTTTCACTGAACCGGTATAACCTACCATTCCATCCATGTCTATCTAATGAGATATAAAATCATTACCCAATGCATTGGAGGGAGATATAGGTCCCACCCATCTTATAATGAATCCTTTCTTATGTCTGCCACATAATCATAAACCATACATCATAGCGTAACCCATGTAATAAAAATGGGATTCTTAAACAACATGACATCATAAAACAATTCATATAAGATAAAGGAATTCATAAAAATATTTCCATCACAACATAATCAAATCCATGTAATAATAGGGATAAAAACAGAACCCTTTTATTATCTTAGATGGAAAATAATTTTGATAAAATACTTGAACTCCATTCTTGAGGAAAATATCCTTTCTACTTCAAAAACATTTTTCCTTTCTTAACATGTCATACAACTTTAAACTAAAAGAAGTTGATTAAAAATAATCTTGAAAACTTGTAAAGGAAGCTTCTTGGAAATAATGTTTTAAAAATCCATTCATGCCGTATAAGTTAAAAAAACATTCTTCTCATACTTTTTTCGGAAAAGTCAAAAAGTACCTCGTACGAAAAAAGACAAAATATTTCTTTCATATCTTTTACTAAAAACACACCAAAGGGTAAAATTGGACTTAAAAAATTGTAGTTGAATGGAAATAATATTAGATATTTAGGAAACATGGATGTGGATGATAAAATACACCCCAGTAAATTTCAAAGTATGAACAATCTCGGATAAAAATGAGATTGTGATATTTCCCTTACCTTAGGTCCGATTTGCTTTGTATGTGTCCGAAGATCCTGTATAATGGTTTAAATAATGTTATTGACTTATTCCAGAATCATACTTATTGATATTATATCATATATGGCCATATTCTTAGCTTCTTGTTAGTAATATTTCATTGTTACTTGTTACTCGGGTCTTTATTGCCTTTTGTTCTTATGCGTGTTTTGCCGAATAAATTCTTATTCGTATTTTAAGGTTATAGATACCTTATATCCAGAATGGTATTAGTGTAACATATATCATATTTATTCATTCAATTCATTTATATAATTAGTATGTAATGATGATCATGTAGAACGAGTCGCATCACATCGTGGAGACGGTATTCCGTACGTACGCACGAGTGATGATATCGTTCCTATGATTGTGGAATTGTATTGGAGTAGATATATATTATTTCAGTATCAATATTAATTTATAATAATCATAAATAGTTACTCATTACACCATTATACCCATCATTGTAAGGTGATGCTGGAAAATAGATTACACCACGGCGTGGAGACGGTATTCTGTACGTACGCACGCGCGGTGATTTCATTTTTCCGTAGGATGGATAGAAGATGAATTAGGGTTGTTTCATATTTATAATAACATATCAGTATGTAATTAATACAGATGTTATTACTTTATCATGAAACAACTAAAGAAGAAGAAGTTGAAGAAGAAAGAAATTGAAAAGATCGGTAATGGATATTACCTCTTCTTTGGAACGCCTCTTTGAATCCTCCACTTAGGGAACTGAGATTGATCTTTGAAGAAGACCAGGACCTCTAGGATTATTCTAGAGAAGTGTAGAGGAGAAAATGGCAGGGGTTGGCCGAGCTTGAGTGCTCAAATTGGTGTGAGGAGGAGGGGGAGGAGGTGCCCTTTTATAAGGGAGGAGAGGGGCACCTTAGGAATATCTCAAAATAATATTTTATATTAAAGTCAAAATCGGTTTATAATGGTTCCAAAGGGTCTTATTTCAAAGCTAAAGTGGGGATGGGTGGAAATCCTATCAACCAATAGGATTTAGACAAGTTTAGGGTATTATTTTAACCTTATCAATTAGATTTAACTCTAAGTTAAATAATTTAACTTTTACAGTGTCTTTTTGTTTTCTTTCACTATATGATTAATACAATTACTATAACATTCCAAACGAACCCCAAATTGTTTATTATTAATATATATATATCCTTATCTAAGTAATTTTGCCGAACCTTATATTTTTAGGAATAAAATAACAATTAATAATATAATATTTGATTTAAAAACAATTTTGTGTCAATTTTGACACTATTTGATATATGATTTTTGTGAAATTCATAACAGAATTATATGTTCTAAAAAAGTTTATTAAATCAACACTAATATATCATAATAACCTATAAAATTAGTGTAATTCATAAAAAGTCTCAAATTACATTTATTTTGGTGTTTATAACATCAATTATGTCAATATTTCATAAATAAGATAATTACTGCATCATCATTGTGTCATAAATAAATTAAATTATTTAATGTCTAAAAATTATAAATAAAATACCATTATGTAGGAAATCGTTTTAGATTTCTAATAAATATTTATAGTAGAATTTATCTTATGTATACCCCATATTAAAAATGATTTACTTATTAAACTTTGATTTTAACTATTTTAACCCTTCTTTAGATAAATTAATAATAAATGTCCTAATCTAACCCAAGTGGGCCTAAATGGTCATATTTTAATCCTAAGTTTGTTTTTGGTCGAATTAAACTTATCCAATAGAATTATTACATGTGTTAGGGTAATAGTAATATCATATTTACCTCTATTTACTATTAACCGCGGTAAAAAAAAGTAAAAAGTTACTATTTACCAAAAAATTATTCTTATCTCATTGAACCACATTTTACTTACTGATATCAACTGTGTCTGTCGGATTTTCGAAATTCCATTCACAGAAGCAGTAAAATTATGTTTTATGCAAAATTCAGTTTTTAACCTACCACTTAGTGGTTTCACTATTCATCAAAAATTGAATTTTTTCAGAAAAATACCAAAATTTTACCCTAGGCTAATTTCTGTATTCCGAATCCAAAAATTAAGTCCATTTTGAAAAATAAAATTTATAAAATTTCAAAAAGTGGTTATTACTATTCATAACGGCTAGTTTTAATAATATTTTAATAGCATATCATTGATTAGTGAAACTCGGTATTGCGTACGATGCAAGCTATCGAGGAAGGTCGTGATTGCGTGTAAAGTAAGCCAAGCTAGTATGTAGTGAAAGATTCCTTTGATGATATATAAAAACAAAATATTACTCATAAAAATCTCGGGTTTTACATTCTACCCCCCTTAAAAAGAATTTATCCCTCGAAATTCGTCACTTTGTAACAAACAGATGAGGATACTACTCCCTCATCATATCCTCAAGCTCCCATGTAGCTTATTCTAATTGGTGGTTCCTCCATAAAACTTTCAACAATCGAGTGGTCTTATTTCGTAGGACTTTTTCCCTACGATCCAGAATCTCTATCGGTTGTTCTTCATAAGAAAGATCTTGCTCCAGCGGTACAACTTCTGAGCTGAGTACATGTGAAGGATCAGGTATGTACTTTCCCAGGAGAGATACATGGAACACATCGTGAACTTGAGAGAGATTCGGTGGAAGCGCCAATCGGTAAGCTACCTTTCCAACACGATCCAGTATTTCGAAAGGACCGATATATCTAGGGCTCAACTTCCCCTTCTTTCCAAATCTCATAACCCTCTTCCAGGGAGATATTCGTAAGAACACTTTATCACCCACTTCAAACTCTAGGTATTTTCTTCGGTTGTCGGCATAACTTTTCTGTCGACTCTGAGCTGCTCTTATGTGTTGTTGAATAGATCTGACCTTTTCTGCCATTTCATCAACGAGATCAGGTCCTAATATCTTTCTTTCCCCAACTTCATCCCAACAAGTTGGAGTCCTGCATTTCTTTCCATAGAGAGCTTCATAAGGAACCATCTGAATACTGGAGTGAAAGCTATTATTATAAGAAAATTCCACCAATGGTAGGTGTTGATCCCAACCTCCTTTGAAATGTATAGAGAAATCTCTCAACATATCTTCTAGGGTTTGAATTGTTCTCTCAGACTGATCGTCTGTCTGGGGATGATAAGCAGTGCTGAAACTCAACTCTGTATCCAGAGTATGCTGAAGACTTCGCCAGAACTTCGAGGTAAATCTCGGATCCCGATCAGATATAATAGAAAGTGGTACTCCATGCAATCTTACCACTTCCTTTACATATATCCTGGCAAACTGATCTATAGAGAAATCCTCTCTAATAGCAATGAAGTGTGCAGACTTTGTAAGACGATCAAATATGACCCAAATAGCATTATTGCCTTTGGATGTTTTATGAAGTCCTGTGACAAAGTCCATAGTGATGTTTTCCCATTTCCATTCGGGTATGGGTAATGGTTGTAACATCCCCTTAGACTTTTGTCTCTCAGCATTAACTTGTTGACAAACCAAGCATCGAGAGACATATTCAGCAACATCTCTTTTTATGCCATCCCACCAGAAGTACTCTTTCAGGTCCCTATACATCTTCGTGCTTCCAGGATGAATAGAGAATTAAGAACTATGAGCCTCATCCAGCAGCTCCTTCTTTAATTCGGGGATGGGAGGAACACAAAACTGATTCCTCAACTTTATTATCCCATCACAATCAAGGTTGAATTCAGGAACATTTCTCACCTTCTTTTGTAACTCGACATCTTCTTTCTGTGCCTCTTTAATCTTCACATGTATATATGGTTGAACATTCATTTGAGAAAGATAAGATTTTTCCCCTTCCATTATAATTCCAAGATCCATCCTTTGTAAATCCATAAATATTGGATCTTTTGTGATCCTCATCATGGATAAAATAGCATGGTCTTGTCGACTTAATGCATCTGCCACCTTGTTTGCTTTCCCAGGGTGGTAATGGATTGAGCAGTCATAATCCTTAATCAGCTCCAACCATCTTCTTTGGCGCATATTCAACTCCTTTTGTGTAAAAATATACTTTAAACTTTTATGATCAGAATAAATATCACACCTTTCACCATAAAGGTAATGCCTCCAAATCTTTAATGCAAAGATTACCGCAGCCAACTCCAAATCATGTGTTGGGTAATTTTGCTCATGGATTTTCAACTGTCGTGATGCATAAGCTATCACAATATCATTTTTCATAAGAACACAACCCAATCCCTTCTTGGATGCATCACTGTAGATCACAAACCTTTCTCCACTACAAGGCAGTGTGAGCACAGGTTCACTGGATAACCTTCTTTTCAACTCCTTGAAATTCTCTTCACATTCCTCTGTTCAAACAAACTTAACTCCTTTCCGAGTCAACTTGGTTTGTGGATTAGATAATCGTGAAAAATATTTTACAAACGTCAATAATATCCATCCAAACCAAGAAAACTTCGAATCTCAGTTACTGTTGTTGGTCTTGACCATCTTTCGATAACCTCTATTTTTGCTGGATCCACAGATATCCCCTCTTTTGAGATTATGTGACCAAAAAATGCAACTTTTTGAAGCCAAAATTCACACTTGGTAAATTTGGCATAAAGATTGTCCTTTCTCAGGGTCTTCAATATAATTCTCAAGTGATCTTCATGCTCTTCCTTACTCTTTGAATAGACAAGAATATCGTCTATAAAGACTACCACAAATTGATCAAGATAGTCTCTAAAGACTGTATTCATTAGATCCATGAAGATAACAGGGGCATTAGTAAGACCAAATGGCATCACTATAAATTCATAGTGTCCATACCTTGTACGGAAAGTCGTCTTTTGTATATCCTCCCTTTTGACCCTTAATTGATGATACCCTGAACGAAGATCAATCGTGGAAAAGTATTGAGCTCCGTGTAGTTGGTCAAATAAGTCATCAATGCGTGGGAGAGGATATTTTTTCTTGATAGTGATCTTGTTAAGTTCTCGATAATCAATGCAGAGTCTCATTGATCCATCTTTCTTCTTAACAAATAGAACAGGTGCTCCCCAAGGTGACGCACTAGGGCGTATGAATCCCTTATCAATATTCTCTTGGAGTTGCTTCTTAAATTCCTTCAACTCAGTTGGAGCCATTCTATAAGGTGTCTTTGAAATAGGAAAAGCACTCGGTACGAGTTATATTGAAAACTCAACTTCACGATTTGGTTGAAGACCCAATAATTCCTCCAGAAAGACATCATAAAACTCCCGTACGATGGGCATATTCTTAATCGTAAGTTTCTCACCAACCATTTGAGATAAATAACCTTTATTTAGTGGAATCAAGACCCATAAGATGGAAGGAATTTCCACTGGAAGGTTATATTCATCCTTGCATCGATAGACGATCGTAGATTGATCTGGAATATGAAATGTGACTTCCCTTATTTGGTAATTGATATGAGCTCCATGTAGAGAAAGCCAATCCATGCCAAGAATCACATAAAATTCCACTAAAGTAAGGATCACAAGATTTGCAGGAAGCACTTTCCCACAAACTTCGATCGGAGAAGAATTATAAACTTTTGATGCGACTATTGTGCCATTAGGTGTTGTCACAGCTAACTCAACATCTAATTGATGAGGTAATACGGTGATACCCTTAGAAAATTTTTCAGAAATAAAAGAGTGGGTGGATCTAGAATCAAATAAAACATTTTCTACTTTAGAGTGGATGGTAAGTGTACCTTTCACCACTTCGTTATCGTACTCCACATCGTTGATAGAAATTGCATGTGACTTTCCTTTTTCTTTAGCCTTAAGATTTTGTTGACGTTGACCATCGTCATCAACCCTTGGATTTGGGAATTGATTGGCATAATGCCCCATCTCCTTGCACTTGAAACATTGAAGTGTAGTAGGTTCATTCTGTGTATCCCTTTCTTTGTTTGCATCATTAGACATCTTCTTACCATTATCGCGGCATTCAAATTCCCGATGACCTTCCTTTCCACATTTGAAACATTTACTTGTCCCTTTAAGACAACTCCCTCCATGTTTCTTTCCACACTTTGAGAATAAGGGAAAGCTCATCTTCTTTTTAGTGTGCTCTTTAGATTTTCCTTTGAATTCCATCTTCCTCTTCTTATCAAACCCATGTGACTGATGGGTTACTCCAATCTCTATCTCAACTTTGAGAGCACATCGAAAAATTTCCTCGTAGCTATTGAAGTCCCTTATGGCTAACGCCCTTCGAAGACTTGGTTTTAAGCCACTAAAGAATCGATCGATCTTACTCTCAGGTTGGATAATAATACCAGAAGCGTACCTTGCAAGTCTTGTAAAATTTACTTCATAGGTACCAACAGATTCATCATCCCTTTGCTTTAGTTCAAGAAACTCTTTCTCCATCTTTGTTCAGAGAATACGAGGGAATTACTTATTGAAAAATAATTTCTTGACCTCGTCCCATTCCATAGACTCAATTTCATCCCTTTGCCTCGTATTCTTAATAAGATTCCACCATTGATCAGCATCTCCTTCCAAACGATACACTACTAGGATGACTTTATCATGTTCAGAACATTGAAGAACTGAAAATATCTTTTCAGTAGTACTAATCCATTGTTCAGCAACTAATGGATCAGTAGACCCGCTGAAAGAAGGTGGACGTTGCCTCATGAAGGATTCAACAGAATGTTTCTCCTTCCTTTGCTCGTTTGGAAGTCATGCATGATTCATAGCTTGAGAAAGTTGTGTGAGCATGGCTACAAGATTTTGCATTCCAACTCCCATATCGTTTGGTTGCTCAGGGGGACAATCATTGCATTGCCCATCGCATTCCGCATTAACACGGTTCCTTCGGGTTCCAGCCATTGACTAAAACCAAGAAGAATAGTGTGAGAAACACTAATTATAATAGGAAAACCACATAATCAAGGATAAAATTTCACACTTAAGGTCTTATCCTAGGGTATTCATGTCCATTTCTAAAACACTAATATTGTGTTCTATGCTTAGACTTATCCTTAGGGTTCTTACTAAGGCTTTCACATCCAAGTTTCCAAAGGTTGACTATACCTTTCCTCCGATACCAACTATAACGACCCATACTTTACATACATTGTTAATACTTCAAAATTGAAGCACACTTATTACAACATATGACAAAACCACAAAGGACCGTATAGGTATAGTGTCTTTAGAAACTGGGAAACATAAACAACTGGTTCATAAATCTTCTACAGTGTCTCCCATTTATTTCATTATATCTAGGGTCCCTTTTAGAATATTCTACTTAATATCCATCTTCCTGACCTGGGGAAAAGAAAACATAAAAGGGTGAGCTCAAATGATCAGCAAGGGCAAATAAAGGAAATAAAAATCATATCATATCATTTTGAAAACCATAACCTGCAAAAGAGATCATAATATCTTAACATGGAATAAATCATAGAAGTGAAAATGAGATCCCCATAATTATAACATGAAACTTGAAACTTTGTGGCATTCACACATAATCATGGAAAATCATTTCTTGTTAGTCATGACACATTGCCAAGACTGTCTTAGTGGACAAAGTCCCTTTCTGAACCGAGTCACCCTCGTTCCAGTCCTGTTTCACTGAACCGGTATAACCTACCGTTCTAGCCATGTCTATCTCATGAGATATAAAATCATTACCCAATGCATTGGAGGGAGATATAGGTCCCACCCATCTTATAATGAATCCTTTCTTATGTCTGCCACATAATCATAAACCATACATCATAGCGTAACCCATGTAATAAAAATGGGATTCTTAAACAACATGACATCTTAAAACAATTCATATAAGATAAAGGAATTCATAAAAATATTTCCATCACAACATAATCAAATCCATGTAATAATAGGGATAAAAACAGAACCCTTTTATTATCTTAGATGGAAAATAATTTTGATAAAATACTTGAACTCCATTCTTGAGGAAGATATCCTTTCTACTTCAAAAACATTTTTCCTTTCTTAACATGTCATACAACTTTAAACTAAAATAATTTGATTAAAAATAAACTTGAAAACTTATAAAGGAATCCTCTTGGAAATAATGTTTTAAAAATCCATTCATGTCGTATAAGTTAAAAAAAACATTCTTCTCGTACTTTTGTCGGAAAATTCAAAAAGTACCTCGTACGAAAAAAGACAAAATATTCCTTTCATATCTTTTACTAAAAACTCACCAAAGGGTAAAATTGGACATAATAAATTGTAGGTTAATGGAAATAATATTACATATTGAGGAAACATGGATGTGGATGATAAAATACACCCCAGTAAATTTCAAAGTACGAATAATCTCGGATAAAAATGAGATTGTGATATTTCCCTTACCTTAGGTTTGATTTTCTTTGTACGTGTCCGAAGCTCCTGTATAATGGTTTAAATAATGTTATTTACTTATTCCTGAATCATACATATTGATATGTTATCATATATGGTCATATTCTTAGCTTGTTGTTAGTAATATTTCATTGTTACTTGTTAATTGGGTCTTTATTGCCTTTTGTTCTTATGTGTGTTTTTCCGAATAAATTCTTATTCTTCTTTTAAGGTTATAGATACCTTATATCCAGAATGGTATTAGTGTAACATATATCATATTTATTCATTCAATTCATTTATATAATTACTATGTAATGATGATCATGTAGAACGAGTCGCATCACATCGTGGAGACGGTATTCCGTACGTACGCACGAGTGATAATATCGTTCCTATGATCGTGGAATTGTATTGGAGTATATATATATTATTTAAGTATCAATATTACTTTATAATAATCATAAATAGTTACTCATTACACCATTATACCCATCCTTTTAAGGTGATGGTGGAAAATAGATTACACCACAGCGTGGTGACGGTATTCCGTACGTACGCACGCGCGGTGATTTCATTTTTCCGTAGGATGGATAGAAGGTGAATTAGGGTTGTTTCATATTTATAATAACATATAAGTATGTAAGTAATACTTATGTTATTACTTTATCATGAAACAAATAAAGAAGAAGAAGTTGAAGAAGAAAGAAATTGAAAAGATCGGTAATGGATATTACCTCTTCTTTAGAATGCCTCTTTGAATCCTCCACATAGGGAACTAAGATTGGTCTTTTAAGAAGACCAGGACCTATAGGATTATTCTAGGGAAGTGGAGAGGATAAAATGTTAGGGGTTGGCCGAGCTTGAGTGCTCAAATTGGTGTGAGGAGGAGGGGGAGGAGGTGCCCTTTTATAAGGGAGGAGAGGGGCACCTTAGGAATATCTCAAAATATTATTTTATATTAAAGTCAAAATCGGTTTATAATGGTTCCAAAGGGTCTTATTTCGAAGATAAAGTGGGGATGGGTCGAAATACTATCAAAAAATATGATTTAGACAAGTTTAGGGTATTATTTTAACCTTATCAATTAGATTTAACTCTATGTTAAATAATTTAACTTTTACGGTGTCTTTTTGTTTTCTTTCACTATATGGTTAATACACTTACTATAACATGCCAAAAAAACCCCAAATTGTTTATTATTAATATATATATCCTTATCTAAGTCATTTGGCCGAACCTTAGATTTTTAGGAATAAAATAACAATTAATAATATAATATTTGATTTAAAAACTATTTTGTGTCAATTTTGACACTATTTGATATATGATTTTTGTGAAAGTCATAACAGAATTATATGTTCAAACCAAGTTTATTAAATCAACAGTAATGTATCATATTAACCTAGAAAATTAGTGTAATTCATAAAAAGTCTCAAATTACATTTATTTTTGTGTTTATAACATCAATTATGTCAATATTTCATAAATAAGATAATTATTGCATCATCATTGTGTCATAAATAAATTAAATTATTTAATGTCTAAAAATTATAAATAAAATACGATTATGTAGGAAATCTTTTTATATTTCTAATTAATATTTATAGTCGAATTTATCTTATGTATTACCCCATATTAAAAATGATTTACTTATTAAACATTGATTTTAACTATTTTAACCCTTCTTTAAATAAATTAATAATAAATGTCCTAATCTAACCCAAGTGGGCCTAAATGGTCATATTTTATTCCTAAGTTTGTTTTTGGTCGAATTAAACTTATCCAATAGAATTATTACATGTGTTAGGGTAATAGTAATATCATATTTACCCCTATTTACTATTAACCGCGGTAAAAAAAGTAAAAAGTTACTATTCACCAAAAAATTATTTTTATCTCATTGAACAACATTTTACTTACTGATATCAACCGTGTCTGTCGGATTTTTGAAATTCCATTCACAGAAGTGGTAAAATTAAGTTTTATGCAAAATTCAGTTTTTAACCTACCACTTAGTGGTTTCACTATTCATCAAAAATTGAAAGTTTTCAGAAAAAATACCAAAATTTTACCCTAGGCTAATTTCGGTATTCCGAATCCAAAAATGTAGTCCATTTTGAAAAATAAAATTTATAAAATTTCAAAAAGTGGTTATTACTATTCATAACGGCTAGTTTTAATAATATTTTAATAGCATATCGTTGATTAGTGAAACTCGGTATTGCGTACGACGCAAGCTATCGAGGAAGGTCGTGATTGCGTGTAAAGTAAGCCAAGCTAGTATGTAGTGAAAGATTCCTTTGATGATATATAAAAACAAAATATTACTCATAAAAATATCGGGTGTTACAATACAACCATTTACTAAAACAAAAATGGCCAGTGTGAGTATATCAGTAAAATAATTATATAATATCTTATGAGGAGGGTAAATACTAAGATATAATTATTCATGTTATCTTAAAATAATTCAATTTATCTAAAATAACTATGACTCTTACTAATATACTAACCATTAAGGTTGTAACTTATGCTAAAATAACACCCTAACCTTTAATGTTATCTAAACCAACCTATGATACTAACTATAAGGAAAAAAACATAAACATTACATAATCTTGAATTAAGTTAATAATTCACATTGAGGATCTTTTCAGGTTTAGAGATTTAGATAATTAGGTCATAACATATACATTACAATTTGAATATTACATGTAGACACTTCAACTTAGCATCCATTTAAAAAAATAAAAACTCTTAAAAGAGAAGAAACATGTTTAGTTCTATGTTTTAATCATCATGAAATTTCTTTGATCCCATCCATAACCCTATTCAACATTAAGTCCTGTGAAAAACTTTTCAGAAACATGGGATGAGCATAAAAAGCTCAGTAAGGGTTACAAATATAAGAAAAACTTTTAGTTTTTCTAAACAACAAGTAAACCATGAAAACTTTATCATAAGTAATAATTTTAACCTTTATGAAGTATTAAATACTATTAACTAAATAAAAGCTCTTGTCTTACCCTTTTGTGACGAAAATATTAACATAAAACCTATATAAATCACACCTAACATATAAAGGTATATTGGGACAAAAAGATAGTTCAATGGAATAACCATACGATTGAATTCCACACATATCACTAAATGGAATAGCCGTGCTGCCGAATTTCATACCCAATGCATTGGAGGTTATAATGTAACCACCCTTACTTGGTTTATCAAAGAACCACCCTTCATTTGGATTATCACATAACCACCCATAAAATGTCTACCTACCATAACATAATTATAATGCATAAAATATTGAAAATATCAAAATTTTAGTAATAACATTTAATTTTCAATCACAAGATATGATTTCAAGGTTTTGAGATACTCAATCCATTTACAAAAACATTTTTAATACCAAAACACACAAAAATGAATAAGGTATTTCTTTTCCTTTTTTAAAAACATTAAGGCTTATAGAGGAATCCAAATAATGATTAAGGCAGCATAGTGGTCATTGTTGCCAAAAACATTAAAAACGTTCCTTTTTTATTTAGTAAAATGATTCATAGAAAAAATATTCCCTTTAAATGAAAATAAATTTCAATGGGGTTTATTATACACTTCATAAAATAAGGATGTGTATATTATCAAAATATACCTCAATGAAAGGAGATTGAGATGAAATCCCTTATCTCATGTCTGACTTGACTGGTTTGTTATTTAATTACCTGAGTAATAAACTTAAGTTAATATATAATTTTTTCAGAAAAGTTTTCAAGTTTATTATTACTTTTATATCACTTATTACCTTGTTATAACAATTATTTAATTATTTTAGTTCATATCAGACATTTTGTCGATGTTCGAAACTTGAGTAAAAAATAAACTTGTTATAATTACAAATTGTCCATGTGGTCAAAATTACATTATCTCCAGAATGATATTAATTATTTAGATATAATATATATCATATATATACAGTATATATGTATTTATAATATTTCATAACATTTAGATAAAATAAATGAAATGCACCGTTCATTGAGATGGTAAGCCGTACAAACACATGAACGCTACTTTCAATTCTTCTTCATATTTAATGGAATGAAAAATAAATGAAAAATATGTATATTATAATTCCAGTATAATATCTGTGTTATATATGTTAATTAAGTTTATTAATTCCATCATTTATATGTTCCATGAATAGCATGAACAAGTCATATCACTTTGAGGGGCGGTAGTTTGCATTTCCTCATATGAAATTATCATATATGTAAACAAAAAAAATATTGGTATGTTCTAGAATAAAATTACATAATAATAGAGATAAAATAAATATCCAAAATATCATATATAATTACAATTCCATAATAATGTCCACCATGATAGGTGTTAGGGGAAAATTGAACAATCATCCTTTCATGAGGGAGTTGTTCGACGTACACAGAAATAGTATGTTCGTATCCATTGGATGGAGGTGTGTGTAAGTGTAGTTTGAATACTTCTCATAAAAAAGCCTAGTATATTGAATATAATTTCGTTTTCATGTAATAAAATAATAATAATAGCATATGAAGTGGAGGTGTAAAATAAAAGAAAATAACTTGAGAGAAGACGTTACCTTTAAATCAAGTAACTTCTTTTGATTTGAGCCAAATGGATCTCTTTAATTGCCTTCTTCCCAGGGGAAGTTTTCTAGAAGGAAGATAGTGATGTTGGAAAATTATATGGGTAGATTTTGGATGATACAAAGTGCTTTAGAGGTATGAGTAATTGGTTAGAGGTGGTGTCCTTTTATAAGAGGGGGGATGGGTCTTTAAGAATGTTTGAAAGTATTATGTTATTATAAAATTATTTTTGGTTTAAAAGATACAAAATCATTAAATTAGAAGATAAGATAAATATAATTAGAAATAAAATAATCAAATAAGAATTGGACAGGTTTTTGATATTTTTTAATCATTATCATTTTTATTTAACCCTTTATTAGCTTTTAAAACTTTTACCATGTCTTTTTGTATATTCATACTATATGGGTAATATATTTACAATAAAATTCCAAGAGACCCAAAATAAATCTTTAATGAAATTTTTAACATCTTATATTTCATTTGGACAAATATTTTATTTTTAGAACTATTTTATCATTTAATAAAATATTAATTTATTTAAAAACTCATTTTGGTCAATTTTTATACTATTCATGTCATGACTTTTTAAAAATACCTAAAAACATGATAAATTGAAAAACAAAATTAAATATAAAAAGTAATAATCATCCATAAAATTATTGTATGGAATAAATATTTTCAAAATAAATCTATTTGAATATTTATAATCTCGTTTATTTAAAACATTCATTAATAAGGTAATCATTACATCATCATTGTGTTATAAATAAATTTATTTATTTGATGTCTAAAAATTATAAATAAAATACCTTGATGTAGGAAATATTTTTATATTTCTGATTAATATTTATATTCAAATATATAAATTATATAACCCCACATTAAAATTGATTTAGCAAAGCAATACTTGTTTATGATATTTTTATTTTTACATTAAATAAAAAGTTATTAATGTAATTATCGTACCCAAGTGCCTTACAAAGCCAAAAGTTTCTACCCATAGATTTTATTTGTTGGTCATGAATCATAAAATAAGGTTAGGAAGATTTTTAAAGTATTTTTCATATTATTATAATATTATTTTTTCCTGGAATTACCCTATTTACCTTTAACCGCGGTAAATAAAAATAAAAAAGTTGATATTCACCAAAACTTATTTTCATCCTATTGAACCAAATTTTATTTAAGGATTACAACCATGTATGTAGGATTTTAGAAATTCAATTCATATAAGTGGTAAATTTTCATTTAAATGAAAAAGTCTTTTTTTAACTACTATGTAGTGTTTTTCACTATTCATCAAATATTGAATGTTTTCTGAAAAATACCAAAAATTAACCCAATTTTTTTTTTTTTGATATTCTGATTCAAAAATGATGTATATTTTTTCAAATTAATAACATATAATTTTAATTAATTAATTTAAAATCAATTTCTGTTTTCACAACTAGAAAGCATGTTTTTAAGAAGTAAAAAGTACAAAAAGAATGACATGTGTTTATGTCCAATTTCGAAGTGGAATTACTTAAAATTACCAAAATTGGATTAAATGGTAAAACTATAATCAAATTACACTTTAAAAACATCTAAAAATATAATCTAACCATATAAATAAATCAGATTAAATGACAATTTTGACTTAAATTGCAGTATTTTTCACTATTCATTAAAAAATGTACTTTATCAGAAAAATACCAAGAATTTACCCAAAGTAAATTTTGATAACCTACTTCTAAATAAGTATCTTATTTTTTCAAATTAAACCTATAAAAGTGAAAAAAACATATTTAAAAGGGGTTCACCATAAAAAAAAGGTAAAACTACCTTTTAAAAAATATTACTATATTTATGCTTAAAATTGGATTCATTCTCATTTTAAACCTCTAAATTTTATTGGATAAATGTAAAAACATTTAACAAACATGTTTAAGAATAATATGGTTAGTTTTGTTCATTCTCACCAATACAACGACTAGGCACTAACTACCATAATATTGTTATTATATTATTTTTCGATATAACTCCACACCGTGTGCAATGTAATATTTCAAATAAATCTCTTGTTGTAATTTGAGTATGCAATCAAACATAGAATCCCCTTTAAGGTAAAATTAATATTTAATTGAAAAATATTAATAAATATGAAAATGTCATATTCTTTATTTACCTGGAATATTACAGTAATAATTAAAATTTTGAGGTAAAAATTTACTTAGTGGGGTAGAATCTACAAACATAAGATTTCATTATATAATATCTATAAATAAATAATATACCAAAAATATTTCTCCAAAATAGGTTCTAAAGATAATCCAAAATCATTATACATTTAGATAAAATATAACTATTAAATATTATTATTAAAAACACAGTCATCATTATTAAGAAGATATTATAATATTTTAACACATTATTAATTTTTTTATAAATAAAATAATGGAAACTTTTAACACATGTTAAATTAATTTAGTATATCTAAAAAAACTTAAAAAATATCATTTTAAACTTACAAATATACATTACCTATAATTAGCATTTTATTTCTGGAAACAGAATATATTATTACTAAATAATTGGAAAATAAATTTATACTTAGAATAATATGCCACCAATAATTTAATTATTAATTTATTGGATATAATAATAAACATATTTAAATTTTTAAAATGATATATTTCTATATGATAAAATATTCACTATACCTCACTATTTTATTTATATATTCATTTTTAAAATTTTAGAAATTTAATTTTTTTTAAAAAATGAAAATCAATTTTTTGATTAAGAAAAATAATATAATTTTATGATAATTTTTTTTCTAATATTATTTATTTTTCGGTTAATAGTGAAAAATATTGTATTTAAAAGTTCCACAAATTTTGATAAATTATTAATATATAGTTTTGAATTATAAATATTTGAAACCATTATATTTATATAATATTCATTTTATATGCTAAATTATAAATTTTTTTTTTGAATCATATATTATACATTTTAGAATATAAGTAATATTTTCTGAGAAAAAATTTGATACACTATATATTTATTATATTAAAATTTATTTTTTATCTTTTAATTTAAAAGTAATAAATAGATTTAATATTTTGAATCTTTATATAAAAAATATACAACAATGAACATGTTTTTTATGCATAAAAGATATGTCAACATATGTAAGCACTAGTTACCATAATAAAATCTAATATGGTTTCTGTGAAAAACAATAACCTTAAAGAGTTGAAAAATGATTAATACATATATAAAAATGGGTGTTGTGGGATTTTTTAGACTTTTTTTATTTCCTACACTATTATTTTTCAATTTTTTATATACATTCACCGAGGGTCACTTTCCATTATTAATTTTGTTTTTGTTTTCACAAAACAAAAACCTCCCTTTTCCCTTATAAGTGGGGACCACTCTCCTCCATCCCCTCACACTGTAACCCACTTAGTTTTGAAAAAAAAATATATTCCAAAAATAGTTTTACATATTCATATACACAAAAATTTTGTCACTTTTTTTCTCAAAATACTACCCCTTAGAGGTTTTACCCCATTTGAAGAGGATATAATCCAATAAGTGATGTATAAATTCTAATTGATCATTTCTCAATTCAATTTCATAATTCAAAATTATTATTAATTTAATCACTTTAAGACATACAAAAAGTTAACTTTGTATAAATAGTGTAATATTAGGTTATTATAATGATGGTACAACAATTAACAACATTTCCATTTTCTATTATGAAAGATGAAACTACCATTCATGTGTTGTGCAGAATAACACCTCTAGGACATAATGTGTTTCATTTTCATTCACCTACATAAAAGCATAGTTCTAATAGGTTATTTAATATATAATTGTTATAATTATGAAATATTTGAAATTCTTAAATGACAAAATATATTACTCATTGTCCTAGTTCTTTAGAAAACTAAATCATCATCCATGCATACGTGCAGACTACCACTTCCTTGGAATGACCTATTTCCATTACCCCCTTTCATTAATAGTAATTAGAATAGTATTAAGGGATATATATATTTTTTCAAGTCAATAAATTTCTATTATTAATAATAAGAGAACATGTTAATGATATTGAAAATAAACGATCATCATAAATTCTAACATTAAAAACAAAAATACTAAGAGGAAATCGATATCCTCATTCAATGTAATAATATTATATTAATTATCTTCTTCATATTTTTCATTAAAATTCTAACATATAAAAATAATAAAAACTAAAAAGTTTTATTTTATTGTTAGTACAATGTCATGAAAACTAAACCAACTCATTATCATCAATTAATCAGGGTAGGTTCATGTTTAGGTCAATTTAATGTCTAATTTGAAGAATTATATGATCTTTTATCATGCATTAATTTGGGAAAATAATATCATGTATTACATGAAAAAATGTAAATGATTATTTATTGTTGGTTCTACAAGGGTTATATAAATATTTAACTCATTAATTAAAAAATCACCTTTCATTGGTTATAAAATAAAACAAATATGATTGATGTCAATCTCATATTTATGAAAAAAATAAATCACAGAGGAAAGGAAATTAAAAATTATTAAATCATTATAATTTAAGAAATATAATGTCTTTAATTATTTTTACTGGTTAGTTTTTTTGAAACAATGAATACTGACACTGATCATACAGAATTAGTTTGAAATGATAATAATTATGTACACCTGATATTAACAATAGGTAATAATTTACCACATATATATATATATATCCATATCAAATGATTATAAATGAATATTATAAAATGTTATTGTTATGAATATTTTTATCACGTGTTTATTTAATAATCATAATTTATTATTTAGGATTTTTGGAGCAATTGTAGAACAAATCATAACCAAGGTTAGGGTTTTCATCTCAAATTCCTCTCTATGAGAAATGTTTTGTATTATGTACCTCATTAAATTTATGTGGTGTATATAATTTCTAATATAGATATGATATAATGATATTTATTTTATTCACTGAAATATAATTATAATTTTAATATATCTCTTTCGAGAGGTTATTATTTAAATTCTTATCAAGATTTGGGATTTTTTATTAACACAATTCTTGCTCATTGAGTTATAATTGTTTTTATTGAACATATTTGATATATTATGGAAACATTATACCCTATGATTGAATTATTTGGTAGCTTCTATTTTCTTTTTTTATTTACAATCTCACCATATAAAACTTATTGAAAATTATCCTAATTTCTAAACTATGTTGTTCATAAGGGATTTTGGTAACTCAAACTCCATTCATTGAGTTATAAGGTTTCATATTGAACTTGTTTATTAGTAGTTAATTATTTTATGTAAGGACTCAAATATTCTCTGGTCTTAATTTTATAAATTAATTTGTAAAATCTCGAGACAAGGCATTGAGACAACGTCTGATTATGAGGCCTAATGTGCCGGGAACAATTCACTAAACCCTCGAAGAATGAACCAAGGGAAACTCTCCAGTTATATATGTCCAAGATAAAAAACCACCAAGCTATCTCAAAAGGACCTCCTCATTAAAAGGGTTTCTATGATGTAGATGGATCATCAAACAGACCTTCTATTTGAATGTTACACCCATTTTAGTGAAAAAGTACGACCCAGGTCTAGTCTGGGCCCGACCCGTTGATCTGACCTAGTCCAATCGACTTGACCTGACCCAGTATGACCAACTAGACCTGGCACCACTTAACAGGTCAGGCCCAGTATCCTAGTGAAATGGGTTGGATAGGGCCCACTGGGATAGGCTGGGTCGGGTCAGTTGGACCAGGTCGGGTCAGTGGGTCGGGCCGAGTTGGACCCAGACTAGACCCGAGTCAGACGTTTTCACTAAAATGACCATAAAATTCAAACAAAAGTTCTTTGTTATGAGATCTTATAGCGTAAGGACCCTTATAATGAGGTAATCCTTTTAATATATCATGGTGGGGTTTTAGCTGGGACCATTATAGGTGAAAAAATTCCCATGGTTCTTTCCTAGAGGGTTCAGTATGGTATTACATCCACATCAATGTATAGTAGTCCCCTATAGAGGCCACGTCCCAAATAAAGTTATGATATCCCTCATTGGGACTAGAGTGGTCCTCTATCACCCCTGGTAGAGTTTTATGGGAATTGATGTGACCTCTGAGCATAGGGGGTTATTCCTCCATCTAGTGGGTTGTATTGATTGGGTTATTGGTGTTCTCTACGAAAGACCCCAAACATTACATGCCACATCAGTAGGGTTTTTGGTATTCTCGAAAAAGGATCCCCTAAATTTTTGGTTAACAAATAATGGATTTTGGTATTCTCGGGGAAAGATCCCATATCTGAATATTATTATCTTTGAATAATAAATTTTCTTTTTGGGTGAGGCCCAAATTAGTGGGACATCTTCACAAGAGTATCTAATGATATTATGGCTCGAGTAGTGAGTTCCACCAGAACGAGCACTCCTTGAGTAGAATCCTGGGGTGGTGTTAGGATATAACATATATCTTTACCTTTTGGGTGGTTTTTAGTATATCTGGATATCCTTGAAATATGTGTTACAAACATATATCTGTATTGAGATGAGTGTACTATTCACATAGAGTATTTCCTTAAAGGGTTTCCTTTTAGGTTTTGGGGTGTCCTAATGAGTATTATTTTAGTAATCTGCACCATAATTCCTTTAATATGGAATGATTACTAAAAAACCCACCCATATGTACTATCTTCAATAGAGGAACCTATGTTGATGCCTCGCCTCTTAGCGTATCATCATCATGATCATGCAGTGGAATCCTCAATGGATTTCTTCACAGAGGCATACTAGAATAAACAAGATGTACCATGGTCAATAAGTATATATGGGGTGTTAACTAAAGAAGAACATGGAATCCACAACCAATGTCTACATCATATATGTACCAATGATTCCCCAATAACAAGTTTCTATATATGCTAAGTAATTGAAAAAGTTCTCAGAGTACTGGTGATTGGATATGTCGGTCGATGCCCCAAAACCATCATCATCGGCCTGAAATTCGAATTCAAAAAACTTCTACACTATCTCCAAAAATCACAAACCAATATCATAGGCTATGTTCCTAAGGAAGAACCAAAAAATTGGATGCCAATATATCCTAAACTGACCGTAGGGCCCGATTTGTGACTACCTCCATCCCACCTCCAATAGGATAGCGATTAGTGACCAGCACTAAGTAGACATATCCCACACAAGGGTGGCATTATCCTAATTTACCTATACACATGTATATATCTCTTAGACCATGAAATGATGAAATTTAAAATAATTGAAACCAATTCATTCATACATCTATAATCCCACAACCAACATACATCAATAATATACTAAAAGAAATAAATGGTCTAAATACAAGACGACCCAATGACGACAGAGAGTCTGACCTACATTTAAGTAGGGGACCACTATCAATTTAAAACACATAGAAAACAACTATATTTTTCAATCCCAACCTATGCTCTTCCTTCTCCCTATCATCCCAGGACACAATCAAAATGTTCATCATCTTCATAAGACATGACACATGCGGGTAGAGGCCATGAATGGGTGAGTATAACAATACACCTTAGGACTCCCCAAAAACACTAAAAAGTCACCAAGAGTAGTCATCTCATAAAAAGAATATTGAAATCAAAGAAAAACCCAGATGTACTCTATAAGAACATTACACCTCTAGGTGATCTCAACAAAACAACTAGCCATAAGATTATCCGCAAGGATTCTAGGCAATTCTCACTCTGGGAGAACCCAATCTATGATCCATGCTCTCATATGAGACACTTAAAGAAGTGGTAATTATCATTGGTAACTACCAAATAAAACTCATATGTCTCTAAATATCTGGATACTAAGATTGGGGATTACATCCATAACTGATTGGGGACACCAAAAATATAATCTTGATCATCCCTCTATGTAGGGGTTCATATTCCAATGATAATGAGAGCCCTACTAAAATATCCTAATAGATCAATAAAAAATTCCCCATTCATGTATTTCACAGTAATTCCATGAACCCCACCTAGGTTATAAGAAAATGTGATAAAGGATCACACTCCAGTCACACGGAGTGACACTAAAAAAACTATATGAAACAAATCCTCTAAAGGGGATCATAATCTAGAGTTGTGGATTCAATGACACACTATACCCTTAAGGGGATGAACCAAGGGAAAAAATCATCTGATAATGGTCCAAACTAAATAAAATAATGGCTCAAAACACCCTCAAATGTGGTATAAGGAATGTACTAGGTGTACACAATGTGTCTACCCAACCCCTAATCTGCTCGTGTACACCTGGATGTGTCTGATTAAATGGCTCTGGCCATGTACTTTAATAGTGTCTATGTAACATGGAATTATTGTACATGTGTGTCCTTCAAGATACATTACACGATTTTATCTTGGGTCACATGGTGTGTGACATGTGTCACGTGATGTGTGATCATTTCTTCTTTAGGGAAACCCTAGCACCGATAGCGGGGCCCACATGATGTGTGATCCTCAATGAAACATCGTGTAACCAAAAAAATTTTAAAACCCTCATATTCTCCTCAACATCATCCATAAAAACTTCCAACCTCATGATTCCTAGTGGGAATCATGGATATGATGTTTTTCAACCTGCATGTTATCAGATATCAAATTCCAAACAATGGATCCTCTAAGAAAATGCCACCGTCAAGCCACACCATCACTACCCTACATCGGATTAGGATGAATAGGAATTGTAATTCCATTATTTTATTTCTATAATCAGACTCCATTATTATATCCCCTCTATTACACCCTAAATCATAAACAGAACTCATGTTATTGATCTGTTGTACCGAAGAATTATCACGCAATGATCATATACCTGATATTCATCGAACTGCGGGCCAATTAAATTTCCAGTGATAAACGTGTGAAGAAATATATAGAAGTCCATAAACAAAAAAAACATTAGGAATGAACCTCAGGATATTTTTGTTACATTATTGACCCTTTTTCAATGAATTAGACAAATATTTATAGAATAGTAAATGAAAAAATAAATCTATAATAAATAAATCAATCATCCATGTGTGTGTTAATTATTGCTTATGAAATTCAGTTATGTTTGACTATGATAAATGAAAGAGATGGAGTACCATAAATCAAATAACTTACTTGGAGTTTGGATTAATCACTCGCTAATACTATTCCCACATTTTCTTCATTGGTGAGATCCATGATCTATGATGGCACAATGATCCTTGACCTCATTTTGATCTGATATCGCCCTGGAACGATCCTTGAAAACATCCCCTCAATCCCTAGGTTATGGGGTTAACCTTATGTATTTCTTTTATAGTCATATTAAAGAGAGGATTCTATTTAACTACGTCAAAATAAAGAAATAAATTTATTAGGTTGATTTATTTTATTATTTTCTCTTGTGATAATATTGAACTAAAACGCTCGATGAAAACTAAATTATGTCATGGTTAGGGTAAAGACTGCGCTCTGAACTCAATGGTGGACTCCAATTTCATATATAATCATACATTTGGTATTTATACCACTTTTTCATGAAAATTTCAATTTCATGATATTAATATTTTTAATATTTTTCAAATATCATTTATCAGCACACCAGGACTCGAAATCTCACACTGTCTCAGCTCCTAGCATAAAAAATAAATCATATAATATTGTGAAGTAATATATAGAAAAATCAGAGTATTTACACATTTATTATGTACTCCCCTAGGTTATACCTAATAGTTTTAGAAGATTAATGGAATTTAAGGGCATGTTCTGGAGTTTTTAAATAATCTTGGTGTAACATTGTTTCAAGTTATTGTTCCCTGTATCTAATTACCCAAAGACACTAGGCCTTACGATCTTTTAGGATTTCATTATGTATGTATTTATGTTATAAATTATAAATTAAGGATTATAAAAGATATGACTTATTATATCATAGGTTCTTGATGTGTGTAGAAAAGAGGATATGGGTGTCTTTTTTTAAGTGAGGAAGAGGACGTACAAGGAATGTTTCAAAAGATTTAAATATTATTAAGTCATTATTTTGGAAAATTCTCCCATAAATTAAAAATTTTCAAGAATAAGGTTATAAGGGTATAATTAAACTCATAAAACAAGAATTAATATGAAAAATGGTGGCTTTATCACTTTATTTTAACCTAGGTTAGCCCAATTGACCCTTTTATCACGGTGACCCATTTCTTACCGAAGTTACTATTCATACTATCCAAAAATGAAATTTCATTCCTTAATAAATTTTGAAATTATGATTAAAAATATGAATTAAATGTTTTCATATTCTTTTTTTTGGCACCCAAAAACTTTTTTCTCATATAATAATATTATTATGGTTTTCTTCTGTTTAATTTTCATGATATCTGAACAACACTTAGAAATAAACCCATGGAATTATTATTAAACACATAGTTGACTACATTTCTTCAAAATAAAGAGAATTCAAATAACCAAAAATACCAACTAAAAGCCCTATCAGATCCACTAGGAGGCCACATAATGAAACAACGAAATTAGATAAATAGAGAAGCTCTTTCAGGTCAGTTAGAAAAAAAACATCACGGCCAGAACCACAATAGTTGTAATGGGTATTAATGGTATGGTGAGCACCATTTTCTCCAATATTTTCTGAATATGGAAATCCCTATACACATTTATATAAGGTCTCAATTCTACTGTTTCGGCTAAGGTGACCATTGCTTTCTTTTATGACCATGTGACTTTAAAATTAGGTTACCATTAGAATTTTATCAAACAAATATATTTATAATTTAATTTTTTTAAGGATAGTTTCTTATAGTATAATGATTGAAACTTTTTATTGTTTATCTTAGAATTACAGTTTAAAATAACAATTTTTATTGGACAAATTTGTTTTATCAAATTATTATTTAATATAATATTTTAAATGGTAATTATAATAATTTGTTGTTTGTCTTCCAAAATGTAAAATATATAAATATGTGTATTTTGGATTTGAATTATATGAAAATACTATTATAAAATAATAATTTTATATTGTGGTTATACATAACATTGATAATTTTTATTTTAAAATAACTTAATGACTTTATTTTAGCATTATTTAAACTATGTAGATAATTATTTAAAATTTTATATGAATAATTATATGGGTTTTATATATATTTGAAAATATGACAATTATTATATTATAAATTGAATTATTGTTTCATAACATTATTAACATTTGGAATTTACAATAAAAATATTTTAAAAGAATAATTGTGCGTATATGAAATGATCTTTTGATGAAAATCACTGTTATTTTGAAACACACACACACATATATATGTGTGTGTAATATTAACTTTTTTTTAAAACAAAAGCTTCAAAATTTACAAATATTTTAGTACAATTATAATAATTATTTTTTTTTTCCAAGATAATACATTTTAATTTATTAATTTAATTTATAACATTATAAGTATATAATCTGAAATATGTAACTATATGTTTTATAAAAAAATTAATAATAATGACTTTTACTTTTTTTTGAAGTATTCATAAGAGAATTTTAATATATTATTAGATAATTTTAGCTGATTATTAGTTTTATATATCACTTTTGACTCCATTGAAAGTTAATATAATAATTAAGATATAATAATAATAATAGATTTTCAAAATTATAAAATTTAAGGAATCCTGTAAAGGAATTTTGGGTGTCGCACCACATTAAGGGTAAGAGGGATAGCTCACAGTGGTCTCAATTAGCAGGGTCAGACATTAGGAATATCGATCCGTCGTAGGGGAGGAGTCTTCGGGGCCATTGGAGTCACATGCGTCCATGGGTGTGTGTGTTTAGGGTTTCAGCATCACTTCATCTGGGGTCTTCATGGGGCGTCTGTAGTGGAATACGTGCAACTAGGGAGAGTCTTGTGTGGCGGAGGCTCGACATCGGGTTTATTTGGTGTTGAGGGAGAAGAAACTGAGACAAGGTCTCGTCCACGTCTGGTGGAAGTCATGTATAGGTCGCCCTTTCCAGCGTCAAGGTTAGTGGTTCATCAGGGTCGAGATAGGGTTTTGCTTTTGGTCTTTGGGTCTACATTTGGGGGTTCTGATTCTTCTTCAACCTAGTAAGTAGGCATGAAATTTCATTTTTTTGGATATCCTATTTGTTTTAACATGAGTGTTTGTCTTTCTTTGGACTATGAATAGTATATGTTTTAGCTTGGTATGTGTATTTCTTAATCATTACCCATGTTGTAGTTATTTAATTTTGAATCCATCCAATGTCTCTTAAAGACGAATATTCTTTCGGGATTATTGAAATAAAAAAATCATCTTGTTGTTTTGGTTTGAGTATAATTTATACATTGTTTTTTGTTTTTTTTTTCTGCTCTAAACCGAGTCTTATCCAAACCTGTTTATATATATATGTGTGTGTGTGTGTGTGTGTGTTTACTATACTTCTTTAAACTAGCTATATATGTATAAATACTATATAGAAAATGAAGCAGAGTCTATAAATCGATTGTGTTACTGCTCGCCATCTCGGTTCTTCACTCTACTGATGTCCTACACACACAATCAAGGTTCTTGCATACCCATCCTAAGCACTACACCTCCTTATTGGTGAATCCAAGTCTTGTCACAAAGTAATTATGATATTATGTAAGGTATTTATGTTTCCTTGTATTTGTTATTTTAGGGTATATGCATATATATGTATACTCATAAAAATATATATATAACCTTGCAGTTTAATTAAAATCATCACTAACGTTGATCCTAGGTCTTCTATATTTTGAGTTTAATAAGTATTATGAACGTAAGTGTCCTTTCACTCTTGTCTTCTTTGTAGAAGAATATGTTTGTATACTTCACATATCCAGTTTATGAATATATGTATATATATATATGTGATCATATAGTTTTGGGTAAACCTATTTTATACCTGATTTTAAGACATTTAAACATTGTTTTCCAAGCATATGTGGAGTTTTAAAACATAAGTAATTATGTTTTGTAAAAAACTTATATATATATATATAGTATACACGGTTGTATATAATTATATATTTTGTAAGACTCACCCTCTGCACTGAATTTAAGCCTTTCAACATTGAAATCCCATGGTTAATTTATGTTTTTGATAAACTTTTATGTATAAATTAATTTTGGTATAAGACCTTTATGTATACCCATTTTTGCATATAAGTTGTATATTTTTACATAAACATATATGTAAGTTGTTGAAAAAATAAACCTTTTAAAATTTGTATTATGATTTTTAGGGAATCTTGTTAATTAATGTGACTAATATATTATGTTCATATGGGCGTCTATGGATTTTTATTTGGTTTAAACCCTTTAATACATAGAGTATATTCAGATATGAGAACATGTGTGTATACATGTAGACCACGATCCTCAATTTTATTTAGAATTTTCCAAGGATTTCAAAGAAATAATAAAACATGTATTTTTGAAATACGAATGTGTTTATTTAAAAATACTACATTTTATGTACACACTTGTGTATAAAAATATTTACACAACAAACTTCCCTATTTTTGGATACTCCAAATATTATACTTTTGACGTGTTTAGTATTTATGGATAATTCATGAGTATAATATTTGGGGTTTTCAACTCTTATATTCATATATAGGAATCACTTATTTTCACATATATATATATATAATGTTATTAGTTAAGTTTGTGTGTCATGATTTTAATTTATTAACATTATGTATTCCCTTGTGATGTGTTATACATAAGCATATCAGTAATAAATGTATGAGAATCATTGAGTTTAATACCCTACATGAAATATTTGGTTCATATTTTAAGTAATTATGCCTCCAAACCATGAAGAAATTCCAATATATATTTCATTAATAAGGTTTTATAATTCAATTTTATCATTTCATGTGAAAAGACTTGTATTTCTTTTACTGCATTAATTGTTATCACATATGTCGTAATATCCATATCATACTCACCATTCAATGACATAACCATGCAATTGATAGTTTTTTAATTAATACTTATACGCCTGATTTACTATATATATGTAAATGCTAATGAATGTAATTAAAACTCTTATTACCTTTTATGGAATCATTAATTAAATTTTCCAAGGTGGTATGGGACACCTTGAATAATATGAAATGAGAAATTAAATATTCAAAGTGGTATGGGACATTTTGAATACACAACCTTATTTATCATATGAAGAATGTAATAGACCCAGTATAACGGGTTGGGGACCAGTTAATGAAAGCCCCTCGATGCATTGATAGTTATCATTAGACAATCCGGTCATGGCATAAGGCCATTGACATTTAAGGTCTTGACACAAGGTCTTGATAGGTTATGATATTATACATTCTCTCATTATGTCTATGATAATTAATTAACCAAGTGGATATTCGACGAGTAGAATATCCATGATTAAGAGCCAGTACCTATGAGTATCAGAAGAAGTAAATGCTAATGGAATGGCGTTTATTTAGCACTCAGTTATTTATTAGTCAGTGCTTGTTTCACTGTAGTAAAGGATGAAATTGAAGTTTTTACCTTTATGCGCAACTCTGATTATGTATTACTCTTAGTTATTAAAATTTTAATTTCATATTATTATGTTAGGATTTTTTATAATGTATTTTATTTTTATTCGGAATGAACATGCTTATAATTGAATCGTGATTTCATATAACTCTTCCAGAATACCATGAAATGTGACCTTATGATTATTAGTCTAAATTCAATGTTGTGATGTTTATGTTTCTATATTACTTAAGAAAATGTTTATGGGAAATTTTAAAATAATATTTTCAAATTTTATATCGGGTTATTATGTTATTTTAATACCCCTTATTGGGAATTTGTATTCTCACCCTACATTTTTGAAATAATTTTTTTCCAGTGTCAGTTTTAACAGAATAAGCATGTCAGAAGAGGTCGATTTCCCAGAACCTGAATAGAATAGATCATCTATATAGGAAATGATGTGTAATATATCAATTTATGGTTTTTTTATAAATTATGCATCATGTTTTAAGGCACTAGCTCCGGGTATTCTGGAGTTGGGTTGTCACAGTTGGTATCATAGGATTCGGTTTAGATAACTCTGGAAAACCATAACTGAACAAAGAAAATTTAATTAAGCATTAATAAGTATGATGTTTTCTTAATTTTCAGATGGTTAATTAATTACACCTTATATCCCTTTCGATTGAAATACTATAAACCATAGTAGCCAAGGCATGTTTAGAAGGATATGAAACTTTTGAGAACCTTTGTTTATCATGTTAGCATCTCTATCATGTGTCCAATTATCCTTGTGTACTCCAACATCACTAAGGATATGGAATTGATTATATTCTAATGATACATTACCAACATCACTTTTATGAATGTAAGGGAAGGTATTATAAAGGTCTATTCAGATACTTCACCTTGGCTGACAACTTCTTTTCACTAATGAATATCCAGGAAGATTCTCAAGGGGGTGACCTCTAGGTATCATACCTCTATCAAATCGTAACCTATGGTCATAGAGGTCAGGTCATGGAGTTCAAAAATTCTCGAGGATGAATCTACCCATTTGTATTATAAACATAAAGTTCAAGAAGATGTCTCCCAACTCCATACCCTTCATGCTTTCCTTTATTGGAACTTTAGATTCCCATATCCAATTAATCTAGACTGCCCATGCTGTATTTGGAACCAAGAGAAAGGGGAGTTTGGAACCACTTTGGGAATCCGTTTGACTTGGAATTGGGGAAATCACCAACATCAATGAATCCGGTGAAGTTCCATCTTGGAGGAAATTAGGGAATCCATACTCATGTTGTTAAAGTGAGTGAGTAGTTATGTAATACCTTGGGTATATGAACTTTGTATAACTGAATAATGTTATGTTTTTTGTTACTTTAACATGATTTTACAAATAAATTCTTTTTTTCTTTTTTTATGGTTATGTCTCGACTGAATAAAACATACCTCTTGAAATTTCAGATAGAATACACGAGTTCACCAACAAATCTTCTATCACTTACTACCGAACTATCATAGATCATAATTGTCAAGACATGCTCTGAAGAATACAAGCCCTATGCCAACTTACATCTAACTTGTAAAAAACTCCATCGGGTGTCAAACCATCAAAACATTCTCCATCTTTACCCAGGAATCAATATTTTTTATTACCGTATAGAAATTGCACAATTTGAAGCATATTGGAAAAGAGGAAAGTATCATGAAGCTATTTTTCTATGTTTCATTTTGGATGATAACTACCAAGCTGTTGGTAATTTTCTAGAAGCTGCTTGGGATGGTGAACATCTAGTGACCTACCTATTCATGGTCTGGATTTTTAGTATGTATGAGGAACTCTACGACATCAATATTTTCATACACTATGTGGTTCGATGGAATTATAGGTATTTAGTCCACTATGAAATCTCTGACATCCACACTTCTCATGACTCTCTATGGAAGGCTGAGTGCTTTAGGAATAGGTTCAACCCTATCTATTCATAGTGTGTCTGGGCTAAGGAAATCATGTAGTTGAATACTACCTTAGGAATTCACCTAAGGTCGTCAGTAACCTACCATCGGTGGTGTTCCCAATAAAGGGACCTCAGGAGTAATGTGTGTCTAGTGTTACTATGGTTGTGTATGAGAATTTTATAATTTCAAGGACAAAATTCATTGTAGGGGGAATAATTTGGCACCCCAATATTTATTTCTCATGTAATAATAATATTATGGTATTATTCTATTTAATTTTCATGCTATCTGAAAAACACATGGAAATAAACACACGGAATTCTTATTAAACACTAAGTTGATTACATTACTTCTAAACAAAGAGAATTTATCTAACCAAAAATACCTAAAAAAAGACCTATCAGAGCCATTTGGAAGCCACTTAACACTACAATGAGACCCAGTAAATAGAGAAGATCCTTTGGGTTAGTTAGAACAAAAAACATGACGAAGATAACCACAACAGTTGTTTTGAGTATTATTGGTATAGAGAGTACCATTTTCTCCAAGAAATTTTTAAAATGGAACACCCTATACATGTTTATATAAGGTCTTAATTTGACTATTTCCCCTAAGGTGACCATTGATTTCTTTTATGACCATGGGAGTTTAAAATCAGGTTATTGTTAGCATTTTATCAAACAGATATATTTATAATTTAATTTTTCTAAGGAAAGTTTTAGGTAGTATAATGTTTGAATAGTTATATTGTTTATCTTAGAAGTATAGTATAAAATAACTATTTTTATTAAACCGAATTATTTCTTATCGATTTATTATTTAATAGAATATTTTAAATGATAATTATACTTATTTTTTGTTTGTCTTCAAAAATGTGGAACATATAAATATGTGTATATTAGATTTGAATTATATGAAAATAAAATTATAAAATTATTATTTTATATTGTGGTTATACATGACATTGACAATTGTTATTTTAAAATATTTTAATGAAATTATTTTTTTCAATATTTTAAATATGTAGATAGTTATTTAAACTATTATATAAATAAGTATATGGGTTTTATATATATTCGAAAATAAGAAAATTATTAGATTATAAATTAGATTAAAGTTTCATATCATTATTAACATTTTGAATATATAATAAAACTATTTTAATAGAATAATTGTGCAGATATGAAATGATAATTTGATAAAAATAATTGTTATTTTGAAACATATATATATATATATATATAATATTAACCTTTTTTAAAACAAAAGTTTCAAAATTTATTAATATTTTTGTAAAATTATAATAATAATTATTAATTTTTTCAAGATAATACATTTTAATTTATTAATTTAATATATAACATTATAAGTATATGATATGAAATATGTAAATATATGTTTTATAAAATAATTTAAAAATAATAACTTTTATTTTTTAAAAGTATTGATAAGATAATTTTAATAGATTATTCGATAATTTTAGTTTATTATTAGTTTTATAAATAACTTTTGACTTCTTATATAGTTAAGATAATAATTGAGATATAATAATAATAATAGATTATTAAAATAATAAATATAAGGAATCCTATAAAGGGATTTGGGTTTCATGCCATGTTGAGGGTGGGAGGGAGAGCTCACATTTGTCTCAAAAAATAGGGTCCGACATTGGGGATATCGAGTCATCATGGGGGAGGAGTCTTCAGGGGCATCGGAGTCGTGTGAATCCATGGGTGTAGGTTCTTAGGGATTCAATGTCCCTTCATATGGGGTCTCCATGGGGCGTCCAAAGTGGAAGTCGTTCAACCAAGTAGAGTCTCGTGTGGTGGAGGCTCGGCCTCGAGTTCATTTGGAACTAAGGGATAAGAAACCATGACAAGGTCTCATCTGTGTCCAATGGAAGTCATTTAGAGGCCACCCATTCCAGTGTCGAGGTTAGTGGTTATTCGGGGTCAAGTTAGGGTTTTGCTTTTGTCCTTCAGGTATATATTTGGGGGTTTTTATTCTTCTTCAACCTACGAGGTAGGCATGTGATTTCAGTTTTTTAGATATCCAATTTTTTTTAACACGAGTGTTTGTCTTTCTTTGGACTATGAACAGTAGATTTTTTCACTTTTTCTATGTATGTATTAATCATTACCCCTATTGTAGTTATTTAATTTTGAGTTCTTATAATATCTCTTTCGGATGAATCTGCTTTCAGGATTGTTGAAAAAAATTATCTTTTTGTTTTGGTCCAAGTATAATTTATATGTTGATTTTTGTTTTTCTTCTACTCTAAACCATGTCTTATCCAAACCTATATATTTATATATATAATGTATACTATACTTATTTCAACAATATATATATATATGTATAAATACTATATAGTAAATGAAGTATAGTCTTTAAATTGACTGTGTTATTTCTCACTATCTCAGTTCTTCACTCTACTAAGGTCCTGTACACACAATCAGGGTTCTTGTATACCCATCTTGAGTACTACACCTCATTCTTGGTGAATATAAGTCATGGAACAAGGCAATCATCATATATTGTAAGGGATTTATTTTGCCTTGTCTTTGTTGTTTGAGGGTATATACATATATACGTATACTCACAAATATATATATATAACCTTACGGTTTAGTTAAAATCTTATCTTATGTCGATGCTAAGTCTTCTAGATTTTGAGTTCAAGAAGTATTATGAATGTAAGGGTCCTTTACCTCTTGTCTTATTTGCGTAATAATATGTTTGTATACTTTTCATATCTAGCTTTTGAAATATATATATATATATATATATATATATATATATGATCATATGTTTTTGAGTAAACCTCTTTTATACTTGATTTTAAGACATTTAAACATTGAGTTTCAAGCTTAAGTTGAGTTTTAAAACATAAGGAATTATGTGTTGTTCAAAACATATATATATATATATATTGTATACATGGTTTTATATAGATATATAGTTCGTAAGACTCACCCTCTAGACCAAATTTAAGCCTTTTAACACTGAACTCCAATGGTTAATTTCTGTTTTTGATAAACTTCAAAGTATATATTAATTTTGGTATAAGACCCTTATGTATACCCAGTTATGAATATAAGTTGTATATGTTAACATAAACATATTTGTAAGTTGTTTAATAAATAAATCTTTTAAAACATATATTATTATTTTTAGGGACTCTTGTTAATTAATGTGACTAATATATTAAAGTCATATGGGTGTCAATGGATTTTTCTTTGGTTTAAACACTTTAATACGTAGTGTATATTCGGATAGGAGAACGTATTTTTATAAATGTAGACCTTGATCCTAAATTTTATTTTGAATTTTACATGGATTGAAAAGAAATAATAACACATGTGTTTTCAAAATATGAATTTCTTTATTTAAAAATACTACATTTTATATAAACCCTTGTGTATAACCAGATTTACACAACACACTTACTTATTTTTGGATACTCTAAATATTATATTTTTGATTCTTTTAGTATTTATGGAGAATTCATGAGTATAATATTTTGGGTTTTAAACACTTTTATTCATATATATGAATCAATTATTTTCATAAATATATATAATGGTATTAGTTAAGGTTGGGTGTCATGCTTTCCATTTTTTAACATTATGTACACCCTTGTGATGTGTTATACATAAGCATATCAGTAATAAATATTTGAGCATCTATGAGTTTAATACCCCACATGAAATATTTGGTTCATCTTTTAAGTAATTATTCCTCTAAGAACATGATGAAATTCTAATATATATTTCATTAATAAGGATTTAGAATGTAAGTTTAGCATTTCATGTAACAAAAATTGTATTTCTTTTAGGGCATTAATTATCATCACATATGTCATAATATTCATGTCATACTCACCATTCAATGACATAACCATGCAGTTGATAGTTTTGAAATTAATACTAATACGTCTGATTCACTATATATATTTAAATTCAAATGAATGTAATGAAAAATCTTATGAACTTTTATGGAATCATGAATTAAATTGTTCATGGTGGTATGGGACACCTTGAATAATATGAAATGAGATATTAAATATTCAAAGAGATATGGGACATTTTGAATATACGACCCTATTTTGAATATTAAGAATTTAATAGACTAGATTTAATGGGTTGGGGACCAGTTAATTAAATCCCCTAGATGCATCAATAGTTATCATAAGACAATTAGGTCATGGAATGAGGCCATTGACATTTCAGGTCTTGACATGAGGTCTTAACATGGTTTGATATTATATTTTTTCTCATTATATCTATGATAATTAATTAACCAAGTGGATATTCGACTAGTAGAATACCCTTGATTAAGAGCCAGTACCTATGAGTATCAGATGAAGTAAATTATAATGGCATGACATTTATTTAGCACTCAGTGATTTATTATCCACTTTAAGTTTCACAGTAGTAAAGGATGAAATTTATGTTTTTTACCTTTATGTGCAACTCTAATTATGTATTAATCTTAGTTATTAAATTCTTACTTTCATATTCTTATAGCATACTTGTTTATAATTTGTTTACTTATTATTGTCAATGAAAATGCTTATAATTGAATCACAATTCCTTATAACTCTATCAGAATACCATGAAATTTGCCCTTATGGTTCTTAGACTAAATGCTTTGTTGTTATGTTTAAGTTTCAGTATTCCTTAAGAAAATGTTTTATGGGAAATTTTAAAAGAATATTTTCAAATGTTATATTGGTATATTGTGTTATTTTAAAACCCCTTACTGGGAATTCATATGCTCACCCTACATTTTTGAAATAATTTTTTTTAGGTGTCAGTTTTAACAGAAGAAGCATGTTAGAAGAGGCTTGTTTCACAGAACCTAAACTGAATCGATCCTTCGTTTGGGACATGATGTGTAATATATCAATGCATGGTTTTTGTATAAATTATACATCATGTTATATAGAACCAGATCTGGGTATTCTGGAGTCAGGTTGTCACATTTTTTATAATTAGAATAAATTACTTTTAAAATAAACTTGTAACATGCGATGAAAATTTGTGTACTAGAAAAATGATTTTAATTATAAAAATGATTTTATATGAAATTCATGTATAATTTTTATTTTAATGAAATTAATTTTATTATAGTTAATATAAATAAATAAATTAAAATTTAAAACTAATCAAAAACTAAATTATTCAATGTAAATTCTTGAAATAAAAAGACAAATTTCTAAAAAATTTGGTATCTTCTACTACTAACCATAAAAAAAATTTCAAAAAAATAGAAAATAATAATTTAAGATAAATTTGAATTTTTAATATCAAAAATTAATTTCGTTTTGTAAAATTAAAATTTTAAAATTTGGAAAAAAAATATTTTAAATAAAACTAGATAATACATATATTTATATTTAGTTAGAATAAAATAGTTTCCTTCGTATTGAAAAATTACAAAATATTATTATAACATATATATATCTATAAAAATTAATTAATATTAATAGGGAATAATATTTATTTACTATTAAAATTACCTTTGTTGTCATGATTCTTCTTATTTAAGCTTTATCTCTTTAATAAAATCATTCAGAGGCTGTTTACCCCTAGTATTTACCTTATGTCTCCTTATTATAAAACATAGATATTATATTTTACCATAATTAATGTTTTTAATTGATATTAAAATACATTTATATTTTTTTCAGCCAAATCTATATTTTAAATAATTTGTAAACCACTTATTGGGCTATATTGGATGTCACAACATACTCATTCATTGTAGATATGGAAACCACTAGCAATAATAATTGTGTCTTGCACATTACCGTGGACTCATTATAATCCTAGATTAAAATGATCTAAAGGAAAACTAGTGTTATATCTTATTAAACCCTGGTATTATAATTTATCCTTTTACTAAGGACTCATCTAAGTCTATTTCCTCAAGTGTTTTCAAATAGTTCAACTACTACAAGTTTGTGCAGTTTATCTAGTTTTCCTTTTATTTTTTCACTCCGTACAAAATTCGTATTTAATATCTAACATCAGTACATACCATGGTATATAAGATAAATTTATATCACCTAATATTGTGGAATAATAATAATCTCCTCATCTTCACACACATATTACCATATAAAGGGTTCATATTATATTGTTTTAAGAAACAATTTCGTCTTGAACTATTCTATTTTATATTTGAATACATGTTCAACATATATACTATAATTAAAGTTAATAACCCATAGATATACATATATATATCATGTTCCCTATAACATTTTTGATATTTTTCAGTTATTATCAGAGAAATCCATTCTATAGTCTTAACAAACCAAGAATACTAACTATCTATTCTTATTTGTTATTAACATATATTTCTTGAAAGAATTATCCCTCCCAGTAAAAAATTATAAACACATTTCATTCCATATATTCAAATAAATATTATATGATCACTATTCTAATTACTATCCATAAATGGATATATTACATTTTTTTTACTTAGTGTCATTCATTTATATCACTGACACTTTAGGTTGTGTGATATGGACATGTTCTATAGGGACTCTATTTAAGGAAATTGGCCTTGAAATCTAACCTCCTAATATATTGATCATAGAATGATTTTATAAAGAGAATAACTCAAATTTGTTTTAACATAACAGTTTTTATAAATTTTACATCATATAATATTTATAAATAGCGATTGAAATATTCAATTTTCAATAATGCTTTACTAGTATTGTTTCATACCATCCATGTACATTTTTTATTGAATATACACCAGTAATACCAAGTCTAGAAATATCAAAAATACATAGCCCCTAATTTGTTTTATGAAATCAATTAATGAATACATGCATACTTTCTTGTCTTTGTATGTTTTCAATTACTACATCTTTATAGGATTAATTATTCATATTGAATAATATATCACCTATATTAGTGAACATTAAACCACATATTAGTTTTTAATTCTATTATAGTGTCTCTAGAAAAAACACCTCCCACTCAATTAATGAATACATGCATACTTTCCAGTCTTTGTATGTTTTCAATTACTAAATCTTTATAGGATTAATTATTCATATTGAATAATATATCACCTATATTAGTGAACATTAAACCACCTATTAGTTTTTAATTCTATTATAGTGTCTCTAGAAAAACACCTCCCACTCAGATTAAGGGGTTTTCTATTCCTATGCCAACTCACGTGCATTTGTATCCTAATTTTTTTAAGTATGCATTTCTCCCTCTATCTTAAGAGTATTTGTGTTTCCCATATATAAAATTATATTCTTTCTAGAATAATATGTAATTTTAAAATCTTTAGTAGTTATAAGATAATTAATAGAGATTCACATCCTAATTCATTAATGTCCATCTATAACTAAAGCCAGATTTTAACAAATGGATGTCATCAAACATTATAAGATATATTGAATAAACTACCCATAATAAAATAGTTAATATGATGTCCATTAATAAATATATTTTTCGTAGGGTTAGTTATTGAATTTATAATTTTAAAATATGTCTTGGAAGAAATTAATATTAAAACGGATTCCTTCATATTGAAAAATTACAAAATATTATTATAACATATATATATCTATAAAAATTCATTAATATTAAAAAGGAATAATATGTATTTACTATTAAAATTTCCTATATTGTAATAATTCTTCTTATTTAATCTTTATCTCTTTAATAAAATCATTCAGAGGCTGTTTACCCCTAGTATTTACCTTATGTCTCCTTGTTATAAAACATAGATATTATCTTTTCCCATATTTAATGTTTTTAATTGATATTAAAATACATTTATATTTTTTCAGCCAAATATATATTTTAAATATTTAGTAAACCACTTATTGGGCTATATTGGATGTCACAACATACTCATTCATTGTAGATATGGAAACCACTAGCTATAATAATTGTGTCTTGCACATTACCGTGGAACCATTATGATCCTGGATTAAAATGATCTAAAGGAAAACTAGTGTTATATCTTATTAAACACTGGTATTATAATTTATCCTTTTACGAAGGACTCATCTAAGTCTATTTCCTCAAGTGTTGTCAAATACTTCAACTACTACAAGTTTGTGCAGTTTATCTAGTTTTCCTTTTATTTTTTCACTCCGTACAAAATTCATATTTAATATCTAACATCAGTACATACCATGGTATATAAGATAGATTTATATCACTTAATATTGTGGAATAATAATAATCTCCTCATGTTCACACACATATTACCATATATAGGGTTCATATTATGTTGTTTTAAGAAACAATTTCATCTTGAACTATTCTATTTTATATTTTAATACATGTTAAACATATATACTATAATTAAAGTTAATAACCCATTGATATACATATATATATATCATGTTCCCTATAACATTTTTGATATTTTTCAGTTATTATCATAGAAATCAATTCTATAGTCTTAACAAACAAGGAATAATAACTATCTATTATTATATGTTATTAACATCTATTTCTTGAAAGAATTATCCATCCCAGTAAAAAATTATAAACACATGACATTCCATATATTCAAATAAATATTATATGATCACTATTCTAATTACTCTCCATACATAGATATACTACATTTTTTTAACTTAGTGTCATTCATTTATATCACTGACACTTTAGGTTGTGTGATATGGACATGTTCTACAGGGACTCCATTTTAGGAAATTGGACTTGAAATCTAACCTCTTAATATAACGATCATAGAATGATTTTATAAAGAGAATAACTCAAATTTGTTTTAACATAACAGTTTTTATAAATCTTACATCATATAATATTTATAAACATTGATTGAAATATTCAATTTTCAATATTGATTTACTATTATTGTTTCATACCATCCATGTACATTTTTTATTGAATATCCACCAGTAATACCAAGTCTATAAATATCCAAAATACATATCCCCTAATTTGTTTCATGAAATCAATTAATGAATACATGCATAATTTCTTATCTTTGTATGTTTTTAATTACTACATATTTATAAGATAAATTATTCATATTGAATAATTTATCACCTATATTAGTGAAAATTAAACCACCTATTAGTTTTTAATTCTATTATAGTATCTCTAGAAAAACAACTCCCACTCAGATTAAGGGGTTTTTTATTCCTATGCCAACTCATGTGCATTTGCATCCTAATTTTTTTTAAGTATACATTTCTCCCTCTATCCCAAAAGGATGTGTGTTTCTCATATATAAAAATATAGTCTTTCTAGAATAATATGGAATTTTAAAATCTTTAGTAGTTATAAGATAATTAATAGAGATTCACATCCTAATTCATTAATGTCCATCTATAACTAAATCCAGATTTTAACAATTGGATGTCATCAAACATTATAAGATATATTGAATAAACTATCCATAATAAAATAGTTAATATGATGTCCATTAATAAATATATTTTTCATAGGGTTAATTATTGAATTTATAATTTTAAAATATTTCTTGGAAGAAATTAATATTAAAACGGTTTCCTTCATATTGAAAAATTACAAAATATTATTATAACATATATATATCTATAAAAATTCATTAATATTAATAAGGAATAATATTTATTTACTATTAAAATTGCCAATGTTTTCATAATTCTTCTTATTTAAGCTTTATCTCTTTAATAAAATCATTCATAGGCTGTTTACCCCTAGTATTTACCTTATGTCTCCTTATTATAAAACATAGATATTATCTTTTACCATAATTAATGTTTTTAATTGATAGTAAAATACATTTATATTTTTTTCAGCCAAATCTATATTTTAAATAATTTGTAAACCACTTATTGGGCTATATTGGATGTCACAACATACTCATTCGTTGTAGATATAGAAACCATTAGCTATAATAATTGTGTCTTTCACATTACCGTAGACTCATTATGATCCTGGATTAAAATGATCTAAAGGAAAACTAGTGTTATATCTTATTAAACCCTGGTATTATAATTTATCCTTTTACTAAGGACTCATCTAAGTCTATTTCCTAAAGTGTTGTCAAATAGTTCAACTACTACAAGTTTGTGCAGTTTATCTAGTTTTCCTTTTATTTTTTCACTCCGTACAAAATTCATTTTTAATATCTAACATCAGTACATACCATGGTATATAAGATAGATTTATATCACCAAATATTGTGGAATAATAATAATCTCCTCATGTTCACACACATATTACCATATATAGGGTTCATATTATGTTGTTTTAAGAAACAATTTCATCTTGAACTATTCTATTTTATATTTGAATACATGTTCAACATATATACTATAATTAAATTTAATAACCCATGGATATACATATATTTATATCATGTTCCCTATAACATTTTTGATATTTTTCAGTTATTATCAGAGAAATCCATTATATAGTCTTAACAAACTAGGAATACTAACTATCTATTCTTATATGTTATTAACATATATTTCTTGAAATAATTATCCCTCCCAGTAAAAAATTATAAACACATGACATTCCATATATTCAAATAAATATTATATGATCACTATTCTAATTATTATCCACAAATGGATATATTACATTTTTTAACTTAGTGTCATTCATTTATATCACTGACACTATAGGTTGTGTGATAAGGACATGTTCTATAGGGACTCCATTTAAGGAAATTGGCCTTGAAATCTAACCTCCTAGTATAATGATCATAGAATGATTTTATAAAGAGAATAACTCAATTTTTTTTTAACATAACAGTTTTTATAAATTTTACATCATATGATATTTATAAACATTGATTGAAATATTCAATTTTCAATAATGCTTTACTAGTATTGTTTCATACCATCCATGTATATTTTTATTGAATATCCACCAGTAATACCAAGTCTAGAAATATCCAAAATACATAGCCCCTAATTTGTTTCACGAAATCAATTAGTGAATACATGCATACTTTCTTGTCTTTGTATGTTTTAAATTACTACATCTTTATAGGATTAATTATTCATATTTAATAATATATCACCTATATTAGTGAACATTAAACCACCTATTGGTTTTTAATTCTATTATAGTGTCTCTAGAAAAACACCTCCCACTTAGATTAAGGGGTTTTTTATTCCTATGCCAACCCACATGCATTTGCATCCTAATTTTTTTTAAGTATGCATTTCTCCCTCTATCTCAAAAGGATGTGTGTTTCCCATATATAAAAATATAGTCTTTCTAGAATAAAATGGAATTTTAAAATCTTTAGTAGTTATAAGATAATTAATATAGATTCACATCCCAATTCATTAATGTCCAGCTATAACTAAAGCCAGATTTTAACAAATGGATATCATCAAACATTATAAGATATATTGAATAAACTATCCATAATTAATTAGTTAATATGATGTCCAATAATAAATATATTTTTCATAGGGTTAGTTATTGAATTTATAATTTTAAAATATGTCTTGGAAGAAATTATATATTTATTTCAAATTATGTAAGACATTTTATAAATCCATTTGCACTAACATTAAAACTTTGATTTATAAGGTAATGCGAGTTTTGGATTAACTTCACTCACAATTTTAATGATCGATGAACACTTTGTTATGATACACAATGAAAATCCCACCTGGTGGATCTTGTACCCTTTACCATGTGTATTCATTTATTGATTGAGTATTCCTTAAATATATTAAAGGAATATTTTTAAGTATATGATCATTCCACTTAGCTTCACATTTATAATTCTTCATGTGGTATTATTGAACTAAGTCTAGTATATTTGTGGAGGATCTTTATTTTTAAAAGTTTATTTATCAAAAGTTGATAGTGAATTTGTTATTATGACTAGTATTTTATCTCAAATGTGAATAAACATCCTTCTAGATATAAATAAGTCAATTACTATCAATTTTAATTGAAAAATAATTATCCTTCAATAATGACGTATTTTAAGTATTATATTTATACTCATCATTAATTATTGAAATTGGATATTTTTTATTCAATAATTACCAAATTATAAGTTATGTATGAAATACCATAACAAAATTCATTATAAACATAAAATAATTTCTCACTGTGTCTAACTAAAAACTGAGAAATTTTTCTGGTGATAATTAACGCAAAACAATATTTTCACTTGAATCCACTATAATTTACACATTTCTCTATAGTAACCTAGGAATCACATTTATTCTGCCCCATAAATATTATACCTTTATTCTTATAATATATGTATATGTTCTTCATCCCTTGATAAATATGTGTAAGACATACTGTATTTTCCCACTAAGTAAATGGATGTATTACTTTAATGATGAATATTCCTAAAGTAGATATAGTTGTTTACTTTTTATTTATTTCATTGTAGTTCATCTTCAAATTATTTTCTTACCACATAATAGAAAATTATCTTCTTGTTCATTACTCCCCTTTTGAATTTTTTTCCTCTTAAAAGGATATTATAATGGTACCATTGTCTTTAAACCTATCATGGTTTATCCAAAAAAGTTCATTACTCTACTCAACATAAGGAACGAGGAACCAAGTTATGAAAAATCCTTGTCCTCCCAATTAATCATATACAAATGTTTCATAATCATCTTATTCAAGTTTTTAATCATATAATTATTGATGAATATAGAGAACTTATATGGTAAGGATGATAATATGTGACTAATGGAATATTTTGTATCCATACAAAATCTTAAATATGCTAACAGATCAATATACTCCATTATTCTGAATCCATTATCACTGGAAAGGTTGGATTCCTTTAATTTACACTAGTATATTGGAGTGATAACATGAATTATCAAATTCCTCTCCTAATCTGTTCAATTTCCTGGAAATGAATTTTTATGGGGTAATCATCTATTTTATTATTCTAGATTATCATCTCTCTAAAACTATCTAATAGTATAATGCAATAAAAATAATATGTATCTTCCTTGAATCTTTGGTAGGATTTATTTTCACCCTATCTCGCTCGGGGGGAAGGCTAATTAGGTATAGGGGATTCAAACACATAAAACATGTTTTATTGTATAAATGTCATATGTATATGAATTTATCAGTCAAGAAAATTTATATCTATGAGAAAATTACAAAATTTAAGGAAATATCATCTTGTTCCCATGATTTCACTTTTAAATTTTCTACAATTTCTCAATCATATTATTAGAACATTATATTGATTACTAAAATATATGAGATGTTATAACTTTATTATCATATTAATATCTCATTATTTTATAAATTTCTAATATCACTCCCCCCTGAACACAAAATCTCATGTCACATGATCATTCTAGTTAATAGGATCCATATTTTCCTTCTCATTACCTAGACATAGATCAAGTCCATTACTCGAAGGTATTTATGTAGGCGGTTTGTAACAACCTAGAATTTATCAATGAAAGTTTCCTTAATATAGTAATGTCGTGTAGTATAAAGAACACACATAACATAGTGAAACAAAAAAACATAATTATAATAAATAAAAAATGATACATTATTCAGAAAATAAATAAATAATAGTTCAAAATATTATTACTGGACAATAAATAGAAAATAAGAGAATAAGAATACAATAATTTGGATCTCCACGATCTACCAGAATGACCCCACTCAAGAAAAAATATATAGATATAGAAAATAATGTTAGTAATAAAATATTCATTCTAAAGAGTAAAGTATATATAAACATGAGAGAAATTAAAAGTGAAATAATGGAATAATAAATATTTATATGAAGTAGGAAACCCATATGACCTTTACAAATATGATTGTTGGAATAGTAACCTAAAAATTCGAATAGTAATATGACCATTATAGAGAGAAATATGACTATTAGAATAGTAACCTCACCTATATAAATGTAAAATAATATTTACGTATCATATAAAAATGAAAATGTAATATATTTAAACCATGTTTCATGAAAATAAATATTTCTAAAATGATAAGTTTGGTGTTTTTGTTTTTATAATACATAAATTTTCTAGTCACACTTTTATAATAAATATAATGATTTAAACTAAATTTTATTCACATAAAATGAATCTATAAATTAATATTATGTTTTATTATAATGATAATTTAATTTTATGATACCATAAATAATTTCTTAAAGGGTCATAAAATCGATAATAAGATTAAAATTGGTATTTTTCAGATAAATCAATATTTTATTTAAAATTAAATTTATCATTTTTAGAAAATTATTTTTATAAAATTAAATCAATTTTTATAATCTAAAAATTGAAAAATGTATAGTTTCAATTTTTTTATTTTTCTAAAATAGATGAATTTTTTGTTAATAGTGAAATACAATAATTTATGGTATTTAACATTAAAAACAAACACATGGATTTTTAAGTCATGGATGATGTAATAACCCATTAGTTCAAACTCACATGAAACACTTACTTTATATAGTCCCAAGAATCAATACTATTGATATTCTTGATCCAAAATAATAAACAAATAAATATGATAATAAAAAACACCCCACTCATCTCGTTATAAAAACCAACCCTCGCCACCCCTTCTCATCACACCTTCTAAGCCATGAAGAATTTAAAATCTCTTCCAAATAATATCCTACCCTATCTACCCACATCCAAGTTCTTCTGGTCTCACCAAAAGTCCAATTCCATGTTCCATTAAGGGGTCCTTCAAGGAGGTGATATTCAAAAGGCAACATTCTCAAACTGCCTCTTTTTATTTCTTTTATTCATATACCTTATCCTCACATCCTTCATTTATAGAAGAATAATAACTCGAATATCATTTATATACTATAATTTTTTATTTATAATTAATTATATTATATTCACCCATTATATAATCTCTTATTATTCAATTAAAAACAAAATCACTGACCATATTATGTTAGTTAACCGATGTTGAGGATGATGAGTTTTCATTCCCCCACTAAAGCCTTCATCATAGGTTTAAATTCACATATAATTTTTTGAGAGGAATTATTTTTGTGTATTATATGTGTTTTCACATTCTTGAAATATTATATGGAAATAACATTAAATAAAACGAAACTAGTACAATATGGTGGGAAAACCGCCAAAATAAACTCGACATTTATCATTAACATTTCATCCAATGAATCATCCTCATGTAAAAAAATAAAAGTGATATATGAGACATTTTGTACTTCTGTATGTTCATTAATACCATTTAACTTCACTTGGGTAGTAGTATTCCCATTAATAAGAACTTCATAACTGTACACAAGCAGACTAACAGTGAAACCATGAAATGAATGATTCATGAACAATAGAATTGAATTTTATAACTCATCCAAATTTCCATAAATGAACTTAATTAAATTATAATAAATAAAATATATATTTAATAATTTATTAATTAAGTAATTATTTAATCTAATTTTATTATCCAGGACATTAAGTGTAAGGGTAGAATGCATTTGAACATATAGAATGAGATCTCTCTAAACCTCCATATTTCCTTTGGGTTATGCTTTATCTCTTAATTACTAGATTTATCTCTTCATTATTATTATATACTTCACCCTTATTATTTATATATATCCCAAACATATATACCTATCTTGATACTTCTTTTTTATGGGAAATACATGTTTTAAAAATATTCCCTTATTAATTCCTCTTGATAAGAAAATATGGTTAAATATAACTTCTCTGTTCTTGCCCATTTTCATGTACACTCCTTAAAATTTTTTAATACCCAAAAAATTCTAAAATCACTCGTTTTATCATGAAAACCGATTTTAGTTCCTTTTTTATGTTATATAAATAATTATACATTTATCATCTTTAAAGGATCTTCATTATTTTTCATAAAACTATGCTTATGTGAAACATTCCTAAAGTTACCTAATAACTTTGTTTCATGTTTTAAATTCAATTAGACATAATTATTCATGATCAATTATTATTTTTTTTACATTTTGGATGTACAATAATGATTTAATATCTTGTTAAAGGATATCATTTTTATATTTCCTTTGGTTATACCTTATGAAATGATTATGAAACCCATTTATTTCCATGTGTAACCCCTATATTTATTCCTTAGGTTTTATTTCATTATATTGAACACATATGCATGTAAACGTTATGAGGGGTAAAACTAGATATTTCTCTAATTCATTGGGTGATTTTTTTCTCATAAGATGTTATGTATGCGATTAGAGAGTAAACCTAATCCATTATTCATCTTTTTCCACCATGTGATATTGTCTTGTCAGTTAGCCTTGCTCAGGTGCATGTCATGTTATGTGTTACTGCCAAATTCCAATATTAATATGATCATATTATTCTATATTCTATATGGTATGTATCCATATGTTTATTGATGACCCATTTATTTTATATTATCATTTATTGCATTATGAATCATGCATTATGATTTGTTTCCATGTTTATTCCTATACTATGATGTTTATCTATCCCCTTTGTCGATGTATTAACCAAGTTATTCTATACAACTATAGAAGCTCAAAGAGAGTTAGTAACCCGTTATAGAGATTAATAAAAGTATATTTTATTCTAGTTTAATGTGTCATAATTATGTACCTAGTCTTCCAAAGACACTTGACTTTTGAATCCATCTCTTTTATTTAAAGGATATTTATTCTTAAAATCATGGAACAATATTTGTAAAAGGATTGGGTCATTATAGTTGGTATAAGAAGATGGTATAGTTATTTTGGGGAATTAGGATAAGAAAAAAAAATTAAGAACCAAAGGGAATATTATATAACCATGTATAACCTTTATTGAAAACTTTAAAATCATAATTTAGGATATACTTTTCATTTATAAGTTTATAATTCTATGTTCATAGTATAGTTTTTATATTCTCATTAGCTAAGTATTCAAGCCCCCAATTTTTTTATTTAATGGGTGGAAATAGTAGAACACATTCTAACAACCAATATGATAGGAAATGTAATGATTTCTCTAATAATATTACAAACTTTATGGGAACAAGATTTCAAAACTTCATAATAGAATTGGATAAAATTGGTCAAGATATGAATAATAACTTGACTCATGTGAAGCACCCTACTTATCCTAAGAAATGTCAAGTTGAATTTGAATCCTTTATATGAAAATGCCTCCTACCTTTAGTAGATCTTCTGATCCCATCATCCCAAAATAATGGATTAACCCAATAAATAAGATATTTTATTCCCTTAAGTGCTCAAAATAAGATAATTTTGTGTTGGAAATATATTATTTTGATGGGTAAAATGATCAGTTATGGACACTGATAAAACAAATAATGTTTAATGAGTAAATTTATTCCACGAAATGGGAAGGATTACTAAAAAATAATTCAATAGATATTTTCAGCAAACTCTCTATCTTAATATAGATATTGAGATCCTCTGACTAAATAAAAACCAGGATTAGTATATTAGGGTGTATGAGGAAAAAAATAAAAGGATTTCATGATATGACTCTACGTTTTTCATAATCATAGAAATTAAAGTGTATTTATTTTTAAGTCGATTAAATCTAAGTCTATATAAATCCTTGGTGATTTAAAACTTTGACTGCTATAAAAAGATTTTATGTTGTGACATTAAGGTTGAGATATAAATGTGAGTCTCTAAATGCTCTCATGGGCTTAGAGATAAAAAGAGGAAAATAGAGTTTAATGTGATAGGATTAATAGAGAAATACCATGGATGAATGAAAACTTGTAATCACTCATGTCAAAAATGTGGGAAGAATCATCTCAATAACTATTTAAGGGGAAATAGTATATTCTAAAAATGTGGAGAAGAGAGGCATCAGTCTAATCATTTTTAAAGGGATATGAAGAATCCCACAAATTTAGAATAAGAAAGGATGGATTATATCAACACTCAATGTTAATTTTAGTGTTTTAACCACAAGTATCATGGTAATTATCCAAGCGAGTGCCCCAATCCAAGATTCATTGGAGAAAATCATTTACAACAACCTCTAAAGTATTAAAGATGGGCATATTCTATCACTACTATTGAGTTGGATTCTGAAAATGATACGATGGAAGGTATAATGTTTATTCATTCAATAATAGAAAACATATTTTTATATTCTATTTCCATGTATTATTTCATTTATTCGATGTTTAGTATAACTATTCAAACAACACAAAATAATATAGAGGTTTAGTTATCCTTGAGAACATCAGATGGAAAAATTATTCCATCTAAAGTATATAAATCCTCCCTAGTAAATGTATGTGAACTAAAACTCCTATAAAATATTAGCTTATATAATTTTTGTGATGTTTGATACTATATTGGGAATGTATTGGCTATATTTATATAAATCCATCATCAACTATCAGGAGAGGGAGGTCACACTTCACATTTTGAGGAATCATACAATTTTTCACAAATTTAAAGAGGAGGATGAATATTATTTAGAATCTTCACCTCAATAATGGATAAAATTTCCATGTGAAAAATAATATCTAGATCAAATTATGTATACAAATGATAGGAATATTCTTGAAGGCATGCCCTTTATGAGGGTATACACTGATGTGTTCCCTGAAAAAAAATCTCATATCCTCCTTCCAAAGAGGTTGAGTTCTCAATTGAACTTATACCAAGATTAGAACCCATATAAAAGACTCCCTAAAATATAGACACCATTTAGTTGGAATAATTGAAGAATCTATTACAAGAGAATCTAGATAGGGGTTTTATATGAATGAGTACTTCACTGTGGGGTGTGTATGTCTTCTTCATCAAAAAGAAGGATGGATCAATGTTCCTTATAATTTATTATTGTGAACTCAACAAAATCACAATAAATAATAGGTATCCCTTTCTATATATAAATTACTTTTCTAATCAACTATATGGGGATAAGTATATCTATAAGGTTTACCTTCGGTTATTATATTGCTAATTAATATTGAAGAAGGAATATATTCTAAAGACTTGATTTTGAATGAGGTATGAACACTATGAGTTCATAGTGATTCCCTTTAAACTCACTAAATCTCTAGAAATTTTTATGGACTTAATGAATAGTGCCTTTAGATAATACCTTGATAAATTTAAGGTATCCTTTATATATGATATATTGAAATACTCTAAAAAATTAAGAACATGAGCAGTACTTTAATATTATTCTAAATAATTTTAGTGGGTAGAAACTATATACAATGTATATTAAATGATAATTATTAATGGAGGAAGTAACATTATTTGTAAATTTTATCAATATGAAAGGGATATATATTTAACCTTCTAAGTTAAAGAAAAATAAGGAGTGGTTTAGACCAGTATCTATAATGGATATCCATAGTTTACAAGGTCTAGTTGGGTATTTGCAATAATTTGTGAGGAAATTATCTTGATTTTCAAACCCACAAACTATGATGAATAAAAATATTGTGAATCATGTCTATATAATTTAATGTGAATACAACTTTAAAGAGTTGAAAATTATGCTTATCACTTCACCAAAACTTATATAACCTACAGGTAGGGAACTCATCATGGTATGAAGTGATGCCTCAAGGAAAGGCATAGGCTTTATACTGATGAAAAATGATGGAGTGATATCCTATAATGCAAGGTAGAAAATTTTTATGAGAAAAATTACCCCATACAAGATCAGGATTTGGTTGTTATCATCATAACATTAAAAATCTAGTATAATTACCTCTATGGAGATAAGTGTGAAATATATACTGATGAAAAGAGATTAAAATATATATTCACACAGAAGGATATTAATATATTATAGTGAATATAATTATTGAAAACCAAGTATTATGACTCCTCAATCCACTATTGTCCTGGTAAATAATATAAAGTGGTAGATTCTCTAAGTATAATGGACTCTGCAACATTATCAATGATAAGAATTAAGAAGGGCGATATCTTCATAGATTAGAAAATTAAGTACATGAGAATCATAAAGGATGGAACATAATTATTTCTTTATCAAATTATTAATAAACCATCCATTTTAGATAATTTAAATGTTTCTCAAAGAGGTGATGTGGAAATTCAGAAGAAGGTAGAAGCTATTAGAAATGGGAAATCATCATAGTTCAAAATTGATGATAAAGGAGTAAAAATATTTTGGTCACAATAATGTGTACCATGAAATATGAATATAGAGAGGGATATTTTGAATGATGCACATATTTTTCCTTCTCTATCAACCTAGGGATCACAAAGATGTATTGAGATCTTGGAGAGCACTATTGGTGGGAAAATATGAATAATATTACCTATAAATTTACTTTATAGTGTCTGGAATGTCAACTAGTGAATACTAAAAGAACAATTTCTAAGGGGATGATACAAAAATTAGTTATACATTAATGGAAATTAGAAAACATCAGTATAGATATTTCCATTGGAATTCAGAATACCTCTAGAGGAAATAATGAAATATGGGTTGTTTTAGATCATCTAACAATGATAGATCACATTATTGCAATTTGATAGTACTTATCAATTAATAAACTTGCACATATAAACATCCTAGATGTGGTGAGGTTTCATGGAGTACCCTTATCTATTATATCTGATCGAGAACTGGGGTTTTCCTCTAATTTTGGTAACTGTCTCCAAGATGATCAAAACACTGAAGTGAAATTAAGTATATTTTATAACCCCAAAAATAAAGGCTAGTTTGAGTATACTATTTAGACATTGGATGACATTTTTATAGAATGCTGGACTTCAAAAAAGGATGTGACCAAATTATTCCTCCATTCGAGTTCTCTTATAATAATAGTTTCTGCTCAAGCATCCAAATGGCTCCATATGAATCATTTTAAGGAAAACATGAAAAAACCTACATTATAGGATGAAGATAGTAAAAGAATGCTTTTAGAAACTGAAATAGTTGAGGTAATGGTAGAAAAAGTGAATACCATTCAACAACACATCAAAGCTATAAAAGGTGAAAAAATATATTTTCATACAATCTTTAATTGAACTTGGAGATTGAATTTGAAAATAAGGTATTCCCCTACATGACTCCATGTAATAGATTCATGATATTTGGGAAGAATGAAATTATATGTACCAGTTATATTTTCCCCATTGAGATTATTGATCTCATCAGAGTTGTGGCCTATCCACTAGCACATTTACTAACCTTGTCTCAATTATATTATTTATTCCATGTATCCCTCTTGGGGAAGTAAATTATAAATAAATCACATGTAATGAATTCATAGGTAGTGAATCTTGAAAATGATATCTATTAGGAGGATAATCTAGTGAAGATCCTGAACCATAGATATAAAGTTATATGTAGAAAGACTTCTCACCTATTAAAAGTACAATGGAAGAACCATAAATATGAAGATATTACATGGGAACTAGAGGAAGAGATGAAGAATAATTACCCTCATGTGTTTTCAAATTAGTATGTAAAATGAAATTTTAAGGGAGAAATTTTATAAGGATGGAAGAATATAATGAAAAATATTTTTATCAACTAAATTTCCCATTTTATAGTTATGTTATGTAGTACAAATCACAAACATCACATAGAGAAACAAAAACACAATATTCTCATAAATTAAGAATAATAAATTACTCATAAAATAAACCTATAAGAATACCAAATTTTATAGTGGGGAAAAAATATAAAATAAGAGAATAGGAATAGGATAATATTCATCGATCTAATAAACTAGAATGAATGCACTCACAAACAAAGCTGTAGAAATGAAACCTAATGTTATTAAAATATATTCATTCTGAATATGAAATTATATATAAAATTTAGAGAAATTACAATTGAATTAATTGAATAATTGGAATTTATAGGATGTATGAAACCCATTTGAACATTATAAATCTGACCATTGGAATAGCAATCTAATCGTTGTAATAGTAACATGATCATTGGAATAGTAATCTGACCATTACAGACAATAATTTAACTATTAGAATAGTAACCTCTCTTATGGAAATGTGAAATAATATATAGGTATCGTATAAAAAGAAAACATTTATATATTTAAACCTTGGTACATGAAACTAAATGTTTTTAAAATGTTAAATTAATTATTTGTATTCTTATAAAGAATAAATGAATTAATCAAAATTTGATAATATATATATTAATTTAAAATAAATTTTATTTACTTAAAATGGATTATTATATTAATAGTATGTTCTATAATAATTATAATATAATTTTTTGAGACCATAAATATTTTTTTATGGGTTAAAAAATCAATTATAATATTAAAATATATATTTTTCAAATAAATGTGGGTCTTATTTAAAAATTAAATTTATAATATTTAGAAAATTGATTCCATTTTTCAAATCTGGACATCCAAAAAAGGATAGAGTGATTTTTTAGTATTTTTATAAAATAGTTGAATTACTAGTGAATAGTAAAATACGATAATTTATGGTATTTGACATTATAATCCAAATACATGAATTTTTGAGTCATAGATTATGTAATCACCCATTGGTTTGAGCATACATGAACCACTTACTACATATAGTCATAATAATAAATACTATATATAGTCTTGAGAAAAAATAATAAACTAATGGATAAAATAATAAAAAACACCCTTTTTCTCCCCATATAAATACCACGCCTCAAAACCCTTATACTCACACCTATAAAAATTAAATCTTATAAATTATCTAAAAAATCAACTCCTCCCCACTAAAACCACTTTTAATTACTTTTTTTCTCACCAAAATACCAATTCCATTCTCCTTAAGGTGTTCTTCAAGGCGATCATATTCAAGAGGTAGCATTTGCAAACTACCTCTTAATTTATTTTCTTCTTCTAAAAACGTTCCAACCCCTTCATCCATAAAAGAATAATAACCCAAATATCATGTATATTATATAATTTTATATTTATAATGGAATATCTTCTATCCATACTATATCTCATGTCCTATTATTCAATGAAAAATTAAACTATCATCTATATTATATTGGTAAATCTTCACCATGGATGATAAGTTTTAGTTTTCTACTAATGCATTCATGGAAAGTTTAAATTCAATAATAATCATTAAAAATGAACTAATTTTGAATATTACACGTGGTTTCACATTATAGAAAGATTTTATGGTTATAACATTAAATAAAAAGAATGTAGCTAGGGATGGTTGGAAAAACCACCAAATTAAACAAAACATTTATCATAAAATTGAATCAAAAAAATCATCCTCATGTAAAAAAACAAAATAATTAATGGGACCATTTATACTTACATAAGGTCCTTAATACTATTTAATTTCGTTTTTAGAGTATTATTTCTATTTGAAAAGAACCTACTTAACTATACATTAGTAAATCGACCATTAAACCATGAAAGAAATACTCTCGAAACAATAAAATTGAACTTTGTAACTCATCAAAATCAACATAAACTAACTTAATAAAAATATAGTATTTTGGAAACTCTTTATTTTAAGGATCATAAGTCATGAGTAATATGTTTCTAATGATATTTCTATTTTATGATAGTGCATCATTTTGTGAAGAAATTTGGATAAGTATTGATCTACCGTTAGTTATGGTGATACACCATTAGTTCAATATAGATATACTAATGAACTAGATCTACCATTAGATTATTTTTACTTCCAAAGTCATGTTATCACAAGAATCATGTTATCTCTAGACTTTTTCAACTACCAAATTCATTATACCTTCAGTGTTCTAATATCACCAGACTTCTAATACCACTAGAGTTCTGATACTATAAGATCTTTTTTCTATCATGAGAGTTTTTTACCACTAAATTTATGTTATTTCAAGATTTGTTCTATAACTAGACAAAATCAACCTCCAGAATAGAACAACCACTAATAAAATCCACCATTAGTTCTGATGATCTTCTGTTGAAGTCTCTACCACTGGACCATGATACCATTAGTCTGATATATCTTTGGTCTATTCTACCATTATATATTGTCTACCACTAACATTCTACCAATTCTATTTTTCATTAAAATTTAATGTTTCTAATAGTTATTTTATAAGATTTAATGAAGACAATCTCACATGGATTTATTAATTATTATTCCTAAACCACTCCATGGATGAATTGAAGATAAATTCAAAGGTTTCTTAATTTAGTGCTTAGTATGAGGATCCCTGATATCTTTAATATTTCTCTTCAATAGAAAACTTGGATCTATAGAGTTATATATTCTTGAGGAATCCCCCATGTATGGGTACAGTTGATAGTTAAAACACCTATATGAATTGAGAGAAATCAATAGTGTCTGGAATACAAAGTATAGAAAAATATTTCAAACACTAAATCAGGAGTCATATGTATGTAGCCTTACTGAAAAAAATAGAAGATCTTTCCAAACTCTAAGATAATATTTTTTCTTCTATTTTTGAAGTATATGTTTGAGCTCCTTCGTAAAAAAATTATTCAATGATCTCTGAAAAACCTAAGAATCATAGATCGAGCATTGTCATCTTTTCTCATATATACTCATTTTTTCACTTAGTTTTATAATTTACTTTTGAGCAGTGTATAATTGTACTCTGTTTATCTATACACACTGACTTATGTGCTTAAACTAGAGAATACATAATATTATCTCAAAATATTTCTATCTTTAAACCCATGGAAACTGTGGAAGAGTTCATGTGTGACCTATTTATTAATTTTCGTCCCACATATAATTGTGGAAGAGAATTTGATCCTTGATAGCCTGTGGTATTTTGTTTCTTAAAACCCAACCCATGTTTTGGATTATATTATTGTTATAATAATCATATTTTTATAAGGTGATTGAAAAGTGGAGTTTCTTAAGAATTGAACTGAGACTGAACCCCTTGTTTTATTCCACTATATGATCTTTAGTTTTTTTTATTTTAAATCTAAAATTACCTTTGTTGTTTTAATTTTCAAACAAAACTTCTACATTGATAGTTATTCTTAACCTATATTTATATAAAGTATTTTAATAAGTAACTTATATTCAAAAGTTAAAATTATTTCAAATATTGTTTTAACTGATCCTTAATCCTACTTTAATAAATTTTATGAAAGATATAACTTACATAATTATTCTATTTTAATTAAATGGGTAATTTTAATTAACTTGGTGATTTTTTTAAATTGTTTTTAAAATATATTTTTATTGGGTACTCAATTCACCCCACTCTTGAGTTACTCACTCCAACCAGCATTTGGTATCAAATTAGATTTTCAAATATATTTTCAACTATGGATTAGTTTTACTTTCAATATATTAAATTTTTATTATTTATAAATTTAGTTCATTATGGATAATAATATAAAATAGGGATCAACTATAAATAGGCCTACTTATTTTAATGTCACTAACTATGCTCAGTGGAAGATAAAGATGAAAATTCACATAGAAATTATGGATTTTGATATTTATATAGTAATTAAAGATAATTATGAGAAAAATAATACTACGAGAGAAACAAAGATTAATGCTACTAAAACCACATATGAAAAAACATTAAAGCCATGAATTCCTTATATTCTTCTTTTGGTGATGATTAATCAAATATAATTTTTTCCTATACAACTACTTTTGAAATTTTTGATACTTTTATTATTTCCCATGATGTAACGTCTAATTTCAAAAACAAATGAGTTTAGAAGCTTATACTATTAAATATGATACTTTTAAAACAATACATGGTGTGCCTATTTTTAATATTTTTCTAAGTATTAATGAGATTGTGAACAAAATTAACTCATTGGGGAAACCTATTTCTAAAAAAGACCAAGTGATTAACATGTTGAGGTGCTTTCTAGTAAGATGAAGAGGAACATTAGTTTCAATCTGGGAGTCGTGTGATGTGAGTAGAATTCCTATTAAAGAACTGATGGTAATGCATATGATATATGAAGAGGAACTCTACGTAATCTAATATTATGTGTATGGGCCAAAGAGGAAATATATTGCTTTAAAACCACTAATTTAAAACAAAAGAATAATATCATAGCATACATCTCAAGTAATGATGAGTCACCTTCTCATGATGTTGAAGAAATGGACCACTTGGATATAAGATTTAAAAAGTTCTATAAAAGAAATAATATATTTATAAATCCAAGTCCAAAAATCTATATATGAAAATATAGGTAATTGGATAAAGGATTGGAATAAGAATGATACTGTAAGTGATAAAAATTTCTATGAATATAAGAGAAGATTTCATTTCAATGATGATTGTCCTAAGATAAAATTAAAGAAGAAATTTTATTATATAGATAAAAGTTACAATAAATCTATGAAAACAACTTCTAGTATTTTAGAATATATCTCATGTGAATCTAATTTAATGAGAGGAGACAATCATGATAAATTCAATAAGTGTTTTGTGAAAAACACATCTAAGGTATCTAATTTTTTCCTCAATATTCTATTCATATTTCTAATTTTTATGAAAACAGGAATAATGATTAAAACATGTCTAATGAAGAAATACATTAGTAAGTTAATATGTTTGAATATACATTTAATGAACAAAAAGATAAATATAAAATTTAAAACAAGTAATATACCTTGAATGCTATTTTCCAAACTAATCTAAGTATAAAGAAAGATAAAAACAAAAAACTGGTAAAAGTGAAAAATGAGTTAAAATTATATAATGAGTAAGTAAATAATGATTTATAAAGATCTAAAAATGGTATAAATACTCATACTCATATTCTTGGTAGTAAAATAACACCCATGTATACCACTAGAATAGGGTATAAACCTGGAAAAAGTGGAATCGTTAAAAAATATTTATTCCCAGCACTAGTTACTATAAACTAATTTTTTTCTTCAATAAAAAAAGTTTTTATTCCCAAAATTATAAAACAGTATTTTATTAAACTTGATAAGAAATTATGGATTCCTAGATCCATTATTACTAATATTACTATACCCAATAATATTTTGTTACCAACGTAATTTTTGGTTTAATTTTTTTGTAGGAAACTTGATTGAAGATATCCAATAAGAATCTATGGTATATAGGAAGTGGTTTCTCTATACATATTATTGGGTACTAATAAAGTTTAAATAACCTAATCAAAATTATGGTCTATATGTTACCTTCAGTGACAATTAGAATGAAAAGATAATTGGTATTTTGAAAGATGGAAATTCTAACACTATTTTAATATAAAAAGTTTTATTTATATATAGATTAGAATATAATCTTATTATAATCTCATAGATATATGCTGATGTTTTTTATGTTATGTTTGAAAATAATTTTTGCAAAAAAAATTATTCTAAAAAATATTTTGTTTTTTATTTCATTAAGAAATGAAAATGTACATGTAGTTAATTGAAATTAAATACTTTATCTCAATATTTATAATCTATGTTCCTTTAACAATTAATCATGTATTTTTCATTTGAGACTATTCTATTTAAATATTAATTCCCATAAAAATATAACTAGGAAAAGGTTAGTCATTGATTTAACTAAACTAGAATTCCAAAATGATAATGTCTTTAACCCCTGTTAAAAATGGAAACAACAAAAAATATCATTCATATTAAAGTAAGACGTTTCAACTTCTCAACCCCCATATTTGGTTTAAATATACCTTTTTGGACCTTATAATGTTTCTTGATTAAATGGGAATCACTATATGTGTGTTCTTGTAGATTGACTTTCTAGATATACTTGGGTATTCTTTCTAGCTCACAAAAGTGAAGCATGTTCCAATTTCACCGTGTATTCCAAATTTATAGAAGATATTGGTGGCCTCAAAATTAATACCATAAGAAGTGATCATGGTCGTGAGTCTGAAAATCAAGATTTTGAATAATTTTTCTCAAAAAATGGCTACAATCATAATTGATTTCTCCTAGGACCCCACATAATGGTGTAGGTGAAAGGATAAAAATTCCTTTAAGAAATTTCCCATACCATTATCAATGAGTATGACATACATATTTATTTTGGGATGGAGGAATCTCTGAATAAATTTTTTTACATAATCAATAGAGTTCTTTTTAAACCTCTCTTAAAGAGAACCACATATAAATTGTGGAATAGTGAAAAAACTAATGATGATTACTTTATAGTTTTTGGCTGAAAAGTTTTAATTATTAATACTATGAATAATAAAAAAAATTCTTCCAATAGTGATGAAGGAAGTTTTCTTATAAATTTAACATCAAGTAAATCATACAGGGTAATAAAAGTACAGATACTTTGGAGGAATCTTTACATGTCATATTTGATGAAACAAAACCACATAAACCTAAGACCCCTTTATAAATCCTTGAAGATGATTTATCAAATATGAAGATCAATTATAACCCATATCAAATTTTTTGGAAATATGTAGAAAAATCATCCAGTTCTAAGGAACTACCTGAATTTAAACCTATCGAAGAAAATGAGATAATCATTCATTCTATTCCAATAATTTTTAGGAGTCCTAGATAACATGTTTTAGATGTTTTATTTGGAGACCTAGATATAGGTACACAAACTAGATATTCTATTAGAAATTAGTTTGAACGTAAAATTTTTATTTCATAGCTTGAACCTAATAACATAAATGATATAATTAATGATGAATTATGGGTGATGGAAATGAAAAATAACATAATCAATTTGAATGAAATAAAGTATGGGAACTAGTATATATAACTAAATAAACTCTGACCATTGGAACTATGTGGGTGTTTATAAACAAATTTTATGAGTTAGGTACTATATTCATAAAGAAAGCTAGATTGGTTACATAGGGATATAGTTAGGAAGAGGGTATTAAATATAAGAAAATATTTTTACAACTCGCTATACTTGAATACATTAGAATACTTCTTGCCTATGAAGAACATTTGAATTTGAAACTATATCAAATGTAATTCAAAAGTGAATTCCTAAATGGTTATATTTTTTTAGGTTTTTTTCTGTTGAACAACCCCCTAGATTTAAAAATCCTCATTTTAAAAATCATGTTTTTAAATTATCAAAAGCATTATATTGATTAAAAAACCTCATAGGGCTTGGTATGATAGGCTCATCCCATTAATAATTTATAAATATTTTTCAAAAGGCATAAATGACCCTAATCTATTTATAAAAATAATTTCAAAGGATGTGTTAGTAGATGGAATTTCTATTAATGATATTATTTTTTGGATCTTATAAAAATTATTTGTGTACTAATTTATCTAAAATGATGAAAGGTGAATCTGAAATGAGTTTAATATGAGAACATAAAATATTTATTTATTTTAAAATTTTTCAAAATAAATATGGAATTATCTAAAATAAAATTAATTAAATTTATGACCTTATAATTTTTTTTGATAGAAAAAAAGTAGCGATACATCCATGAGCACCAACTACACCCTTGATTGTGTTGTCATTCGGAAGTTAGTATATCAAACTAATTATAGTGGTATGGTTGGAATCTTTCTATACATAACTAGTAGCTAGACACATATTATTTTTTGGTTGTTTTTTTTTTCTAATTTTCAATTTAATCCTAAATAATATCATTTACATAATGTTAAATGAGTTTTATAATACCTCAATTATTAAACATGTTTAGAACTATTATATCACAGGGGGAAATCATTTGATTTTTTAAATTATTTATATTTCGACTTTAGTGGATGTAATTTAGATAGAAAATCACCTCTGGAACATGTAACCATTTGGGAAAGTCAGTAGTATCCTAGTATGGTCAAAATAAAAAATAGGTTACTCTATCCAATGTGGAACCAAAGTACATAGATGAAAGAAGTTTATGTGCATATATTTTATGGATAAAAGACACTTTTATAGACTATGGATATTAATTTAGTCATGTCCCTATAGATTGTGAAAACACATGTGTGATGAATATTTTCAAGAATCAAGTACCTCATTCTAGGACAAAAGGCATTGATATAATACATCACTTTTGAGGGATAATTTCTAAAAGGGTGATATAAATTTGGAATTCATAGGAATGGAAAATCATCTTGCTTATATTTTTACAAAGCCCTTGATTTATGAGAGATTAAGATATATCAAACATGAACATGAAATGATAAAATTTTCTAAATGTTTTATCATTAAATTTCAACCATTTTTATATCCATCCTTAGAAAATACACCATTGAATGATCTAACATTATAAGATCCATCATTGGAAGATCCATCATTGGAAGATCCATCATTGGAATATCTACCATTGGGTGATATACTTCTAGAGGTCCACTGTTGGGTGATCCACTATTAGAGATCCCCTGTTGTTGATACAATGATGGCCGATCCACTATTGGAGATCCATCGTTGGTTGATCCACAATTGGTGATCCGCCATTAGTGATCCACCATGGGAAATCCGCTATAAGATATCCATAGTTGGAGATCCACCTTTGGGATATCCACTGTTGGTGATCTACCATTTGAGTCACTGTTCTTACATACTTCTAGTCTTATTATAATTTTTTAAATTTATATCTGATTTATTTATTTATATTATATTATATTTTAAAATATAAAATCACTATATGAAAAAATAGATCTATAACTCTGATTTTGTAACACTCTCTCTCACACCTACCTTTCAATCTGTTCAACATCCTTTGTAACCTAACATTAAACCTTCCTCATGATCTTCCTCCACCGTTAGATTAATTAAAATTGTGAGAGAGAATCTGACATTATTATAATCTCCTAAAGGATCATGACATGGAAATAAATATCATAGAGAATCATTTCATTCTGCAATAAAATTGAAAAAAACCATGTGTGTGACTCATGTTGTTGTTGAAGATAAAGAAATATATGCAGATGGCCATGAGAATCCTCACCAGATGTCCATTTGAAGGTGGAGATCTATTATCATGATGCAGATGATGGGTAGGGACGGTTCCTTGTAGATAGACTGGTTGAATTCCTAAGACCTTCGGGTAGTGTAATCTCCTAAGACTAGGAGCCATGTAATCTCTGAGCCTACATGCCTTGTAAGGGTTCCCCTCATCCATTGAAATGTGAGTTATCAAAAATCAATATTAATTAAGGCATTATGTCCATTAAAGGAAAAGAAATATATGCATAATGGATTATGTCAAGAAAGTTGTTAGTGATCAAGGTGATTTAGGACCAAGTATGGATTGAGTGGTTTTCAAGTAATGATTGACCATTATTTCCAAGGTTGGTTCACTAGTTTTACCCACATGTAGAGTACAATTTTTGTGAAAATAAAGACATAATTCATAGTATGATAAATGAAAAAAGGTTAGATTTTTTTTAAATAAATTGGATAAATAGATAAATGTACCTTACCGAGGTATATCAGATGAATATCAAGGTTATACATAAATTCATAGTAAGATGTTTTTTTATAAGGATTAACTTCTATAACTAACTGGAGATGGCATAGTGAGAATTTACACTACTATAGAGATTTATGGTGAGTGTAGACTCCCATTCAATTTTATACAACATATAATTTGTCCATTAAAAGGTGATTTTAGCATAATGAGTTATCAAGACGTCTTTATTTTATTCCTTATGAAAATAGGGGATATAATTAAAAAGTGTAGATATTTTATGGTCTATGTGATTGAGATGAGTAAGACCCCATCTATGTAAAACTCTCTAATCTATCCTGTGTTGATCTGAACTATGCTAGAAGGTGAGGGCTTGAATGATGAGGATAAGGATGATGAGGTATAATGTGGTTGTTTATGATTAAGTAAATATAACATTAAAAGAATGAAAATCAACTAAAATCCACTGATAAATAAATGGTTTGATGATAATGACAATATTTATGAGTATTTTAATCATGTGGAACACCCATCAATGCCTAATGATATTGTTGACCCTGTATTAGAGCCCGATGAAGTCGTGGTTTATTTTGATGAGGAAATTGAAGAAGTTATTGAAGAAGAATTGGTTTTTTCTATTAAAGAATGAAGTGACATAGGTGTGGTCTATATTATATATGTTTTATATGGTATAGTTATCCTTCCATTTCTCTTCAAACTAGAGAGAGACTATTGAGTGAGAGGCATGAAGAGGAGAATAAAGTCTCATGGGAAGAACAAATTTTTAGTTCTAATGAAACCTCAAGGGAGGTAGTGTAAGTTTTTGATAGATCAGATGATGATAATGGATATGATGGTATTTAAGGTCCTATAGGTAAGGATAATGATACTGAGATCTAGGAAGAGAAATGTGATTCTAGTAAAGAAGTAGATAAATCTTTTTCAGTTAAAAAAGGTTCTCAAAGATAAGAATCTATTCATAGTCATTTTCTGAGTGGGAACACTCACATCCATATAATGTTGTTTTAGTTTTTGGTAAATCTATAAGTGTTGAGAAACTAGGTTCTTTTCATCCAAAAAATGATGTTTTCTCTATTAGAGGTGATCTCTGAGAATTTGCTAAGGGGGAGGAATCCCTAGGTTCTACTAGTTAGAGATCTATTCATAGAGATGAACCTACTCCCATAACCTAGGATAGACATATATCTTAGGGGGATCCATTACCTAGTTCCATGAAACTATGAATTTATTTTTCTAATTATGATGGAGAGGAAGATATTCATGGTGATCATAGATGTCTAGAGAATGGTGGACCTATTATTTAAATTTAAAGAAGATATCCTAAGGTATCTCAGATTGATAAAATTGATGAGGTTGAAAAATTGAAAGCATTCACCTCCATTGTTCCTTCATTTGGAACTGATCATGGAGAAGCATCCCAATTTTTCACAGAGAATATTCCTTATATTATTCATGATATGCCCTCTATACCTTTATATTAGGTGTCTAGAGCTGATTCGGAACCTTTTAGGGAAATTTTTCTTTCTTATTTTAGTGGAGTTATTATATCTCAGGCTCCTAGAGTTATTTATCTTAGTGAAACTGATAGCATGAAAATTTTAGAGTTGGCCATATTTCATATTCAATATAAGATGATTTTGAATATTCAAGATGTCACGACCCATCCCCCGGGGCCCGTACCATGACTACCCCAAGCCCACCTTCCATAGGACAGGGGCAGGCGACTAGCACCAAAAGGTGTATTCTTTAAAATTGGGAAGAAATTGCCTTTATAACCTGTAAACTAAAACAACTAAGAAAAAATAAGGATTCAAGCACAAATTAAAACTATATAGTAAACATGTTGTGTACTGAAAGAAAAAGGGGCTAGAATACAAGCCCAACTGGAAAGTTCCAGAAAACTGGGAAGTATAAGTAAACTGGAATAGCTCCTGTAACCCCCGCCAAGGATCCTACATGAAGGGTAGGTATAGCTCTCAAACATTTTTCACTGCAATACGCCTCATCTAATGTCAACTTCTGAGCTACCTATAGACTTGGCACCCTCAGCCTCGATCAATAATGTCTATCATATGCACCAAACACAACAATGTATGGGCGTAGCCCATGCAGGGGTGAGTATAACGATACTCAGTAGGGACCCCAAGACCCTCGAAGGTCTCACGAAATCAACAAAGGATATAACACAAATAATGAAAAACAACTGAAATCCCTACTTAAGTATATTCCCATACATATACCTATGTTGTAGAGTAAACCCATCTCAATCATGAGGAAACACAAGGCCAAACTCAAAATCCCAAAGTTCAATTGTCCCACGAATGAAATAATACCATGAAGGTAACACCACGAATGTAAGTACCACAAATGTAACACCACACAGAATAATACCACAAAGGTATCACCAAAAAGATAAGTACCACAAAGGTACGCCACACAGAATATTAACACAAAGGTAAAGACTCAGATCACACTAGGTATAACATAGGTATGATAGTAAATATGATTAGATATAACTACCAAATCATCTAACTCTGTTAAGAGGTAGTCCCACGTAGGATCCTAAATCATTAGACCCACGTAGGATCCTAGATCATTAGACCCACATAGGATCTTGGTATAGCAGACCCACATAGGATCCTAGAGTAGTTCCACGTGGATTTCCTAGAGTAGTCCAAGTGGGACTCTTGAACATAGACCCACGTAGAATCATAAATCACAGACCCACATAGGATCCCTTTATCATGTTACAGCCAACCAAAGGGTTCCCTCACTAAGCTCTCATGATTCCAGGAGGGTCTTATCCTTAGGCCATAGGACTATACTGCAACTGCTATGAAGTCCCGTGAAGAAGTATCCCAAAATACTACCACGTGATAAGGGTCTCAAGTCAATAGACGGTGTGTTAATCGGCCACTCGGTCTGTAAGTTATTGACCTTTTAGTCTTGAGGGCCTAGTTGGATTCATGTTCGATCCAACCTGGTCATACCCCAACTTTATCCAAAACTCAAGTGGGGTATACCAAAAGGACCATCTTGATCCAAGGTTTTTGGCACTATAGACAGTTCATCAAAAGAACGCATGTAGCTCATGTTATGGCTGAAAGAGTGAAAAGGGTTGAAGTTGGTCTTGGTCAGGTCCGACCCGGTCAGACCGACCTAGCCTGCTGGGTGGTCCGCTCGGCTCACAGCTGGCTGGATGGCCAGCCCTCCTCTGTACGGCACGGTCATCCACCGCGCCATCACCGGCAGCCGGCAGCGAGCCGACTGCCCCTCCATTGTCGATGCAGCCTTGCGCCACGACCCTTGCATGTCGGGCAGTGCGGACGCGTGCCTCAACCACCGTCAAGGGACCGACCATGCGTTGGCTGCCTTTCTCACTCCACTACGGCTGATGGACTACAGCCCTTCTCAGGCAGTTTAGTTACGTTGCCGCTATCTTCGCGGCTGACCGAAGTGCCGACCGCCACTCCCAAGCCCCACCGGTGCCGGTCGCCGACATGGGTTTCCAACGATGTTCCTCAGGTCACCAGGAGTGCCTTGGTGGCCCATTCTTCATTTTGTAGACTTTTGAACTCATATTAGGACATCTCCATTGATTTAAAACCCCCCAATCCACAAATGTTGAAGACAGGTCGGTCCATGTTCGTTTGGCCCAAACCCTCCACGTTAGAAATGTAACAATCAGATTATTTTTTATTGAATCATGAAGAACATCGAGAACGGGTAAGGGGTATTCAAAATAACAAACACTACCTTGTCGTTTGTTGGAGGAGTCAAGAGGTAGAATATAAAGTCATTGAATAACGCTGGTGTTTGTTGCTTCCGCAAATCGCTTCCGATCTGGTCTCGGGGTTGGTTCCTCGTTCTTCATTGGAGAGGAAAAGTTCTTCATTAGAGAGAATGTTTCTCCACAATTCTCCCAAGAAACTTTTCCAAAAAAATACTCCAACCCAACAAAAATGAAGATCCAACTTATTAAAAATAAGTCTATTAATCAATTAATGTTGACACATTAAATTAATTATAGTTGGATCAATTTATTAATTGGAGATTTGAGAGGTTTTCCCCCATTAAGAGGGGTTTGGGTGGTCCCCACCACCAATAATTTAAATTGGGGTTTTTCAAGCTCAGGTGGTCCCACACCTATATGATTTAAAAAGATAGGTTATAAAAATAAAATAAAAGTTTTTCTTTATTTTATTTTTATTTCTATGAAAAAGACGAAAACTAACTTTCACCCTCGACCAACTATGGTCAAGGTGAAGGTCCCTTTAAGATAATAACGACGATGTGAGTTCAACAGTGTCCTCGGATTTCAATTCTGAGCACTGGTTAAAAAGATACAAAAACCCACTCACACGCTTACTAAACGTACTTAAAAAAAGTTTAGAAATTCATTTCAGGCACACCAGGCCTCAAAATCACACGCCGTCAATTTTTGCGGACTCATCAAATTCCAATATAATTAAAAAAAATACATGGAATTTCCAGGTCCTTACATTCTGCCCACCTCAGGGCTTTGCGTCCCTGAAATCCACATTACAAAAACTAGGAAAACAACTGGGGGTACTGAGTATGAATCTGAGCCTCATGCTCCCATGTGCTCTCCTAGAGGTTCTCATGCTTCCAATGTACGCGCACCAAAGGTATCGATCTCCCATGAAGGACTCTCTCCTGTTGATCCTGTAAAGACCCATAAAATTCAATGGAAATTTTTTTTCTTAATTTTCATTGGGATTTTACAAGAACGCAGTTTCTAACAGAACCTGATTCCGAGGCCCGGTGTGCCCGGAATCATTTTCCGAAGTTTGGATTAGGTACGTTCAGTGAACGAACGAGCGGGTTTTTCTAACTTTTGAACCAGTGCTTGGAATCGAATTCTGAGGGTACCGATGGAATCGCATCACCGATAATTGCTTAAGAACACCTTTTCTGGAGTTTCGTTTGCTCGAGTGAGGTTATTAATTAATTGGGTTAACTAAAGAATAAAATAAAATATTGTGCAACAGATTTTATTTTTATTCTAAGTTGTGTTAACCTAGGCATGGTGGTTGGGGTGAGACCCACTGATATCCTGACTCCTAGGTAGGATATTAGTGAGGTGGGGCCCACAAAATCCCCAACCCCTTTATTTCCTTTTACCTCCCACATGAATTTAATTTGGTAACTCACCCGCACTCCCCCTCTTTAATGCCAAGTCAACTCTCGCGTTTAATTGGATTATTAAACGCCTCATTAATTGGTCAACGCTCGATAATTAAATCGTGATCTGTTTTTCAATTTCAAAAATAGTTGGTTTGAGAAATAAAAGAAGGAAAAGGATTATTTTATTATGTTTGTTTTCGTTGTGCGAAAATGATTTAAAGAGGAGAGCTGAAGTCTTGGAATCCTCATCTTCCTCCTTGAAGAACGCGAAGAATGCACCGTCGCCGACGAAGAATGCCAACCTCCAACAAAGGAAAACGAAGGACGCCGAACCCTTGTAGATTGACGATGTGACGCCATGTACCGCGACGCCAACGATTCTCTTCTCCGAGACATCGACGACGCTTATGGAACCTTATTCCGTGACGATTATTTCCCAGAACAAACCTTCGTTCGACGACACCTTGAGGTAGGGGTTATTTGTTTTTTCCCATGAATTATTCCTATGTCGTTCATCATCTTTTATTTTTGGGCTCCCTGTTATCGTAATAACGGGAGGAGGTCGGATCGCACGAACACGTCCGACCCTACTCCCCCTTTGATGATTGTGTTTTTTGCGGTTCGAAAGAAGGCGGTGCGGTGTAATGACACCGCGCGGAAACATGGGGAAATGTGGCGAATATGCGCAGCGTGACGGCGTCGTGTCGTTGAGGCCAAATGAACCCGCGGCCGGAGTCGGGCCGTAGGGAAGGGGCGCAATGCCATCACGCTGCGCTGGAGAAACATGAAGACACCGCGGTCAGAGCGGGGCTACGGTGGAGGGGTGTGGTGCCATCATGCCGTGCCGGTTGGACAAGGCCGCGGCTTGAAGCCGCGTTGGTGCAAGGCGGGGCGGCCGGAACCGCCGACCGCCGGCACTTCGGAGGGGCGGGACACCGGCGGTCACGCGGCAACAGCACCGTCCGGTCGGACTAGGCCAGCCAGCTTCCAAGAAACCAGGGGTCATAACCCCCAACTGGCCGAAGGAGCGCCCCCCCCCCCCCCCACGTGGGGGCCGCAGTTTGTCAATTAGGGGGGCACCGCACCCCCCCCCCCCCTATTCCGCTCAGCTCGGCGCTGCCCGAGCTGGACACGCGGGCCGCGCGAGCGCGCCAGGCCACCGATCGCCCAGGTTGGGCCGGGTGGCCCAGGTCGGGCTGGGCCGCGCCCTAATGGGCCAGACCCGGACCTCGGTCGGGTCGACCCGGTTCAGACCAACCCAGGGGTGTTGGGTCGGGTCAGACCGGGCCCAGACCCCCCATTTTCGGGCCAGTTTCGGTCTTTTTCCCATAACGTGAGTTACGGATCTCCGATCGACACACTATCTATTGCGATGCGATCCTTGGATCGACACGATCGATTCGGTATATTACAATCAAGGTTTCTGAGATCTTTTGGTAAAACCGGTTTGCTTTGAACACAAAACCAACCGGGCCCTCAGAGCGGAAACGCTTATAACTTGAGCTCCGGACGTCCGTTTGACGTGTCGTTGACTTTGATAGACACCTCTTAGTGAGAAGGATCTTTTTTCTTACTCCGCTCGAGGTTTGGACACAGTTGGAGTGCGGTATGGTTGGTTTTGACTTAAAAAACCAACCAGGCCCCTGGAACGAAAACGCCAATAACTCTCAGACTGGGAGTCCGATTGACATATCGTCTGTCACGTTGAATACCTCTTGTCGAGACGGAACTCTGAGATACATCAACTCTGGACTATGTGTCAGTTGATGTATCGACCCCTTGGCTCATGGAGCGGACCCTCCCGGAACGAGCATGCTGTGTGCGGGAACCCTAGAGCTGGCTGCGACTGCGACTGTGAATACTGCACTGAAATCCTATGTGGGTTCGGCAACGATGAAGACCATTCTGAAATCCTATGTGGGTTCGATGGCGATGAAAACTACACTGAAATCCTATGTGGGTTCGGCAGCGAGAAAGACCGAACTAAAATCCTATGTGGATTCGACGGCGATGAATACTGCACTGAAATTCTATGTGGGTTCGGCAGCAATGAAGACCGTACTGAAATCCTATGTGGGTTCGACGATGATGAAGACTGCACTGAAATCCTATGTGGGTTTGGCAGTAATTAAAGACCGTAATGAAATACTATGTGGGTTTGACGGCAATGATGTCTGCACTGAAATCCAATGTGGGTTCGCCAGTTTGGCTGGTCTAGTATCTTAAGTGGGTCCCAGCTTAGATGAATCAGTGGCTATATATCTGATCATCTCTATCACCTTCTGAAGAAGTATACCTGTGTGATCTGAGTCTTGACTTCAATCAATATCTTCGATATGATTGACTTACTATCCTGTGTGGTTTAGCTTGTAGTCCTATGTGGACGTGATCGAACTTGGGCTTGGATGTTGGAGCCAAACTGGAATTGATGACTTAGGTGTATATATGGGCATATACCTAAGTAGTGTTGGATGTTATTTTGTGATTGTATCTTTCCTTTGTGGATTACCCTTTGTGGATTCTGGGAGACCTTCGGGGGTCTCAGGGTCCCCACTGAGTAGGGTATACTCACCCTTGCACGGGCTATGCCCGCACTATGTTGTGTTGGATACAGACGACAGACAACGCTGATCGTGGTTGAGGCTGGTGGAGTAAGTCGGTACCTGGAGGTGGACCACTAGGCGGGATGTACACGGAGCAAACGGTCGGACCCGAGGAGCTGAGGAGGCTATCTGTACCCACCCTTCAGGTGGGACTTCTAGTGGATGGCTTGGCGTTGCTGCTTCACTTTCAGTTGTTGTACTTTCTTTCCAGTTGTACTTTACTTTCAGTTTGAGTTTTTATTCTGGCCCACTTACTTTTCCGCACTTACTTTTTTCCCCATTTTTACTTAGTGTTTACTTCTGCTGGCTTACTCTGTGGTGTTTGTTTACTTTATAAAGGCAATGTCTTCCCCTTTTTGTTGGGATTTACGCCTTGGTGCTAGTCTTCTGCCCCTGGCCTATGGGAGGCGGGCTTGGGGTAGTCACGGCACGGGCCCCGAGGACGGGTCGTGAAAAATTGGTATCAGAGGAGTTCAGTTCTACCGCAGAACTCAGGACTCTGATCTTTCTTCTATGTGAAGTAATAGTGTTAAGGGTATTGAGTATGGTTATCAGTGCAGGGAGTCCAGTGTTGGTGCGGCAGCCGTCGTATCCATACACCAGGACCCTGACTTCTGATTTCCGACTCAATGCACGAAAACATTGATTGCATGTGTGTTTCAAAAGTTTTCATTGTGATTACTTTGTGTCAGCTCCCCAAGTATATTGTTTGACCGTGGTACACCTGTTTCTTTTCATGATGGCCCCACGATGACAGCCATCTAGGGTTCTGAGCGTTGTGCGAGACGATAGCCCATCGAGCAATGAGGCCTCAGTGCAGGGCCCTTTGACAGCGGAGGCACTGGTGGTACCTCTACCAGCCGAGCCACCGATGCTACCAGCCCCAGCCGCTGATAGTGGACATCACCTTAGCGCGCTGCACGAGTTTCCTAATCAGAGACCGCCCAGGTTCCGCGGGGAGATGGACCCTCAGGCAGCAGAGGATTGGCTGGAGGCGGTTGTGCGAGTTTTCAGGTTAGTGGGGACACCAGCAGAACTCATGGCGATCCTCGCAGTGAGCCTCTTGCACGAGGCAGCAGGAAGATGGTGGAGCTTGATACTCCAGGTACACGATGAGGCATCACTCCTCTGGACGGACTTTGAGAGCCTCTTCCGCTCAGAGTTCATCCCTTCCACCCTCCGTGCGGTGCGCATCCAAAAGCTTCTACAACTGCGGTAGGGCAGCATGATGGTCGTCCAGTACTCGGCGAGATTTACCGACCTCTCGCGCTATTTGATGGACATGGTACAGGACCCATTCTTTCGGTCTCGGACCTTCGAGCAGGGACTGAGGCATGAGATCAGGGCACCAATGATCTCCCTTAGCATTCCGACACAAGCAGGAGTACTAGAGAGAGCTCTTCTCATAGAGAGTTTTCTTGCCGAGCCTACGCTAGCAGCGAGACCTACTGCAGAGCAGCGTGTAGCAGAGTCATCTTCAGCTGGCAGTTGATGAATGTCATAGGGGTCCAGGCGGACTGGACCATCAGGAAGAGGACCTCAGGACACTGTCTCGGAGGTGCGGGGCACAGAGCGCAGAGCCAGCCTTCCGAGGAGCAGGCAGTGCTACGCATGCAGCGGGCTGGGCCACATGGCTCGTGACTTCCCTACCCGCCATATAGAGGAGCATTAGACGGTTGAGGGTCCACCCAGGCAGAGGCAGAGGGTTGACCGTGGTGGTCCGCCGAGAGCAGGAAGACAAGGCAGGGGAGCTGGTCAAGCAGCAGGTGGTGGGCGACGCTTTGAGGCTTTACCACCACCACCACTAGGAGGTCCACCCCGACCACAGGGAGATGGTGGGCAGAGACAGGCTCTGCTTCAGGCAACAGAGGCCTACGACCACGGCGTTCCAGATATGATTCAAGGTATGATCTATGTCTACTCCACCCTTGATGCAGTTCTTAAAGACACAAGGGAGAGTCATTATTTTATTTCCACTGCCCTTGTTCGGAGCTCGGAGATTCCGACGGAGCCGTTGGCTCTATCCTTATGGCTAGAGACTCCTACGGGATCAGACTTGACAATTACACACTGGTGTCGGTAGTGTGAGATTACTATAGGAGGTGAGACCTTCGGTTGGTATCTTCTTGTAGCGGCGTAAAGGCCTTACGACGTCATCTTGGGCATGGATTGGTTATCTATAGTCCATGATCAAATTGACTGTATTAGGATCAAGGTGCAGTGTGTACGCACCGATGGGAGCAGGTTTACCTTCACTGGTGAGAAGGGAGCCTTTGCAGCACAGGATGGACTCACGTAGAAGAGAGGATAGCCCATCACTCATCAGTTGTCTAGCCTCATCCTAGGAGCAGTTGATGTGCAGAGTCCTAGTTTTCCTGTAGTGGTGGATCAGTATGCAGACGTTTTCCCTGAAGATGTTCTAGGACAACCTCCCCGTAGAGAGGTAGACTTTTGTATTGACCTGTACCCTGGGACAACCCTGATATCCACTCCAGCATATCGGATGGCCCCGCTGAGCTTCGAGAGCTACGGGTACAGTTGGAGGACTTTCAGGGCAAGGGATTCATCCGACCTAGTGTTTCACCCTGGGTTTCCCCGATATTGATCTCCAAAAGGCGGACCAGAGCTTGCGACTTTGTGTCGACTATCGTCGCCTAAACCAGGTGACCATGAGGAACAAGTATCCTCTACCGAGTATTGACGACCTCTTCGATCAGCTCAAGCGAGAACGTTGGTTCTCAAAGATAGACCTTAGATCAGGATATCATCTACTCAGAGTTCGAGATGAGGACATGCAGAAGATGGCCTTCAGATGTCGGTATGGCCACTATGAGTTCTTGTTTATGCCTTTTGGCATAACCAATGCTCCAGCAGTGTTCATGGGTCTCATGAACAGGATCTTTCAGCCATACCTTGATCGATTTGTCATGGTATTCATCGATGAAATTTTGATATACTCAATCACTAAGGAGGAGCATGCCTACCACTTGTGGGTTGTACTAGACACACTCTGAGAGCACTAGCTTTATGGAAAGCTCTCGAAGTGTCAATTCTGGTTACGTGAGGTCCACTTCTTGGGACACGTCATCTCTGAGGAAGAAGTTTCAGCGGATCCTACGAAGATCAAGGCAGTGCTAGCTTGGGAGCCACTGAGGAGCATGACGAAGGTGAGGAGTTTCTTCGGGCTAGCTGGGTACTATTGGAGATTTGTGCTAGACTTTTCCAGAGTTGTGACACCACTCTCAGCTTTGAAAAAGAAGGGGAAACCCTTCGTGTGGTCAGACAGATGTCAGCAGAGCTTCTAGGAGCTGAGACAGAGATTGACCAGTGTGCCTATCTTGAGGCTACCAGAGGAGGTAGTAGGATACTTAGTCTACTGTGATGCATCAGGGACCAGACTTGGATTTGTCCTGATGCAGGGGCGGGCCATGATCGCTTATGGATCACGTCAGTTGAAGCAGCATGAGAAGAACTATGCTACCCATGACCTGGAGTTAGCAGCAGTGGTCTTCGCTCTGAAGATGTGGCGACACTATCTGATGGGTGGGCACTTTACAGTCTACTCTGACCATTAGAGACTCAGGTACATCTTCTCGCAGAAGGACATGAATCTGAGACAATGACGATGGCTCGAGTTCCTCCAGGACTATGACTTTGAGATAGTCTATACTTCTAGAAAGGGGAATGTAGTAGTTGATGCTCTCAGCAGGAGGACGTGCATTCAGCTACTCGGGGTGGCGACGGAGCAGCTAGCCACTTTTCAAATATCCTTCGTGGATAGAGATGGAGAAGACTTTCTTTAGTGACTCACAGTCACTCCTCCACTACTGGAGCGGGTCAGAGAGGCACAGCGTGGGGATGCTGACTGTGAGACGCGGCGTGCACAGATATCCTCAGGACCGGCACCTGATGGATTCCTTGTAGGAGGAGAGCACGTCGTTCTTTTCAGAGGACGTACCATGGTACTAGTTGCTTTATAGGAGGAGGTGCTGAGAGAGTTTCACACTTTCCCTTTATCAGTACATCCAGGAGTGGCGAAGATGTACCAGGATCTCATACGATAGCACTGGTGGTCGGGTATGAAGAAGGCTGTGGTGGAGTTCATTTCTCGATGCCTCACCTGCCAGCAGGTGAAGGCAGAGCACCAGGTACCAGCAGGCTTGGTACAACCCTTGGAGGTCCCAGAGTGGAAGTGGGACAGGATATCTATGGATTTCGCGACTGGACTTCCACGTACTTCCAGAGGTCACGACTCCATTTGGGTGATTGTCGACTGACTCACCAAGTCTGCTCACTTCTTACCCATCAGAGAGCAGGGCTTAGTAGAGAGCTTAGGACGTCTCTACGTTCAAGAGATTTTACAGTTTCATGGTGTGCCATCATCTATCATCTCCGATCGAGATGATTGCTTTACTTCCCAGCTTTGGAAGGGGTTGCAGGAGGCATTCGGGATGCAGCTACGTCTGAGCACTACCTTTCACCCTCAGATGGAAGGTCAGACAGAGAAGACTATTCAGACTCTTGAGGACATGCTCCGCGCATGTGTCCTTGACTTTGGTCGCTGTTGGGAGGACCACCTACCCTTGGTGGAGTTCGCGTACAACAACAACTACCACTCCGCCATCGGGATGACACCATACGAGGAATTGTACGACCGGCCTTGCAAATCATCTCTATGCTAGACAGACCCTGGGGAGTCAGTACTTGTGGAACCAGAGATGGTCCAAGCCACGATAGAGATGGTCCAAGTCATCCAGGAGTAGATGAGGACAGCTCAGATCCATTAGAAGTCTTATGCTGACAGGAGGCGGAGGCCACTGGAGTTCGAGGATGGCGACCACGTCTTCTTGCGGGTCTCACCACGACGTGGATTACAGAGATTTAGCTGAGGAGGCAAGTTAACTTCGTGCTTCATCGGACCATTCCAGGTCCTCAGCAGGATAGGAGAGGTGTCTTATTGCCTGGATCTACCACCTCAGTTGCACCGAGTGCACGATGTCTTCCATGTATCTCAGCTGAGGAGGTACGTGCATGACCCGACGCATATCATCGACCATGGGGAGCTGGACATTGAAGATGGGGTGACTTTTGAGGAGGTCCCAGTGGAGAATGAGGATCGACAGGACCGGGTCCTAAGTGGATGGTCGATACCTCTAGTACACATCATATGGCAGCACAAGAACCTCCAGGAGAGAACTTGGGAGTGGGAGACTCAAATGTGTGCACAGTACCCACATTTGTTCCTCTAGTTTTTTATGTATCTTAATGGGGACGTAAAGCCCTGAGGTGGGAGTAATGTAAAGACCCGTAAAATTCAAGGGAAATTTTTTTTCTTAATTTTCTTTGGGATTTTACAAGAACACAGTTTTTGACGGCACCGGATTCTGAGGCCCGGTGTTCCCAGAATCATTTTCTGAAGTTTTGCTCGTGTACGTTCAGTGATCGAAAGGGCAGGTTTTTCTAACTTTTGAACCGGTGCTCGGAATCGAATTCCGAGGGCACTAATGGAATTTCAACACCATTAATTGCTTAAGAACACCTTTTCCGAAGTTGTGTTTGTTCGGGTGAGGTTATTAATTAATTGAGTTAACTAGAGAATAAAATAAACTATTGTGCAACAGATTTTATTTTTATTCTAAGTAGTGTTAACCTAGGCATGGTGGTTGGAGTGGGACCCACTGATATCCTGACTCCTAGGTAGTATATTAGTGAGGTGGGGCCCACCCAAGCCCCACCTCCTTTATTTCCTTTTACCTCCCACTGGAATTTAATTTGGTAACTCACCCCCCCCCCCCCCCTCTTTAATGCCAAGTCAACTCTCGCTTTTAATTGGATTATTAAACACCTCATTAATTGGTCAACGCTCTATAATTAAATCGTGATCTGTTTTTGAATTTCAAAAATAGTTGGCATGAGAAATAAAATAAGGCAAAGCCTTATTTTATTATGTTGGTTTTCGTTGTGCGAGAAGGATTTGAAGAGGAGAGCTCAAGTCTTGTAATCCTTATCTTCCTCCTTGAAGAACGCGAAGAACGCACCGTCGCTGACGAAGAACACTAACCTCCGACGAAGGACGACGAACGATGCCGAACCCTTGGATATCGACGATGCGACGCCGTGTACCGCGACACCAATGATTCTCTTCTCCAAGACGTCGCTGATGCTTACGAAACCTTCTTCCGTGATGATTATTGCCCGCGACGAACCTTCATTCGACGACACATTGAGGTAGGGGTTAATTGTTTTTTCCTGTGAATTATTCCTATGCCGTTCATCGTCTTTTATTTTTGGGCCGCCTGTTATCATAATAACGGGAGGAGGTCGGACCGCACGAACACGACCGACCCTCTTCCCCCTTTGATTATTGTGTTTGATGCGGTTCGAAAGAAGGTGGCGCGGTGCAACGATACCACGCGAAAACATGGGGAAATGTGGCGACGATTCGTGGCGCTGTCACGCCACGCCGTTGAGGCCAAATGAACCCGCGGCCAGAGTCGGGCTGCAGCGAAGGGGCGCAGCGCCGTCACGGCCCGCCGAAGAACCACGAAGACACCGAGGCCGGAGCGGGGCCGTGGTGGAGGGGCGCGGCGCCGTCGCACGGCACCGGTCAGACAAGGCCGTGGATCAAAGCTGTGGCGGTGCAAGGCGGGGCGGCCGACACTTCGGAGGGGCGGGACACGACGGTCCCGCGGCAGTAGCACTGGCCGACCAGACCGGGCCGACCGGCTTCCAAGAAACCGGGGGTCGTAAACCACGGCAGGCTGAAGGAGCGGCCCCCCACGTGGAGGTCGCGGTTTTTCAATCAGGAGGGAAGTGCGCCCCCTGTTCTGCTCAGCTCGGTGCTGGCCGAGCTGGCCATGCGGGCCGCACGAGTGCGCCAGGCTGGGCCATGCTGCGCCGACCGGGCCGGGCCGGGCTGCGCCGACTGGGCCAGGCCACGCCCACCGAGCGGGGCTGTGCCTTAATGGACCGGACCCGGACCCGAGTCGGCTTGACCCGGTTTGGGCCGACCCAGGGGGGTTGGGCCGGGTTGGACCAGGCCCAGACCCCCCATTTTTGGGCCAGTTTCGGTCTTTTTCCCATAACTTGGGCTACGGACCTCCGATCGATACACCATCAGTTACGATGTGATCCTTGGATCAAGATGGTCAATTAAGTATATTACACTCAAGGTTTTGTAGAACTTTGAGTATGACCGGGTTGGTTCGAACACGAAACCAACCGGGCCCTCGGAGGGGAAACGCTTATAACTTGAGCTCCGGAAGTCTGTTTGATGTGTCGTCAACTTTTCTGCACTCCTCTTAGTGAGACGGATCTTTTGTCTTACTCCGCTCGAGTTTTGGACATAGTTGGAGTGCGGTCAGGTTGGTTTTGACTTAAAAACCAACCGGGTCCCTAGAATGAAAAAGCCAATAACTCTCAGATCGGGCGTCCAATTGACGCGCCATCTGTCACGTTGAGTTCCTCTTGTCGAGACGGAACTCTGAGATACATCAACTCCGGAATACGTGTAAGTTGATGTATCGACCCGTTGGCTCGTGGAGCGGACCCTCCCGGAACAAGCATGCTGTGTGCGGGAACCCTAGAGGTGGCTGTGACTACGACATTGAAGACTGCACTAAAATCCTATGCGGGTTCGACAACGATGAAGACCGTACTGAAATCCTATATGGGTTCGACGACGATGAAGACGACACTGAAATCCTATGTGGGTTCGACAGCGATGAAGACCGTACTGAAATCCTATGTGGGTTCGACGGCGATGAAGACCGCACTGAAATCTTATGTGGGTTCAGAAGCGATGAAGACCGGACTGAAATCCTATGTGGGTTCGACGGCGATGAATACTGCACTGAAATAATATGTGGGTTCGGCAGTGATTGAAGACCGTACTAAAATTTTATGTGGGTTCGACGGTAATGAAGTCTGCACTGAAATCCTACGTGGGTTCGGCAGCATGGCTAGTCTAGTATCCTACGTGGGTCCCAGCTTAGATGAATCAATGGCTATATATCTGATCATCTCTATCACCTTCCGGAGAAGTATACCTGTGTGAGATGAGTCTTGACTTCAATCAATATCTTCGATATGATTGACTTACTATCCTGTGTGGTTTGGGTTGTACTCCTATGTGGACGTGATCGAACTTGGTCATGGATATTGGAGATAAACTGGAATTGATGACTTAGGTATATGTATGGGAATATACCTAAGTAGTGTTGGATGTTATATCTTGATTGTATCTCTCTTTTGTGGACTACCCTTTGTGGATTCTGGGAGACCTTCGGGGGTCTCGGGGTCCCTACTGAGTAGTGTATACTCACCCCTGCACGGGCTATGCCCGCACTACGTTGTATTGGATGCAGACGACGGACAGCGCTGATCGTGGTTGAGGCTGGTGGAGCAAGTCAGTACCTGGAGGTGGACCACTAGGCGGGACGTACACGGAGCGGGCGGTCGGACCCAAGGAGCTGAGGAGGCTATCTGTACCCACCCTTCGGGTGGGACTTCCAGTGGACGACTCGACATTGCTACTTTACTTTCAGTTGTTGTACTTTCTTTCCAGTTGTACTTTACTTTCAGTTTGGGTTTGTATTCTGGCCCACTTACTTTTCCACACTTACTTTTGTACTCAGTTTTACTTAGTGTTTACTTCTTCTGGCTTACTCTGTGGTATTTGTTTACTTTATAAAGGCAATACCTTCCCCTTTTTGTCGGGATTTACGCCTTGGTGCTATTTTCCAGCCCCTGGCCTATGGGAGGCGGGATTGGGGTAGTCACGGCACGGCCCCCGAGGACGGGTCATGACAGATCCTCAATCTCCACTGGAACCTCCATAAACGTCTCCCCATCGTCGATGTCAAGCTCGCCCCATTCAATGATGTGTGAAGGGTTGTGCAAGTAACTCCTCAGCTGGGATACGTATAAGACGTCATGCACCTGGTGTAGCTGAGGTGGAAGATATAAGAGGTAAGCCACCTCACCAACTATGATGAGGACCTAAAAAGGTCCAATGAACCTTGGAGATAACTTTACACCCCATCCAAATCTCAGCAAACCTCGTCGAGGTGAGACCCGTAGAAAGATGTGGTCACCATCTTCGAACTCTAAAGTTATAAGTCTCCTGTCATCATAAGACTTAGGCCTGCTCTGTGTGGTCTTCATCCATTCCTGGATGATCTACACTATCTTCGTGGTAGCCTGTACCATCTCTGGTCCCATAAGTGCGGACTCCCCAAGGCCAATCCAGCACAAAGGTGATCTGCAAGGTCATCAATAAAGATCCTTGAAAGGTGCCATCTCAATGGTGGAGTGATAGCTGTTTTTTTTAGAAAAGCAAGAATTAAAGCTTCAATTAAGAAAAAAAATTACAAGAGTCTGAATGAGGGGATTTTACATTTGTCTCTAGTAATAATATAAAGAATCTCCTCATCAATAGTGGTCAAATTCACACCCGAGTCTTCAAAAATACCTTGATTTTCAAGATTATCAGCAGGAGAGTTGGCTTCACGGTAAACATGTGTGATGATGAAGTTCTTTGAAGCAAGAGTATCAAGAAAATCCATCAGGTGCCTGCCCTGAGCATATTTGAACACGTTGAGCCTCGAAGTAAGTGTCTCCATGTTGCACCCCCTAACTCACTAAAGTAGTGGGGGACTGATTGCAAGAGATTAAAGAAAAACTTCTCCATCTCGATCCACAAAGGATATTTGTAAAGCGACCAGCTGCTCCATCACATCACCTAGCAGGTGTATACCAGATCTCTTGCTGAGAGCATCTACTACAACATTCCCCTTCCCAATAGTATAGACTATCTCAAATCCAAATTACCAGTGGAACTCAAGCCAACAGCGCTATCTCAGGTTCAGGTCCTTCTACGAGAAGATATACCTGAGACTCTTATGATCCGAGTAGATTGTAAAATGTTCACCCATTAGATAGTGTCACCACATCTTCAAAGAGAGGACCACTACTACTAACTCAAGGTCCTGGGTAGCGTAGTTCTATTCATGGTGTCTCATCTATCGAGAATCATAAGTGATAACTGCTCTCTCCTGCATTAGGACACATCTGATCCCGGTCCTGGATGCATCGCAGTAGACTATGTACCAAACTCCCTCCTCTGGAAGCCTCAAGATGGGGGCACTATTCATCCTCTGCCTCTGCTCCTGAAAACATCACTAGCATTTATCCGACCACATGAAGTGTTTCCCCTTCCTCATCAACATTGATAAAGGTGCTGCAACTCTAGAGAAATCTGGCACAAATCTCTAGGAGTATCCAGCCAAACCCAGGAAACTCTGTACCTCCGTCACACTCCTAGGTGGATCCCAAGAAAGTACCACCTCAATCTTCGTTGGATCCACTACAAATCTAGCCTCTGAGATGACATGTCCCAAAAAGTGAAACTCTTGGATCCAGAACTGGAACTTTGAGAGCTTAAAATATAGCTAGTGCTCTCAGAGTGTGTCCAAAACTATCTACAAATGATAAGCATTCTCCTCCATGGTGGCCAAGTAGATCATAATTTTGTCGATGAAGACTAATACATAGAGATCAAGGTAAGGCTGAAAGATCGTGTTCATGAGTCCCATGAACACTGCTGGAGCATTGTTCACATCGAACAACATGACCAAAAACTCATAATGGCCATACTGACATCTGAAATCCATCTTATGCACATCCTCGTATCATACTCTGAGCAGGTGATATCCCGATCTGAGGTCTATCTTTAAGAACCATTGTTCTCCCTTCAGCTGATCAAAGAGGCTGTAAATCCTCAGGAGTGAGAACATATTCTTCATGGTCACCTGGTTTAGGCGCTGATATTCAACACAAAGTCTCAAGCTCCCATCCACCTTCTTGGTGAATAAAATCAGGGCTGCACAAGGAGAAACACTGGGCCAGATGAACCCCTTCCCCTATAAGTCCTGTAGTTGTACTCGCAGCTCACGAAGCTCTATGGGAGCCATCTGATACTAGTGTAGATATCGGTTCCGTCCTGGGGTAAAAGTCAATGTAAACATCCACCTCTATGCATGGAGGTAGACCTAGAACATCATCCGGGAAGACATCCGCATACATTTCCACCACTACATGATAACTTGGACTCTCCACATCAACCACTCCAAGTGTAATTCTAGTCAACTGATGAGTGATCGGATGCACTATCCTCTGGGTAAGTCCATCCTTTGTTGAAAAGTCCCCCTTCTCACTGGTGAAGGTAAAACTACTCTCATCCACATGGATACACCACACTTTTCTCCAAATACAGTCAATATGACCATGGACTGTAGATAACCAGTACATACCCAAGATGACGTCGTAAGGCCTCGACGCCGCTACTAGGAGATCTTTGCCAAACCTCTCACCTCATAGAGTAATCTCACACTGCCAACACCTATGTGTAGTCATCGAATCCTCTCTTGTATAAGTCTCTAGATGTAAGGATCGAGCCAACGGATCCGTCAGAATCTCCAAGATCTAAACGAGGTCAGTGACAATAAAAAAATGACTGGAACCTGTGTCTATAAGTACTACAACTAAGGTGGAGTAGACATAGATTGTACCTTGTATCATCTCTGGAGTGTCGTCATCATAGGGCTCAGCTGCCTGGAGCTGAGCTCACCCATGTCTACCTGCTCCCTATGGTCAGGGTGGACCACCTTGTGGTGTTGGTGGTAACATATTGAATCGTCGCCCACTGCCAGTTGCATGGCCATCTCCTCTACCATGTCTGCCTGCTCCCTGCGGACCTCCTCAGTCGAACCTCTTTCTCTTACTGGGTAGTCCTTCGACTGTCTGTTGATTATCTGTATGGCGGGTCGGGTAGTCATGAGTCATGTGACCCTGTCCTCCACATGTGTAACATTGTCTGCTCCTCGCATAACTGGCTCTCTCTCCGGTGCCCGCACAATCAACCTTGAATCCGGTGGTCGTCCACCTATAGGTATAGTCCTCTTGAACCTCTACGACATATGTCTTCTACCAGCCACTGAAGACTCCACTATGTGACACACGGTGGTGGGTCTCACTGCTGGTGACTGCTCAGCAAGAAAACTCTCCACTAAGAGGGCTCAATCTAACACCATTTCATGCATTAGGATGCTGAGAGAAATCATCCAATACCTGATCTCCCATATGAGTCTATACTCCATGGTCCAAGTCCTGAAGAATGGGTCTCACACCATATCAGTGGAGTAGTGCTATATGTCAGTAAACCTCACTGAGTACAGAGCCACAGTCATGTTTCCCTACTTCAGATGAAGAAGCTCCTGTATGCGCACTGCACAAAGGTTCGCTGAGAAAAAATCTGCCCAAAATAGGCCCTCAAAGTCTTCCCAGAGAAGTTCCACCTCATCGTGAACCAAGAGCATCAACATCCACTATCTTCCTACTGCTGGATATAGAAGACTGGCGACAAGGATCACCATGAGATCATTTGGTGTCCCTACTAGTTAGAAGACTCTCACCATAGCCTCCAACCAATCCTCAGCCACATGTGGGTTCATCTCACCCCTGAACCTAGGTGGACTCTGGCGCTGGAACTAGTGCAACACACTCAAGGGGGATGAAACCTCTGCTGCTAGGGCTGCTGGCATTGGTGGCCCAATTAGTAATGGAACCACTGGTTCCCCTACTGATAAAGGTCCCTACACCGAGGCCTCGTCGCTCGGTGGGCTGTCATCACATACTATACCCAGAACCCTAGCTGGCTATTTGTGTGGAGGCATCTTTAAAAGAAACAGGTGTGCCATGGTCAATAAGTTATACCTGGTGATCTGACTCAAAAATATCAAAAAGAAAACTTTTCCAAACACACACGCTATCATTGTTTTCGTGCACCGAGTCAAAAATTATAAGTGAGGGTCATGGTGTATGGATACATCATCCACTGCACCAACACTGGATTCCCTGAACTGATAACCACACTCATAACACTTAACATAATTACCGTTAAAAGATAAAAGTCAAATTTTCTATAGTATAAAAACTCCTCTAATACCAATTTTTCATGACCCATACCCCCGGGCCCATGATGTGACTATCCCAAGCCCGCCTTCCATAAGACAGGGGCTAATAACTATCACCAAAAGGCATATTCCCTAAAACTGGGAAGGTGTTTCCTTTATAACCTGTAAAATCACAATACTATGCACAAAGCAGGATACAAGCACAATGTAAAACTATATAGTAAACAGGGTGTGTACAGAAAGAAAAAGGGGCCAGAATACAAGCCCAACTGGAAAGTATAAGAAAACTGGGAAGTACAAATAAAAAGGAACAACTCCAGTAAACCCCCACCAAGGATCCTACCTATAGGGTAGGTACATCTCTCGAATGGTTGTCATTGTGGTATGCCTCATATAATGTACACCTCCGAGCTACATCCAGACCCGGTACCCTCAACCTCTATCAATGATGTTTGTCATCTGCACCAAACACAATAATGTGCGGGTGTAGCCCGTGTAGGGCTGAGTATAAAGATAATCAGTAGGGACCCCGAGACCCTCGAAGGTCACACAAAATCCACAAAGGATAAACCAAAAAGCATGAAAAATAACCAATAACCATACTTAGGTATATTCCCATACATATACCTAAGTTTTCAAGTAAAACCATCTAAATCATGAGGAAACATAAGGCCCAAACCAAAATACCAAAGCTCAACTGTCCCACGAAGGAAAGAATACCATGAAGGTAACACCACAAAGGTAAGTACCAAAAAGGTAACACCACAGAGAAGAATACCACAAAGGTATCACCACGAAGGTAAGTACCACAAAGGTAAAGACTCATCTCACACTAGGTATAACATTGGTACGGTAGTAAAGATGATTATATGTAACTATGGAATCATCTTACTCTGTTAAGAGGTAGACCCGTATAGGATCCTAAATTGTCAGACCCACGTAGGATCCTAGATCATCAGGCCCACATAAGATCCTATTACAACACACCCACGTAGGATCCTAGAGTTGTCCCACATGGATTTACTAGAGCGGTCTAAGTGGGAATCTCGAACATAGAACCATGTAGGATCCCAAAGAACAGACCCACATAGGATCCCTTTATCATTTTACAGCCATCCACAGGGTTCCCGCACTAAGATTACTCAATTCTGGGAGGGTCTGCTCCTCAGGCCAAAAGTTGATACTCCAAATACCACAAATTCCCACAAAGAAGTAGCCCAAAGGATCTCCATGTGATAGGGGTCTCAACACAATAGGCATTACATCAATCAGATGCTCGGTCTGTAAGTTATTGGCCTTTTAGTCCCGAGGGCCCTATTGGATTTGTGTTTGATCCAACCCATACATACCCCAACATTATCAAAAACTAAATTGGGGTATACCAAAAGGACCTTCTAAATCCAAGGTTTTAGGTGTCATAGATGGTTCGTCAAACGGATGCTCGTAGCTCAAGTTATGTAAAAATGAGTGAAAAGGGTCGAAGTGGGTCTGGGCCCAGTCTGACCCGATCAGACTGACCCAGCGTGGCCCGGCCTGCCGGGCGGTCCGCTCGGCTTGCGGCTGGCTGGAAGACCAGACCTCCTCCTCATGGTGCAGTCACACACCATGCCATCACTAGTGGCCGAAAGTGAGCCAGCGGCCCCTCCATTGCTATCACGACCTTACGCCACGACCCCTGAATGTCGGGCAGTTCGGACACGCACCACCACCACAGTCATGTGGTTGGCTATGCAACGGCCGCCACCCTTGCTTTTCCCTGGCCGATAGGTCCCAACCCCTCTCTGGTGGTGAGGTTGCACCATCGTAGTCTTCGCGACCAGCCGGAGTTCTGGAAACTGCTCTCGAGCCACACTGGCGACGGTCGCCACCACGGTTCGCCGATGACATTCCTTGGGTCACCAGGCCTGCCCTAGTGGCCCGTTCTTCATTCTGTAGACTTCTGCACTCATATCATGTCATAAAAATTTATTTAAAACCACCACAATCTACAAAGGTTGCAGAGTGGTCGGGCTGTGTTCGTTTGGCCCGAACTCTCTGTGTTAGAACCGTAACAAGCGGATTATTTGTTCCTGAATCATGAAGAACGTCAATAATGGGTAAGGGGTATTCAAAATAACAAAACCTACCTTTCCATTCATTAGAGGATTCAATACGTAGAAGATGAAGTTATTGAAGAATGTTGGTGTTTGTTTCTTCCGCAAAGCACTTCTAATCCGGGCTCGGGGTCGGTTCATCGTTCTTTGTTGTAGAGGAAAAGTTCTTCGTTGTAGAGAATGTTTCTACACAATTCTCCCAACCTCCTTTGCCAAAAAAAATCCTCCAACCCAAAAAAAATGAAGAGCTAACTTATTAAAAATAAGTCTAACAATTAATTAAAGTTGACACATCTCATTAATTGTAGTTGGCTCAATTTATTAATTAAAGAGTTGAGAGGTTTTCCCCCATTAAAAGGGGTTCAGGTGGTCCCCACCACCAAGATTTTAAATTGGGGGGTTTCTAGATCAGGTGGTCCTTACCTCCATAATTTAAAAAGAGAGGCTATAAAAATAAAATAAAAGTTGTTCTTTATTTTATTTTTATTTCCATGAAAAAAACAAAACTAACTTTCACCCTCAACCTACTACGGTCGAGGTGAATGTCTCTTTAAGAAATTAACAGTGCTATGAGTTCAACGGTGTCCTCAGATTTCAATTCTGAGCACCGGTTCAAAAGTTACAAAAAACCACTCACACCCATACTGAACATAATTAAAAAATGTTCATAAATAAATTTCAGGCACACCGGGCCATAGAATCATGCGTTGTCAATTTTTGAGGACTCATAAAATTCCCATATAATTAAAAAAAATTACATATAATTTCTGAGTCTTTACACAGGAAGTTGGTATTGAGAATAGAATATTATATGATGAGATAGAATCCCTTAAGTCTATAATTAAGGAGATGAGTTCCATATTTACTATTATCTAGACATCTCTTTTAGAGAGGTTGGATTCCTTACTATCTTATGTATCCTCTACATCCAATGATCCACATCCTTCACACTCTATTGATGTTGATATAATTAGATATATAGTTAGAGTAGTGTTTGAAACCATCATGGGTGATCTCACTACATCACATTATGAGGACCTTTGGATGATTATAAAGAATGGTTAACATATATTTAAACTAGTTATGGATTGTTTTTAATGAAGCTAAAAGTGATAGAAAGACTAACACAAATGCCATAAAATTCTTCCTTTCAAAATTTATACCAAGCATGAGACGAGTTATCGTTTTAAATTTATTATTCAGAATTCGATGATGCCTCTTGTCACTAAATAATTAAAATAACAAGTATATCATCTTAAATTCATGGAGCCTCTATTAAATTATTTTATGGAATAGAATAAATACTTCATCACTATGATAGAAAGAGGTGGAAACATCATTATTGATTTTGGGAATCTAATTAAGTTTTTTTATGAATTTGGGACTATAGTTGTGTCTCCAAAATCCAACCCTATGTCGGTCCTCACCTATTTACCATCCTCTTCACCCCTACCTCCTTGTTTTTAGCCTTTTATAATATCTCAAGATGATTTATATCAGTATCTTAGACTGGTTGTGATTGAGAGATACCTCAGTATACATTTGTTCCCTCATCCTCTAACTTAGTGGTCCAACCTCTAGCGAAGCCAGAGATCTAATTGATCCTACATCTCATTGATATCAGAGTGATTTAGACTAGGATTATTCTTATATAGGGATTTTCCCCTGTATTTATTTTTTATATTTTATCAAATGATTTGGGTATTTTATTACTGATTGTCTCATATTCAACTTGAGTTCTTTCCCTATATTTTCTCATTATAGTCTTCTATTTTTGATAATCCCAAAAGGGGGAGAAATTATTTGAATGGAATTTCTTATTACATGTACTTCTGTTTCAAACATTAAACTAAACATCCAACTTTAAAAATTTGAATTTTTTTCACACCATTACTTTTCTGATTCATCTAATATTGACTATATTTTTTATACTTGGTTTATAAAATTCCATGATTTATGATCATAAAAAGGAGGTACTGTTGGAACCTTCTTATTTTAATGCTCAAAAATCATGATTAATATGTTTCTATTGTGATTATTGTTTTATGAAAGTATATAATTTTTTTAACAAATTTGGAAAATTATAGATATACCGTAAGTTATAATGATCCACTATTAGTTCAATTGAGATTTACTAGTGAACTAGATCTACCGATTGACTACATATACCACAGGAATTATGTTATTTATAGAATCATTCTACCTCATTACTCATGCTACCACTATAGTTATGTTATGACTAGAGTTTATCTACCACCAAAGTTCTACTACTGTCATAGTTCTTCTATCACTAGACTAGATATACTACCAATCTTGAACTACCACTGATCGGATCCATCATTAGTTTAGATAATCTACTATTAACATATCTACCTATATACCCTTATATTGTTATTATAATATATGATTAGTCTATGCTACCATTAAAGATTATCTCCCACCAGAATGATATAGTTACTATTTTTCATTTGAATTTAATGAATCCAATAACTATTTTATGGGAGTTAATGTAGAAGGACTCACATGGATTCATTAATTATTATACCCATAACACTCCACATATACATTGAATAAAAATTTAGAGTTTTCATGATTTTTTACTAAATATGAGGATTTGTGAAATATTTAATATTATTATTTAAGAGAAAATTTGGATCTGTATATCTATATATTTTGCACGCCACCCTCATGCATGGGTAAAACTAATTTTGGACACACCTGCATGAATTGAGAGAGAACAATAGTGTTCAGAATACACAGTACAAAAAATAATTCATACACTAAATCAAGAGACCCATGTATAAATCCTTAGAGAACAAAAATATATATCTTTCCAAACTCTACGATACTCTGTTTTCCTTGTTTTTCTGAAGAACTTATTCAATCACATTTCCTAGACTTTTTTAAGGAATTATGAACAAACGAAGCATCACAGATCGATAAACAAACTCTTTCCTCATATATAATCATTTTATATCTTTTGTTTTTCTTTAATTTTCATATTGTGTAGTTTTAATCAATTTATGTATACACACTAACTCATGTTCTTAAACTGTAGCATGCATGATATTCCCTCAAACCTTTTTTATTTTTTACCCATGGAAACTATAGAAAATGTCGTGTGTGTCCTTTTATTATTTTTCATCCCATGTACAATTGTGGTAGAGGATTTGAGCTTGGACAGCCTATGTGTTATTGTTCGTAAAAACCCAATCCAGGTTATGGATCTAATTATTGTTATAATATTCTTCTCAGAAGTAGGTGGTTTACAAGTGGAGGGGATTATGTCTTGACTTTATAATGAACCCTTTATGTTATTCCACTATGTGATATTTTGTTTTTGCTTTAAATTTAAAAAATAAAACTATGTCTTTTAAATTAAATTTGTAAATAAATCTTCTAATTTGACAATAATTCCTATTTTGTGTTTATATATAGAGTTTGATTAAGTAATTTTGTTTCAAAAGTTAACATGATTTCAAATATTTGATAAACTAATACTTTATCTCTCTTTGATAAATTTTATGAAAGATAAACCCTACATAATTTTATTTTTTGGAGTAATGGGGATTTTTTAATTAACATGGGGATTTTGATTTAAGTTGTTTTTAACAGAAATTTTTATTGGGCACTCAATTCACCCCCCCTATTGACTTACTCACTCCAAACAAAAATCACAAATCTATATATGTGGGGTGGTTCTTAATTAAGTAAATAATGAAACTAATTGGTTTTCTTGGATATTAAGTGAAAGTGTAGAATGAATTTGGACATTAGTTAAGGGATATCTTTAAACCATTATATTTCATTTGGGTTACACTTTATCTTTATTTTCCTCAATTTATCTCTCAATTATTATTATACATTTCACCCATATTCTATATATATCCCACATATATATATATGTAGCTCAATTCATATTTCTATTATGGGAAATACATGTTATAAAAAGGTTCCCTTCTTAATTCCTCTTCATAGGAAAACTTGATTAACTAGAATTTCTCTGTTCATACCCATTTTATATTACACTCCATAAAATGTTTTAATCTACATATATTTTATAAAATCACTCACTTTATCTAGGAAAAATATTTTAGTTCATTTCTTGTTTTATGGAAATAATTATTTCTTTATCCTCTTAAAATTAGATTATTTATTGTCCCTAAAATTATGCTTAAGTGGAACATTACTAAAGTTACATAACCACTCATTTTCATGTTTTAAATTTGTTTAGAAATAATCCTTCATGATTTATTATTATTTTTACTTTTTAAATTCACAAGAATGATTTAATCCCTTTTGTCAAGGATACCAATATGATACAGAAATTGGTTACACCTTATGATATGATTATGATACCTATTTTCTTCAATGGGAAAACCTTATTTTTATTACATATTTTTGATTTAGTTATGTAGAACACATATGCATGTACATGTTACAGTGGTTGTACCCTTATATCACTCCAATTCATTGGGTAATTTTTTTTGATTCTTGAGACATTATTTATGGGATTATGGAGTAAACCAAACAAATTATGGTACTTTTTCCACTATATGATATCATCATGGTAGTTATCCTTGACTAATGTTTATGTCATGTTATGTGTTTTTACAACATTCCTATATTACCACAATCATATGATTTTAGGTTATATATTTTATTTCTCTATATGTTTATTCATGATCCATGCCTTTATGTTATCATGTTATGCCTTTTAACTCATTCTTTATACTTTGTTTCCATTTTTAATCCCTTTCTTGGATTTTTAGTTCACCGTGTTTTCTCTATATTCCCAAGGTTTTCTTATAATGTTATAGTAGCTTATATGGTTTTTGGATCTCATTATATACATTAATAAAAAGTTTTTTTATTCTTGTTACGTGTTTTCTAGTTTTCTAACTATTCTTCCAAATACATAGTAAATTTTGATCCTTGTTCAATATTTGGTGGTTAATTAAGGTTAAAATTATGTAATAATATATGTAAAAGGCATGGGTCTCTATATGGTATTCTTAACTTCTAGTTCACCTAATCTTTTTCCATTGAGTGGACTCCCCAATCTAAAAATCTGGATTCATATTTTCTCAACACTTGATCCTAGTTACAAAAAGTCTAGAAAGTTCTACTATACTTGATTTCAGCAAGGTTAATTCAAGCCAAAACCTTCATTCTCAATTCCTAAGAAAATTTATTTTTTAGACAATATCCAAAAAATACTTACTTATATGGTTCCATTCTTAAGAAATTCATGGAAGGCTTTATTAATTAATATTTCCTTGAGTTTTTTATTTATTTATAAATACAATTATACTATCTTTCACATGTATTATTAATATTTTCAGATTTTATGTTTTTAATTAAAAATATTATTATAAAATATTTACTCATAATCCTTTTATTCTACTTTATCTTTCAAGTATTATTATATTATTATGTTTACATGATCGCGTTTAACGTCATTCAAACATGTATCACAAAAAAATATAACTGTGAACTTTGAAAAAATAAAATAAATAAATTAACAGTATCATTAGATTTATAATGATTTATTTATTGAGAGGATTATAGATTAACATATGACCCTAGGGGATAATTGTATTGAGTCAGTCTTACCTTGAGTTTCTTCATTCTTCCATCAACCATGGTATCTTCTTTGCTAGTTTGTCCATAGCTCAAGTTATGAACATCTTCTACTCCTTATAGATTTATCCTTTATATGTTTTAATCACATGCATGTGAGGGGAACCATGGGTATAAACTATAGAAAAATTAAACAATTTACATATAGGTCCTATAAAAAAGTGGGATGTATGAATCACAAGACATCATATTTAATTTACTAAAACTTTATTACACATAAAAATCTATTCAATAATAATAAATTAAACATAAACCAAATTCCTAAATCAGTTGTTCAAGTTCATGATCAATAATATTCATGCAATTATGTCACATCAATACATGATAACATACATTTTAAATTTATCTATTTAATTATGATAAATTTATTTTAAATTAATAATTAAAGGCCTCATTAATTTATTAACTCTTATCTTAATTATTAATCCAAGAATTCATGAAGATTAAAAATAATCCCATACACTATTATTTTTAAATAAATAAAATAAATACATTTTATTTATAATTACTTATGTATGCATCATGTTCTTATAGGAAACACAACATATACCCATATAAACTACACAATATCTTATTTTATCATGCACTGTGTACTTACATAACATGTAGCTTATGTGGTGTATTAGATTATTACAAGGTGTATAGTTATATGATTCAATCAAAGTAGTCATCATGGAATTTATAGCACACATGTTACATGAATATATGATGAGTGTGCCATTTTTAATGCTTGTGAAGTAACCAGTGTGTGTAATAACCAAACATGGTGTATATTTTGTAAAAAATACAGAAATTTAATAGCAATTTAATATTTTTAAAAACATTCTCCCATGTATCTTATGCCATCTACATAGTGTATAATTTTTTTTAATTCCACAATTAAATGTATTTTACATAATTAATTTACATGGTGTACAACCTGTCTTTTCATTTACTTCACATAAAAATGTATGAATTGCATGGAATGTTCACTAGCTATATAGTGTATAATTATACTATTTACATTTCATATTACACACCTAGTTAAATGGCATGTAATCCAAAAATAATAATACTTCATAACATGGTCTGTACTCTATCTACAAATAGTCCAATTATGGTTGTCTCACCTTGATAGGATGGTATTAAATACACAAAATGATTATTAATTTCAAGTTTCCTCTGTTGAACATGCAACTACAATGTCATGTAGGAATTACACGACGTATATGGAAGTCACACAACATGTGACCCTAAAAAATGTTCCACCATGGTAGTTAATAAGCAGTATAATGAACACCCACATGACCATTTTTTATTGGCATAACCACGTAGGTATGTTGATGTTGGAGACTATGTGGTATGTAATTAGGTTATATTTCATGTAATCATGTCATGTATCTAAGATCTATGGAACCTCATGATTGTATTTCCTTGAGGTCTTCACATGTTCTTGACCTATTATTTGTCATATGTTAGTGAATAATCATGTTAAATAAACATAATAGATTAAGAATGAAAATTTAAATGAAAAGTTTAATTGAATCATGATATTTATTAATATAATTAAATAATTATTAATTTCATTATTTCCACCTTGATACCACTTGATGGTTTAGGGTGAATTGGAAGCTGGTTGATCCCATTCCAAATGATGGTTTTTTGTTAGAATTGACAAAAAATTCATAATAACATAGAGAATAGGATTCATATATAATGAATAAAACTTAATAAACTAGGAAAAAGGAATCCCAAAACATATATATGATATTTTCACATTAAATTCATAATTAATTTCATAAAAACAATTTCCATGATTTTGTGATTATTTCTTCAATAAAGATTTTTATCTTTTAAACTTCATTCAAGTTTTTTCATCATTACAATCATAGATTCCAAATTATAATCCCTCTAGTAGTGATCCCCATATCGTCTTTGATCTATGAATAATGTTAATAGAGCTCTAAGTGATATCATGGTCAATCTGTTCACCCTTAATTATTCATATTTATCACAAAACAATCATTTAGTCTTAAGGGATTACATATATTATTCTCTAGAACTTATGATAAAAGAAGTCTATGAATAAATACTCTTGTTCTTGAGAGAAAAGAATTATATATTCTTCATTGAGAGAATTATCAATGGAGATTATTCATTATGCACAACACAAATATTTCTACACCTTCTCTAAAATGATACAAGTGGATATATATTTATAAGGATTCATATTTATAACTTCACTAAGTGTATAATCCCTAACTTTTATTCATATATGTCACATATTAATATATGAATATTCATCACATAACATAATAGTCTATGCCAAAATTGTATGGGTATAATGCCTTTGGAAACATGGATACATAAAAAAACAAACAAAATCATCTTGCACTAACATCTTAATAACTAGAACTCTTCTCTTCAATTTCATAAAAAATATATATCTTTATAACCTAGGGAAAGGAAACATAAAAAATGATGAGATTAGATTCTCAATAAGGGTAAATATGGGAGATATCATTTGATGATCATATGAAGGTATAAGACAAGCATAAGGGCATGATATCATGAATATGAATTAAAATGTTAATACATAATATATCATGGATCATAAACATTTATCATTTAATAAAAGAAGATTATTTCAAAATACATAAATCATAAGAGTTTAAAAACATCATAAATCAATCATGAGCCATAAGTTCATTTAATATAAGTGGGGAACCATTGTAAGTTTAGAAACCACTTAATATTTCATGGTTAGATAATGAGACCATCATATCATAGTGGATCAGGCATCCCCACATGTTTTCTAAATCATAACAGATTAGGAATCACCACTTGTATCCTATAATGGATCAAGAACATTTGCTTTTTTCCCAAAGTGGATCAATCATAGCGACTTGTTTCCCTTAACGGATCAAGCACATACATTTATATCCCATAATTATCTCAGGAGATATAATATGTTATCCAATGAATTATAGGGATATATAATTCCAGGAGCACTCATCACATAATTAAAACCAAACATATATGTGACATTAAATCATTAATTTTTTTTAATATCATCATATCATAACCCATTTACAGAAAACTGTATTTATAGAAATTTTATCAATTTATCCTAGAATAACCAATGAAAAATGAATGGGTTTCATAAAAATCTCTTCATCACAATCAGAAAACATCTAGAGGAATAATAAGTATGGAAACATTCCATCATATCCCTAGTAAAATAAAATCAACACTAAAGGTTATTTTCATTGATTAATATAGATTCAATACAAATATCATTAAAACATTCTTAAGGAAAATATCCTTTCTATTTTGAAATCATTATTTTAAAATATAAAATTTCACAAAATATTAAAGAAATTTTTTTCTTTTAAACTAACCATGAAAAAATATATAAAAAGATTTAAATAATTTAGTTTTTATGATTTTGGGAAATATCATTTATGGAATACATGTTGAAACAAATATTCCATTCACATTTTCAAAAAAGAGTCAAAAGTACTTTATTGGGAGAATGGCCAAAAGATTCATTTTTAAAAAATCGTAAAAAATAAAAAAAAATGGGTAAAAATTACATTAAAAAATATTTCATAATGGAAAAAAATCTTGATTTTTTTTAGAAAACATTGACATGGAAGAGAAATGATTTTCGACCAAAGAAAGAAATAAACTCATTTTTTCTTAAAAATATTTTTTTAGTCTCTTGATTTTTTAATGAAAATAAAATGAAATTGAAACATGTATTATATATAAATAAAATTATTATAAAAAAATTAAATATTTTAGTTATAGATAGATCATATTATTTTATCATCAGAAACTTAATCATAAATAATCTAGATAAGCATTGAGATTGTAACATAAAACCTTTACCACCAGAATAAATTTTGGATAATAAGCCTAATGAAAGAGATAAAATTATATGTATATTTATATCCCATTATTTCAATAATAATTATCATAAAAATAAATTCCTATAAATCATATACACCACAAAATAAAATAGAGTGGGGAATATGTCATGCGTCCCGTAATAAATAAAAGTGAGATGAAAATATTTTACCTCAAGTCTCAGCATTCTTCGTACGTTCTCAATCCTACATTATAATAAATATTAGTTTATTATAAATATATTATTTGACCATAATAAAACATATCATACTATATATAATTTACTTATAATCTTTTACCACCCATTTGTTATCAATTCTTTGTTAAAATCATTGTTTTATGTGATAACTACTTCATTTTTCATATATGTTTTTTGTTCAATTTTTTTGTTATATTTAATGTTACTATGGTTAAGTAATATATAAAATGTTAATAATAATATTAATATAATATATATTCATTATATACATATTTATAGTCTTCCAAAAAAGTTAGATATTGGAAAATGAATTACACCATTCATAGAGACGGTAGGTTGTATTTACGCATGACCGTTGTTTCTATTTTCTCAACAGATTGAACAAAATAAAGGTAAATATTAATTAAATTATGTAGGATAATTTTTAAATCATATATATCATTTTTTTTAATGGACTGGACCCCTCCGGTCCATTCCTTTGTTGAAATCGATGTGGTCAACACGGCGCGCGTAACAATGATAATTAATAATGATAAAAACAAAGAAGAATTTATAAAAAAATTAAAAGATGATTTGTCAGTTTATTATATTAAATAATAAAGATGGTGATATAAAGTGCGTGATTAATTAAATTAAAAGGGGTTTACCTTCGTCTCTCTATTTGGTGCAACATGCGGGGTGGGATATTTCTCTTTTGTTCCATGGGATGCAGTTGAACATTAAATAAAGATAATAACCGGATAAAGAAGGGTTTGGGGTTTTGTGCTGTTTCTTTTGCCTTCCAGTTTCTTTATCTTCTGATTGTGATTTTGGATTGAAAGGCCTTTGCCTACTGAAAATCAAGGTCATTGGTGGCCTTTGCGTGCGCAATTGATATCTGAATTGTTTGTGGTTGGTTTTGTTAAAACATGGAAAATGGATAAGCACGTAAAGACTGGATGATTAAATGAGAATGAAAACCTTGTGTGATCACCCCGATGAACAAAGTTGGAATAATGAACATGTTGGTGGTTTGGTTGTGTTTCGGTGCGGATGTGCGTCGGGTTACGCTGTTCCGCCAGGACGCGTTCGTGCGTGCACCCGTCAACCCGAGGGGATGGGCGCGCGGCTTGTGGTCCCGCAGTCCCGCTTTCCAAAGGCGGGCGGCATCCGTCCCTTATTCAGGGGCGTCTGCTCCTTGATCGAAACCGGGATGATGGGATGTCGGCTCCTCCTTCCTTGGACGTCTCCTCGGAACTTGTCGCCTAATCCGGGTCTCCCTCATAGATTTAAGACATGCTCGTGAATCTCGTTCCCGGCGCCATATCTTCATGGACACCGGTTAATTACGCTGCTTCCGCCCGGACGCTCCAAGGAGTCTGGTCGGGGCAGAAACCTGCGGTGAGAAGGCCGGGTGGCTCTGGGTGCTGGGGGCGTGTCGTAACACTGCGGCTCTGCACGTCTGTCTTCCGTCCCTAATAGGGCTTCTCGAAGGCATGATGGCCTGAGGCATCCCGCACTGGGTGCGGGGAACTGTGTCCCCTGAGGTTTTCCTCAGCTTCCCATGTTTAACACGGGGTATGCCGCGAGTTTAACGTCCAGCGGGGACGGCATCGGACTGATCAACACGAAAAGTGGATCAGATGACAGAACCCCTTGCGGGGAACCTCCGACGCTGGGGCCAGCGCATGGGCGGCTTCCCAAGTGATATGGAGTGGAGTGAAGTGGCATGACCCCACCGGGATGTGGCGGCCTGGGTAAGGATCAGGATGGATGATGGAGTGAAGAGCTTGGACCCCGTAGGGGCTTCCTACGTACCGCGCGTTAGCGCGGATCAAAGTCAACGTAGTTCGGGTATACAGTTTAACGTCATGCTGGACGTCGGCAAGCCGACTCACGAAGGGGTCGAGGCCGCCGGGCGGAGGATTGAACCGAACCACCTCGCACAGAGGGGGATGGAACGGCTGGGTGGATCACAGTTTCACGTCATGCTGGACGATGAAAGGAGAAATGGAAAAAGGGGCTGTGGGGAGGCACAGCGGAGATACACACGGGCAGTCTCCCACAGGGGCGGATTCATAGGTGAATCGACGCAAGCGTGAACCCTGGAGGGGTCTACTGATGGACGAACCGACGTGAATACGACCGGGACGACCAGGTGGTGGGCTTGAACCTCAGGGAGGCTTCCTACGTACCCTGTTTAGAAGACAGGGATCAAAGTCCACGTAGTTCATTCTGTCAGGACTTACGCACTTGAGGCAGCCCGGAAGCGGCAAAACTCAGTTGGAAGGGACTTGGACCGAAAGTAGGAGACACCTCGATCCCAGTCACACCCTCTACTGGCTTCGGCGGTGGGGGAGCACAATGGAGATACACATGTGCAGCCCCCCACAAGAAACTAGGGGTTTGTAATACCCTACCCCCGTAGGGAAAAGCCGCTCCCATTAAATCGTCCCTAAAGAGGGGCAATCCCGACATCCCTGCAGAGACGAGTGGGTGGGGGCCACATCCAAACCGGGGGGGACCCTGCGTGCGAGGCACGGGATTGGGTGATGCGGACGGTTTCACGTCTTGTCGGACGAAGTACAGTTTAACGTCGTGTGTTGAGGACGAAGCGGACGGTTTAACATCTTGCCGGACGAAGTACAGTTTAACGTCGTGTGTTGAGGACGAAGGTGCTTGGCAGTTTAACGTCTTACAGCGCGGTCGTGGTACAGTTTAATGTCATGCTGGACAAAACACTTGGCAGTTTAACGTCTTTCAGCGCGGACGATATGCTAGGCAGTTTAACGTCGTGCAGCTTGGACGTATGCAGTTTAACGTCGTGCAGGACGTCGGTGGCCGCCGATGGGTCCGTGTCACTTTGCGCAAGCCTGGAGGGTCGCACGGAAAGACAACGCATGGTGCGGGCACCCAGGATGAAAATCATCGGGCGCCACGCGGGCGGGTACCCTCATGGGGTCAAGGGGGGCGACCCTGGCGGATTGCGCGCAAAAGAGGAGCTTTGCGCGCAAAACAGCAGGTCGGCGCGCAAAACGGCGGGCTGGCGCGCAATTGGGCCAGCCCTTTGCGCGCGGATGATTGAGATTGCGTGCACCGGGCTTCGGACAGCTCGCGGGGGCAACGGCTCAGTCTCTAACGAATGGCCACTTTGAAGATGGGGGGTGCGCGCAATCGGGTTGGATTGCGCGCACCCGGGGCAATTGCGTGCAAGAGGCTTCTTTTGCGCGCAAAGGCCTTCGGGTTAAGGATTATTCAAAGGAAAGGAGCCAAGGGGATTGCGCGCGAAGGCGAACCCCAAGGCTCTATTGCGCGAAAGAAAGGAGGTTACCTGAAGATCGGCATTGCGCGCGGAAGGGGTTGGATTGCGCGAACGAGCGACGCTTCGGATTCTGGCAACCTTCAAAACGTCGGGGGTCGCCTTATATTTATAGGCAACCCCGGGTGCGGAATTCGGTCTCGGGCGCGGAATTCCCTTCGCGGGCGCGGAATCAGGACCCAGCGCGCAAGGGCGCCGCGCGGGCCACGGGCGCGCAAAATAGCGCGCCGGCCCAGCGCATTGCGCGCATCCCGGGAGGATTGCGCGCCGCGACTCAACTTTGCGCGCGGGCCTCTGAAATTTCGCGCAAGTCCTCCGGGCCCTCCGGAACGTGCCTCTGACTCCAAATATCACTTCGCTTTCCGCATCCGGAGCTTCGTTTGGGAACAAAGGACTTTTCCGGCGTCTACAAAAGCCCCCCCTCGGAATCTGATCGGCGAGAGGTCGCAACGATCGGGTTCCGAGGGAGACGCCGGAATGCCGAAGTCCTGGGCTGCGCGGGACTTAGGCGCGCAAAAAGGGGCGCCGGGCTCGCAATTCGCCGCCGCGGTCGCGCAATCGAGCGTTCCGCGCGGCGCGGAATCCCGGCCTCGTCTATAAATAGGGGTCCAGGGTTCCGCGTTCCGTACACAGGCCTTCCGCGCGATAAGCTCCAACGCTCTCGTGCGCGAAATTGCCTTTTCCGGTCGCGAAATTCGCCCGATCGGCGCGCAAAACCATCCGGAATTCGCCTGTCTTTGCGCGAAAACCCGGAACTTTGCGCGACATTCTTCCCAATTGCGCGCCGTCCACTTGGATTGCGCGCCAACCTTCAAACTTCTCTACCAGCCTCGTCCGATCCCGCACGCTTCATCCCTTAACCCGCACGACTCCTGAAACTTCTGAGATGGCCGCGCATCAAGGAAATGAGGGGGATGCCGCCACTCGCAGAGCTGAGATGGCGACGAACGAGGAGGTTTACGGAGCCAAGGAGATTGTTTCCAACAATCAATCCCTGTTCGACTTACTGACGCCGGCCCAGAAGACATATCCACTGTCGGACAACCTGCCGCTCTGGAACTTCGGCATCCTAGATGAGGTTCCGGTGCCAGGGTTCGAGGTTGATGCGCCACGGACCTGGGTGACTCGGGAGGACGAGCTTCCCCGCTATAACATCACCAACAATGGGCATCCTGCCAGGGAGACCAGGCACTTGGACGTCTATGTCCTGAACCCGAGGACGCGAACCATTGACGGGGGTGAGCCTACTGCGGAGAATTCTCCAGCCCTCTACTCGAGCACATATCGCCAGAGTGTCACTGACGACACCAAGGGCTGGCTGAAGGACTGGGACTTGCGGTCTGGGGGAAATTTCACCAGCGAGTGGGCCTGGGCGTTCTGGGTACGCCACACTTGCGATCACTTCGCAGAGGAGCTGTGGTACATCGGCCTATTTGAGGCAGTGTGGACGTCGCAGTTCCACTTCTACCAGCAGTCCGAGCTCGGGCCGGAGCTGTTCACCCGCTGGTCTCCGGATACCAACACCTTCCATCTTCACCATGGGGAGGTCGGCATCGGTCTCTGGGACATCCACTGCATCGGAGGTATCCCGCTGGAGGGCTACCAATACGATGAGTTCCTGCCACCGAAGAACATCTGGGAGGACAGGTCACGGACTCCCATTCTGACCTGGCATCTGCTTGACCTGGCTACGCAGCGGCTCGGGATCAAGGACTTCCAGAAGGACATAGCCTACAAGGAGTGGTTCGGCCAGTTCTTGGAGCATGACCCGGCGGTCAAGATGCCAGGCAGGGGGAAGCGGTGCCCGACCGCAGCTCAGAGGAGCCGGAACGGGTCGTACTGGCGGGTCCTGGAGACGGGCGACTATCGCTCATGGGGATACCTCGTCATCGAGGCCCGGGACCCAAATGTCCGGTACGCGGCGTTCCTGACCGCCTTTCTGAGTGGGTGGCTCCTGCCAGTGCGGGACGCGAGAATGGGCGTTCGCCCGGCGACACTGGCGGTGGCGGGCGCTATGGCCGCCAACAAAAGATACAACCTCGGGGTCCCAGTGCTGGCGAGGCTGTATGCCATCCTGGGACGCATCTCACGAGGGGGGTCGCCACGAAGGATCTGTGGGCCCTTTCAGTTCTTCCACGGCTGGGTGGCTGCTCACCTCGGTGGGTACACGTTTCCGAACGCCATCATTCCTCCGAGCAACGGCCTGCGACCCTCCCTGCTGAACATCGCGGGGGTCGCTCCGATGACCCTAAGTGAGGAGGGCGTGAGGATTCGGATTGGCAATCATGCCAATTTCAACTTCAGTCCGTTCCCCACTCCCGTTGGCCAAATGATTGACAACGGGCAGGGTCCGCTGGAGCAGCATGAATACTTCCTGAACATGCGGGGCGGGGTGCTCGTGGCTCGGATCGACGGGAAGGTGATTTGTGAGCCTTACGTGCCAGCCCGGTTCGCCAGGCAGTTCGGGTGCCTTCAGCGGATGCCGAAGAGGGTATTCACTACCGTCCGGGAGGAGACGAACCCTTGCGTCCTTCGCCAGATGTGGCTGATGTTTGCCGCTTTCGGCTCTGGCGACGTCATCACTCTCCCTCCTACCGGGGTTGACGCAGGCTTGGCAACCGAGTATGCCGAACACTGGGCCATCGCGTACCCCGAGGGGCTTCTACGGAAGCCAGTTCGGCGGCTCGAGGTTACCCGTGCGGAGACCGGGCGTCAAGGAAGGAGGCGAGGCGCCGCCACACGGGGGAGAACGGAGGCGCGCCAAGCAGCGGAGCCGGCGCGGGCAGGGACTTCGGCGGCGGGCACATCGCGAGCTGCCACTACGACCTCGGCGCCCAGAGAGGGGGCACGCGTGGTGGTCGAAGAGCGGCCCGGGAAGCAGGTGAGACGTCTGCTCGAACCCTCCCACGATGCAGTCTTCCCGGCGCTGTGGTCGGCCTGGATGACCCTGCGGCAGTCACTGGGGACCGACGCCATCTGGTGAAAGATTCTCAGAGAAGGAATCCATCTGCCAGAGGTCGGGCGCCTCCACATTGCCGACAGGGTGGACTTCAACCGGCAGTATGCGTATCTGACGGCCATGGACGATTACGCGCGCCAACGTGGTCAGCGCGCGGAGCCATCCCTTCTGGTGAAGGTGATGCTCGGTCTAGAGCCCGCTCCAGAACAGAAGCCGCCGGAAGAAGACGACAGTAGCAACGACTCCGAGGAAGAGGAGGAAATGGGGGAGGATGAAGGCTCCGAGGGAAGATCCCATCAGGGGAGTCCGCGGGAGAGCGGCGAGGTGGCCGGATCTGACGACGTTGATGTCACTGAGCTCCTCGAGGTCCGCTTCTATCCCTACTCAATCTGCTTCATCCATTCTCTTATGCAGCTTCTAACCCATTTCTCCATCTTTCTCAGGAGCGCACGGATGTTGGTCAGGCGTCCTCAGCGGGAGTAGGAGGGGCGCCAGCAGGACAAGGCGGGGGCCAGGCACCCATTATTGATTTGACAAGCGCGGAAGGGCCCCCTGCTGCAACTGTTCCTGCGGCGGCCGGGATAGCGGAAGATGACGCTCTGACCTCCCGTAAGTCTCCTTACTTTACTGCTGGTGCCTGCCGTTGACGATCCGTGACTAACCATGGCATGCCCCGCGCAGTGATCTCAACATTGGAGGCTCGTCAGGTTGCCGAACCCGGGCCATCTACGAGTGGACCAGTGGTGGACATGCCGCCTGCTCCGGAACAGACTTCCCAAACCGAGCCGGCCCCACCAACTGCTGATCAGGGGGCTGCGGACGCCGGCGGTGCTGACATCGGAGAGAGGTCGGGGGCTGACGAGGGTGTCAGCACCACTGGGGAGAGAGAAGAAGTTCGCCCGGATGTTGGGGAACCTATCCCTCATGAGGACCTCCCAGGGGCGGACCCTGCAGCAGACCTGCTGGCTGCCTTCCCTGCCTACCGGCCTGCCGACCCCGAGGAGATGGACGACTCGGACGCGGAGGCGGTCGAGGAGAGCCGGATAACGTGCCACAGGGGGTGGAAGTGCATCCAGCGCTTCCTCAAGCGAGACCCATCGGAGTGGCTGGGGCGCATGGGATCACTTCAAACCTGGCTGTGCTTCCTGTGTGCCGGGGGAGCTGATGCTCAACGCCTCCATCTGACGGTCCGTGATTTCATGGCCGAAAAGATGCGCGAGAGCTGCCGGCGTGCTGACGTCACACAAAGTCGGGACATGTCGGAGAGCACGCGGGCGCTCCTCGCGGCGGAGCAGGAAGTCCGGCGTCTCGAAGGGCAGGCGGCAGAGAAGGAGGCCTTCGTCGCAACGTGTACCGAGCTTGTGGAGCGACTAGCAGCCCAGCTGGTTGATGCCCAGGTACAGCTGACGGAGGCGGGCCAACAGATGGTCACAATTCAGGTCGAGCGGGAGCGTGCACAGGCCAGAATCGACGAACTGCGTGCTGCGACCGCCGACGAGGAGAGGGCACGCAGAGAGCGAGAAGCAGCCCTGGAGGCCGCCAGCCAAAGGGTAGCGGCGTTAGAGAGACTCATTCAACACGCTAATCCCTAGGGGCTTTGTTTTGCCACTCCCAGAACATTTGCTTCCGCTACTTTGATCCATTTGTATGAATCAATATATTTATCTGCATCTTTTGGCTTAACATGCTCAACCACAATTCGTTGTCTAGCGGGAGCGTTAACCAAGCATCAGGCATCCATAGTTGGGCCTGGATTGCTGGAGAAAAGAGGGAGGTCATTCCTAGGGAAGGATACCTCAAGCCTAATCAGTGTATTATCCCCCCAACTTGTTCCAACACACGAGCGGGACAATGCTAGGGGCGTTGAGATTTTATCTGAACATAGGGAAATGAGAAAGGGTGAATCGCGTGTCCCGAATCCAGACATCCACAACGGTCGGCCTTCCAGGAAATGCCCAAGACGGTAGGCGGACAGTGGATCGACCATAACAACTGCAATAGACGGACTGAAGGTCATCATTCATATTGCAGGAGGCGGACCACATGTCATCATGAATACCGCCTTGGGGTTCCTTCAGACACAAGGGTGGAAATCCAGATCAACAGGGCATGCGAAGCGTGGGGTGAAGTGACGATTGTTCGGACAGAATCCAACGCTCTCAAAATTGCGCCACCGTGGGGAAAGCGTATTAGGCGGATGCACTAATCTGGCCGTGAATCACCCCAATTCTCAGACAGCACCTCTTTGACGAGGAAACCGTCGCTTCCCACCATTGCAGTGGGGCATCCCGAGCTGAATCGGGGAGAATATCACAACTGCACCACTCTACCAGAAGCCAGGCCAGACGGCCGGCGACGAGGAGGGGCGGGACTTAACGATCCCTGAGGCTGGACCCGAGTTGAGATGCCCGGGCATTCCTACGTACTCCATCAGGCTGGAGATCAAGCCACACGTAGTTCTGAGAGTGCAGTTTAACGTCATGCAGGACGTAGAATCCCGTTTGGGGGAGATCTTAGTTTAAGGTCTTAGAGCTCGGACCATAAAGGGAGATCTTAGTTTAAGGTCTTAGAGCTCGGACCATAAAGAGAGATCTTAGTTTAAGGTCTTAGAGCTCGGACCATAAAGAGAGATCTTATTTTAAGGTCTTAGAGCTCGGACCATAAGGAGAGATCTTAGTTTAAGGTCTTAGAGCTCGGACCATAAGGACCTCAAAGTACGCCGCATCGTGGTCCCATCCCCTGGGTATGCGAAGATGCACTAAGGGATAGTGTCAAGAGTGTCGAGGTTTCGCCTGGTCAGAATGGGAGGTGGGAAATGTGAATCATGCGGCCATTCACTCAAGGACCGGGGGCACCGGAGTGACGATATGGGAGTTCTGCCGACCGTGGCGGAAAAGCAGCATCAATATCGCACTAACCGTTGGTGGAATGAGGCAGCAAACGAGCATCGACCGCTCAATCGCAGGATTCATATCGATTTGCTGCCCAAGGCCATTGGGGGTACCGGGCCGAGTCGGTGGGAGAGCACTGAGGCATTGTGTCCGAACCGTTCACGGGGGCTCCACCCAGGGCGTAGACGATGGGTCCGAATGAAAGGGAGCACGAAGCCTGAAAAGTGAAGGAAACCTGACCGAGCGGATCCTGACCCTCCTGACAATAGACCAGAGTACTCTTGACACCAGTGGACCACTGCAAGGGGTCGGGGAACACGCCTTGAGGGTGACCTGAAGGCGGCAGATTCCCCGGAGAAGGGGGAATCTCTAAGAGGTGGGGGGCTGGACCCGAAGTTTCAAACATCCGGGCGTTCCTACGTATCCCATAAGGATGGGAATCAAGCCACACGTAGTTCTTGAAGCGCGGTGCAACACAATCGGGCACCAGCGCGGGGAAGAGTGCGGGTCTGACCCTCACACACAGAAGGAGCGGCATTTGATATTTCTTTTTTGTCCTTAAAGATGAATGGTTTTTCTTTGTGCGGCGACATGCCTGTGATTGAGAAATCTCTGGCGTCGCCACAATAATCAAGCCACGGAAGGCATTGATGAATGCCGTGGTTATTAACCAGCGCCCAACATGAGTGCCCCCTGAGGGGAACATCACGATGCAGTGCCGTTTCTCGTCAGGCTGCCAAGACGATCACAGTTTACGGTCGTGTGGTAGGACCAGACAACACAGTTTAAGGTCGTGTGGTTCGGACCATGGAGGAATCCGCTTATCGCGGTACGGCGGACACGGCGGAGGTGGGAGCATACCCAGCCTTGCGGTCACGCACGATCCCAGTAGAAGAGTCTTGGGATAGGGGCCTGCGTATGTCCATCACCTGAGGGGCAGAGATGCTAGCCTCCAGATATACTGGGCCCAGAACGCGATTGTTCGGGCGACTCCTTCCTCCTTATGGGGACGAGGGTCCAGCTACGCATGGCCCTTAGGGAGGATATCCGCATATATCCTTGGTGCTCAGATCATGGGAGCCTCGAACGACATCATTACCTTGGTTGGTCTGCCTAACGTGTAGAGGTGTACTGAAGGTCAGTATGAAAAGAGTGTCAAGATTCCACTACAACGCACAAAGGTGGAGTGTGATGAGGACTGCACAACCAATGTTCAGAGCCTGAAAGAGCTGACATGGCGATCAAGGATGTTGCTGACGCATTCGCAACACAACATCCGATCGCGTCAGCCTAAGACGGGGCAAGCAAACGAGCATCGACCGCTCAATCGCAGGATTCATATCGATTTGCGGCCCAAGACCCGCCGGTAAATCGACCCGGAGCGGTAGGAGAGCACTGAGGAATCGTACCCAAACCGCTAACGAGGATCCCTTTGAGTGAAGACTCGAACAAGAGGAAGCGCGAGGCCTGACAAGCAACACAGGACTTGTCGGGGTTGAATCTGACACTATGAGTCATAGACCGAAGTACCCAAAACATGTTAACAGATCACCTGAAAGGGTCGGAGGACTCACCCTGAGAGCAACCAAAAGAGGGCAGATCCCCGTGATCAACCAAGGGACGGGGCTGGACCTGAAACACAAGCGTCCAGGCGGTCCTACGTATCCCATAAGGATGGGAATCAAGCCGCACGTAGTTCTTGAGAGGCAGTTTAACGTCATGCAGGACGATGAGAGAAAACAGGGGGGAGAAGAAGGCATCCCCAAACATGGGGGGCGTACAACGTGGCGAGAAAACCGACGTGAATGAGGACATAATCCCCCGCGCTCACACCATACGCCACATACCCAGAGGCAACTGGACCAAGGGCCCGAGATGGGATGGAAATTCCCAAAGGATGGGGCTGGGCCTGAAACATGAATGTCCAGGCGGTCCTACGTATCCCATAAGGATGGGAATCAAGCCGCACGTAGTTCTTGAGAGGCAGTTTAACGTCATGCAGGACGATGTAAAGTTTAACGTCATGTTGGACGGAGCACTTGGCAGTTTAACGTCTTGCAGCGCGGACGATACGCTGGGCAGTTTAACGTCGTGCAGCTTGGACGTATGCAGTTTAACGTCGTGCAGGACGTATGCAGTTTAGCGTCATGCGGGACGAATGTGCAGTTTAACGTCATGCTGGACAAATGTGCAGTTTAACGTCATGCTGGACGTATGCAGTTTAGCGTCATGCAGGACGAATGTGCAGTTTAACGTCATGCTGGACAAATGTGCAGTTTAACGTCATGCTGGACGTATGCAGTTTAGCGTCATGCGGGACGAATGTGCAGTTTAACGTCATGCTGGACAAATGTGCAGTTTAACGTCATGCTGGACGTATGCAGTTTAGCGTCATGCGGGACGAATGTGCAGTTTAACGTCATGCTGGACAAATGTGCAGTTTAACGTCATGCTGGACGTATGCAGTTTAGCGTCATGCGGGACGAATGTGCAGTTTAACGTCATGCTGGACAAATGTGCAGTTTAACGTCATGCTGGACGTTGGTACACTCAGACAAAGTACTGCTTGAGGAACCTAGCGTTGGTGGGAGGAGTGACACGCTCACCATCCATAGTCGCTAGGGAGTACGCGCCATTGGGATAGACCTTGTGGACAACAAACGGTCCCTCCCACTTGGGCTCCAACTTGGGCGGCTTCCGGCCGGGGATCATCGGTGCTCTTAGGGCTAGCACTAGATCACCCTGCAGGAAGGAGCGGAGGCGAACATTCTTATTGAAAGCTCGAGCCATTCTGCTTTGATGCCTCTCCAAGTTGTGCAAAGCGTGAAGTCTATTCTCATCCAGTGCTTCCAACTCGACTAGACGGGCTTCAGCAACTCTGTCCGGTGCTTGCTGGTCGTAGACCGCAGTGCGCAAGGACGGTAACTGGATCTCGATGGGCAGGACGGCCTCAGCTCCATACACCAGGGAATAAGGGGTCATCTGGGTGGAATTGCGAGTCGTCGTCCGATAAGCCCAGAGGGCGTTGGGGAGCTTGTCCGGCCAACTCTTCTTGTTCTGACCAACCATCTTTTGCAGAATGTTAGAGAGGGTTTTGTTAAACTCCTCGATCTGTCCATTCGCCTGCGCATGATAGTGAGATGTATGGTTCGAGCGAATGTTATACTTGGCGTACAACTTCTTCAACTCGGCTGCTCGGAAATTTGTTCCGTTATCCGTGAGGATAGCGTGAGGCACTCCAAATCGATAGATGATGTTGGAGGTCACGAAGTCAGCGATCGAACAGGATTTGACCTCTCTGAGCGGAATCGCCTCTGCCCATTTGGAGAAGAAGTCCATAGCGATCAGAATGAACCGGCACTGGCGAGCTGTCGCCGGTGGGTAAGGTCCCACAACGTCCAGACCCCAGACTGCAAAGGGCCAGGAATACCTAGTGGTATGGAGAGGCTCCGGCGGCCGATGCACAAAGTTCGCATGAACCTGGCACGCATGGCACCTCCTGGCATACTCGATGCAATCATGGATCAGGGAGGGCCAGAAGTATCCTAACCTCCGAATCTGGTGGGACAGCTTCGGCCCAGTCTGGTGGGCGCCACATGAACCAGCATGAACCTCTTGCATGACTCGTGGGATCTCAACTCCCTGAAGGCAACGGAGGAGAACACCATCGAATCCGCGTTTGTAGAGGATCTGCTCCAGGCCGGGACTGCTCTGGAGGACAAACTGCGATGCGCGGCGTCGAACTCGCTCGCGCTCGGCCCGATCCGATGGAAGAGTGCCATGTTGGAGGTACTCAACCAAAGGCGTCCTCCAATCAGGGGCTGATCCGACTGTCATATCTGGGGTACTCGGGGCTCCGGGCATAGGGGCAACCGTGGTGAGATTACTTACCAACGGGCCGCGATCTTCCTCCGGGATAACGGGAGCGATGAGCCTGTGGCGCGTCACGCGGACGATCAGGTTGTCCTATTCAGGCTCCGCAAGTGACGCGGCAAGGCTGGCCAAGGCATCTGCTCGACCGTTCTGCGACCGGGGAATATGGACAATTTCTGGCCGAGAAGGGAACCGGGCCATCAAAAGGAGGGTGCACTCCAACAATGGCACAAGTTCCGGCTTCCTGACAACATAGTCGCCATTGATCTGCTTAACGACCAGCTCGGAGTCCCCTTTCACGCACAGACGGGGCACGTCGATCTCGAGAGCCAACTCGAGGCCGGTGATGAGGGCATGGTATTCCGCCTCATTGTTGGTACAGCCTTCTGACAACAGGAACGAGTATGGGAGCACGGCTCGCTCTGGGGTAATGAAGACGATACCCAAGCCCACTCTGTTGAGCTTAGGATTATCGAGTCTTCTACCGGTGGGGCTCCGGGAGGCACCGTCAAAGTGCATCTGCCAGCATGGATCGGCTCGATCAACCGAGAGAATGGTCTCATCAGGAAAGCCTAGATCCAGCGGCTGATCTGCGGAGGTCGGGTGAGCTGCCAGAAAGTCTGCCAATGCTTGCCCTTTGATGGCCTTCTGAGACACATACCTGATGTCGAACTGCTGGAGAATCACAGCCCACCGTGCTAGACGGCCAATCAACATAGGCCGGCTCAGGATATATTTCAACAGGTCTACCCGAGAAACCAACTTTACCTCATGGTGCTGCAAGTAGTGCCGTAATTTCTGTACGGCAAACACGAGCGCCAGGCAGCTCTTCTCGATGGGGGAATACCTAACTTCCGCATCGAGGAGCATGCGACTGAGGTAATAGAGGCTATTCTCCGTTCCCTCGTTGTTCTTCTGGGCGAGAAGGGCACCCAGGGACCGTTCTAGGGCGGTCACATAGAGGACCAGCGGCTTCCCGGATACAGGCGGCATCAGGACCGGAGGTTGAAGCAGGTACTGCTTGATTTCCTCGAAAGCGGTCTGACACTCTTTATCCCATACATAGGTGGCACCTTTCTTCATGAGCCGAGAAAAGGGCTTACACTTGCCGGCCAGATTCGCGATGAATCGGCGTATATAGGCTAAGTGGCCTTGGAACCCTTGTAGTTCCCGGATGTTACCTGGGGGAGGCATCTGGCTAATCGCCCTGATTTTCTCTGGGTCGATCTCAATACCCCGGTATCTTACCACAAATCCAAGGAACTTTCCGGAGGTGACCCCAAAGGCACACTTCAACGGGTTCATCTTCAGACAGCGAGACCGGAGGAAGCCGAACACTTTCTCAAGATCCTTGAGATGGTCCTGAAGCTGACGCGATTTGACAACCAAGTCGTCGACGTAGCATTCCACCAGTGTGTCGAGGATTGGCTTGAATATGTGGTGCATCGCCCGTTGATAGGTGGCACCTGCATTCTTCAGGCCGAAGGGCATGACCCGGTAGCAAAAGGTACCTTGGGGGGCCCTGAAGGCAGTGAACTCCTCATCCTCAGGGGCCATCCGAATTTGGTTGTATCCGGAGTATCCATCCATGAAGGAGAGGGCTTGGAACCCTGCCGTGGCATCAATCAACAGCTCTGTCACTGGAAGGGGAAAATCATCCTTCGGACAGTGGCGGTTGAGATCGCGGAAGTCGATGCAGACTCTGATCTGCCCGTTCTTCTTCCTGACCGGCACAATGTTGGCCAGCCATTTGGGGTACTGAACTTCCCTCACGAAGTTGGATTTGATAAGCTCGTCAACTTCGGCCTCAACCATGGCACCGTGGGACGGGTGCATCTTCCTGGGAGGCTGCTTGAACCCGCGATGGTTCGCCGGGAGACCAAGGCGGTGGACGGCTACCTGAGGATCTAGCCCCGGCATCTCGTCATAGCCCCAAGCGAACACATCACGGTGCTGCCTGAGAAAGTCCACGTACTGTTGCCGCTCCTCAGAGGGCATGGCGGCACTGACCAATGTGGGTCTTGGATCGGCCTCGGTTCCAAGGTTCACCTGTATTAACTCATCGACCGTGGCGGGGACGCCCTCCTCAAAGGCTGGGGGTGCATCTTCCACGTCCTCTCCACTCGGGGAGGGATCGTCCACGGGAGAGACTGCGTTGGCAACTGCATTGGGGCTACCAGATCCTACTGGGCCACTGGTGCTGGCGCGGGCGGTCGCGGTCATCTCATTAGGAGACTCGCGGGCCGTCGAGACCATGGCCACGTCCAACCGTTGAATCGGGAGGACGTAAGCGTCATCCAGACTTGCCCAGGGATCACTTGCAACAGCGACAGGCTCAACCTCACCTGCCAGGATCTGCTTATCCTTGCTCTTGTAATAGTCCGCGTCCAGATAGCGGGCTTCACACGAGGCAAAAGGAGAGGCATCTCCTTGAAGCACGCCTACTCGACCATTAAGGGAGTATTTGAGGCATTGGTGGTATGACGAGGGAACCTCCGCGTGAAGATGGAGCCATGGCCTGCCCATCAATGCGTTGTACGCAGTGTCCTGAGAGACTACCATGAATTCGGTGTTGGCAACCAAGTCACCGAACTGGGTCTTCAAACGTATCTTGCCGACCGGGGTTTGCTCGGTGCGATCGTACCCCTGGATCCTGAGGTCGGAGGGAATCAAGTCATCCTCAGACAACCCCAATCTCCGGAGCGTCCGAGTTGGAATCAGGTTAATCCCGAACCCTGTGTCGACAAGACAGCGCCGGACTTCAAGGCCATTGAACTGGCCAGTGACATACAGCGGACGAATGTGTCCCTGTATAGGAGGGTCTTCATCCTTACCAGAGAACGAGATAACTGCCTGACATTCGGCGTCCTCGATCGTTTCGGCGTGAAAGGCCTCTGCAGCCGCAACCTCTGTCTCAAACTGGAGGGGGCTTTTCAGGGCTTCAGCGAGTGCCTCGCGCATCTCAGATGACATGCGCAGAGCCTCAAGGATGGATAGCCTTGCTGGGATGTCGACCAAGTGCTTCAGGGCATCATACTTTTTGGCCAAGCGCGAGCCCCTGGTTGCAGGAGGTTGCTCTGCGGTTGGAAGCATGACGGGCCTTGCCGATTGGATCGGCGGCCGACTGGTACTTGGCGCATCTCGCTGTTCACCGGCTACAGTCCGGGAAATGGTCACCGTACTGGGGTCAGGAGGCCGGGATGGACCCGTGGCAGGGCGGAGCTGGTCGTGACGCGGCTGAGGCGGTTCTGCCTGGTCCCACACCACAAACAGCGGCGGAGGCGAATCCGTCATCCCCGAATGGGGGGGCGGCGCACGTTGTGCTCGGTTTTGAGCCTGCTGCCTAGTCTCGGTGGCGTGCACGGCCTGGCTGGAGGCACCAGCGGCTGTGCCCCGGCGACTCCTGCTGCTGCGGTTCTTCCGACCGTGGCGACGACCGGGGACACTAGGGAGGTCCACCTGGTGTTCTTCAACGTCGGGAACCGAAAAGGGATTTACCAGCTCGACAGTGTTAACCGAAGCGTACCCAATACCATCATCGGATGAATCATCCATCACCGGGCGGATCCGAGGAGGGACCCCCATCTTCGGGGGCATGAAATCGCCGAGAGTGCGGGATAGTGGCGGAACCGGCAGGGCGCGCTCTTCCTTCTTGCGCTGCCGCCGTTTGCTCCTCTAGGAAAAGGCAGGCTGGGACGACGATGCCGAAGCAGCACCCGCAGATTCTGGGGGCTCAGGCTGATTCAAGCGCGCACGGATGATTCCATGGGCGCGAATGGTCGTCTTGCGGGCCATCCAGTTATTATACTTCTGGGATCCGCGGTTGGAGACCAGCTGCCATTCGTCCTCGCTGCCACTATCGTCATCTGATCCCACGAACACGCCCGCCACTTATGCTGGAGCTGGGCCCAACCTGATTACATTGTTGTTAATCTGGTCTTGGAGCCAATCCTTAAACACATAGCACCGCTGGATGGTGTGCCCCAGGGCCCGATGGTAGGGGCAGTAGCGGGGGTTATTCGTAAGATGTGCCTCCTCTGGCCTCCAACACTCAGGAAGTTGCACAATTCTCTGCTCCAGGGCGCTCCGGAAATAACCGGGGACCTGATCCTCGTGGAATGAGTAAGTCAGGTGTCGCGGGCCCCTGGGAGCGTGGTCTTGACGAGGGGCTGGAGGGGCCGGCCGAGGAGGTGGACCCTGATTATCTCGCCTGGGTTGCGGCGGTACATTACGCGGAGGGGCCGGCCGGTTCTGAGGCTGCCGTTGCTGGGCCAGGAACTGAGCCCGTGGAGGCGGGTTCCTGTGAGGCTGTGGAGCTGGCCTCGCCGGCAGCAGCTCCAATGGCCTGGGGGCCTCTATCTGGGCAACAGCAGCGGGCTCAGCCCTGCTGACTCTCCTTGCAGGAATCATAGGAGGCAGCGGGTGTGCCTGGCTGGCCTGTTGCAGGGCTTCCTCAAGATGTTGAGCTTTGTCTGAGAAGTCCCTGAACCCTCCGGGGTAATTTTGAGTGATCAGGGAAGGGACCAGCTCGGTCTTGACGTTCCCGACGCACATTGTCAGCAACTGCTCCTGAGTCAATGGCATGTCAAGGGAATACGTGAGACCCTTCCATCGGGCGACGAAGTCCGCGACTCGCTCATCAGGCCTCTGCTTGCACTTGAAGAGGTCTGCGATACTTGTCTTTCGGGTCGTGGAACTGAACTGGTAGAGGAACTGTCTACGGAGGTCCTCCCAGCTGGTTACCGACCCGACGGGGAGCTGGCTGTACCAGACAAATGCTGGCCCTTCCAGTGTCTGAACAAAGCAGCGAAGCTTAGCGGCCTCTTGCTGCGCCGGAGTCCCCAACATAGGCCCGCACCTCGAGTTGAAGTGGGCTAAATGCTGTGGCGGATCTCCAGTCCCGTTGAAGGGGGCAAAAGTGGGATTCCCGAATCCCGGAGGCGCCGGCATGTCATCCACCCATGCTGGGTAGGGCTTGCCGTCCGGTGGGATCGCCACCTGCCGAGTCTCCAAGGCCTCCAAGCGGGCAATGAGTGCCGCCATCGGATCGTCCGGACATGGGTTCCTGTCCTGGCGAGGATCTCTAACCACGAGCGCATTGCATGGCCTTTCAATCGGGTCGTCGACCGGGTCGTCGAACTCGGCAGCTCGTGGGATGGCGGGCGGAGCGGCCCTTGGGGCAGCGGGAGGAATCCGAGCGGGGTCTCTCAGGTAGTCACGCCGCTCGGGAGGGTGCGGCGAAACATACCGCTCCCTCTTGCCGTAGGCAATGGCCTCTCTCCTGTCGGCGAACACGGCGTAATCACGGTTGCCCGGGAGAGTCTCGTCGAGGAGCGGTTGTTCCGGCCCCTGCTGTCCTGGCCTAGGATCACCGTAGTCAGGCCGCCGTTCTGCAGCGCGCTCGGCGAGGAGCTGGTCAACCAGCTTCTTCTGTTCGGCGAGCTGCTGACGTAGCGTAGCCTTCTCGGGATCCTCCTCTGCCCTCTGCATGGAGGCAGATGGGTCGGCGGGCTTTATAGCCTCGCTGTGCTCTTTTCCTTTGCTGACGTTTCGGCTCAACGTCAGTGCTTCAGTGGGTGCGGGGAGCCCCAGGAGGTTCCTCTGATGACGAGTAACTCTCACCGATGGATCTAACGACGGCTTGTCTTCGGGGGGGAAGCCCCCGTCGAGAAGTTCCAAGTCGTTCCCCTCTCCCGACAGGTCAGCCATATTGACTGTCTCCGTCCCTGTGGATATACCCTCAGGGCCGCCCAGTGAATCGGGCTGTCGGCGAATCACACTGAAGCGCAGGGCAGCGTACTGCCCCCATCCACGGATATACACGTGGGGAGCGGCTTCCTCTATAACTTTGCGGAGTACCTGAAAACACTCAACGCATCGTTGTTGGAGGGCCTCGTGGTGCCCAAATGACCCGGGGTGCCGAACCGCGGGGAGCATGGCCAGGTCAATTTGACGGCACTGCTCACCAATATCCTCCAGGTGCGCTTGACTCCTGGGGTATGGCATTTGTAGGCGGTGAAGACAGGAGCGAGTCTCCCGGAGAGTTCGGCGGAAGCATTCGAACTCATCCGGGGTGAGCGATTCGGGTGCATCAAAGCCCGGTCCTGCGACTGGCCAAAACTTCTCAGGGAAGTGGCCCTCTGCAAGGACGGTCCAGAAGCTCCACGACTCAAACTCGGGACCCAGATCTCCTTGGTCCTCTTCAATGGCTGGGAACGGACGGGGAACCGGTAGTGGTGCCGAGGCGGGCCGCCGGGCTGACGGGCTGGCCGGCGGTGAATACGGCGAACAGGCCGATTGGCCTCCATATCCCGGGCCGCCCTCTGAGGGTGGCGGTGCCCTGGCTACCACATCACGATAGGACAGGCCGGCGAGCGAACATCCTTCCGTAGCATCGGTGCTCGCCGAGGGTGCACCATATCGTGGTTCGACCGTCGGTCCCCAGAAAAAGTCTCCGGCTTCTCCGACCGAGACGGAAGGCACTTCCGGAGGGGCCGGTACCAACCGCAAGCTTGATCCTTGGGGGTCTACCAGGCCCTCGTTACTCCGGATATACCTTCGGAGAGAAGCGGGGATCACATCGATCTCGCTCTCGGGGAGCACGAGGCTGACGTGCCGCATTCCTACCCCTGCCCTTGACTGGCGGGATTGGGGAAAGGGCTCTGTCACCGAATCGTACTCCGCCTCTGAATCAGAGAAGCGAACCGGTCGGATCTCTGTCCGGAATTCCGTAACATTCTTCCCTCGGCGTCGACGCCTTGCCTTCCTGCCCCTGGGTGGTTCTTCGGGGCAGGGCTGATCTCTGTCCTGGCGTCCTCCGGCCGCACTGGTGCTGGGGCCAAGAGGACTGGAAACCAAGGTGCGAGGGGCACCGGGACAGATATCAAAGGGGACACGGGGAGAGATGATTCCGGGCAGGACTCCGGGCCGGGATCGGAAGGTGGGATGACCCATGCCTCCTGGATCGGCCACACGGAGTAGATCCCGCTGGTGAATAGCGCTACCGCGAGGTGGTCCGCGGTGGCTACTGCCTGTACCAGCAACCGAGAGAGTCGACCCAACCTGCCTTTGGGGCGGTCGAGGCCTCGATCCAGGTCGGGCACAGAAGTTCCCCTGCTCAGGATGCGCAGGGGCCTGGCGACTGGAGCCAACAGTGGCTTGGGCCAATGCGGCCGCTGTTGCTAGGGCCCCAAGGTGGGCATCCTCCTCCGCTCGTGCCCGACGTTGGCGTCGGGACAAACGAGTCGGGATGAGCGGCGCGGGCAGGTGGAGAGTCCGCTCTTCGACTTGAGAGGCCTGGCGGCGGTGTCGCCGCGGCCAGGCGGGAGCCTTTACCGTAGATCCCTGGAGCGAATCCCAGATAGGGTGATCTCGGACATCTTCCACCTCATCCGCATAGGGAAGGGAACTGTCAGAGTGCTCCGGGGATAAGCTCCCGAAGCGGTTGGACATTGAGGTGGGCAGCGGTGCCTCCCTGCGCGGCCCTTGGGGGCGGCGGTGGTGGCGAGGTGCAGCCTCCTCAAGGTCTAGGCGAGCCATGTCCCGGGTGGGGATGACTCCCTCTTCCTCATATCTCCGCACCAGGGTGTTGATCACCCTTCTCTGGATGACCTCCGAGGGGGAGAGAGGGCGTGGTCGTCCCGCAATTGCGGCTGCTAGGACGGCTGTGGAACGGGCGGGACCGCACGGAGTAGCCACGTCGGTGTTTCCCCTACCTCTGCGCCAGTGGGCGGGTGGCGATCGGGCACTGGATCGGGCGACCTGATTTCTGAAAGCAGGGAGAATGACCCATTAACACTGACAGGAAAAAGGAATCGACAACCAACCATTAGCGCCACGATGCCTTCCGTGGGGGGAACCCAGGCCCTCGACGTTGCGAGACGGAGTGCCCGATGTCCCTTCCCCAGCCCCTGGCGGGTAAGACTGAATGCTTGGCCGGGCAACACGCCGGTCTTCCAACACCTCTGAAAGCCATCGGTCTTCGTATCGAGGAGAAGAGATTCACGTCGGGTTCACCATTTTTCTGTTTCGGTGCGGATTTGCGTCGGGTTACGCTGTTCCGCCAGGACGCGTTCGCGCGTGCACCCGTCAACCCGAGGGGATGGGCGCGCGGCTTGTGGTCCCGCAGTCCCGCTTTCCAAAGGCGGGCGACATCCGTCCCTTATTTAGGGGCGTCTGCTCCTTGATCGAAACCGGGATGATGGGATGTCGGCTCCTCCTTCCTTGGACGTCTCCTCGGAACTTGTCGCCTAATCCGGGTCTCCCTCATAGATTTAAGACATGCTCGTGAATCTCGTTCCCGGCGCCATATCTTCATGGACACCGGTTAATTACGCTGCTTCCGCCCGGACGCTCCAAGGAGTCTGGTCGGGGCAGCAACCTGCGGTGAGAAGGTCGGGTGGCTCTGGGTGCTGGGGGCGTGTCGTAACACTGCGGCTCTGCACGTCTGTCTTCCGTCCCTAATAGGGCTTCTCGAAGGCATGATGGCCTGAGGCATCCCGCACTGGGTGCGGGGAACTGTGTCCCCTGAGGTTTTCCTCAGCTTCCCATGTTTAACACGGGGTATGCCGCGAGTTTAACGTCCAGCGGGGACGACATCGGACTGATCAACACGAAAAGTGGGTCAGATGACAGAACCCCTTGCGGGGAACCTCCGACGCTGGGGCCAGCGCATGGGCGGCTTCCCAAGTGATATGGAGTGGAGTGAAGTGGCATGACCCCACCGGGATGTGGCGGCCCGGGTAAGGATCAGGATGGATGATGGAGTGAAGAGCTTGGACCCCGTAGGGGCTTCCTACGTACCGCGCGTTAGCGCGGATCAAAGTCAACGTAGTTCGGGTATACAGTTTAACGTCATGCTGGACGTCGGCAAGCCGACTCACGAAGGGGTCGAGGCCGCCGGGCGGAGGATTGAACCGAACCACCTCACACAGAGGGGGATGGAACGGCCGGGTGGATCACAGTTTCACGTCATGCTGGACGATGAAAGGAGAAATGGAAAAAGGGGATGTGGGGAGGCACAGTGGAGATACACACGGGCAGTCTCCCACAGGGGCGGATTCATAGGTGAATCGACGCAAGCGTGAACCCTGGAGGGGTCCACTAATGGACGAACCGACGTGAATACGACCGGGACGACCAGGTGGTGGGCTTGAACCTCAGGGAGGCTTCCTACGTACCCTGTTTAGAAGACAGGGATCAAAGTCCACGTAGTTCATTCTGTCAGGACTTACGCACTTGAGGCAGCCCGGAAGCGGCAAAACTCAGTTGGAAGGGACTTGGACCAAAAGTAGGAGACACCTCGATCCCAGTCACACCCTCTACTGGCTTCGGCGGTGGGGGAGCGCAATGGAGATACACATGTGCAGCCCCCCACAAGAAACTAGGGGTTTGTAATACCCTACCCCCGTAGGGAAAAGCCGCTCCCATTAAATCGTCCCTAAAGAGGGGAAATCCCGACATCCCTGCAGAGACGAGCGGGTGGGGGCCACATCCAAACCGGGGGGGACCCTGCGTGCGAGGCACGGGATCGGGTGATGCGGACGGTTTAACGTCGTGTGTTGAGGACGAAGCGGACGGTTTAACGTCTTGCCGGACGAAGTACAGTTTAACGTCGTGTGTTGAGGACGAAGGTGCTTGGCAGTTTAATGTCTTACAGCGCGGACGTGGTACAGTTTAACGTCATGCTGGACAAAACACTTGGCAGTTTAACGTCTTGCAGCGCGGACGATATGCTAGGCAGTTTAACGTCGTGCAGCTTGGACGTATGCAGTTTAACCTCGTGCAGGACGTCGGTGGCCGCCGATGGGTCCGTGTCACTTCGCGCAAGCCTGGAGGGTCGCACGGAAAGACAACGCACGGTGCGGGCACCCAGGATGAAAATCATCGGGCGCCACGCGGGCGGGTACCCTCATGGGGTCAAGGGGGGCGACCCTGGCGGATTGCGCGCAAAAGAGGAGCTTTGCGCGCAAAACAGCAGGTCGGCGCGCAAAACGGCGGGCTGGCGCGCAATTGGGCCAGCCCTTTGCGCGCGGATGATTGAGATTGCGCGCACCGGGCTTCGGACAGCTCGCGGGGGCAACGGCTCATTCTCTAACGAATGGCCACTTTGAAGATGGGGGGTGCGCGCAATCGGGTTGGATTGCGCGCACCCGAGGCAATTGCGCGCAAGAGGCTTCTTTTGCGCGCAAAGGCCTTCGGGTTAAGGATTATTCAAAGGAAGGGAGCCAAGGGGATTGCGCGCGAAGGCGAACCCCAAGGCTCTATTGCGCGAAAGAAAGGAGGTTACCTGAAGATCGGCATTGCGCGCGGAAGGGGTTGGATTGCGCGAACGAGCGACGCTTCGGATTCTGGCATCCTTCAAAACGTCGGGGGTCGCCTTATATTTATAGGCAACCCCGGGCACGGAATTCGGTCTCGGGCGCGGAATTCCCTTCGCGGGCGCGGAATCAGGACCCAGCGCGCAAGGGCTCCGCGCGGGCCACGGGCGCGCAAAATAGCGCGCCGGCCCAGCGCATTGCGCGCATCCCGGGAGGATTGCGCGTCACGACTCAACTTTGCGCGCGGGCCTGTGAAATTTCGCGCAAGTCCTCCGGGCCCTCCGGAACGTGCCTCTGACTCCAAATATCACTTCGCTTTCCGCATCCGGAGCTTCGTTTGGGAACAAAGGACTTTTCCGGCATCTACAGGTTGTTTTGTGGAAAATGCCTTTATTTATGAAAAGTGTTTTGATTATGAAAAGTGTTTTGAAGTAAAAGGTTATTTCAAATGTGGAAATGTTTTGTGTGTGGAAAGGATTTTATGTGTGGAACTTTGAAATAAATGAATGATGGAATTTTGTCTGGTTGTGATAATCTCTTGTAAATGAAATGGCATGTGGTTGCTTGCGTTTTACCTAACCTTGGTTGTGGATGGAAGGGATATGTTTGTGAAAGGTTTTGTCTGGATGTTAGTTGCCCAGTAGTAATAATTTGTTAAACCATTTCATGAAACATGAAAACCTAAATGGGGTTGGGGGATGATTGTTTGGTTGTTGATGCATGCTTCGTGGTAGCAGTTCCGAGGCACATGCTCAGTTTCTCTTTTTAAGAAGCCATAGGTTGGGCTATGTGTTTGGTATATGTATATATATAATTGTATCTTTGTGTTTTGTCGCACCTCACCCATGTCAAGCACCTAGTGCCGAACACTCCCATTTTATGGGAGAGGGTGTTCCCCCTTAGTTACTAGCTCCTTCCTGCTCCTTCTTCCATAGGATATGATGGCTTGAGGTGACCTTACACCCAAGACTCTTCGGGTAGGTCTCGGAGGCTGTGATGGCTTGAGGCGACCTTTATCCCAAGACTCTTCGGGTAGGCTTACCGTTCCCAAGAACCTTCGGGATGAGGCCCAGGTGTCTGCGGGCGGGTTAGTGGTTGTGGCCCAGGTGTGTGCGGGCAGGAAGAGTGTGGTAGCATCAGGACGTTTGCCGTTAGGAAGAGAAGCATCTAATTAAGTGGGAAATGGTGCGGGGTACCCAATACTTTTTTTCTATATATATATACTAAACTTGTTTGTGTTACTTGGTGAGTGTGACCAGTGAGGCTGGGTGGATAGTTTTTCCTTGTTAGTTTCTGGTTCTTCTGTTTTCTCACGGGACCTTAGGGTGTCTCCCCACTTGTGCACGAGAGCTTTAGGTTTCCCTACTGAGTATACTTGTATTCTCACCCTACGTTTACTTTCAGGTTTCCAGGAGGACTACCAGGGCCGTGCGGGACCCTACTAGTCGGGCAGTTGGAGTTGATGCAGTTGTTGTTCTCTTGTTTTCTTTGGCATTGTACTTTTGAGCTTCCTTGTACTTGTACCTTGTTATAAAAATTTTTAAACATGCATGTGGGCTTGTTTTGGGTTTATTTATGTACACTTGTTCTTTTCCCTTTTGGTGGTTGACTTGTCCTATTTCCCGATCCAAAATAATAAAAAGGGTAATGCCTCCCATATTTGTGAAAACTCATACCCTTGGTGCTAGTCGCCAACCCGGGGCCTACTGGAGGCGGGACTCGGGGGTCATTATCTTCCTTTCACCATTGCCAGCTCAGGAGGGGAATCTTTGGTGGGAGGGGGTCGTGACAGAATGCTATCAGAGGCTGATGGTTGAGAGATAGGATGAAGTCTGGAGTTAGGCACAGTGAGGATTGCATGGGATGGTAGGGAAACAGTGTTCGTTAATCTTGGTGTGTGACATAGGCCAGGGAAGACCGGCTAGGACACGGGATTTTAGGGCCCCCCGTGATCCGATGCAAGGACTCTGAGCCTACCGAACGACCAAGTGAGACTATATTGATTGTAGGGTAGAGACCCTATGGAAGGTACATGCATCATCATGTTTGTGTTTTACTTGATTTGGGTGTTCTGGGAAAGAAATTGAAATAAAATGATAATTAAAACTTTGAGTTTTTTCTTACTACTTGGGCTTAGGCGATCCTTTTTTACCGTACATCTATGGAACTTAGACGTTAACAGAAATGTAGAGGAGTGGGACACAGACAATTTCACGCAACAGAAGTGGCAACCCCAGCAAGGTGAAAGATTGAGAGAGATGTTTCATGTTTTACTTAAATGCTCTCGTTTATGTTTTATTTAAATCCAGGAGCATCACACTCAATTGTTGAAACTCATTCTCGCCCATGCTTTGGGCCTGGACCTTGTTTTTCATGAGTTTATAATGCTATGTTGTTTCCCGCTTTTCATTAAATGTATGTGAAGAGCCCTATCATGTGGGGAGGGGAAGACCTAATCCCTAATCGAGACGCATTAATGTGGATGCGATTTAACCCGTGCAGGCGAGTCAGTGCCGCCTAAAGAGGATAATATCTCAACATGGGAGAAGGAATTCCTCAAGCCATGTGTCCGGGCAGTGTGTGGGTTGTACGTTGTTGGGTGCAGTGTAAGTTAAAAAAAAAACCTAATATATGGGAAAGGAAAAACCTGATCCTTAATCAAGATGCATTAATGAGGATGCGATTAAACCCGTGCAGGCGAGTCAGTGCTGCCTAAAGCGGATAGTATCTTGACATAGGAGAGGGAATTCCTAACTCATAGAGTTGTCGGTTGTTTCTTGTTATGACAAGAGCCCTAAGAGGTATCTTGCGGAGTGGTTGTTTGGATCCTTTCTTTTTCTTGGTTGGTTTTTAATTCTCGAGGATGAGAATGTTTTAAGAGGTATCTGATGTAATGGACCGGACCCCTCCGGTCCATTCCTTTGTTGAAATCGATGTGGTCAACACGGCGCGCGTAACAATGATAATTATTAATGATAAAAACGGAGAAGAATTTATAAAAAAATTAAAAGATGATTTGTCAGTTTATTATATTAAATAATAAAGATGGTGATATAAAGTGCGTGATTAATTAAATTAAAAGGGGTTTACCTTCGTCTCTCTATTTGGTGCAACATGCGGGGTGGGATATTTCTCTTTTGTTCCATGGGATGCAGTTGAACATTAAATAAAGATAATAACCGGATAAAGAAGGGTTTGGGGTTTTGTGCTGTTTCTTTTGCCTTCCAGTTTCTTTATCTTCTGATTGTGATTTTGGATTGAAAGGCCTTTGCCCACTGAAAATCAAGGCCATTGGTGGCCTTTTCATGCGCAATTGATATCTGAATTGTTTGTGGTTGGTTTTGTTAAAACATGGAAAATGGATAAGCACGTAAAGACTGGCTGATTAAATGAGAATGAAAACCTTGTGTGATCACCCCGATTGAACAAAGTTGGAATAATGAACATGTTGGTGGTTTGGTTGTTTAGTGGAAAATGCCTTTATTTATGAAAAGTGTTTTGATTATGAAAAGTGTTTTGAAGTAAAAGGTGTTTTCAAATGCGGAAATGTTTTGTGTGTGGAAAGGGTTTTATGTGTGGAACTTTGAAATAAATGAATGATGGAATGTTGTATGGTTGTGATAATCTCTTGTAAATGAAATGGCATGTGGTTGCTTGCGTTTTACCTAACCTTGGTTGTGGATGGCAGGGATATTTTTGTGAAAGGTTTTGTCTGGATGTTAGTTGCCCAGTAGTAATAATTTGTTAAACCATTGCATGAAACATGAAAACCTAAATGGGGTTGGGGGATGATTGTTTGGTTTTTGATGCATGCTTCGTGGTAGCAGTGTCGAGGAACATGCTCAGTTTCTCTTTTTAAGAAGCCATAGGTTGGGCTGTGTGTTTGGTATATGTATATATATAATTGTATCTTTGTGTTTTGTCGCACCACACCCATGTCAAGCACCTAGTGCCGAACACTCCCATTTTATGGGAGAGGGTGTTCCCCCTTAGTTACTAGCTCCTTCCTGCTCCTTCTTCCATAGGCTATGATGGCTTGAGGTGACCTTACACCCAAGACTCTTCGGGTAGGTCTCGGAGGCTGTGATGGCTTGAGGCGACCTTTATCCCAAGACTCTTCGGGTAGGCTTACAGTTCCCAAGAACCTTCGGGATGAGGCCCAGGTGTCTGCGGGCGGGTTAGTGGTTGTGGCCCAGGTGTGTGCGGGCGGGATGCGTGGTTTGGCCCAGGTGTGTGCGGGCGGGAAGAGTGTGGTAGCGTCAGGACGTTTTCCGTTAGGAAGAGCAGCATCTAATTAAGTGGGAAATGGTGCGGGGTACCCAATACTTTTGTTCTATATATATATACTAAACATGTTTGTGTTACTTGGTGAGTGTGACCAGTGAGGCTGGGTGGATAGTTTTTCCTTGTTAGTTTCTGGTTCTTCTTTTTTCTCACGGGACCTTAGGGTGTCTCCCCACTTGTGCACGAGAGCTTTAGGTTTCCCTACTGAGTATACTTGTATGCTCACCCTACGTTTAATTTCAGGTTTCCAGGAGGACTACCAGGGCCGTGCGGGACCCTACTAGTCGGGCAGTTGGAGTTGATGCAGTTGTTGTTCTCTTGTTTTCTTTGGCATTGTACTTTTGAGCTTCCTTGTACTTGTACCTTGTTATAAAAATTGTTAAACATGCATGTGGGCTTGTTTTGGGTTTATTTATGTACACTTGTTCTTTTCCCTTTTTGGTGGTTGACTTGTCCTATTTCCCGATCCAAAATAATAAAAAGGGTAATGCCTCCCATATTTGTGAAAACTCATACCCTTGATGCTAGTCGCCAACCCGGGGCCTACTGGAGGTGGGACTCGGGGGTCATTATCTTCCTTTCACCATTTCCAGCTCAGGAGGGGCATCTTTGGTGGGAGGGGGTCGTGAAATTTTTTCTTAAAATATATCCTTATTACCATCCATGTCAAAATAAAATGAAAAATGCATCACGTTACTTCTTAGAGAAAATAGTCCACAGACACGTACGAATGAGGTTATCTTTTCCAATGGATTGGAAGGTATGAAGGTAGTTGTGATATTGTAATTTAAAAAGTTTAATTATTTAATAAATATCATATACATACATTAAATTCATCATTATATCTATTAATGAGATGCAATGCTGGAAAATGAATTACATCAGTTCGTAAGGTGGAATTCTATCATACACACGATCAACTATTTTTTTTACTTTTAGTAGAAGAGGGGATGAATTTCAATAATGAAAATAAAATAATAACATATAATTATATGTTAGATAATTGTGATATTAACTCATCATATTTTATTAATATTTTATGTATTTGAAAGAATAAATAATACAAAATGATTTTTTGGACTATACCTCTTCTTCGGATAACCTCTTGAGGTTTACACCAAGAAACTTATTAAGAGTGTTTTAAAATAAAAAAGGCTTATAAATTTTTTTTGGGGAATTTATTAAGTTATTTTGGAAGGTATTATCTAATTTAAAATTCTTTTTAATTATGAATATGATATGAGTGGTGGCGTCCTTTTATAATTGGGGGAAAGGACACACATGGAATTTGTTTAAAAAAAGATATACCCACATTTTACACACACCAAAAGGATTTAAAATAGATAATTATCAAAAATTATATTATATAAGGTATAAATACTACATATAATAATAATTTTATAAGTTTTTATTCCATTTTAACCATTATTATTTTTTAAACCCAATAGTAAACATGTTTTAACCTAAACAATAGTAAATAATTTTTTCTATTTTTACTATTCATGATGAAAAAATATAATTTTTACTTATTATATAGTATTAATTACTGTAATTACAAATATGGGACCCATTTTACCACATTTAATTATTATAAGTGATATAATTTAATTTAAATGTAAACCGACATACGTGATGAAAGAGTGGTTTTCCAAAGAAAACTGTTTCATAAGTATAAAAATTTATCAAAATTAAACATAAAATTGATTTCTATAAAATAAGTTGAATTAATAATAATATAATTGAAATTATTTTACTTTTAAACCGATATTAAAAAAATTCAACTTTTAAATACTTTAAATGAAAAGGCAATTTTTAATAAAAATTCATAGTTTTCACTATTTTTCAAAAACATAGACTTTTTAGAAAATTCGCAAAAATTCACAATAAAGTAATTTTGACATGATAATTTAAAAAATTATTTCCATTTTGTAAATTCTTTAAATATATGTAAAAAAATTAACTTTATTATTTTCTTAAAAAATAAATAAAATTTATTTTTTGAGAAAAATGTATTTTCGAAGCATATAAATAGTTCACGAACAATTAAGTACTTATTTATCAAAATATATTTTAATCTAAAACCAACATTATTAATTTCAAAAAAAAATTATAATATTTATACAAAAAAATATAACTTCTAGGTTCTGAATTTCATTTAAAAAATAGTATGTTTAGTCGTATCTTGTAGTTCGTCACAACTTGATGTTGCATATAATGCAAGGTATCGAAGTAAATAAATTTATTTTTAAAAAATAATAAAATATAGAACTATTACATCCCCCCTCCCAATGAATTTCACCCATGACATTCCATTACCCTAATAAAAACACTTGATGATACTTATACCTCATCATATCCTCTGGTTCTCATGTAGCTTTCTTAAATTAATGGTTCCTCCACAAAACTAGGACCAAATGAGTGGTATTATTTCATAGGGATTTATCTATATTATCTATAATATCCACTAGATGTTCCTCATCTGAAATATATTCGACCAGTGGTATGACCTCTGAGTTCAGTACATGTGAAGGATCAGTAATGTACTTCATCAATAGAGATACATGGAAGACATCATGAACTTGAGATAGTTTTAGTGGAATCACAAGTGATAGGAAACTCTCCCTACCCAATCAAGAATATTGGTGGGTAAAATATACATTGGGATAATATTTCCTTTATTCCTAAATCTCATATCATTATTCCATATAGAAATTCATAGAAAAATATTATCAATAATTTCAAACTCGAGATCATGCCGTTGAATTTCAGTAAAGCCAATCTTTGGACTCTAAGCATACATGATGTGAATTTGAATGGATTTGAATTTGTCTACCATTTACTCTTCTATCATAGGTACCTATATAATTCTTTATCCAGCGTCATCCCAGAAGGTTGGATTTCTTGTATATTATGTTACTTTTAGACATATTATTACATGATTTTAAGCATAATTAACCATCATATACAAACCAAGGATAATAAAGTCTTGTTTATTTCAAAGATATGCTGCATAAAATTGAAAACATGAAAATAAAATAACAAATATTTATATTAATCATCCAAAACAAGATCCTAACTTATTTTTAGCTCTTACATATGCATAGGATTATATCAGAAATATATAGAAAAATGTATGGGCTAAAAATCCAAGTAAGGGAATACACATAGGAATAAAGCATAGAACATGAGTTAGAAGGAATAACATGATGTCGTAAAAAGGAGTGGAACATGAATAAAGATATGGAAGTATAACATATATAACACGGTAACATGTGATCATGGAAATGGAGGAATGTGGCTACAACATACAAAATGAAATAAATGTGGTTCAAGGCTAACTACAAAGACTATATCACATGGTAGAAAAGGACCCATAATGGATTAGGATTACTCCCTAATCCTATACATGACATCTCACAAGACTAAAAATTACCCAATTCATTAAAGAATAATCTGGGTGCACCCATCATAACATGTTCATGAATGTGTGTTCCAAATGAATAATCAAACATAAGGAATAAACATAACAGTTACCTATGGAAATAAATGGGTTTCAAAATCATGTAATAAGGCATAAAGAATGGGTGTATCATAATGTGGTACAATAAAGAATGGATTTAAATCATAATTATACATTAATAATAGAAAATTGGCATATATCATGATAAAATATGTCCAAATTTATTGAAAACATGTAAAAATAGTGTTTAAGAAATGTTAGAAATGAGTCACTTTAGTGTCACTACTACAATATAGGCCTTTAACAGCACTATAAATGGCCCTTATCAGTGCTCGAAAATTACTAAATACCTAATGAAAATTAAAATACCTGTTCTTTTATTAGCGCTTATATAAGAACTGATAATGTATTCCTTTATAAGAACATTTAAAATCACGGTAAAAATTTTCCTTTATCAGCACCTTTAAATGAACTTGAAAATGTGTCCTTTATCTGTACTTTTAAATGCACTATTAAATGTGTACTTTATCAGTGCTTTTAAAAGAATTGATAAAGGGACATATTGTAGTGTGTTATAAAATCACATTGTAGCACTTGAAGCATGCGAGATATAAATAAAAATTATCCCCAATACCAAATTTAATTGAAATGAAATTTACAACACAAATATAAGAAAAAACACTATATTTTAGATATTTCAATCATTGGTTTAAACAATTACCTAAATACATATTATTACTTACATTCAAAAACATTAATTTTCCTTTTTATATTAATCCTAACCCAAACTCATGATATTTTCAAACAAATCACCACTTCTTGAGAAAAATAGAGCTTATATGTAAGAGAAAAATTCTTACTTTAGTAATAATATATAGAAATAAATTAAATGAACATGTTATTTTTACTAAAATAAATGTAAATTTTAAATAAAAATATTCATTTAGAGTCATAATGATCACATTTTTCATCAGATTTAGGGTTGGATGATTCCAACATGTATCAAATTACATGTGGATCATTTTTCTGAATTATCAAAACAACTTGAATGTGTTTTCTTGGTTTTGAGTACGTTATTTTTATTTTTTACTAAAATATCATTTTAAACTAAAAATACACACTTTTTACTCATTCAAATCACATCATGTACTACTTTGATGTAAAACTGATTCATAAACATCACATATTACTTATTAATCATTGTACTAAATTATCAATAAATTATGAGTGTGTTTGATTAGTTTTTAGTGAGTGAAACATTTTGAATGAAAATGTTGATTTTAAACTGGTAACTAACACTTTAATTCGTAATAAGTAAATCATGTATTATATTGATGTATTTCTAATTCCTACATGTGAAAAATGAGCTATGGAACATTTTCATAATGTATCAAAACAATCTGAATGATTTTTCTTAGTTTTGAGTAGGTCAGTTGTCTATTTTACTAAAATTGATGTCAACTTTAAATAAAAATACTCACTATGAGTAATACCTGTCACACCATGGGTAATATTTAGGTGTGAATTATTCCTAAACATCTTAAATTACATACGGATCATCTTACTAAATTATCCAAACAATCTGAATGTGTTTTCTTGGGTTTGAGTACATCAGTTGCCTTTTTTAATAAAATGTCATTTTTAATAGGAAACACACAATTTTAAATCATTCTAATCACATAAGGTATCATTTTGGCATGGAACTAATTATTTAATGTAACAAATTAGTGACAAATAAATTTCCTAAATTATCAAGAATATATGAGCATGTTTGATCAGTCTTCGGTCAGTGAAACATTTTTGAACTAAATTGTCAATTCTACACTAATAACAGTCACTTTCAGTCATACTAGGCACATAATATATCATATTGAGGTGTATATTATCACAAGATGTTAAAAATTAATTAATTATAGTTTTATTAAATTATCAAAACTATTTGAATGTGTTTTCACACTTTTGAGTAGGTCCATTGTATTTTTTTATTAAAATTGATGTCAAATTTTAAATAAAAATATGCACATTGAGTCATACCGATCACACAGTGGGTCAAAAATTGGTGACGATAATTATTAAATTTCCCAAATGATATATAGATCATTTTTATAAAGTTTTAAATCAATATTGATGTGTTTTCTCGATTTTGAGTATGTTAGTTGTCCTTTTTACTAAAATTTCATTTTAAAATAGAAACATGAATGTTTGAGTCATTTTGATCACATAGTATATCATATATTTTAAAAAATAATTACTAAATGTTAACAACGACTCATTTTTAATTTACCTAAATTATAAGAAAAATCCGAGTGCATTTGATTGGTTTTTAGTGAGTGACACTTTATGAAAAAATGTCAATTTTAAATTAACAACAAACATTTCAGTCATACCTTGCACATCATATATCAGATTGAGTTGAGGATGATCCCTACACATCAAAAATTACTTATGCATAATTTTTACAAAGTATCAAACCAATCAAAATGTGTTTTCTCAGTTTTTATTAGGTCAATTATTAAATTTACTAAAATTGATTCAAATTTTAAATAAAAATTTGCACTTTGAGTCATACAGTTCACACCATGGGTTAGATTAAGGTTTGGATAATTCCTACACATCTCAAATAATATATGCATGTTTCCCCTAAAGTATAAAAAAATATGAATGTATTTTATCAGTTTTTAGTATGTCATTTTTCTTTCTTACTAAAATGTCATTTCTAACTAGAAACATGCACTATGACTCATTATGATGACATCATGTATCAGTTTGACATGAAATCAATTCCTGCAAATCACAGATAAATTTTTATTCATAGTCTTAAATTATAAAAAAAATACACGTGTGTTTGATTTGTTTTTAGTGAGTGACACTTTTTGAACTAAAATATCAATTTTAAACTAACAGACCCATTGAGTCATACCAGGCACATTGTATATCGAATTGAGGTGAGGATGAATCCTACACATCAAAAATAACTTATGGATCATTTTTTAAAAGTATCAAAGCAATATTAATATGTTCATTTGTTTTTGAGTATTTTAATTTTCTATTTTACTAAAATTATTTCATTTTTAAATAAAAAGACTTCATAGAGTCATACCAATCACTACATGTGTCATATTGAGGTGTAACTGATTCCTAAACATCCTAATGTCTCAAAAAAATATTGGCTATCAATTTTAAAATGATATTCATTAACATTATTTTTAAAACTATAAACACTGCATGATCATCTTTGAACTAACCACCGCTTCTTGAAAAAAGGAATTCACTTATATAATAAAACATGTATTATATGAGTGATACTAAAAATAAATAAATAAAACCTAAATATTTATTACACATTAATTTTATAGACAATGATTTTACTATGGAAATATCAATATTACCTATATGATTGAGAAATTGAGGGAACATGATGGAATGTGATAAATGTCAACATTACAAGGGTGAAATGCTTTGAGGGAGAAGAAGCTTATGGATTTTTTTGCATAGAAAGGCATGAAATATGGACAGATCACCTCATATCGAACAAAATAAATCACATATATAATAAAAAATTATTATGTGAGTAATAATAAAAATAAATAAATAAAACATAAATATGAAACATTACATTAATTCTATGGAAAATTATTTTTCTGTTAAAATATCAAGATTACCTTTGTGATTGAGCAGAGGCAGGGTCATTTCTTTTCATGAAAATGGAGTGGAGGGAACTTCAAGTTATAATTAAAACACTGTATGGTTAAAATGTATTTAAGGGAGAAGACGTCTTCAGATGTTTTGGTATATAAAGGAATGAAATATGGATAGACCACCCCAACTCAGACAAAAGAATCCACCTTTATAAAAAACAATAATTATGTGAGTGATACTAAAAAAATAAATTAAACATAAATATGAAAAAATACATTAATTTTATGGACAATGATTTGGTTGTGCCGACATCAAGATTACCTTTGTTATTGAGAAAAGATAATTTCATTTCTCTTCTTGAAAAGACTTGATAGATAGACATGAATCTTCTAAAATAAATAAACTCTTCAAGGAATAATGTAAATTAAATCCATATTTTATTATATAATTTTTTGTTAAAATAGAGAAATTATATCATTATATTACCTTTGCGTCTTTGTAAAGGGTTTCCTTCATTGTAGTTTATTCTTTTGAGGGATTGGAAATATCATTATTTGCAGAATACATTGTCTGCAAGAGTAGTCAAGCATTTAATTTAGATTATGCTAATGTAGTAGAGAACTTATAATATTATGAGGAAAAACATAGTATATTAAAAACACATTTACCTTCTAATGGGACTATCTTTATTTTTTAAAAGGTTTCAGGGATTTGGTTCCTCTATTGAGAATCCAAATCCCCTCTTTTGGTTCCCTCTAATGTACAAGAAATTCAATAAATTTGGACTGGCATGAAGTTATTGTGATATCCCAATAAAAATTTCATACTCAATTGAATTTTCATCTAACCTAGCATTTGTTTTAGTCTCCAACAAGAAAATAAATCAATTCTTTTCTTTTGTATAAGACACATAAAATAATTTCACTTCTTATGATGACATTATGAACAAATTTTATTTTTCCCCTTCCATGCTTAAATTCACCTTCATGAAGCCCATTTAATCAAAATTCACAACAATGATATTGTCAAACAATTTGCAACAGAAAATCATCACTTGAAATGTTGTATAATCCAACTCGTATATCTGTTTGATAATGCCAAAATATGACATATTTTCAAAAATTTGATTTGTATACTTGGAACCAGATATGTGCATCACATCAACCACAAGCATAACAACACTATTTTGCATCGTACTGCTTTCATTGTATTATTTTGTATAGAACGTATAACCATTGACTACAAAACCAGTGTAAGATGTAAAATTTTCATTTGGTCCTCCATCTAGGAATTAAAGTCATTTAGAAATAGAATTTTAATTTTTAAATAAATACTTATAAATTTGATCTCAGAACCATCCTATAAACTGTTGATTATGTGTATTTTATATCCATACTTCATCCCTTAATGGATTTAAATATCTAATAATTTATTTTTGGGATTTAATGTATGGATAAACATCTTTACTATTATGTAAAATGTAAATGTGTGCTTCCTCCTGACATGTCAAGGTAATTGTAATAACATCTCTCTCAGAAATCCCTTCACCCATAAGGTGTTCGCTATAATGAGACTTTGGGAGACCAATTATTTCAACATATTATAGGTAATCAGTAAAAAATTCAATAGATAATTCAACAATATATGGTTCTACAATACAACTTTCTATCCAACTTTGATTCTTGACATACTGATTCAAAATATTCAAATAACATTAAATGGGTTACATCCATCTGTAACAGACATGACCACATATTTGAACCTCACTAACCTAGTAAACCATCAAGTGGACCATTATATAAAGGAATGATGGTGGAAAGAACATCTCTTATTCCCATAATATGACTTCAACCTTCTTATTCATGATGGGAATCTTCACCATGTTTATAACTTTACTGCATATTAATTTGAAAAAGAAATAGAGTTTGGTTAATGTATGTTGTACATTTTGTGTCATAATGCAATAAAAAGAAACATTCCTTAAATATTGCATCAAAACTTGAGAGTCTTTTTATTTTAGACCTAGAAACATCAATTTTTTCATTGGTATGACATTCTTGATATTTCATGAATAACCCTATAGAACTTTCACACTATTAAATAAAAGTAAAATTGTAATTGTTCATGTCTAGATTTAGTGTAATCTTCTAGAAAAAGAAAATTTTTCTTTTTACCATTCATCGGTGCCAAATATTCCCTTATCCCCATTTCCATCAAGTCCAACCTAGCCTTGATTCCATATTTCATTTTTTCAAGAAAAATTAGTAATGGTCCAATAACACTATCAAATACATTTTTTTATATGCATGACATCAAAAATTGTATGACATACAAACAATTATAATATAGTAATTCTAATAAAATTGGATTTTAAGCCTTGTATTCAGGCCACTTGGCCTTGGGCCTTCGGGCTATGTATTGGGTCTCCCTCTACCGTCTAAATAGGTCTTTTCTTTAAATAATAAATTGAGGATTCGGCCCCAACATTTAAAAAAAATTGATCTCTTCTTCCGATGTTATTTTGTATGGTTTTTCAAAAATATTATACTAAAAATAGTGTTAATGTCTTTTACTTTATTATACAGTTGATCGCCCATTACTGGAGACTGTGTTTTACCTTGTTCGATATTCCCATCAAATGTTTTCATCCAGTATCGGTATTTATGTCATCGAGGTAAAAAATTCTGTTGTCATAAAAACATATTCTTCATGGAATGTTTCAACTGAACTGAGCATGTTTATTTTTTTATAATGGGACACCCCAACATTTCAATAATTCTATAGCCCGATAAATTTCCATAAGCAGGGAAGTCATTTATCATTCTGTATAACATAGACCTCAATGTGGATTCTTCACATCCATTATCAACATACATTATAAAACCTGTATCCCACATCAATTCTATATCTTTGATCAACAGAGCCTAATAGACATCAATATCATTATTGAGTTTCTTTGGTCCTGATATAAGCAGAGACAAAATAATGTATTTTCACTTCATGCATAACCATGGAGGAAAGTTATAATTTACCAATATGATGGGCCATGTACTGTGAGTACAACTCTGAACACAAAAAGGATTTATTCCATCTATATATAATACAATAGGAATGTTTCTTAGCTCATTTCCAAAGTTAGGATACTCGTAATAAATTTTCTTCCCCTGAGGAGAATCTACTGGATGATATAGGTTCCCATATTTAATTCTTGAATTTTCATTCCACTTCATCTGTCTCATCATTTCCTGACATTCCTACAGTCTTCTAAACCATGTAATGATAGGAAATTACCATACATATTTCGAAGTACAAGATTCATTTTTTTATTGATATGCGCCACACTTAGGAAATTTTATGAATGATTCATGGTCCTTGAGAAATAATATGAAAAAAAATTGACAAGCATGATTTTTTTAGAGATCATTCCCATTGAACGTAACATTTGGTTAGCATCATATGTCTAAAATGGTAGTTCATTTTATTCTGGTAGAATATCATTTAGTAGACCAAGCAGTTCTGTAAAGATAGTTTCACTCCATAGGCTTCCAAATTTCAAATTATATAGCTTCAATAAAGCTTAAAATGTTGTGTATTTTGTAAAACCAAAATATGATGGTTTCTTAGAATAACTATTTAACTACTCAAAAAAATTTAGAAAATCACAAAGTTCATCTCCAATGGCCATTATTATTTATTCCATGTTATCTCCATCATCATTTATAGTTGTATTCAAAAAAATGATCCATAAACCACAATATCATCCCAATTGTTGTCCATATTCCAATTTACCCCATTTTAGTCCATCATTTATATCTCTAATCTATTTTGTGACAAATAAAATGTTCTTCCAACTCTTTCATAATAATTTTTAATGAATAAAAACAACATAAACACAGATAGAGGATTTGATAAGGTTTGTGTGCGTGCTCTCTTCCAAACTTGATGAACTCTTTAAATCTATCTTCATGGTCTTTTTTCAAATGATTAGAATGAATCCATTTTCAATTCAAATCTATCCTATTTAATTTATAAAAAATTAATTTTTTTAATAAGTAGTTAAATACACATAAGATATTCATTATCAAAGGTGAAAGTTGTAGAAAATTTTAATAAGGGAAACCCAATATTTGATTGTTTAAAATAATTTCAGTATGTTGATGAAAATGTGTAATTGATTTTATGAAAATAATTACTCCACTATGGAAGGTTTTATCCTATAAAATCATTCAAAGGAAAAAGTTATAGACAACTCATATTCATCAACACATCTCCAAGAAATTTATCATTGCAATTTGTTATTTGACACGTACTTCATTTTTTGTGGACATGCACCTATGTTTCTTGAAATACTCTAAGTAGTAGTCATCCATGAGATGAAAAATGTTCATAGTAGTAAAAGAAACATAAAAGATATGGGGAATGAGTTTCAGGAAAAAAATTTCATTAATTGATATTTGGGATATGAAGTTGATGATGATGAAAGTTGTTTATAAAAGAGATGGGAGATGAGTCTCAAGAAACCAATTTCAATAATAATTATTGTTTAAAACACATCATGTCTTTCTTAAATGCCCTAAACAAATGAAAATATAATATATGAAATTAAGGAGTAATAAGAAACCTAAATATGATAAACAAGAATAATAAAATCTCATTCAATCCACTAGAAGATATAAAAATGTATTGATAAAACATTTTAATAAATAGAGTTATTTCATATACATGGATAATAATCAATGATTACTAGGGGTGGGACCAATACATGTGTACCTAAAATGATGAATACCTAGAAATAATTTCTAATATAAAGAATTTGATAAGTTCTATTCAACTTTTTAATAACATATGTAGAAATCTAAGGAATTATTACATATTAAATTAATTGTATATCAAATATTTAAAAAACATCTCTAGACTCATGGGTTATCATATCACTACACCAACCCATCCCAAGGATTCTAGGGAGGTAATCACATCAGATATTACCATATGAAGAATTCTAGGGAGTCTATCTAACACACATTGACCCATCCTTGAGATTCTAGGGATGTCCATAAAGAAGTTGGCATAAAGAAATAATACACATCAACAAGATATATCACAAATAAGGGATGAAAACACACCGTCCCTTGAAAAATCTATTCTATACACATTTAAACATATATATAGATAACATGTAATTTATAATAAACATAATTTTAAAATAAATGCGCATTTAAACATAATTTTTAATGAAAATAAATATAATCCCATCCTAATTTGGAAATCGAGAATTTTAATTTGTGAATAAATAATTATAAAATCACCCTTACATTATAACATTTGAAAAAACATATAAATCGATTGAAAGATATATGTTTAAATGTGTATATATATATAGTTATAAAATTAAATTAAATTGATAAACACATATATAACCCTTATAGAAAAATATCACAAAATGGTAAAATAAATACAACCCCATAATAATTTTGAAAATAGAGAGACATTGAAAACAAATAAATATGGTATCACCCTTACTAATATTTCACTTAAAATAAAACAACATAATAGTAAAATATATTTTTTAAGGACAAACCCTTACACCATAATATTAAAATATAATTTAAATAAATAAATTCCCTTACATGAATTGCCTAAAATCCTCTTATATTTCTGTTTTTCACCATCACTAGACTGAGAATTGGTTTGCTAAATCAATTTGATCATTCGTTTAAGTTTTTTATTTAAAAAACATCCACTGTTTATACAGTGGCATAAATATTTATTTAATTGTTTTATTTGTGGATGATAGGTGATTCTCTAAGATTTTAAAATAGAAAAAAAATTTCTGAGAAAGAAGGGGTATATATGTAGTCAAAAGATAAAATTTATTCAAAATAACAATTTAAAAAGACCAAAAAAACATATCCAAATTACTAGTTAAGAAAAAAATGGATCCTAAACAAAATAAAAATAGTTTACAATGAATTAAGCACAAGTAATTTATGACATCAACAAAAAATAAATCAAAAATGAAATGACAAATACAAAAAATAAAATCAAAACCTACAAATGAAAACATAGACCTTCTTCGCTAGGTTGAAGAAAATATGAAACCTAGAGATCCAGATCTCAATTTTTTCCTCAGAAACCCTAACTGTAAGCAAATAGTAAATGTCAAATAATGTCTGAGTGACTGGAGGTAGTGGGCTTGTGTGATTCGAGTGGGTTTGTGTGATTCAAGATTTAATTCATAGTGAAGGAGTTCCGACAGTGGATGGATTCCGTGGAAAGCTTTTGATATTGTGATAGGTTCGCAACTGGTTAGTTTTTTAAAATATATCGGGACACTTTTTTGAGTGATTTAAAAAAAGCTGATAAAGAGTCTATTTATCAGTGTTTAAGTAATAAGCACTGATAAAAGGCATTTTTATTAGCACTTTTTTAGTGTTGAAAAATACCTACCATTATTAGTGCTAAAAAAGCACTGATAAATATTTCTTTTATCAACACGTATTACTTAAGTACAGATAAAGGATTTATAGTTATAATTATAATTAAAAAAATTATATATATACGTAATAAATATATATAAATATAAATATAATAAATATATTCCTTATCTAATAAATTTAATAATTATTTAAATATATGTAATTATTAATTTATAATTATATAAATACATTTAAAAGATATTTTTTTATTTATAATTATAAATATATAATTTTATAAATATAGTATGTACATTTATAAATATATTTATCTAAAAGTATATTTTATTTATAAATATTTTTTACAAATATTTTTTTAACATTATTAATGAATATCTAATTTTATGTGCATTCATGTCTAAAATGAGTGAAATTGAATAAATTAAAAATAATTATAGTTTAACAATATTGAGAAAATGGATAAGTTTTTTATCTGTGCATTGTATATAAAAATAAAATAATTATGTATATATGAAATAAATATAACATACATTTGATTAGTGTTAAATTGAAAAATCTAAAGACCGTCAATTATTTTTCCATTACTCTATGCAATTAGCCGGTATTTTTAATTCATAATAATATTTAATTATAATCTATTATTCACTAAATATATGACTATTTAGTGTTAAGCGTATAAATATTTTTTAATATATAAATAATATTAATATACATTAACATATATTTATATATTTAAAATATATTATTTATTAACATTATTAATAATGATCTAATTAATAAAATGTTTAATATTTTTCTCAATTTATTATTTATTATTTTAATTTGTTTAATTTTCATATTCCATATATCTATTTATTTAATATAAAATATTTATTAGTATTTATAATTTATATATAATATAATCAATTTATTCAACTATGTGAATAATTATTTAATTAATAAAAAATTAAATTTTTTTCTATAAAATAATTTTTATTATTTACTTAGTTAATTATTTAATTTTATTTATTTTTACCTTTATCAATTCTAAAATAGTGCTGGTCAATGATTCCTTTATGTATGCTAAAAATATAGTGTTGATAAAGAGTACCTTTTATCAATGGTAAAAATAAAGCACTGATAAAGGGTACCATTTATCAGTGTTAAAAATAAAGCACTGAAAAATATTACCCTTTATTAGTACTAAAAATAAATTAGTGATAAAGGGTTAAATTTATCATCTCTTTTTTTAGTGCTGATAAATATTCCAGTTATCAACACTTTTTTCTAGCACTGATAAATACCAATTTTGTTAGACGCATGTTTTGTAGTAGTGTGTGGTTTAAGGGAAAATATTAAAGGGTTTTTAGAGAAGAAAAAAGAATAATTATATGTATAAAACAAAAAATGAACTAAGAAATAATTTCATGATGAAATGAATTATTTTAGAAAAATAATGGTGGATTAAAATATTTTATGTAGTCTTTTTTAAAATGGGCAAGAAATGGGGAAGTTTCCTTTAACCATGCTTGCTTATCGGAAGGAATTAAGAAGGGAACCTTCTAAAACATGTATTTACCAATCAAATAAGGATGTATTGATCTAGGTAAATAATTTTGGAGCATATAAAAATAATTTTTAGTAACAAAAAATTAATAATAAAGAAATAAATTGTTATAAAGAATAATAAAGCGTAACCCAAAGGTAATTTGGAGGTTCGGAGAGATCCATTACCTAATGTCTGAATGTGTTATAAACTTATACTTTATTTCCTAGAAAAAAAATTAGATCGATTAACTAATTATTTAAAAACCTCTTCTATATATATATATATATATTATTTATTATAATTTTATTAAGTTCATTTATTTCTATTTCAATGAGTTATAGTGTTTAATTTCATCGTTCTGAGAGCGTTCGTTTTATTGTTTCCTAGTCGGTTCTCTTTTGTATAATTATGGATGTTATTATCATATTTTAATAATTATCCAAAGTGAAATTATATTTTATTAGTTCAATTACAAAAAATTAAATGGCCCTATATATATATATATTATACATGAGGATGATTCATTTGATAAAATGGTAATGATAAATGCTTAAAATATTTTGGCGGTTTTTTGATCATCATGAATTAGTTTTTTTTTGTTATTTAATGTTATGTCTATATTTTATTTCAAGAACATAAAACAACTTATATTATATATTTTAATTTTTTATAACAACTATAGTGGTTTTATAACCAGCTATGAAGGTGGTAATGTAAAAAAAGATAATCATCTTCCACGAAGGTGGGGAATAAATATATCACTGATGATGTTTTCGTTTTTATGATAAAATGGGAAGAGAAGAGTTTTGATGATATATATTCCATTCAAAAAATAAAATAAAATTATATATATGATACTATATTTATTGTGGTATTTTGGATAGGGTAGATGATGAGAGGATAAAAAAAGAAAAAAATTAAAAGAGAAAGAATGAGGATTTTACCTCGGGAATATGGTCTCCTTAAAAGCCACTTTAACGCTGTTGACACTCCTTTCGTCACAGAATCTAAAGATTGGAAAAGGGGAAGATCTGAGATTAAAATGGTTCTACCTTTGAAGAAAACATCAAAAATCGACAAAGGGATGAACAAGGATAAATTTGCCCATATGCCGCGCAAGTTTCCTCATGGTCGCGCAAGTGGACTTGTGTGACGCACTTTGGCCCGCAAGTGACTTGCGCTACCTAATTGATAACTGCCCGGTAACCGCATGGGGTCTTCTCCTGCCTGTAAATAGACCCTGTGGGCCCCCCATTCGAAGAGGATCTTTTTCCAGAAACTCAGATTGAAGCTCCCGACGCCCAAGTCTCTTCTCAAAGATTCCAGAACACCTCTAATGTAATTTCTTACCTAGAACGGAAGATCTAAAGAGAGGGAGGAAGGCCTAAGTGTTGAAACTCATCAACACTTGCGCGCCTGAGTGGCCATCCCTTAAGGGAAGTGGCCACACTTGCACGCCGCCTTACTCCTTCGATAGAACTTGCACGTCCCTTTTTCTGGAAGAACCTCAAGAGGATTCTAAAGGCTTTAATAAAGAGTCGCTCAAGTATTTAAATGCTGGTTGAACATCACGCAAGTACCCCACACATGTCACACAGGTATACCTGTGCGACCAATACTTGCGCGCCCACGTAGTACTTGCACGCCGTCCATGACTTGCGCGCCCCTTCCTTTTTGGGTTCCCATCTTGCCCATTTTACCCCTCTTAAGCCATTACACCTGTCCTATTCAAGATTCAGTCTTCAAGACACTCTTCAAATCCATTTATGGCATGATTTCTTGATTTGACATCCTTATCTGAAAGGAATTATGTGGAATATCTCTCAAAACATAGTGATTTATACACTAAAGATTGAGAGTTAATTCATTCAACCTCATCCTTTAAGATGAGAGAATCCTTAACCTGGGTCTCCTTTTTAGGAATAATACCCAGTTATAAGTCCTTTAATTCGGGAATTCTCCTCAGAAGTAAGCCCCAAACCTCAATCCATTAACCTGGGCCTCCTTTTTAGTAATAATCCCTAGTCATAATCCCTTAACCTGGGTCTACTTTTCAGGAATAATCCCCAGTCCTAAGTCCTCCAAACGTGGGCATCTTACTCAGGAGTAAGCCCCAAATTCTTAAAGTTACCAACTTTGGGCATCCTCCTTAGGAGTAAGCCCCAAACCTTAATCCTCAAATTTGGGAATCCTCTTCAGGAGTAAGCCTCAGTCCCCTAATTTGGGCATCCTCCTCAGGAGTAAGCCCCAAACCATAATTCCCTTAACCTGGGCTTCCTTGTCAGGAATAAGTCCCAGTCATAATTTTGGGCTTCCTTTTCAAGAGTAATCTCCAAGTCCCCTAACCTGGGCTTCCTTGTTAGGAATAATCCCCAGTCATAAATTTGGGCTTCATTTTCAGGAGTAAGCCCCAAAGTACCTTAATTTCTTTTTAACCAGTCCTAATTTACCTTTGATTTGGGATTCCTTCTCAGGAGTAAAACCCAATCATCAATCCTCTCCTAATCTGGGTTTCCTTTTCAGGAATAAGTCCCAAGTTAGAGTATTCAAATCTCCATGAAGCACATATACCTTTATGGACCTTATTCCTAGATTTTCTCCCTAAAGTAAATCCTAATCTTCATTTATCTGGGCAGTCATACATACATAAGCCCCAAACCATTTCTTATGATTACATCTTTCATGGCCCAATTGTCTATTTTGTTACCAATACCTCTTATTTCTCACACCTAGCATGACTCACGTGATCTTAGAGAGTAAAAGTAAGTATGACATCCTTCTTTGATCTATCAATCATAAACATCATACTCCCTTACTTGAACTACGTGGGTTCTAATTCCTTTTCCAAAATAAAGTATACATAGGTATCCCATCTGCGGGTTCGATCCCAACTCTGAAATAATCCATGTCCTTCTGAATGACAATAAACTTCAAGTGCCCCACTGAGTGGATTTAAAACCAGCCTAGTGATCATAATGACCAAGAGACTTTTAAATAAATGTTTTGAAGGATACTGTTGACCAAGAATCTCTAAATAGAAATAGATGATTCTCTATTGATGAAGAACCTCGAATACATATAAAATATTCTCTAAATTTCTTACATATTTAATCATTGATTGTCAAAATTGAAGTAAAGATCATTTTATACTTGGTAATGTAATAAAGATTCATGAACATAACTTAAATCTATAAAGAGAGTCCCGGAGTAGACAACAATTCCTCTCAAAAAGGTGTGATGAGTCCGACCTCCCATCCTCTTGACCAATGCAAATTCCTAAGCCTCATCAGTCCATAAACTAATGAGCACCTACCTTTGGAAAGTAGGTCCAAATGAATGTGGAATCATTGGATGTTTCCGGTTCTACGAACAAACCCATTAGAAACTGATCGGAACGTTTGAATCTCCCATCCAGGAGGTCATCCCCGAATTCCGAGGGAAACAAAAAATGTTCAACCCGACGTGAATCCTTAACCAAGTTAAAATGATGTTTTACCTATTTTTTAAGACCCTATTTTTAACTCAATAAGAGGGCTAACAAAAACAATCATTGACATGTGTGCTCATCCAAAGGATGAAGTGGCTGAATTTATCTTGATTACGTCTGTTATATCAAACATGCACTCTTTTCCAAGATCTTCTGTATTTCCATAATGGCTGCTCTCAAATTCACACCTGTGAATACTGCTGCTGCAAATACCACTACTGCTATTCCTACTGGATCGTCATCCGCTCTGAGGATGACATCACCTACTCAGCGTCTTCAACGCTGGGTATCAAATGCGCTGGTTAAGGAGTACCGTCAACACGGTACCATCCCAACTCCGGAGGCTGCCCGACAGGCCCTCCAAGTGAACAACTCACAGAGGTCGTCCAGACAACGATGACCAGTGATCAAGAGGCAGGCGGTGCTGACTACCGTCTCCAATCGTTTCAGGTCGTTATCCCCAGAATGCAATTTCCATTTGCTCCCTTACTCTGAGGAAGTGAATGAGAAGGTCACTCAGGGCCTTAATTCACAAAGACAGGAGTCCTTCCTGAGGGCTCCCATCAACAATCGTCGCCAGACTAGTGCGGCAGTGCACCCTCAACATTATGAGGGTACCAACTCCAGGCATTCAGCTAAGGTTCCTCGAACCCGAGCAGGCAAGACGAACCGCCAGAGGCGGAATCCGGTTAACAATGGGCAAGTTTTCATCCCTGCCATCTCCGGAGAAGTCCACCAACCTAACTTGGTGGCGAACAACGAGAAGGCACACACACCAATCCATTTTAATTCCGCTGTATAGCAGACTCGTCTGGCAGCATCACGTCAATCCCGCTAGGCAATTTCGGCAGAGTACTATAGGAAGGAACATACAGATGCTTATACATCATTAGTTAGTTAGCAGGCTCACCTGACTACATATGATGGATCTTGTCAACCGCGTTTGGCGAAGTGTAGTCAGCAGGCACATACACCTGCTAGTACTAATCAAGCCTACCAACAGTCTCGCTTGGTAGCGCCTGGAGAAGTCACTTGGAATGCTCTGACGACAAACAAGAGGCAGACTCAACTCTCTGCCCCCACACTTGAGTACTGTCAGGATTCACTGACAGGAAAAGGAGGACAGGAGCAGACACATACACCTACTCCAAGCCCGGAATGGACGTATATCCCCGTTCCGGTAGCTGAAGTCACCAAGAATATTTTGTCAATGGTGAAAGAGCAGAAGAAAATTCCTGCCCATATTCTGGATGCTTGATAGGATATCATAACAGCTTCAGCATCATCTCAGGGAAATACACATAAATATATCCCTATCAGTGGAGTGACACATCAACGATTCACTCTGGAATAGACACACGCATCTGTTCCAGTCCAAGAGGGTCATGGGGCATACTCCCCCATATCATACAGACAACCAAGTCAGGCACATACACCTGATTTGAGTGGTGATCGTCAGCCTAACCTGACCATATTTCCTGATCAGGCACATACACCTGATCAGAGCAACCACTTTCGTCAACAAGTGGTTTCCAATGTGAGTAAGAAGGCATCTAAGAAAAAGATCTTCCCAGCATAGTTAGGAGATCAAAGGCCAATCTGTAACAAGGCCTTGCTCGATGCTGGAGTTCTTGAAGCCCTCAGACATTTATCTATTGGAATTCAAGATTCTACTCCCTCATTTCCCAATAACGGAACATTAATTCTGAAGGTCTTAAACAGACACTTCCTCGTGAAGGCTTTCTTCGTGACAATTCAGTCAATCTTGAAGTTTTGTCTTCAGATGAGAGCCACAGGAACCCTCTGTGTGGTCAGAAGACCAAGGAGCAAGAGATCTCATCTTTTTCTGTAACCCATTATGGTGGTCCTCCCCATGATGATGAATTTCGCTGCGAAAGTCCTCTCCGTAGTAGTGATTCACATTTCCTGGAAAATACTCCAGTGGACAATGTGGTTCCGAGAAAGCCCACTTATCTTGAGGCACTTGAAAATGAAAAACCAGTCATGTCAGATTCTTTATCGCTAGCAAGTGAAATACTTTATCAATCAGAAGATAGCCCAGGGTGTAGGTCATTCTCTGAACCACCCCTATGTCATGCATCTTCTATTCTGATCAATGATCTCTCTACCAATGTTGTTGAATTCGATGAAGCAACAAGGAAACACCAACTCTGGTCAAAAAAGGTAGAAGAATATTAATTTAATGATGAAGAGGAAATGCTGAACATGAGGAAAAAACTGGCGAAAAGTGAGGTACCAGTCATGTTTTGGCCTTTGGCTGACTCCCAGTATGAAATTCCAAAGATGTTGACGGAAGATGGAATCCATGATATTCGTCTCAACAAATGGAAAACTCTTTGTCAATTGAAGAAGAAATTATTATCTTATGATAAATATGAAAGTTATATTAAGATAATCGAATGGCTACAATGCCAGATTGATTTGGCATCTCTATAAGACTCTCGGTATTCGAAGGCTGAAAACCAGCAGAGAACCCTTCAAAGTTCATGCCTTGGAACATTAAGAAAATTGCATCAGTTAATTGCCAATGCCCCAATTGGTGTTCATATCAGAGGATGGGGTGTTCACGGAGCACTACATTTCACAGTGCTTTCCAGTCAGCAAAGCCCGCCGAAAATGGTCTCATGTAATGTTATTGCCCATGGCCGGCCAAAGTCAATGGGCTTTGTTTGTAATCAAAATCTTGCTCAAGAACATGCTTCAACTAGTTCCTCTCAAAATCAAGCATATAGAGAACAAGTTTTTGAATTGCTCCTACATCAAGAAGGCGAGAATATTGCACAAGCCTCTCGTATGGAGAAAACACATCATCAAATGACAGAAGTTTCAGAAATCATCCAACGGTCTATTGAACCAGGTGATAAAAGTGGATACAGGTTAATGAATCCAGCTAATTTCCGAACCAAGATTCGCAAGATCAAGAGATATTTTAAGAAGGTCTCAGACATAGCATGTCAAGAGCCACCCCAGCTCACCAGACTGGGGACTCCTTTAACCCAACCCTCGGAATCAACAAATGGGATTCGAGGAGTTGAGCGGAAATAGCAGGAACATCCCCAGTTCACGAGACTGGGGACTCTTTCAAATCATCAATCCCCTCCTCAGAGAATGTCAGTCTTTTATCGATTAGGGAAGAATCCCCAAGAGGAACGAAGAGACAAATTATCATTAGATTCCCTCCAAGTTATAGCTTGTCAAGAAGTTCCTAAAAAATTGAATCAACAAAAGGCAATGTCTCATCAAAGACATGAAAGAAGAAAATATCACAGAAATGTTGATAGAAGGGATGCGATTCATTATGTATCAATCAATGTCATCAATGCCGTTGTTGCTAATATACCAGAGGAGGCTCACTCAGGGGACTCATATGAAGAGCGTCCTGCTCAAGAAAATATATGCACCGATACAAATGAAGAAGGTGTGCATACACGAAGTCAAAGTATTAATCATAACCTAGGTAATCCACTTCCCTCTCTCCAAAAAGTATCCAAAAAAGGAAGGGGAAATAATCAGGTTACATATCCTTCCTCTGTAGAAGGTGAATCACTCTCATTAGAGCAAAGGTTTGCACAACAGGAGGAAGAAATGAATGAATTAAGAAGGTTGAATACAGAACTACTTCAGAGTAGTCTTCTTCTTAAGAATGCTGGAGTCCAACAACCAAAGGAATTTGTTGCAGTTACTGAGATGGATTAGGAATATCCTCCTTTATCAGTACACTCTCAGAGGTCTAATCCTATGGGTCAAGCGCAACAAAGGTTGGCAGTGCTACCATCAGTTGCAGCACCAACCACCACATCTGTCTAAGCTCCATTCATTGCACCTACTCAATACCAACTTCAACCGGATGTTTCTCAAAAGTTAATAACTACTATTGAGTCATTAACAGCTCAGTTAGAAACTGTGGAAGGGAAACGGACACAAGTTCAACCAAAAAAGAAAGTTTACCCTGAATGGGTAGATTCAATTTCTCCTCCATCCAGTTTTGGAAACCCAATTTTCCCTACTTTCAATGGATCAGGCGACCCTGAAAAACATTTGACACATTATGTGTCTTGTTGTGATCCTATGATGGGAACTCCAGAGCAGCAAGAAGCAGTGAAACTCATATGCTTCGTGCGAACCTTAAAAGGACCAGCATTTGTCTGGTATACAAGCTTGCAATCCCGGTCAATCATCATATGGGAGGATCTTCGCCAAAAATTCCTTCTTCAGTTCAGCTCAACTTTGCCAAAAACGACAGTTTTCGATCTTACAAACTACAAGAAAAGGGAGAATGAAAGAGACTCTAATTTCATTGCTCGCTGGAAGGGATTAACATATTCCCTGAGTTTAGCACTCCCTCTGGAGGAGCTATTTCCAATCTATGTGGAAAATTTGCATGACGAATTACGCACGCCATTGATCCCTGTGAAATACACAGGAGGGTTTCGAGACCTTACTTCAATCGCTCAGCAGATTGAAGATTCCCTTATATAGGCTAAGGCTAAATCTCGTGTAATTCCATCAGCTCTAGGAAGGAGAATGGGTAATGCAGAAACTGCTATAGTTATGCTTAAACAAGCACCTGTACCTATTTCTACTTCAAAACCTTCATCTTCTCGAAGGGATCCACCTCCTGAACGCCAACAACAAAGACCGTTTCATCCAATTGATCAAAGAGATCAACGACGAAAACAACTTGAGGATTTGAAGAGTAAAACATACTCTTTCCAAAATGAGCAAGTTCTTGGTTACATCATTTCAGCTCTGGAAAATAATTTGGTCCAATTACCAGTGCCCAAGAGGCCAAATAAGGAAAGAGATGAAGACCGTCCCAATTATTGTCCCTTTCATCAAATGTTGGGGCATCCCATCTAGGAGTGTTTTGTCTTCAAATACCTCCTGCAAAATATGGTCGACTTGGGATAAGTCAAGTTTAAAGGTTCTTCGACTCAAGTAGCATGTGTTACTACTACAGTTACAGAGGAGGAAGGTGAATGGCAAGAAGTCAAAAGCAGAAATGCACAGAAGTATGATGATTGGATGGTCAAAAAGACAATCAATCGGACTCATGCCATTTTGCAAACACAATTAAAGAAACCAATTGTGTCTTCTGCCATGAATATTGCAGTAAAACCCTCTTCGTCAGAGGGAAAGTCCTCAAAGAAATGGTTTGATTCAAAGAAGGAAAAAGAATAAGAAGAATATGAGTATGTGTCAAAGCCTAAATTTTCATTGACTCTGACAGACTTTATGCCATCTACTTCAAAGCCACGAGCACCGCCTCGTCAAACAGCACAGCCTAAACAGGCTAATCAGGCAGAGTCTTTATCAGACAAAGAGTTAATCTTCAGTTCTGTTAATATGATTCAATTAATAGATCTGTATTCCAGTCGTAATTTCAATTTTGATGATCCTGAATTCCTTGTATCAAATAAGGGAATCCAAGGAAGTTCTAGAGGTTCAGGATACAGGGGAAGACGTGGATCTTTCCGAAGCCACTACTCCAATTCTACCCCTGCTAGCACTGTGTATGTAGCATAAACTCGTGGTAGAGCCCTTCAGCGAGATCAAAAAGAACAAGCAAGTTCTTCTGCCAATAACCAACTCAGTCTTGGAACAATTATTTTGGAAGACCGATTGAAGGTTCCATATTCTTTATCTCAGCAAGTAAATGGATCTAATCGGTCTAATATTCCAAAACCAAGGATGTTGCCAACTTCTATCCCAATACAAGATGCATCAGCTTCCAAAGCATCTACTTCCAAGGTACCTGCTAAACCGTATATTCCTGTTGGGAAATGCATACCTCTAGATCAAAAGTATGATATATTGAAACACTTGTCCCAAGTACCAGCCAAGTTATCAATTTTGGATGCTTTGAATCTGTCAAAAGATCTTCGGGAAGCACTCATCGAAGCATTGTCAAGTCCTCGGGAGTTTGAAGCTGAAATTGTTGCAGTTGAAGTCTATCACATAGAGAATAATCCTGCAGAATGCCATGAAGTGATATCTTTTACTAATAAAGATGAAGATGATGTTGTGCATGGGCACATAAAACCTCTGTACTTATCTAGAAAAATCAATGGTGTAGATATCCGAAGAGCTTTCATTGACAATGGTTCAGGAGTCAACCTCATTCCCATTCGTACGCTTCGTTGATTGGGCCTCACAGAATCTAATTTATCTCCTTCTACCATGATGTTACAAGGATATGATAAAAATGAAAAAGAACCACTGGGAGAAGTTATACTCAGAACTCAGTTTGGAGATCTTGTATCCAATTTGGATTTCATGATTGTTGACCAAGACTCAGCTTTCAACGTCTTGCTTGGAAGACCCTGGATACATCAGCATGCGGCTATCCCTTCATCATACCATCAATGTCTCAAATACTATTTCAATGGTCAAGTTGGAACATTGTATGGTGATAAGGCCCCATTCAAGACATGTGAGTCTCAATACATTAAGGCAGAATTTTATCACATGAAGGGAAGAGAGAAATCTACAATAAAGGAAATTACCAAAGTTAATGCTCCATATGGTTTGGAGAAGATTCCAATAAATCCATTTACACATGTGAGTACAGATTATGTGTTACCTATCAGTCAAATTGACAAAATAGGCCCAAATCAAAATACTCTTATAGAAAGATCCATAATGTCAATTACGACAATCGAGCCAGACAACATGGGAGAAATTGGTAACCTACCAAACAGTGATGAAAGCACAAGTGGTGTCGTTTTCATTTCATATACTGAAATCCAACAGGTCTATACTTCACCAATCAGGCCAAAAGAAGTTATAGCAACATCGGAGGCGAATAATGATGTCAATTCTCAATCCATCATCTCCTCTTTATTTCCCAAAGAAGACCCTTTATCATCAATAGGGTCGGAAATGGAAGCTTCTTCTTCAAAATATGCAAATTTTGACATCTCTTCTGATCATGAAAATTTCGTTTTGTCATATACTATACAAGTAGAAATGGAAGAAATAGCACATGATGAAGAGGAAGAGGAAGATATTAGAGATGCTCCTCCAACATTTGAAGAGGGTATCTCTACCACTATGGATGAACTAAGAGAAATAAATCTGGGTACAAAGAAAGATCCACGCCCCACTTTAATTAGTGCGGCCATGACCCTTGAAGAGAAAGAGGTGTATATTTCTTTTCTAAAGCAAAATAAATATATTTTTTCTTGGAACTATATAGAAATTCCTAGGCTTGATCATGATGTTTCTACACATAATTTGGGTTTACCAAAAGAACATCGAGGATTTAAGCAAGCCGCGAGAAGAACACACCCAACTTATGCATCCAAAATTGAAGCTGAAGTGGATAAGCTGATCAAAGCTAACTTCGTCAGAGAAGTTCAGTATCCCAAGTGGTTGGCTAATATTGTCCCTGTAAAGAAGAAGAACGGCCAAATTAGGGTTTGCATCGATTTTAGAGATCTTAATCAGTATTGTCCTAAAGAAGATTTCCCAGTTCTGATTACAGAACTCTTAATTGATGCGATGGCTGGTTATGAAGTACTTTCCTTCATGGATGGATATTCCAGATATAATCAGATCCGAATGGCCCCAGAAGATGAGGAATCCATAGCCTTCAGAGCCCCTCAAGGTGTGTTTTGTTACCGGGTGATGCCCTTTGGTTTAAAGAATGCAGGTGCAACATATCAACGCGCCATGCATTGTATCTTCAAACATTTATTAGAAAAGTTTGTTGAATGCTATGTAGATGATTTGGTGGTTAAATCCAAAAAATGTTCAAATCACTTGGCTGATTTAGAAGTCATATTCCACAAGCTTCGACAACATAATTTGAAGATGAACCCCTTAAAATGTGATTTTGGGGTAACCTCAGGAAAATTCCTCGACTTTGTTGTATGCCATCATGGTATTGAAGTCGATCATGAGAAGACCAAGTCAATACTTGGTATGTCACCTCCTCATAATTTGAAATAATTAAGAGGACTTCAAGGACACTTAGCCTATATTCGGCGTTTCATCACCAATTTGGCAGGCAAAAGTTTACCCTTTACTAAATTATTTAGAAAATGAGTCACTTACTAGTGGACTGAAGAATGTCAAAAAGCGTTTGATGTTCTCAAGAAATACCTCTTAAGTCCACCGGTACTCATGCCACCTGTTGAAGGAATACCACTTATCCTCTATGTGACAGCTCTAGAGCGATCATTGGGTTCCTTTCTTGCACAAAAGAATGATGATGGGAATGAAAATAGCCTCTACTATCTCAGTAGAACTATGCTTGAAGCAGAAACCCGGTATTCAAGTATTGAGAAGTGATACCTGGCATTAATCTTTGCAGTTCTGAAACTGAGAAACTACCTGCAACATCATGAGGTCCAATTGGTATCTCATAATAATATGCTCAAATTCATCCTTAGTCGTCCAATGCTTACAGGATGTCTAGCAAGGTGGGCAGTTATTTTGCAGCAGTTCGACATTCAGTATGTGTCTCAAAAGGCAATAGAGGGACAAGCTCTTGCTGATTTCCTGGCTGAACATCCTTCAGTGGAATACACGTCTTCAGATATTGAACTCCCTGATGAGGAAGTTTTCTCTATTCAATAGAGTCCTCAAACAAGGGAAATGTATTTTGATGGTGCTTCCAGAAGTCCAACAGGGAAGAAAATGGAAAATCCTAAATTCAACAAAGTTGGTTTAGGAATTGTGCTTATTTCTCCAGATAAGGCAGTGTTACCTTATTCCTTTTTATTGTGGGAAGGTGGTACCAATAATGAAGCTGAATACCAAGCTCTTATCACAGGCTTGGAGTTAGCGCTTCAAGCACTAGTGAATCACTTAAAGGTGAAAGGTGATTCATACCTGGTAATCAGACAAGTCAATGTGGATTATGCCATCAGAAAAGAAGAATTAATCCCTTTGTATGATTATGTCAGAGAGTTAATGGAGGAATTCCCTTCAGAACTGACATTTTCTTATGTCCCAAGATCACAAAATTATCAAGCTGATGCGCTGGCTAATATAGCCACAGCTCTAGAAGATCCAAATCGGGACAAGACAACCATCAGCATGGCCCACCTTCATGCAATTTCACCTTATGTTCAAGCCAGAACAGAGGAAATTAATGAAATTAGTCCCATTCCTGAACTTTATGGTCATACTAGAGGATGGATGTCACCTATTAGGGAATACATTCAAAAGGGAACACTTCCAACTAATAGAGCCGAGAAAGAACAAATCCGGCGACGTGTGGTCAGTTTTACTCTTTATGATAGCCCAAACCACCTAGAGAAAATTCTCTAAAAATGTGGTTTTGATGGAGTTCTCTTCAGATGCATTGATGGTGAAGAGACAATGGTTGTCATGAAAGAAGTGCATGTAGGAGTCTGTGGTGCCCACCAGTCTGGACATAGATTCTCTGACCAAATTCGAAGGCTTGGATACTTTTGGCCTTCAATGATACAAGATTGTGTTAAATTCACAAAGAGGTGTCATTCATGCCAAGTACACACCAACTTCATTCATCAACCTCCAGAGTTGCTTCATATAACTAAATACTCGTGGCCATTTTCCACATGGGGAATGGATGTGGTGGGACCTTACCCTTCAGCTACGGCAAAGCAGTTTAAGTACATTCTTACTACTACTGATTTATTTTCCAAATGGGAAGAGGCAGTACCTCTTAAAGAAGTTAGTTCTAAATGCTTTGATAGCTTCATCAAGTCTAACATCATTACTAGATTTTGTGTCCCTCATACCATATTGACAGACAACGGCACCAACTTCTGTTCTTCTGAGGTGAAGAAATTGTATCAAGAATACAACATTAAATCCAACCATTCATCTCGGTATCATGCAGCGGCCAATGGCCAAATAGAAGCCTTTAACAAGACTCTTTCAAATATACTGCAAAAGATGGTGGATAAAGATAAGAGGTCATGGCTTGATAAACTCTTTCATGCTTTATGGGTTTATCGGACTACCACCCGCAATGCAACACGGTCAACTCCATATTCGTTGGTATATGGAACAGAAGTAGTCTTGCCAATTGAAGTTCAATTTCCCTCACTCAGAGTATCCATTTATGATCATTTATCTATAGATGAGAAATCTCAAAAGATATTGAATGAATTGGAATGGTTAGATGAGAAAATATTGTGCACTTTGCACCACTTGGAAATCTATCAGAATCGAATAGCACAAGCTTTTAACAAAAAAGTTCGTCTTCGTTCATTCATTCAGGGAGAATTGGTATTAGTTCTCAGAACTCCAATGATACCAGGAAGGAAACCTCCCAAGATTGATCCAAAATGGGAAGGACTTTATTCAATACATAGGGTCTACTCCAATGGATCTTATTCATTAATCTCGATGGATGGAGAACTCATTACTACTCCAACTAATGCTAGATTTTTGAAGAAGTATTTTGTATAAACTACAAATTATTCACAAGATGTCCCCACAACATGACACTAAACTGTGCGGAACCAGTTCGTCCTTGCTATATGACGTTAAACTATACATCAATGGTCCAGTATGACATTAAACTGCAACTATGTCCCACACGACGTTAAACTGTGAAGAAGTTCCCTAAAAGTTCTTGTATGACTTTAAACTACACCATGGTCCTTTATGACTTTAAACTACACCCTCCTTGGTCCAGTATGACCTTAAACTATTCACAAGATGTCCCTGGAACATGACACTAAACTGTACGGCACCAGTTCGTTCGTGCTATATGAAGTTAAACTATACATCAATGGTCCAGTATGACATTAAACTGCAACAACATCCCACACGATGTTAAACTGTGAAAAAGTTCCCTAAAAGGTCCTATATGACTTTAAACTACACCATGGTCATGTATGGCTTTAAACTAAACCCTCCTTGGTCCAGTATGACCTTAAACTATTCACAAGATGTCCTTGCAACATGACACAAAACTGTGCGACACCAATTCGTCCTTGCTATATGACGTTAAACTATACAGCAATGGTCCAGTATGACCTTAAACTCCTCCTTGGTCCAGTATGACCTTAAACTATTCACAAGATGTCCCTGCAACATGACACTAAACTGTACGGCACCAGTTCGTCCTTGCTATATGACGTTAAACTATACATCAATGGTCCAGTATGACATTAAACTGCAACTTCATCCCACACGACGTTAAACTATGAAAAAAAATCCCTAAATGGTCAAGTATGACCTTAAACTACAACTAGGTCCTGTATGACCTTAAACTGCATCTTCAAGGGTCCATGCATTTGACCCTAAACTATTTTCAAGTCCCTTAAGTCCAGCAAGACTTTAAATTATGACGTCCTAACTACATGATGCTAAACTATATAAAAGTCCTTTACATCCGGAAAGACGTTAAACTACATAAGCATCAAAGGTCATGTATGACCTTAAACTGCACCATCCACAGTCTATGCATATGACCTTAAACTATTCGCACTTTCGTCCAACATGATGCTAAACTGTATCGTCCCTTTTTCATCCAACATGATGTTAAACTGTGGAAAAAATCCCCAATGCGTCCAACATGGCATTAAAAGGGTGCACTCTTTTGTCCTCACTACATGACATTAAACTACACAGTCCCCCCCCCCCTTTCGTCCAACATGACGTTAAACTCTATTGTCCCCATCGTCCTAACTACATGACGCTAAACTGTAAAGAAAGTTCGTGATACGTCCTACATGACATTAAACTGTACTTTTTCCCTGCTACATGACACTAAACTGTGCAGCACCAATAGTCCTAACTACAAGACTTTAAACTGCATAGTCCCTTCATATTTTCCCTGCTACATGACATTAAACTGTGCATCGTTAAGGTTGTTTCTACCTCTTGTTTCTCACAACGAGTATGACTCACGTGAGCTTAGAGAAAACCTCAATCATAACACTCTCTTTGGGCCGCTAACCATGTGTAAGTCCCAACATCATTTTTTAGGTCATTGTCCCCATGAAAAACTTGATCATTAATTCATTCTTTAATTGAACTACACGGACTTTGATCCTTGCCTTCTAGGATGGGTATGTAGGAAACCTCCCATGGTTCAAGCCCAAAACCAATATCTTCACATTGGTTCACCTCCATCTCATATGATGTTGATTTTTGAAACTGCCCCTAGAATCAATATATTTACATTGGTTCACATTTGTCATTGTTATACGACGTTAAACTATACAACACTTTTTTCTGGTACGACAATAAACTACAATACTCTTTGATTTCCTCATTTGAGAGGGAACCATTATTTAAACTGATTTTTTCAATCATGTTTCATTTCAAAAAGACCACGTTCATACATGGTAATGCCTAAACTTTTTATCTCGGGTTAAACCATCATTGTACTAAAGTCCCCTTTCACCCTTCACATGTACGAACCAAATTTGTACAAAGGGTATATCTAGAACTACATGGGCTTGATTCCCATCCTTATGGGATACGTAGGAACGTTCGAGTATCCCTCGAATCTAGCCCCAAGTCTTTTGGGACTAACCCCAAATTTCACTTTTAGTCCCTTGGCTGAAAAGTCCTCATGAAAACACACACTATGTATTCATTATTATGGTCCGAACTCTATGACCCTAAACTAAGATCTCTCATACTTTCATCCTGCACGACGTTAAACTGCATTTCAAGAACTACGTATGGATTGATTCTCATTCTTATGAGATACGTAGTGAAGTCCAAAATTTCAATTTAGGACCTAGCCACAACATGATTATGGTTATTATTGTCCTATGTATCTCTATATACATTGGAAAATACCCATATTTATGTGTTATAATCCTAACCTTAAATATTTTCAGATCTTCATAACCCTTTTCATGACTTTTAGTCGCAAAAATGTCAAACTTATGAGAATTATTTTGCCTGACTATGCAGTACGTGCCCATAGGTGGCCTTGCATAAATAGTCCACATAATAGACTTGTCAGCAGAAGGATACTATTTATTTGACTATGCAGCCAATTCCCTTAGGTGGACCTGCATAATTCAACCCCCTAACGGGTTTGTTAAATGATGGTAACTTCATTCTTGGGAAGAATGCCTCTTTTGTCCTTATTTGTCTTAAATGATGGTATGTAGGGATCTGCAAAAAAAATAGCCATCCTTAACATATTTGTCCCATGTCCTTTTTCATGATCTGAAAGTATTCAAGTATATGGTTTATACTCTCCATATTCTTCTTCCCTACGTTTGGGTCAGACCTTCGTAGGAGTGATATCTATTAAATTCTTCGATAGTCATGTTCGGAAATATCTTCTCCATATTCAAGTACCTCTTTCCATATAGCAAACTCTATACTTTAGAAAATTTGAATCTCCATAAACTTTCACTGGTTTTTAGCACTAGGAAAGTAAATTTCTGAGAGTTCTTTTTCCTGACTATGCAGCACGTGCCCATAGGCGGCCTTGCAAAACAGTCCACATAACAGACTTTTCAGCCAAAGGATGCTATTTATTTGACCATGCAGCCAATGCCCTTAGGTGGCCCTGCATAATTCAACCCCCTAATGGGTTTTGTTAAATAATAGTCACTTCATTCTTGGAAACTACTTCTTCTGATGCCTTTTAGCTCTTTTTCATATCATTCCCCAGATTCAAATATTCTTAAAGCCATAGTTTACATATTTTTCTATCATACTTGAGTATGGTAATATGTATTCAGATAAATTGTCATGGAATTTAATCAATTTTAATCCATTTTGGTCAAAGCTATTTCGACCTTAAACATTATCCCCTTTATGTCCGGCGTGCATGACTTTAAACTGCCCACAAAAGACAAAGGAACTCTGAATAAAAGTCAAGTTCCAGCTCACTAAACATACATTCTGTGTGATTTAGGTAATATTGAGAAATTAAAAGATTCAAAGTTTATAGGGTTATTTGTAATAATCCTAGTAAAAATCAAACTATGCTTACTAGTCCCATTCGCTTAAGTAAATTTGAAGCATGTAGTGAAATAATACAGGTACAAATGATTTAAGATGAAAGTGGTTTTCATTGATACACAATAGATAGAAGGACATCCACAGACTGGAGTCTCTTCTCTTTTTCAAGAATTACAAGAGGCTTTCAACATAACTCTTCATTTGATTTACGGAACCCCGAGATTCATCAGCAATCACTTGGAATTAATTCATTCAACTGGATAAAATAAGAGATGCAGTAATACTAGATCTTCTTGGAATAGTTGTAAAAGGATGTTCTTTAGTGCAGTTTGAGAAAATTTTCTGCTGATGAAACAGTGACTCTGTTTCTGTCCAAGAGACTTGGAAGATGGATACATGGATTTGAGAATGGAGCATTAGAAGTAAAGAGCCATTTGGAGAGATTACTATTGTCAGATATTGCTCTAATGCCATGTTTGTCTTCTCTCCACCAACTGACAGCAGAAAACATTTCAGCCCATGGGTTTTCCATTTTCATATCTGCAAGGAAATGACATGGAAGAAGAATTTGAAATTTCATACCATTGTGGTTGCTCTTAATGCACAGTATAACCGAAATAGAGGAGTAGCAGTGTAGCTGCATTTCAAGTGTATAGTTCTTTGCATTTGGATCATTTACTCCTTGCAGATGACCATAACCACACAGAGGCAGATAGATGCTCTGTGGGAAATTAGGATGATATTTCTTCAAGTACTTATCCAAATCTGGGAGAGTGTTGTCACAGATATCGTAGTAATCATGGCCAATGATGTTCATCATGTCATCAATCCGCTTTCTAGCAAGTTCATCAATTAATCAGGGTCTAAGAGCCATTAATTCTGCACAAGAGTTGAATAAATTAATTCATAAATGGATTGATTTTCCACAAACTTTGTAAAAGAAATAAAAAAAAATGGAAAAGGCATTAAGGCGCGTAAGTATGGAGATGTCGCGCAAGTTTTACATGTGTCGCGCAAGTTTTTGTCGCGCATGTATCACTGCGCAAGTCCTATTACCTTGAGAGTAGCGCGACATCAAGGAAAACACCGGAAAACAGAGAAACTTGCGTGGCTAAGGTGACCTGCGCGGCGAGAGATCGAAGGTATGAAGTCTGGAAATCCAGATGCTTGTACGGAAGTGAGGCCCTCTATTTATAGATGGGGCCAGGACCCTGCGTGTCATACCCTGTGCGATCAAGGGTCGTATCCCTGCACGGAGCACACTTGCGCGCTGCCCTCTACACCCTGAACACTTGCGCGCACACCTTTCCTTTGGATGTCTTTGATTTCCTTAGAGTCAAATCCTCATTTCTCTCCAGATCCAACTCTGAGGGGGGACTTTTGTTGATGCTCCTTTCATCACAGAATATAAAGATTGGAAAAGGGGAAGATCTGAGATTAAAATGGTTCGACCTTTGAAGAAAACATCAAAAATCGACAAAGAGATGAACAAGGAGAAATTTTCCCATATGCCGCGCAAGTTTCCTCATGGTCGCGCAATTGGACTTGCATGATGCACTTTGGTACACAAGTGACTTGCGCGAACTAATTAATAACCGCCCGGTAACCGCATGGGGTCTTCTCCTGCCTATAAATAGACCCTATGGGGCCCCATTCGAAGAGGATCTTTTTCCAGAAACTCGGATTGAATCTCTCGATGCCCAAGTCTCTTCTCAAAGCTTCTGGAACACTTCTAAGGTAATTTCTTACCTAGAACAGAAGATCTAAAGTGAGGGAAGAAGGCCTAAGTGTTGAAACTCATTAACACTTGCGCGCCTGAGTGTCCAGCCCTTAAGGGAAGTGGCCACACTTGCGCGCCGCCTTACTCCTTCGATAGAACTTGCACGTCCCTTTTCTGGAAGAACCTCAAGAGGATTCTAAAGGCTTTAATAAAGAGTCGCTCAAGTATTTCAATGTTGGTTGAACATCGCGCAAGTACCCCACACATGTCGTGCAGGTATACCTGTGTGACCAATACTTGCGTGCCCACGCAGTACTTGTGCGCCTTCCAAGACTTGCGCGCCCCTTCCTTTTTGGGTGCCCATCTTGCCCATTTTACCCCTCTTAAGCCATTACACCTATCCTATTAAAGATTCAGTCTTCAAGACACTCTTCAAAGCCATTTATTGCATGATTTCTTGATTTTACTTCCTTATCTGAAAGGAATTCGATGGAATATCTCTCAAAACATAGTGATTTATACACTAAATATTGAGAGTTCATTCATTCAACCTCATCCTTTAAGATGAGAGAATCCTTAACCTGGGTCTTCTTTTCAGGAATAATCCCCAGTTATAAGTCCTTTAATTTGGGCATTATCCTCAGAAGTAAGCCCCAAACCTCAATCCATTAACCTGGGCCTCCTTTTCAGGAATAATTCTTAGTCATAATCCCTTAACCTGGGTCTCCTTTTCAGGAATAATCCCCAGTCCTAAGTCCTCCAAACGTGGGCATCTTACTCAGGAGTAAGCCCCAAATTCTTAAAGTTACCAACTCTGGGCATCCTCCTTAAGAGTAAGCCCCAAACCTTAATCCTCAAATTTGGACATCCTCTTCAGGAGTAAGCCCCAGTCCCCTAATTTGGGCATCCTCCTTAGGAGTATGCCCCAAACCATAATTCCCTTAACCTGGGCTTCCTTGTCAGGAATAAGTCCCAGTCATAATTTTGGGCTTCCTTTTTAGGAGTAAGCTCCAAGTCCCCTAACCTGGGCTTCCTTGTTAGGAATAATCCCCAGTCATAAATTTGGGCTTCCTTTTCAGAAGTAAGTCCCAAGTCCCTTAATTTCTCTTTAACCAGTCTTAATTTACCTTTGATTTGGGATTCCTTCTCAGGAGTAAAACCCAATCATCAATCCTATTCTAATCTGGGTTTCCTTTTCAGGAATAAGTCCCAAGTTAGAGTATTCAAATCTCCATGAAGCACATATAACTTTATGGACCTTGTTCCTAGATTTTCCCCCTAAAGTAAATCCTAATCTTCATTTATCTGGGTAGTCATACATACATAATCCCCAAACCATTTCTTATGATTACGTCTTTCATGGCACAATTGTCTATTTTATTACCAATACCTCTTGTTTCTCACCCCGAGCATGACTCACGTGAGATTAGAGAGTAAAAGTAATTATGACATCCTTCTTTGAGCCATCAATCATAAACATCATACTCCCTTACTCGAACTACGTGGGTTCTGATTCCTTTTCCAAAATAAAGGATACGTAGGTAGCCCATCCGCGGGTTCGATCCCAGCTCTAAAATAATCCATTTCCTTCTGAATGAAAATAAACTTCAAGTGCCCCCACTGAGTGGCTTTAAAACCATCCTGGTCATCATAATGACTAAGAGACTTTTATATAAATGTTTTGAAGGATACCATTGACCAAGAATCTCTAAATAGATACAGATGATTCTCTATTGATGAAGAACCTCAAATACATATAAAAGGTTCTATAAATTTCTTACATATTTAATAATTAATTGTCAAAATTGAAGGAAAGCTCATTTTATACTTGGTAATGTAATAAGTATTCACGAACATAACTTAAATCTATAAAGAGAGTCTCGGAGTAGACAATAATTCCCCTCAAAAAGGTGTGATGAGTCCGACCTCCCATCCTCTCGACCAATGAAAATTCCTAAGCCTCATCAGTCCACAAACTAATGAGCACCTACCTTTGGAAAGTAGGTCCAAATGGATGTGGAATCATTGGATGTTTCCGGTTCTACAAAAAAACCTATTAGAAACCGATCAGAATGTTTGCATCTCCCATCCAGGAGGTCATCCCCGAATTCCGAGGGAAAAAAACGCACATGTTATTGGTCATTTGGTTATACTATAAGGACCAAGACATGGGTAAGAGTCTTGGGGGATGAATTGGGGAGAATATATTCAATATCCAAATCTTATAATATCTGAGGTGAATAGTTGGTGAGGCATGGTATTTATAAGGGAAGGAGAAGGGTATTTTAGATTATTTTATTTATTTCTTTATTATTTGGGATCAAAACTTTCAATAGTGTTTATTTCCATGACTAAATAAAATAACTTGTGCATGTAAGTTTAAAATAATGGGTTATTACAATAGTAATGACTCAAAAATTCAGGTATTTGGATTAAAATGTTAAATACCATAAATTGATGTATTTCACTATTCACCAAAAAAGTAAACTATTTTAGAAAAATCACAAAAAATAACCTCAAATTTTGTTTATGTTTAGATCATAAAAAGATACTCCATTTTATAAAAATAATTTTCTAAATATTTTCATATGAATTTTTAATTAAAATCATTATTTATTCAAAAATACTGATTTTAATATTATAACCAATTTTATGACACTCTGAAAAATTAATTAAGGTCTCATTAAATTTTCTTATAATTCTAATACTAAAAAATATTAATTTAAAAATATATTTTATAAAAATATATTTTCTTTCAAATAATTATATTAATTATAAAATTTTAAATAAACATTTACGTATCACAAAAATAGTAACACTTAATTTGTCATTTTTAAAAGATTTATTTACTTATTCCCTAATATAATTATATAATACATTCATTTATAATATACCTAAGTTTTAATTATACTTTCATATGTTATGTTACTATTCTGATATTCAGATTACTAATCCTAATGGTCACATAACTATTACAACAATCGTGTTACTATTCCAATGGTCAGATTTCAAATGGTCATAAGTGTTTACTACTTCTTATAAATACATCTTATTACATTCATCAATCACTTTTTTTATCTCCCAATTTTATATATACTTTCATATTTTAAATTAATATTTTATCATTAATATTGTGTTTTATTTCTATATCTTTATTCATGGGTGTGGTAATTCTACTAGATTGAGGATATCCAAATTTTCATTTTATTATTATCTTATCATCTATTTAGTGTCATTCTGTATTATTTGGAATTATTATTGTTTTATTTTATAAATAATTTATCATTCTTAATTTATAATAATATTGTTTTTTAGGTTCTCTATCTAATTTATGTTTTTTATATTCTATGATGTAATTATAAGAAGGGAATTTTGATTGATGAAATTTTGGGTTGTTACAATTCAACAATTATTTCAATAAAGGGATTTATAAGGATCCATATAAATACTTGAGTGAAAGATTATATTGTAAGAAAACATGACAAGTGGAATTTTTTAATCCCAAACACTTTTGAAATCCATAGAATATGATCTTAGTGTATCCCTTAGAGTTTGATTTTGTTCTCTTATACTAACTATCTATCTAAGGATGATATGTAGTGATGAAACTAAAATATGTATCAATATATTTCTAAATACTTCCATAGAACATCAAGGTAAACCTTAGATCCCAATCAGATACTATAGAACGTTATACTTCATTCAACCTTACCACTTCCTTAATGTATATCGTGTGTCACGAACCGAATCTGGTCGCCACCAAAACTGGCACCAAACCCAGCCCGTGACATGACCCAAAGGGCGTTCCCTATCCCCACGGGCTGGCACAAGTGCCCGGGTATCATTTATTTTTGTTTGGGAACGATTTACCTGAATATGAAGGCATAAAACATTAAAAACAATCAATAAATTGAATCTGAAAAATGTAAACCAAATGAAGTTTACACAAAACCCAGAAATGAATACATATGTTTAAAGACACGAAAAGTTGTCTAAAAACAAATAATGACACCATAATGACATCCCCATGGACTCCACACGACAAGGGGGTCATCACCCACAAACCTTCTCCGCAACTCCGCCCCAACGATGAGGACTAACACCATGAACCGCCATCACCCATATCCTTCCCTTTACCTGAGTCAAGCATAAAAAAGTCTACTTACACCCAAGGGGTGTAAGTAGGGTGTGAGCCTAAGCCCAATAGGATACCACCCAATGATTCCAAAGTGCATGCAATATAAGGTGAAGAAGCAAACATTTTTAATTCGTAAAGAAAAACGAAGATGAAATTCCAAGAAATGTAACTTTCATTTAAAAGAAAAGTTTTCAAACTAGAATTTCCAGAATGTTAACATATATAAATGGAAATGATAGATACTATAAATTACTGAAAAAAAACACCCAAATACAAGGGTAAATACTAAAAATCCAGTGAGCAACAAACCAGGAACACCCTTAGGCACTAGGTTGTCTCGGGCCCTATGTACCTCGTACCTCGGTGTAAAGCAACCATAGTAAAATCCACTCTCGTGCACGAGCCACTAGTAGGGATCATACCCACAACATAGTGGTTTCAAATCATCATCCACATAGTTTAGTTAGAGTTTTCATTATCAAAATGCTAAGTGAAATAGGGACAACACCCATCTGGTCCACTAGCCGTACTAGTACAAATCTGCCCACCTAAGTACTCGAGCTTCCCCTTTTGTGCTCAAAAAATTTCAGCATGAAACATAAATCCATTTTCAAATAAAACACCACTAATGGTCACACACAATAAATACAGTATCTATCACATTTTTATACCACTTAAAACACACAATAAAACACTTTGATTTGTCATAAAACAATTCCTCAAAATCACGTAGTGTCTTGCACAAAAAAACACCTTGAGAACACCAATTGCACACTATGTGCACATTTTTGAATTAACGAAACATAAATGGAATCCCAATACATTTAAATTAAAACAAAAAATCATTTTTAAGGAAGCCTCATATGGTTCAAGAAGTGACATCATTGTAAAACCTCCATTTTTTACACAACACAGCTCTTAGAAATTCATGTGTTTCACAAACACCATTAAAACAAACTTTTACAGCATTAAACACATGGTACAATCATCAAAACAGTATTTTCAGTCCTATTATAGTTCATTAAAATCAACTAATTACTTATAGGTCAGCCCAAAATGAACCAATAAAATATTTGAATGAAAAACCCCCAATTTCACCAAAAATTGGAACTTAAAATTCATTTGCATTATAAATGCAACTAAAACCAATTTTTACAGAAATATTCAAGTGAAATAAAAATTAAGATACCATAAAAACAGCATGCTAATTCACAAAAATTGCAAACACAATGGAATCACCTACCAAAACCAAGGAAACCCTTGAATCCTTTGTGCGAAAACTCAAACGCACCACCGCCGCACCTCAAGGAAGGTAAACCGGACCTAAAACCAGAAAGAAATGGCCAATAAAGCCCAATGGTAAACCCTAGGTTCGAAAACTTAGTTTCTGGACATTATTAAACTCAATGATAACCAAATAAACCCTAAGAAAAAATAATGAAACCCTAAGTAGTTTGGAAGAGGAAATAAAAGGGCTCATTTACTTGAAATATCTTGAAGTAATCACTCCAAAACACCAGTATCTAAAATTTAAAAGAGACCAAATTAATGTTTTGTTCGCAAATGATATATTAGGTCAATTAGGAACTAGAATGGATGAAAAATATTTAGAATTGAGATATTTATGAAATAAATACATTACCTCTTCAAATATGGGTGATTTGAGGAAGCCTATAACGTTCGACACAAAATCGCGATTAACCAGAGCTCCAAAGAAGGGGGAGAGAGCTCCGAAGTGGGTCTGGGTTAATTGGTCTTGGTATCCACTTGGAATCACAGAAAAATACCAAAACATGAATAAGTTATGACATAATCAAAATTTATTTTTAAAACAGGAATTGGGATTTCGGGCAGGCCCAACCCCTTAGATAAAAACCCAAATAAACCATGTTTATGGATTTCTAAAAGCTCCAAATTTCCTTGGTTGTGTTAATAGGTTAGGTGAGGTCAAGTAGGAATTTGAATGTATGAAAAATGTAGAAAAATTAAAAAGTTATAAAAGATACAAAATTTATTTTTTAATCTGAAATTGGGCTCACGGTTTGGCCCAATTCATGAATACTCGTCTATTCCTCCCTAAAACCTAGGGAAACCCACAAAACAAAGAAAGGATGTAAATTAAATGAAAAATACATTCAAAATTTGTCTTGTATGTGACAATTCTCCCCACCATAAAGAATTCCGCCCCCGGAATGCCACAACAAGACCATATGCAAAAGCAAAGCCCAAACGATAGACCAAGACATACTTCCTTGCCACGATTTCACCCGCTTCAAAAAGGACGAACATCTCCAGTTGATAAAACAAAGAACATAATACTCTCACCAACCAAAAATAACCCCAATTACTTAAAATTATGAAACACATTCAAAACAAATCCCAAAACAAAACACCTCAAACACTACAAGACGACGCTCAAGCAATCCACTTGAAACGAACAACGAACTCGAATAACGCTACCACAACATTACGTAAACAAAACCATTGGGTGTTCTGAAACCCCAAATTTACCCAAGTAACAAATATTTGGATATATATACTTGATTTATACTACCTCCTACCTAGAATACACCAAGTAGAAAACTGAGTCACTAATACGGCGTGACCCAATCCGGACATCCCACCACTAAGGACAACTCAATTTCTAAGACAGAATAAGGATAACAATTAGGGAAGAAAGAATGGTCTCCCCATCATATGGGGTAAACTAACACTATTAATTTTCCAAGAGAACATACATGATACCCAGGATGGGTCTCCCCACCATAATAACGAACAAAACTTTCCTTAAGACAAAATCAAGACACTAACAGGGGGCCTCGAACAGACTTCCCAGCATTAGGGGTAGATTAATATCAGAATTCTTCCAATGAAATTTACATGAGTCCCATTGTGGGTATACCCCAAAAAAACCCCAACCATATTAACTAAATAGTATGGGATAAAAAAAACAAAAAAACAACATAATTTTAAGGAGCTGGCATGGCCGCACGGTTGGATCACACGGTATGGGAAACCGTGAGTTAACTGTGCCGGTCATTCTGTCCAAAGAGGAAACTTCACACAGTTTCCTTGGACAATGATTGTGGACGTGTGGAGACCATGTGGTAGCTACTATCTCTTATCACATGGTCCCCTGGGTTGGCACACAGTTACTGATAACCGCACACAAACTAGGCACTTCAACCTGCTTAACCCAAATTTTAAACTTTTCTCCAAAAACACAAGGGAACCCAAAGGGGAAAAAATCAAATCAAGGTATGACATGGGAAGAAGGTACTCACACCTCTTTCCACTAAATGTGAGAAATTGGAACAAGACGAAGACACCAGAGGTTTAAACGATTCTTATCTTTCATATTGAGGATATGCCCTTAACCAAAAGTTTTAATGACTCTAGGATTTCCCCTAACTACGCGTCAGCTTCTCTCCGGGGCCTATGGCTGGAGCTCAATGGATTGAAGCATCTTCGGCCTCGCAGTTAGGATTTGGAAACCCCTAAACTGAACATCTTCTTCTAGTTCCAAAAACAATTATACTGTAATCTCAGATGGTCTCATTGAGACATGACACACTTCAAACCCGCTTTTCCCCAACCCATCATTTTACCAAAACAAGAACTTAGAGGATGCACACACATCCAACAAAAAAAATACTGACTCTCATTAGATTGAACAATCTTCACCCTTATAGTCAAATGAACACATGACATCGCACGGCATCACTGAACATGACCATTATGGATAAAAGAAAACACAAGGAGAGGGACCTTGTACTGAGTCCCAAACAGCACATGATTCCAAGAAGTGTCCATAATAGCCACTCTTGGCCAGATCTTGCACACTGGTGGCCTAACATGAACTCTTGCTTCAATGAGACTGACGAAAGGCCTAAAGGCCCTTTAAGACACCATTCTACACTAACAACCCTGAACTTTATTGACCTTAGATAACATAGGAAACATAAGAAACTAAGGTCTATTTCAACCTCCCACAAACAGTCTCCCACTATAGGGGGATCCACATAATTGAAAAAGAAGGGGGGGTAAACACAATCTCCAAACCTCAAGAATAAATTCCTTATGTTGATCAACTGGAGTATCATCCAACGGTGAATCACCATAGGACAAACATGAATCATACATTAACACTTTATGGGGGCGTACCCTATCCTACAAGAAAACCCAATGACCCAACCAATCTGGTCATTTGGTCACAACAGACCACAAACCTGAACCGAACACATGAGGGGAGCCACCACATTGGCCTCCCAAACTTTTCCTCAAAAGAGACCACTGACCAACACTTCATTCCAACTTATCAATGAAACACAAATCCAAAACATTGTTAAAACAAGAGGGGTTATTGAACTCAAAACATCCCACCATAATAATCATGAAAACACATAATCCATACCTCCCAACCATACATTATCAAAACACAACACTTTCCTTCAAAAACACTATTTAAAAAAACAGTGTTGGTCGGTTGCGCATTTACCGATCGTATCTCATGAGCCTCATACATGCACGTTTACATGCCACACTAGGAACCCACCTCATATCCATCCATATTCCCAAATAAACCTATGCAGGCGGTCACCCTTGAGAACACAAAATACCAAAAATCAAACCTTTCCTCATTTTAAAATCAAACTTTTAACCACAATTTTCCTTTCTCAAAAACACTAAACATAATATCAAAACCCAATTTTTCATCTCACAAACCAATTTAGAAATTAATGCATAATTCAATAAAAGAACATATTCATGCCTTTCACAATTGTTTCAAAACATTTAAACCCATTTCAAAACACTTCTAATTTCATGAAAACCACCATTTCATAAATCTCTATTTAATTAAGAACTCAACTCTTCTCATTTCAAGGCAAGGTTATAAAAGATCATAATTTTTTTTCAAATGTTCAGTAGTCACCAAACCCAAAATCCATCTACAACCCCCACAAAAAAATTATAGAACACTTAATTCAATCAAAAAAACTTTTCCATGGTTAAAAAAAATTCCACTAGAAACATATTTTCAAAACCCCAATTAACATAGTTCATACTTTCAAAAGAGGTGTAGACACATAATTTACCCTTTTGAAATAATTATGAAATTTCATTTATAGGAATAAAAAAACCATTTTCACTTTACTAGAAAATAACTTCACAAAAATTCACACTGCTTAAAGTGAAGTCATTTTTTTTCTTAAAAAAACCAAGTTTCCAAGATTCCAAAACAAAGAGACACAAGACAATGTGAGAGGAAACTAGTTTCGGTGGGCGACATGGACATATGGTTGGTAGCCATATTCCAATCACTTCACCACCACAGAGAGTATTCTAGGGAAATATCCACATCTCCACATGGTTTTCCAGGCCCTGCGAGCTCACTGATATTATTCGCCCAACTCTCTTTTCATTTCCCATAGTCATCATTAAACCAAGAAAACCAAAGGACTCAGATAAATCCATACTTCCCCTGGTGAATTGAATCCCATCATGAGGTTTTCTGGTCAGGCACACTACTCATGACTGAAATTTCAAGTCCCGACAATCCTAGCTCCAGACTATCCTGACTCTTCCCCAAATAACATGACCCAAGGAGCGAACCTCCTCTGATACCATTTTGTCACGAACCGAATCTGGTCGCCACCAAAACTGGCACCAAACCCAGCCCGTGACATGACCCGAAGGGCGTTCCCTATCCCCACGGGCTGGCACAAGTGCCCAGGTATCATTTATTTTTATTTGGGAATGATTTACCCGAATATGATGGCATAAAACATTAAAAACAATCAATAAACTGAATCTGAAAAATGTAAACCAAACGATGTTTACACAAAAACCGGAACAGAATAAATTTGTTTAAAGACACTACAAGTTGTCTAAAAACAAATAATGAGAACATAATGTCATACCCATGGACTCCACACGACAAGGGGGTCATCACCCACAATCCTTCTCCGCAACTCCACCCCAACGATGAGGACTAACACCCTGAACCGCCATCACCCATATCCTTCCCTTTACCTGAGTCAAGCATAACAAAGTCCACTTACACCCAAGGGGTGTAAGTAGGGTGTGATCCTAAGCCCAATAGGATACCACCCAATGATTCCAAAGTGCATGAAATATAAGGTGAAGAAGCAATCATTTTTAATTCGTAAAGAAAAACGAAGATGAAATTCCAAGAAATTCAACTTTCATTTAAAAGAAATGTTTTCAAACTAGAATTTCCAGAATGTTAACATATATAAATGGAAATTATAGATACTATAAATTAATGAAAAAAACACCCAAATACAAGGTTAAATACTAAAAATCCAGTGAGCGACAAACCAGGAACACCCCTAGGAACTAGGTTGTCTCGGGCCCTATGTACCCCGTACCTCGGTGTAAAGAAACCATAGTAAAATCCACTCTCGTGCACGAGCCACTAGTAGGGATCATACCCACAACATAGTGGTTTCCAATCATCATCGACATAGTTTATTTAGAGTTGTCGTTATCCAAATGCTAAGTGAAACTGGGACAACACCCATCCGGTCCACTAGCCGTACTAGTACAAATCCGCCCACCTAAGTACCCGGGCTTCCCCTTTTGTGCTCAAACAATTTCAGCATGAAACATAAATCAATTTTAAAATAAAACACCAATAATGGTCACACAGAATCAATACAGTATCTATCACATTTTTATACCACTTAAAACACACAATAAAACACTTTGATTTTTCATAAAAAATTCCCCAAAATCACGTAGTGTCTTGCACAAATAAAAACAACTTGAGAATACCAATTTCACACTATGTGCACATTTTTGAATTACCAAAACATAAATGGAATCCCAATACATTTAAATTAAAACAAAAAATCATTTTTAGGGAAGCCTCATATGGTTCAAGAAGTGTCATCATTGTAAAACCTCCATTTTTACACAACACGGCTCTTAGAAATTCATGTGTTTCACAAACACCATTAAAACCAACTTTCACAGCATCAAACACATGGTACAATCATCAAAACAGTATTTTCAGTCCTATTATAGTTCATTAAAATCAACTAATTACTTATAGTTCAGCCCAAAATGAACCAATAAAATATTTGAATGAAAAACCCCCAATTTCACAAAAAATTGGAAGTTAAAATTCATTTGCATTATAAATGCAACTAAAACCAATTCTTACAGAAATATTCAAGTGAAATAAACATTAAGGAACCATGAACACAACATGATAATTCACAAAAATTTCACACACAATCGAATCAGCTACCAAAACCAAGGAAACCCTTGAATCCTTTGTGCGAAAACTCAAACGCACCACCACCGCACCTCAAGGAAGCTAAACCAGACCTAAAACCAGAAAGAAATGGCCAATAAAGCCCAATGGTAAACCCTAGGTTCGAAAACCTAGTTTATGGACATTATGAAACTAAATTATAACAAAATAAACCCTAAGAAAAAATAATGAAACCCTAAGTAGTTTGGAAGAGGAAATAAAAGGGCTCATTTACTTGAAGTATCTTGAAGTAATCACTCCAAAACACCAGTAGCTGAAATTTAAAAGAGACCAAATTTAGGTTTCGTTCGAAAATGATATATTAGGTAATTTAGGAACTAGAATGGATGAAAAATCTTTATAATTGAGAGAGTTATGAAATAAAGACTTTACCTCTTAAAATCTGGTCGATTTGAGGAAGCCTATGAAGTTCGGCACAAAATCATGATTAAACAGATCTCCAAAGAAGGGGGAGAGAGCTCAGACGCGGGGATGGGTTAATTGGTCTTGGCCTCCACTTGGAATCACCGAATCATCCCAAAAAATGAATAAGTTATAACATAATCAAAATTTATCTTTAAAACGGGAATTGGGATTTCAGGCAGGCCCAACCTCTTAGATAAAAACCCAAATAAACCCTGTTTATGGATTTCTAAAAGCTCCAAATTACCTTGGTTGTGTTAATAGGTTAGGTGAGGTCAAGTAGGAATTTTAAGGGATGAAAAATGTTGAAAAATGAAAAAGTTATAAAAGATACACAATTTATTTTTTAATCTGAAATTGGGCTCACGGTTTGGCCCAATTCATGAATACTCATCTATTCCTCCCTAAAACCTAGGGAATCCCACAAAACAAAGAAAGGATGTAAATTAAATGAAAAATAACTTTTAAATTTTTCTTGTATGTGACATCGTAAAAAGTTTATCCAGAAATATATTTTCTAAAATAGTAATTAAGTGCACTAAAATTGTAATTAATACCACTAAAAACCATTTATCATTGTTCTATTTTGATGTTTCTGGGATTCTGATTGAAAAAATCCAAGGTGATATTTTTCAATTTCCATTTTGGTGTGGGTAATTTTTGTAACATACCCTAATAATTTTTCACTTATCCTTGAATTTCTAACATACCATGCACTAATATAAAACCTTTGAAATATATCTCTTTATTTACTCCCACTAGAAATACTTTTTGGATTTATAAACATCATTCTAATTCCTAGATGAATTGATAATGAAAAACTATGAGACTCCTCCAATATATATTTCTTAAATTCTAGTGTGGATGAAACAAATACAACATTGTTGAACATTATCATTGAATTATTAAAAAGTTTAAACATAGGAACATTCCTGAACATCTTCTATATCTCAACATCATCTTTTGGTTCCTATTTAATCTTCACTTAGATAGTAGTTATAAAATTCTTTTGAGAAAGATATTATTTCTTCCCTTTCTTCAATATTTCATGATCCAACCTTTGAAAATAAATAAATATTGGATATTTTGTGATCCTTATATTATATAATATATCATGATCCTGTTCAATCAAAGCATAAACCACCTAGTTTTCTTTCCTAGTGTGGTCATGTATTGAATAGTCCTAACCTTTATTCAATTCTATCCATCTTCTCTGGTGCATATTAAACTTTTTCTGTGTGAATATGTACATTGAGATCTTATAATTAGTATATATATCACCATTTTCTCAATAAAGAAAATGTATCCAACTTTTTAACTCAAAAAATAATGAAGCTAACTCCAAGTCATGATTTAGGTAATTTTTCGCATGAACCTTTAATTGTTATGAGGCATAAGATATAACCATATAATTCTATATGAGATTTCATCATAGAACATTCTTTAATACATATCTATATATTAAAAAAACTTATCTACTACAAGGTAATATAAGACTAGGTGAAATGACTAACCTTCTCTTTATTTCCTTGAAATTTTCTCCACATTCATCTATCCAAAGGAACATGGCTCCATTTCGAGTTATCTTGGTTAGTGAATAGGAAATCCATGAGAAATTTTCCAAAAACTAGCAATAATATCCATTAAAAAAAAGAAAACTATGCACCTCATTCATCATGGTTGTTATATTACAATTTTCAATAACTAAAAATTTTATATATCCACCTATATACACTCTCTTGAGATTATATGGCCCTAAAATAAAACCTTTAGTATAAAAAATTAACAAGGTGTAAATATTTCATAAATATAATCCTTCCTTGGGGTATTTAATAAAATTCCCAATTAGTCTACATGATCTTACTTAATAATTTAATATATAATATTTTTCTTATAAATAATACCAAAAACTGATCAAGGTAATATCTAAAGACTCAATTCATTAAACCCATGAAGATAGCGGGGGAATTAGTAAGAAAAAATGGAATCATTAGATATTCGTAGTTTCCATACCTTTTACAGAATGTTTTCATGGTTATATAATTATTCTTGACCCTAAATTGATGATATATATAATGAAGGTCAATCATGGGGAATTAGTTAGCTCCAAAAATTTTATTAATAAAGTCATCAATAGGGGGAAGAGGTTACATTTTCATGAATTTGATCTTTTTCAGTTCCTGATAATCAATGTAGATTCATATTATTCCATATTTATTCTTATAAAAATGAACAATTGGACCCCAAGATGATGCACATGTATGAATAAATACCTATTAAATACTCCCCTAAATCTTCTTCCTCAATTATTGTAACTCAATTAGGAAATTTTGTAGGGAGTCTTTGAGATAGGTGTAGCATCAAGTATGTATTCTATTGAAAAAAAAATCACATTTCGGTGAAAGACTAGGAAACTCTAATGAAATGTCATCAAAAAAATCCCACACAATAAGAATACCATCAATGTTGATATTATCCCCATCCATATGAGATAAATATTCCTATTTAATAGGTGTGAATTTCCATATAATGTATGTTATTTTTTTCAGAAGTTTGTATCTATCATCTCACTAATAGATGATCATATGTTGGTTTAGAATATCAAATGTTAATTATTTTCTTCAAAAATTGATGTGGGGTATATGTAAAGAAATTAAACCCACAATAAGTTAACATCCAATCCAACAATATTTATAATTACATGATTTTTGGTAAGCACATTCCCACAAACACTAACTAGAGAATAATCTCAGATGTGAGAAGACATCATCAAACCATTAAGGGTTTTCACTACTAATCCAAAATATAATATTTTATTTTCTATTTTGATTCCCATATAAAAGTATTTAGATATAAAATAGTTGGTAGATCTATAGTCAAATAAGGAATTACCAGTTCTAGAGTGTTGGGACCAGGTTGAATGAAGATGAAAGTTTGAAGAGTTAGCTTTTGCAGAGTGTTGTATTTTGTTGTCAAAGGCGATAAATCAATTCACTGTGTAGAAGGATCATAAATCAGACGATGCTTTGCTGGTATGTATTTCACACAAATCATGAGTTAGGAGAACTTGTGATGCAAGCCTTATGAAGGAAAGGGGGAGAAATGATGATGCCAGTCAGATAATGTTTTGATTGGAAGGGATGATGCTACTGGAAGATAGGAAAGATTCAGTTCCCATTGCAACTCTGACGATGCTTAAGCTGATCTATCAAAGGATAAATATCACGGTAGTGGGATTCGTGATAAGAGCAGAAGAATGGATATGGGAAGCAGTAAAGAGATAAAATGGCAAAGCAATAGACAATCTGGGGATGGCAGAAAAGAACAGTTTAAGGTGGCGCCGTTTTCCAGTGTTTGCCAAATTTTAGGGCCTGAAAATCGGGAGATGAAGAAATCTGCTTGGCAATGGATGTTGCGCTGAAGATTGTTTATACGTGCAAAAGAGTTATTCAAGGTCAGAACTATGAAAAATGACAAAGGCATGGAGTGCGCGGAAATTTAGGCACGTTTCGCGCAAAAATAAAGTGGTGCGCGCAATATCTGCGGGATGCGCGAAATAGTAGCGGGTTGCGCGAAAAATCTGCGGGATGCGCGGAATATTGGCATGGTGCGCGAAATTGAGGAATGAAGTTTTCGCGCAAATGATGGTTCGAGATCAGAAGATCAAAAATTGGCAAAGGCATAAAATGCGCGAAATATTGGAGCAATGCGCGAAATCTGATGTTGCAGGAAAGATTGGGTTTGCGCGCAATATGGAACGCGGTGCGGAATTTTGCGCGCAATTGGTGCTTCATGCTTAGAAGGATAAAAAATGACAAAGTCATGAGGTGCGCGAAATATTGAAGCATGGCGCGAAATATGAAGTTTCATAAAAGAGTTTTTACGCGCATGGAGGAGGTTTTACGCGCGGATTAGTGTTTTTCGCGCGGGTTCAAAAATGCCTATAAATATGAGGCTAACCCTTGTTAGTTGGTAATGCTCGACACTTAGAAGAAATCCCGAGCTCTGGTGCGCGTAAATTATACGCTAAGTGAGTTGCGCGAAAAGAGGAAAAGTTGCGCGTAAAAGGAAAGTTGCGCGAAAACGTTTTTCGCGCCAAAAGGTGATTTTACGCGCAAGCCATTTGAATTGCGCGCAAGGCACCCTAAAGGCTGCGCGAAATATTTGGGGTCTTCGCACATATTCAGTTGTGCACGAGAGAGTTCTTACCGGCTTCTGGGTAAGAAAGTGAAGATTTGTACTTCGGAGAATACATCTGTTTAATTGTAAAGAAGCACTGAAACATTGTGTTATCCTATTTGTGCTAAGAGGGAGCACACACACTATTGGATTGTTTTCAAAGTGCTGCACGAGTGTAAGGGTATATCCTACTCGTTGTATTCCACATCAAAGGATTGTTTTCTAGTAGATTGTGTGGTACTGGATTATTTCCGTACCATACCAAGGACGTAGCTACTCTTGTTGAGTAGTGAACCTTGTAAATCTTGTGTTCCTGTGGATGTGTGTGTTCAGCAGGGAAGAAACTCTTTAACAGGAGGCGAAGGTTGTTTCAAAAAGGGGAAACTTAAAAAGAAAAAGATATCACTGATTCACCCCCTCCCCCTCTCAGTGATACTTGGATCCTGATTGGGAACTTCAATTGGTATCAGATGGAGGTTGCCTTCGTTTACTCTTTGCTGAATTGTTTGAAGAGAAGTTGTGATGGAAAATCTAAATTGCGTGAACAGTAAGGGGATTCCAATCTTCGATGGAAAGAACTCTTACATCTGGAAGGACAGAATGATGCCGTATCTTATGTCTCTTGGATATGAAGTTCTTGAAACTACAACAGATGGATTTCCTGATATTGATGACAAGGTCCCTCTTACTCCTGTCGATAAGAAGAATCTTGAGAATGATGGAAGAGCTAAAAATGCATTACTCTCATCACTTTCTGAGAGTGAGTTTTTAAGAGTGAAAGGTGTCACTACTGCTAAAGGCATCTGGGATAAGCTAATGAATATCTATGAAGGAAATACAAAAGTGAAGAAGGAAAAACTACAAATCTGGAGGCTGAAGTATGAAGACTTGAAAATGGGAGAATCTGAATCTGTTGGGGAATTATTTACCAGAGTTAATGACATTGTCAGTACAATCAGATGTCTTGGTGAAAAGTTAGAAGATGATACAGTTGTTGAAAAGATCCTGAGAATTCTGCCTGACAAATTTGATGCTAAAGTTTCTTCACTAGAAGACAGAGATCCGGAAACATTATCTCTTGATGATTTGCACAGTACTCTCATCACTTATGAGATGAGAAGAGAGAAGACCATGAAGAGCAAAGCAAAAACTGATAGAGAAATGTCTTTCAGGGCAGAAAAGAAAGAGAAGTCGAAGAAAATTCTTATTAATGAAGAAGCTGGTGAATCCAACTCTGAAAATGAGGTATGTAAAAATTTTGATGAAATTCTATCCTTGTTTTCTAAAAATGTTAAAAGAGGCACAGGGAAATACAAAGGGAAACTCCCTTTGAAATGTTTTGAATGTGGAGCAGTTGGCCACTTTGCGGCTAATTGCCCTCAAAAGGGGAAAGATGCCGACAGTGATGAAGAAGACAGAGGACCAAGAAGGTCATGGAAGAAACAGGATCAAAAAGATAAATATTCTGGTAGAAGTCAGAATAAAAAGTTCTTTAAATCAAAAAGAAGAAGCTTTTTGTCAAATGATAAGGAAGATGATGATAGCGAGACTGAATCAGAAAAATCTGCTACTGAAAAAACTAGAGAGAGTACCTTTTTTGCAACAGTGAATAATGATGATTATGAGAGTAGTAGTACTGAAGAAGAAGAGACTCAACTTGAACAGTATCTGAAAGAAGAGCTGAAGGAATGTTTGAGGAAGATCAGAAAACTGGAGAAAGAAAACAACAAGTTAGTAAAAGAAAATTCCACAGTAAACAATCAAGAAGGTTTTACAGATGATAAAATCATGATGAAAAAAGAGATTGATGATCTGAAAAATTCTCTTAAGAATACAAAGAATCGTAATGATCATCTTGAAGTGAAGTTGAAGGCAAAAGAAGAAGAGTTGGAACTTGTCCATCAAAAACTGCATAAAGCTAAAGAAATGAATATCAGTTCCAAAAATTCTATCTCAGAAGTAGGGGAATGTTCCAGTAAGAATGAACTAAAAAGGGATCTACAAAACTTACCTTCAAAGGTTGAAATGAAAGACAAAATTGGTTCTGATAAGAACAAGGCTGGAAAGACAAAGTATGTGGTCAAAATCAGCAATGCAGAAAAATCAGAAGTGCATAAAAATCTTGAGTCAAGAAAAGCTTCTAATACTTCTGGTACTGCTGAATCTGAGCTGAAGAAGAGAGTTACAAATGAAAATATGATGGTTTTTGAGAAGCGTGTTCACAACTCCATTCAGTCTAAAAGTTTCAGAGGTAAATATTCTTTCTATGGATACTGCTGGTATTGTGGTGGATTCGGACACATGGAAAGTATGTGTTGGTTTAACCAACAACATTACAACTATTCCAAAAGTTTTGAAGGACAAGGATTGAGGGGGAGCCAACGCTTTCAAAATAGAAGATCTCCAAATAAGTTTCATAAGAAATCTGAGAAGACTGGTGTGAAAGTTGGGAACAGATTCCAACCACTGGAAACATATTGTGAAAGATGTGATCAACCTGGACATCTTGCTAAGGGCTGCCTTAGTGTGTTAACAGAGCAACAAAAGTTTGTTAATAATCCTCAGAAGACAGAGTTTTTAAAATACAAAAGGGAAAAATTTGATAAGTCTGAAAAGAAAGAATGCATGGTTCTCTGGCCAGAACACATTGATTTGGCTAGGAAATTGGAAGAAGCAAAACAGAAAGTGGAGGAAAAGGAAGAACAAAAAGCACTTGTTGTTGAAACAGCTTTGAAGGCTACCAAAGGAGAACGTCCATGGATTCTTGATAGTGGATGTTCATCTCATATGACAGGAGACTTAAAGCTGCTGAAGAATGTGAAAGACTTTAAAGAAGGAACTGTGACATTTGGAAATGATGAATCTCTAAGGATCAAAGGTGTTGGATCAGCCATCATTGGAAAAGAAAAGATGAAATCCAGAAAAACACTATATGTTGATGGACTGAAACACAACCTGCTCAGTGTGTCACAACTCTGTGATGAGGGCAACAAAGTGATCTTCAGAAAAGATGGATTTGTTGTAAAAAGTGAAAATGATGGAAACATAGTTACAAGGGGCCAGCGTACAAGAGGGAATTTGTTCCAAGTTGGGGATGGACAGAACTCCTGTTACATGAGTGTGGTGGATGAAAATAAATTATGGCATAAAAGGCTGGGTCATATGTGTCAGAGAAATATGTGCAAGTTGTCAAAGCGAGAAAGTGTTCGGGATATGCCTGATTTATCAAGAGAAAGAGATTGGTGCTGCACTATTTGTGAGAAAGGGAAGATTGCTAATTCTATGCACAAGAGAGTTGAAATTCGCTCAAAAAGACCCTTAGAACTCATACACTCAGATATATGTGGGCCAATGAGCAAGCAATCTTCAAATGGAGATAAGTACTTCATTACTTTCATTGATGACTTTACTCGCATTACTTGTGTTATGTACATGAGACATAAGTCAGATGCTCTAACAATGTTTAAGAGTTTCAGAAGGAAAGCAGAGAAAGAATGTGAGTATTCAGTGAAGAAGTTGAGAACTGATAATAGTGGTGAGTATAAGAATGAAGAGTTTGAAAGTTATCTTGAGAAACATGGAATTCGGCATGAGTTTAGTTCACCATACACCCCTCAACAAAATGGGGTGGCTGAAAGAAAGAATCGAAGTCTGGTGGAAATGGGGAGAACTATGTTACTTGAACATAGTCTCTCTCATTATTATTGGAGGCAAGCCATGAGCACTGCTGTGTATATTCATAACCGGTGTTTCTATAGACCAAACTCAAATATGACTCCATATGAGATGTTCTATGGAAAAACTCCAAGTCTGAAACACTTGAGAGTCTTTGGGAGTCCATGTATTATAAAGAAGAAAGGTGGAAATCTGGGAAAGTTCGAGCAAAGAGGAGATGACGGAATTTTTCTTGGCTATGCTCCAGAAGGAAGAGGATATAGATGCCTCAACAAAGAAACAGGAAGAATTATTGATTCTTCAGATGTAAAAGTTGTTGAAAGTGCTGAGAAAGAAAAGCAGTCATATGTTGATGTGGAAGTCGAGCGGGATAGAGAAGATTTTGTTAACAATTCTGATAATGCTTCATAATTTGTTCATCCTACTCAAGAAGAGGAATCTGACTCAGAAATATCAAGTGATGAGGATGAAGTTCAAACAACTCATCCTAGGTTGAGGAAACAAGTGGAGGCTCAGAACATTATTGGAGATAAAAATCAGAGGGTTCAAACAAGAAGAACAACAAATGCTATATCACATACTTCTCTTTATTCGAAAGTTGAACCGAATAATGTAAATGAAGCATTTGAGCATCCAGAATGGGTTCATGCTATGAATGAAGAGATTGATCAGATAGAGAAGAACAATACTTGGGAACTTGTGCTCAAGCCGGACAACAAGAACATTATTGGTACAAAGTGGGTTTTTCGAAACAAGCTGAATGAAGAAGGTAATGTAATAAGAAACAAGGCAAGATTGGTCTGCAAAGGGTATTCACAAATTGAAGGCATTGACTTTGATGAAACCTTTGCTCCAGTAGCTCGATTAGAAACAATCAGAATATTTCTTGCCATTGCTGCACAACGAGGTTACAAAATCTTTCAAATGGATGTAAAATCTGCATTCTTGAATGGTGATCTTGACGAGGAAGTTTACATTGATCAACCTTGTGGATTTGTTATTGGAAAAGATGAAAGCTATGTGTGCAGGTTGAAGAAGGCTCTGTATGGGCTAAAACAGGCTCCGAGAGCATGGTATTCTAAATTAGATACTTGCTTGAAGAAGATGAACTTTAAGAAAGGGAGAGTTGACAGCAATCTCTACATCAAGAAATGTCAGGAGTTTTCACTGATCGTTATTGTTTATGTCGATGATATTATATTTGCTGGAAATAATGAAAGATCATGTGAAAAATTTGCTGAGGAGATGAAGAAGTTATTTGAGATGTCCATGCTAGGTGAAATGAAGTACTTTCTTGGGTTACAAATTTCACAGAAGAAGAATCATGTTTTTCTATCTCAAGAAAAGTATGCTAAGGAACTTCTGAAGAAGTTTGGCATGGAAAATTCGAAACCAGTTTCCACACCGATTTCAGTGGGAACCAAGTTGTCTAAAGATGGAGAAGGAAAGGAAGTTGATCAGAAAGAGTTTCGAAAACTGATTGGAAGTCTGCTATATTTGACGGCCTCAAGACCCGACATCGTCTATGCTGTTACTTTATGTGCGAGATTTCAGAGTGCTCCTAAAGAATCACATTTGATTGCTGGAAAAAGAATTCTCAGATATATCAAAGGCACAACAAACTTTGGAATCCGGTATGACGGCTCTGAAAATATTGATCTATTTGGGTATTTTGATGCTGATTGGGCAGGAAATGTTGATGATCGAAGATCCACATCTGGTGGAGTATTCTTTCTTGGAAAAAGCTGTGTTAGTTGGCATACCAAGAAACAGAATTCAGTAACTCTTAGCACTGCTGAGGCTGAGTATGTTGCTGCTACTCAAGCTGCAACTCAACTAATGTGGATGAAGACTCAGCTGGAAGATCTACTTGTTGAAGTAAAGCTACCATTGCTCTTGGGTTGTGATAATCAGAGTGCAATAAATCTTACAAGAAATCCAGTACAACATTCTCGTTCAAAACACATTGATATAAAGTACCACTTCATCAAAGAGCAGGTTGAAAAGAATGAACTGAGGCTGGAGTATGTTCTTACATCTGAACAAATTGCTGATATATTTACAAAACTGTTACCGAAGGAACCATTTGCAAAGTTGAGGTTGAACATGGGTGTACAACCTCCTTCTCATCAAGGTTAAGGTACATGTTTCTGTCCCCTCTCTCGTCTTATCTTTGGATAGTGTTGTCAAGGGGGAGAATTGTTTCATAAATCTATCCATAAGGAAGAATGTATTAAGGGAGAGTTGTGGGTAAGCTGTGAATTCAGCATGTATGTGAGTGAACTATTCTAACTATTTGTTGGAGTGGTTGTAGGAAACAAAGTTGTTTTACAGGAAAGTTGAAGAAGTGAAGAATGCTATTGCAAGATGTTCTGAAGAAGGATGAGGAGGTATGTTCATGAGATTTCACAGTCACTGCTTTTGGACAGCATGGTTTTGGCTGTCAATAAATCTTGTTTCCTACAATGAGTTAGCTCACGTAGGCTTAGAATTGTTGATAAGTAATCCATTGCAAAAGGTATCAAAATTCAGTGATTTATGAATCTTTGTTGACAACAAAATCCAAAGGGGGAGATTGTTGGGACCAGGTTGAATGAAGATGAAAGTTTGAAGAGTTAGCTTTTGCAGAGTGTTGTATTTTGTTGTCAAAGGCGATAAATCAATTCACTGTGTAGAAGGATCATAAATCAGACGATGCTTTGCTGGTATGTATTTCACACAAATCATGAGTTAGGAGAACTTGTGATGCAAGCCTTATGAAGGAAAGGGGGAGAAATGATGATTCCAGTCAGATAATGTTTTGATTGGAAGGGATGATGCTGCTGGAAGATAGGAAAGATTCAGTTCCCATTGCAACTCTGACGATGCTTAAGCTGATCTATCAAAGGATAAATATCACGGTAGTGGGATTCGTGATAAGAGCAGAAGAATGGATATGGGAAGCAGTAAAGAGATAAAATGGCAAAGCAATAGACAATCTGGGGATGGCAGAAAAGAACAGTTTAAGGTGGCGCCGTTTTCCAGTGTTTGCCAAATTTTAGGGCCTGAAAATCGGGAGATGAAGAAATCTGCTTGGCAATGGATGTTGCGCTGAAGATTGTTTATACGTGCAAAAGAGTTATTCAAGGTCAGAACTATGAAAAATGACAAAGGCATGGAGTGCGCGGAAATTTAGGCACGTTTCGCGCAAAAATAAAGTGGTGCGCGCAATATCTGCGGGATGCGCGAAATAGTAGCGGGTTGCGCGAAAAATCTGCGGGATGCGCGGAATATTGGCATGGTGCGCGAAATTGAGGAATGAAGTTTTCGCGCAAATGATGGTTCGAGATCAGAAGATCAAAAATTGGCAAAGGCATAAAATGCGCGAAATATTGGAGCAATGCGCGAAATCTGATGTTGCAGGAATGATTGGGTTTGCGCGCAATATGGAACGCGGTGCGGAATTTTGCGCACAATTGGTGCTTCATTCTTAGAAGGATAAAAAATGACAAAGGCATGAGGTGCGCGAAATATTGAAGCATGGCGCGAAATATGAAGTTTCATAAAAGAGTTTTTACGCGCATGGAGGAGGTTTTACGCGCGGATTAGTGTTTTTCGCGCGGGTTCAAAAATGCCTATAAATATGAGGCTAACCCTTGTTAGTTGGTAATGCTCGACACTTAGAAGAAATCCCGAGCTCTGGTGCGCGTAAATTATACGCTAAGTGAGTTGCGCGAAAAGAGGAAAAGTTGCGCGTAAAAGGAAAGTTGCGCGAAAACGTTTTTCGCGCCAAAAGGTGATTTTACGCGCAAGCCATTTGAATTGCGCGCAAGGCACCCTAAAGGCTGCGCGAAATATTTGGGGTCTTCGCACATATTCAGTTGTGCACGAGAGAGTTCTTACCGGCTTCTGGGTAAGAAAGTGAAGATTTGTACTTCGGAGAATACATCTGTTTAATTGTAAAGAAGCACTGAAACATTGTGTTATCCTATTTGTGCTAAGAGGGAGCACACGCACTATTGGATTGTTTTCAAAGTGCTGCACGAGTGTAAGGGTATATCCTACTCGTTGTATTCCACATCAAAGGATTGTTTTCTAGTGGATTGTGTGGTACTGGATTATTTCCGTACCATACCAAGGACGTAGCTACTCTTGTTGAGTAGTGAACCTTGTAAATCTTGTGTTCCTGTGGATGTGTGTGTTCAGCAGGGAAGAAACTCTTTAACAGGAGGCGAAGGTTGTTTCAAAAAGGGGAAACTTAAAAAGAAAAAGATATCACTGATTCACCCCCTCCCCCTCTCAGTGATACTTGGATCCTGATTGGGAACTTCAATTGGTATCAGATGGAGGTTGCCTTCGTTTACTCTTTGCTGAATTGTTTGAAGAGAAGTTGTGATGGAAAATCTAAATTGCGTGAACAGTAAGGGGATTCCAATCTTCGATGGAAAGAACTATCACATCTGGAAGGACAGAATGATGCCGTATCTTATGTCTCTTGGATATGAAGTTCTTGAAACTACAACAGATGGATTTCCTGATATTGATGACAAGGTCCCTCTTACTCCTGTCGATAAGAAGAATCTTGAGAATGATGGAAGAGCTAAAAATGCATTACTCTCATCACTTTCTGAGAGTGAGTTTTTAAGAGTGAAAGGTGTCACTACTGCTAAAGGCATCTGGGATAAGCTAATGAATATCTATGAAGGAAATACAAAAGTGAAGAAGGCAAAACTACAAATCTGGAGGCTGAAGTATGAAGACTTGAAAATGGGAGAATCTGAATCTGTTGGGGAATTCTTTACCAGAGTTAATGACATTGTCAGTACAATCAGATGTCTTGGTGAAAAGTTAGAAGATGATACAGTTGTTGAAAAGATCCTGAGAATTCTGCCTGACAAATTTGACGCTAAAGTTTCTTCACTAGAAGACAGAGATCCGGAAACATTATCTCTTGATGATTTGCACAGTACTCTCATCACTTATGAGATGAGAAGAGAGAAGACCATGAAGAGCAAAGCAAAAACTGATAGAGAAATGTCTTTCAGGGCAGAAAAGAAAGAGAAGTCGAAGAAAATTCTTATTAATGAAGAAGCTGGTGAATCCAACTCTGAAAATGAAGTATGTAAAAATTTTGATGAAATTCTATCCTTGTTTTCTAAAAATGTTAAAAGAGGCACAGGGAAATACAAAGGGAAACTCCCTTTGAAATGTTTTGAATGTGGAGCAGTTGGCCACTTTGCGGCTAATTGCCCTCAAAAGGGGAAAGATGCCGACAGTGATGAAGAAGACAGAGGACCAAGAAGGTCATGGAAGAAACAGGATCAAAAAGATAAATATTCTGGTAGAATTCAGAATAAAAAGTTCTTTAAATCAAAAAGATGAAGCTTTTTGTCAAATGATAAGGAAGATGATGATAGCGAGACTGAATCAGAAAAATCTGCTACTGAAAAAACTAGAGAGAGTACCTTTTTTGCAACAGTGAATAATGATGATTATGAGAGTAGTAGTACTGAAGAAGAAGAGACTCAACTTGAACAGTATCTGAAAGAAGAGCTGAAGGAATGTTTGAGGAAGATCAGAAAACTGGAGAAAGAAAACAACAAGTTAGTAAAAGAAAATTCCACAGTAAACAATCAAGAAGGTTTTACAGATGATAAAATCATGATGAAAAAAGAGATTGATGATCTGAAAAATTCTCTTAAGAATACAAAGAATCGTAATGATCATCTTGAAGTGAAGTTGAAGGCAAAAGAAGAAGAGTTGGAACTTGTCCAGCAAAAACTGCATAAAGCTAAAGAAATGAATATCAGTTCCAAAAATTCTATCTCAGAAGTAGGGGAATGTTCCAGTAAGAATGAACTAAAAAGGGATCTACAAAACTTACCTTCAAAGGTTGAAATGAAAGACAAAATTGGTTCTGATAAGAACAAGGCTGGAAAGACAAAGTATGTGGTCAAAATCAGCAATGCAGAAAAATCAGAAGTGCATAAAAATCTTGAGTCAAGAAAAGCTTCTAATACTTCTGGTACTGCTGAATCTGAGCTGAAGAAGAGAGTTACAAATGAAAATATGATGGTTTTTGAGAAGCGTGTTCACAACTCCATTCAGTCTAAAAGTTTCAGAGGTAAATATTCTTTCTATGGATACTGCTGGTATTGTGGTGGATTCGGACACATGGAAAGTATGTGTTGGTTTAACCAACAACATTACAACTATTCCAAAAGTTTTGAAGGACAAGGATTGAGGGGGAGCCAACGCTTTCAAAATAGAAGATCTCCAAATAAGTTTCATAAGAAATCTGAGAAGACTGGTGTGAAAGTTGGGAACAGATTCCAACCACTGGAAACATATTGTGAAAGATGTGATCAACCTGGACATCTTGCTAAGGGCTGCCTTAGTGTGTTAACAGAGCAACAAAAGTTTGTTAATAATCCTCAGAAGACAGAGTTTTTAAAATACAAAAGGGAAAAATTTGATAAGTCTGAAAAGAAAGAATGCATGGTTCTCTGGCCAGAACACATTGATTTGGCTAGGAAATTGGAAGAAGCAAAACAGAAAGTGGAGGAAAAGGAAGAACAAAAAGCACTTGTTGTTGAAACAGCTTTGAAGGCTACCAAAGGAGAACGTCCATGGATTCTTGATAGTGGATGTTCATCTCATATGACAGGAGACTTAAAGCTGCTGAAGAATGTGAAAGACTTTAAAGAAGGAACTGTGACATTTGGAAATGATGAATCTCTAAGGATCAAAGGTGTTGGATCAGCCATCATTGGAAAAGAAAAGATGAAATCCAGAAAAACACTATATGTTGATGGACTGAAACACAACCTGCTCAGTGTGTCACAACTCTGTGATGAGGGCAACAAAGTGATCTTCAGAAAAGATGGATTTGTTGTAAAAAGTGAAAATGATGGAAACATAGTTACAAGGGGCCAGCGTACAAGAGGGAATTTGTTCCAAGTTGGGGATGGACAGAACTCCTGTTACATGAGTGTGGTGGATGAAAATAAATTATGGCATAAAAGGCTGGGTCATATGTGTCAGAGAAATATGTGCAAGTTGTCAAAGCGAGAAAGTGTTCGGGATATGCCTGATTTATCAAGAGAAAGAGATTGGTGCTGCACTATTTGTGAGAAAGGGAAGATTGCTAATTCTATGCACAAGAGAGTTGAAATTCGCTCAAAAAGACCCTTAGAACTCATACACTCAGATATATGTGGGCCAATGAGCAAGCAATCTTCAAATGGAGATAAGTACTTCATTACTTTCATTGATGACTTTACTCGCATTACTTGTTTTATGTACATGAGACATAAGTCAGATGCTCTAACAATGTTTAAGAGTTTCAGAAGGAAAGCAGAGAAAGAATGTGAGTATTCAGTGAAGAAGTTGAGAACTGATAATAGTGGTGAGTATAAGAATGAAGAGTTTGAAAGTTATCTTGAGAAACATGGAATTCGGCATGAGTTTAGTTCACCATACACCCCTCAACAAAATGGGGTGGCTGAAAGAAAGAATCGAAGTCTGGTGGAAATGGGGAGAACTATGTTACTTGAACATAGTCTCTCTCATTATTATTGGAGGCAAGCCATGAGCACTGCTGTGTATATTCAGAACCGGTGTTTCTATAGACCAAACTCAAATATGACTCCATATGAGATGTTCTATGGAAAAACTCCAAGTCTGAAACACTTGAGAGTCTTTGGGAGTCCATGTATTATAAAGAAGAAAGGTGGAAATCTGGGAAAGTTCGAGCAAAGAGGAGATGACGGAATTTTTCTTGGCTATGCTCCAGAAGGAAGAGGATATAGATGCCTCAACAAAGAAACAGGAAGAATTATTGATTCTTCAGATGTAAAAGTTGTTGAAAGTGCTGAGAAAGAAAAGCAGTCATATGTTGATGTGGAAGTCGAGCGGGATAGAGAAGATTTTGTTAACAATTCTGATAATGCTTCATAATTTGTTCATCCTACTCAAGAAGAGGAATCTGACTCAGAAATATCAAGTGATGAGGATGAAGTTCAAACAACTCATCCTAGGTTGAGGAAACAAGTGGAGGCTCAGAACATTATTGGAGATAAAAATCAGAGGGTTCAAACAAGAAGAACAACAAATGCTATATCACATACTTCTCTTTATTCGAAAGTTGAACCGAATAATGTAAATGAAGCATTTGAGCATCCAGAATGGGTTCATGCTATGAATGAAGAGATTGATCAGATAGAGAAGAACAATACTTGGGAACTTGTGCTCAAGCCGGACAACAAGAACATTATTGGTACAAAGTGGGTTTTTCGAAACAAGCTGAATGAAGAAGGTAATGTAATAAGAAACAAGGCAAGATTGGTCTGCAAAGGGTATTCACAAATTGAAGGCATTGACTTTGATGAAACCTTTGCTCCAGTAGCTCGATTAGAAACAATCAGAATATTTCTTGCCATTGCTGCACAACGAGGTTACAAAATCTTTCAAATGGATGTAAAATCTGCATTCTTGAATGGTGATCTTGACGAGGAAGTTTACATTGATCAACCTTGTGGATTTGTTATTGGAAAAGATGAAAGCTATGTGTGCAGGTTGAAGAAGGCTCTGTATGGGCTAAAACAGGCTCCGAGAGCATGGTATTCTAAATTAGATACTTGCTTGAAGAAGATGAACTTTAAGAAAGGGAGAGTTGACAGCAATCTCTACATCAAGAAATGTCAGGAGTTTTCACTGATCGTTATTGTTTATGTCGATGATATTATATTTGCTGGAAATAATGAAAGATCATGTGAAAAATTTGCTGAGGAGATGAAGAAGTTATTTGAGATGTCCATGCTAGGTGAAATGAAGTACTTTCTTGGGTTACAAATTTCACAGAAGAAGAATCATGTTTTTCTATCTCAAGAAAAGTATGCTAAGGAACTTCTGAAGAAGTTTGGCATGGAAAATTCGAAACCAGTTTCCACACCGATTTCAGTGGGAACCAAGTTGTCTAAAGATGGAGAAGGAAAGGAAGTTGATCAGAAAGAGTTTCGAAAACTGATTGGAAGTCTGCTATATTTGACGGCCTCAAGACCCGACATCGTCTATGCTGTTACTTTATGTGCGAGATTTCAGAGTGCTCCTAAAGAATCACATTTGATTGATGGAAAAAGAATTCTCAGATATATCAAAGGCACAACAAACTTTGGAATCCGGTATGACGGCTCTGAAAATATTGATCTATTTGGGTATTCTGATGCTGATTGGGCAGGAAATGTTGATGATCGAAGATCCACATCTGGTGGAGTATTCTTTCTTGGAAAAAGCTGTGTTAGTTGGCATACCAAGAAACAGAATTCAGTAACTCTTAGCACTGCTGAGGCTGAGTATGTTGCTGCTACTCAAGCTGCAACTCAACTAATGTGGATGAAGACTCAGCTGGAAGATCTACTTGTTGAAGTAAAGCTACCATTGCTCTTGGGTTGTGATAATCAGAGTGCAATCAATCTTACAAGAAATCCAGTACAACATTCTCGTTCAAAACACATTGATATAAAGTACCACTTCATCAAAGAGCAGGTTGAAAAGAATGAACTGAGGCTGGAGTATGTTCTTACATCTGAACAAATTGCTGATATATTTACAAAACTGTTACCGAAGGAACCATTTGCAAAGTTGAGGTTGAACATGGGTGTACAACCTCCTTCTCATCAAGGTTAAGGTACATGTTTCTGTCCCCTCTCTCGTCTTATCTTTGGATAGTGTTGTCAAGGGGGAGAATTGTTTCATAAATCTATCCATAAGGAAGAATGTATTAAGGGAGAGTTGTGGGTAAGCTGTGAATTCAGCATGTATGTGAGTGAACTATTCTAACTATTTGTTGGAGTGGTTGTAGGAAACAAAGTTGTTTTACAGGAAAGTTGAAGAAGTGAAGAATGCTATTGCAAGATGTTCTGAAGAAGGATGAGGAGGTATGTTCATGAGATTTCACAGTCACTGCTTTTGGACAGCATGGTTTTGGCTGTCAATAAATCTTGTTTCCTACAATGAGTTAGCTCACGTAGGCTTAGAATTGTTGATAAGTAATCCATTGCAAAAGGTATCAAAATTCAGTGATTTATGAATCTTTGTTGACAACAAAATCCAAAGGGGGAGATTGTTGGGACCAGGTTGAATGAAGATGAAAGTTTGAAGAGTTAGCTTTTGCAGAGTGTTGTATTTTGTTGTCAAAGGCGATAAATCAATTCACTGTGTAGAAGGATCATAAATCAGACGATGCTTTGCTGGTATGTATTTCACACAAATCATGAGTTAGGAGAACTTGTGATGCAAGCCTTATGAAGGAAAGGGGGAGAAATGATGATTCCAGTCAGATAATGTTTTGATTGGAAGGGATGATGCTGCTGGAAGATAGGAAAGATTCAGTTCCCATTGCAACTCTGACGATGCTTAAGCTGATCTATCAAAGGATAAATATCACGATAGTGGGATTCGTGATAAGAGCAGAAGAATGGATATGGGAAGCAGTAAAGAGATAAAATGGCAAAGCAATAGACAATCTGGGGATGGCAGAAAAGAACAGTTTAAGGTGGCGCCGTTTTCCAGTGTTTGCCAAATTTTAGGGCCTGAAAATCGGGAGATGAAGAAATCTGCTTGGCAATGGATGTTGCGCTGAAGATGGTTTATACGTGCAAAAGAGTTATTCAAGGTCAGAACTATGAAAAATGACAAAGGCATGGAGTGCGTGGAAATTTAGGCACGTTTCGCGCAAAAATAAAGTGGTGCGCGCAATATCTGCGGGATGCGCGAAATAGTAGCGGGTTGCGCGAAAAATCTGCGGGATGCGCGGAATATTGGCATGGTGCGCGAAATTGAGGAATGAAGTTTTCGCGCAAATGATGGTTCGAGATCAGAAGATCAAAAATTGGCAAAGGCATAAAATGCCCGAAATATTGGAGCAATGCGCGAAATCTGATGTTGCAGGAATGATTGGGTTTGCGCGCAATATGGAACGCGGTGCGGAATTTTGCGCGCAATTGGTGCTTCATTCGTAGAAGGATAAAAAATGACAAAGGCATGAGGTGCGCGAAATATTGAAGCATGGCGCGAAATATGAAGTTTCATAAAAGAGTTTTTACGCGCATGGAGGAGGTTTTACGCGCGGATTAGTGTTTTTCGCGCGGGTTCAAAAATGCCTATAAATATGAGGCTAACCCTTGTTAGTTGGTAATGCTCGACACTTAGAAGAAATCCCGAGCTCTGGTGCGCGTAAATTATACGCTAAGTGAGTTGCGCGAAAAGAGGAAAAGTTGCGCGTAAAAGGAAAGTTGCGCGAAAACGTTTTTCGCGCCAAAAGGTGATTTTACGCGCAAGCCATTTGAATTGCGCGCAAGGCACCCTAAAGGCTGCGCGAAATATTTGGGGTCTTCGCACATATTCAGTTGTGCACGAGAGAGTTCTTACCGGCTTCTGGGTAAGAAAGTGAAGATTTGTACTTCGGAGAATACATCTGTTTAATTGTAAAGAAGCACTGAAACATTGTGTTATCCTATTTGTGCTAAGAGGGAGCACACGCACTATTGGATTGTTTTCAAAGTTCTGCACGAGTGTAAGGGTATATCCTACTCGTTGTATTCCACATCAAAGGATTGTTTTCTAGTGGATTGTGTGGTACTGGATTATTTCCGTACCATACCAAGGACGTAGCTACTCTTGTTGAGTAGTGAACCTTGTAAATCTTGTGTTCCTGTGGATGTGTGTGTTCAGCAGGGAAGAAACTCTTTAACAGGAGGCGAAGGTTGTTTCAAAAAGGGGAAACTTAAAAAGAAAAAGATATCACTGATTCACCCCCTCCCCCTCTCAGTGATACTTGGATCCTGATTGGGAACTTCATAGAGTAGATGGTTATTGATTCTTTCACAATTTGTTATCATACCCCTCATCAGAAATTGTGATCTCATGATATTTTCATTTATCTCTTGGATTAATAGGTTAATGATTCTGATCATATTCATTAACCTTTTAATTTGAACATTAGTGAAAAATAAATCACATAATCCTTGAATTTGAATCATTGGGACATGGGTGGTGCATTAGTGGGTATCTTCTTCTCTTCCATTTCATTAACCAGACTAGTCATTTTCTTTTTTCATTCACATGATTTATGACCCACCCTTATACATTTAAAGAATCCTATAATTTCAATTCAATCAGTTTACTTTATGTTTCATCCCACATTTATGGAATGTAGATGGCTGAAATTGTTTTCTATCTTGTGATTCCTTTGAGTTTTCATGAGACTCCATCTTCATTTTCTTATCGAAACCATGGTAATTATGGGGATATCTGATTTCTATTTCTACCTTGAGTATACATTGAAATATTTATTTATTTTTACTAAAATATATTATATTTAAAACCTTTCATAGGCATGGTTTTAGGCCCCCAAATAATTCATTAACCTTAATTTCAGGTTGGATGATAATACCAGAAGCATACCTCACTAGTCTTATAAAATGTGAATCATTGGTACCAATGGATTTATCATCCTTTTTATTCATCTCTTGAAATGTAATATCAATTTTTTTTATAAATAATACTAGGAAATCCCATATTTAAAAATAATATCTTAAACACATCCCCATGCATTGAGTTAATTTATTCATGTTTCCTCATGTTCTTGATAAGATTCCACCACTAATCTGATTTGTCTAATAAATGATAAAAATCCAAAATAAATTTTTCATGATCTAAATATTGGAGAATGGAAATAACATTTTAGTGGAAAGAATCCATTTCTTAGAAACTATTAGATCATAAAACCCATTAAAAAGAGTTTTATGTTACACCATAAAGTACTCAATAGAAGGTTGTTCCTACTTTTTCTCGTTTGGAAGTTTAGTATGATTTATAGCTTGAGAATATTTTGTGATCATAGAAATGAGATTTTTCATTTTATCTCCCATAAAATTTGGTTTCTCAAGACTAGAATCATTATATTTTCCATCATATTCAGTATTAACACAGTTCCATTAGGTTCTAATCATTTACTAAAACCAAAATAAATAGTGTGAGTAAAAATAATCATAGTGGAAATCCACATAATAAATTAAAATATTTTATTTTATGTCTTTAATCATGAAAATGTATTTTCAATCTATGAAACCTTATTTTTGACCTAGTTTATTAATCATCATAATATTTTCAAATCCTTCATGAGAGTTCATAAACTGTTTTTGAATTTTCAAAACATATCCCCCGATAATCACAAAACAAGAGTGCACCAAGGCCTATTGTCATGCACCAAGTGACTATCGATTCAAATCCCAATGCACACTTTTTAGAGTTATTTCTTATATGTAAAAATTTTATACAGACACATCCACTTAAATAAAGTATATATGTATTTAATTTCTTGAAAACCACTCACTCTATCCTTCACCAAAATTTCTGGAATTTTTTTTAAACTTTAACTGAACCCTATGGTTCTCACTAAAGTTTTATCATAATATTTCTAAAAGGTTAACTAAACCTTACTTTGATACCAACTTTAGAGACCCTAACTTTCATATATATATATATATATATCAAATTTTTGGACAAAAATCCATCAATGTAACATTGAAGCCTTTTTGTGGGGTTTGTGTTTGTGGGTAATGTTTGTAAAATACCCTAATAATTTTTCACTTATCCCTAAATTTCTAACATACCATGCACTAATATAAAACATATGAAATATATTTCTTTATTTACTCCCACCAGAAATACTTTTTGGATATATAAACATCATTCTAATTCCAAGATGAATTGATAATGAAGCACTATGAGACTCCTCCAATATATCTTTCCTAAATTCTAGTGTGGATGAAACAAATACAACATTGTTGAACCTTATCAATGAATTATTAAAAATTTTAAACTTAGGAACATTCCTGAATATCTTCTATATCTAAACATCATCTTTTGGTGCCTCTTTAATCTTCACTTAGATAGTATTTATAAAATTCTTTTGAGAAATATAATATTTTTTCCCTTTCTTCAATATTTCATGATCCAACCTTTGAAAATAAATAAATAATGGATATTTTGTTATCCTTATATTATATAATATATCATGATACTGTTGAATCAAAGCATAAACCACCAACTTTTCTTTCCTAGGGTGGTCATGTTTTGAATAGTCCTAACCTTTAATCAATTCTAACCATCTTCTCTGGGTCATATTAAACTTTTTCTGTGTGAATATGTACATTGAGCTCTTATGATTAGTATATATATCACAATTTTCTCAATAAAGATAATGTATCCAATTTTTTAACTCAAAAAATAATGAAGCTAACTCCAAGTCATGATTTAGGTAATTTTTCGCATGAACATTTAATTGTTATGAGGCATAAGATATAACCATATAATTCTATATGAGATTTCATCATATAACATTCTTTAATACATATCTATATATTAAAAAAAATTATCTACTACAAGGTAATATAAGACTAGTTGAAATGACTAAAATTCCCTTTAGTTCCTTGAAATTTTCTCCACATTCACATATCCAAAGGATCATGGCTCCATTTCAAGTTAACGTGGTGAGTGAATAGGAAATCCATGAGAAACATTCCAAAAACTAGCAATAATATCCATCAAAACAAAGAAAACTGTGGACCTCATTCATCATGGTTGTTATATTACAATTTTAAATACCAACAAATCTTATAGATCCACCTATATACCCTTTCTTGAGATTATATGGCCCTAAAATAAAACCTTTAGTATAAAAAATTTACAAGGTGTAAATATTTCATAAATATTATCCTTCCTTGGGGTATTTAATACAATTCCCAATTAGTCTACATGATCTTACTTAATCATTTAATATATAATATTTTTCTTATAAATACTAACAAAAACTGATCAAGGTAATATCTAAAGACTCAATTCATTAAACCCATGAATATAGCGGGGGAATTTTTAAGAAAAAATGGAATCATTATATATTCGTAGTTTCCATACCTTTTACAAAATGTTTTCATGGTTATATAATTATTATTGACCCTCAATTGATGATATATATAATGAAGGTCAATCATGGGGAATTAGTTAGCTCCATAAATTTTATTAATAAAGTCATCAATAAGGGGAAGAAGTTACATTTTCAGGAATTTGATCTTTTTCAGTTCCTGATAATCAATGCAGATTCACATTATTCCATATTTCTTTTAATAAAAAATAACAATTGGACCCCAAGATGAAACACATGGATGAATTAATCCCTATTAAATACTCCCATAAATTTTCTTCCTCAATTATTGTAACTCAATTAGGACATTTTGTAGGGAGTCTTTGAGATAGGTGTAGCATTAAGTATGTGTTCGATTGAAAAAAATCACAATTCGGTGAAAGACTGGGAAACTCTAATGAAATGTCATCAAAAAACTCCCACACAATAATAATACCATCAATTTTGATATTATCCCCATCTATATGAGATAAAAATTCCTATTTAATAGGTGTTAATACCCATATAATGTATGTTATTTTTTCAGAAGTTTGTATCTATCATCTCACTAATAGATGATCATATGTTAGTTTAGAATATCAAATGTGAATTATTTTCTTCAAAAATTGATGTGGGATATATGTAAAGAAATTAAATCCACACTAAGTTGACATCCAATCCAACAATATTTAGAATTACAAGATTTGTGGTAGGCACATTCCCACAAACATTAACTAGAGAATAATCACAGATGTGAGAAGACATCATCAAAGCATTAGGGGTTTTCACTACTAATCCAACATCTAATATTTGATTTTCCATTTCGATTCCCATATAAACGTATTTAGATATAAAATAGTTGGTAGATTTATAGTCAAATAAGACATTACCAGTTCTAGAGTGGATGGTAATTGATTCTTTCACTGTGTGTTATCGTACCCCTCATCAAAATTTGTGATCTCATGATATTTACATTTATCTCTTAGATTAATAGGTTATTGATTCTGATAATATTAATTAACCTTTTCATTTGAACATTGGTAAAAAATAATGCACATACTCCTTGAATTTGAAGCATTGGGACATGGGTGGTGCATTAGTGGGTATCTTTTTCTCTTCCATTTCATTAACCAGACTAGTAATTTTCTTTTTTCATTCACAAGATTTATGAACCACCCTTCCACATTTAATTAATCCTCTAAGTTCCATTCAATCAGTTCACTTTATGTTTCATCCCACATTTATGGAATGTAGATGGCCAAAATTGTTTTCCATCATGTGATTTATTTGAGTTTTCATGAGACTCGATCTTCATTTTCTTATCAAAACCATGGTAATTATGGGGATATCTGATTTCTATTTCTACCTTGAGTATACATTGAAATATTTATTTATTTTTACTAAAATATATTATATTTAACACCTTTCATAGGCATGGTTTTAGGTCCCCAAATAATTCATTAACCTTAATTTCAGGTTGGATGATAATACCAGAAGCATACCTCACAAGTCTTATAAAATGTGAATCATTGGTACCAATGGATTTATCATTCTTTTGATTCATCTATTGAAATTTATTCTCAATTTTTGTATAAATAATACTATGAAATCACATATTTAAAAATAATATCTTAAATACATCCCCATGCATTGATTTAATTTATTCATGTTTCCTCATGTTCTTGAAAAGATTCCACCACTAATCTGATTTGTCTAATAAATGATAAAAATACAAAATAACTTTTTCATGATCTGAATATTGGAGAATAAAAATATCTTTTTAGTGGAACTAATCCATTTCTAAGAAACTAGTAGATCATCAAACCCATTAAAAAGAGTTGCATGTTACACCATGAAGGACTCAATAGAAGGTTGTTCCTTCTTTTTCTCATTTGGAATTTTAGTATGATTTATAGCTTGAGAATATTTTGTGATCATAGAAATGAGATTTCTCATTTTATCTCCCATAAAATTTGGTTTCTCAAGAAGAAAATCATTATATTTTCCATCATATTCAGTATTAACACGGTTCCATTAGGTTCCAATCATTTACTAAAATGAAAATTTATTTTCAATATATGAAACCCTAGGTTTAACCTAGTTTATTAATCATCATAATACTTTCAAATCCTTCATGATGGTTCATAAACTGTTTTTGAATTTTCAAAACATATCCCCCGATAATCACAAAACAAGAGTGCACCAATGCCTATTGTCATGAACCAAGTGACTATCAATTCAAATCCCAATGCACACTTTTTAGAGTTATTTCTTATATGTAAAAATTTTATACAGACACATCCACATAAAGAAAATATATATGGATTTAATATCCTGAAAACTACTCACTCTATCCTTCACCAAAATTTCTGGAAATTTTCTTAACCTTTAACTAAACCCTATGGCTCTTACTAAAGTTTTATCATCATATTTATAAAAGGTTAACTAAACCTTACTTTGATACCAACTTTAGAGACCCTCACTTTCATATATATATATATATATCAAATTTTTGGACAAAAATCCCTCAATGTAACATTGAATCCTTTTTGTGGTGTTTTTGTTTATGGGAAATGCTAGTTTTTTTGTTGACAAAGAGGGTTTACAATGTGAGTGGTTGAGTTACAGAGATATTTTTGAAAAAATATGTTGAAAAATAACTATGAAAAAGTAATGGAAAATCTGGGGGCGGCACAAAAAGAATAGATATAAGGTGGTGTCATTTTCCAGTGTTTTCTAAATCTTGGGCCTCAAAATATAAAAATGAAGATTCATGTTTTTGGAAAAGGAAGTTGCACACACAATTGAAGATGGTATAGAAACATGCACATAATCTATTTTTTCAAGAGAATAAAGTGGAAAAATGGAAAAGAAATGATGTGTGCTAAATATTTAAAAATTAGCGCGAAAGATGATGTTGCGCGAAAGAAACTTGTGTGCCCAATACGACGTTAGAAAGAGTTTTATGCGCTCAAAGAGGATGTTAGTGTGAAAGGCATGTTTTGAGGACATGATTTGGAAAAAAGGAAATTGAATTATGCATACGAAAGATTTGAAAATTGGTACAAAATATAAGGCTACATGAAAGAAACTTTCATGCCCAATGTGACATCAAACTTTTTTTTTCACGCTCAAATAGAATCTTGTGTGACATGGTGAATCTTCCACGTAGGGGATAAGAATGATTATAAATAAGAGGTGACCCCATCATTTAGAAGAGATCCACACATAGAGAAAATCCAATCACCATATCGTATAATAATTTCGTACAAAGGGGGTTTCACAAAAGATTTTGAGTTATGTGCAAGCTATGAAAGTTGCGTGTAAGATTTGAGTTGAGCGTAAGATTGAAGTTGGGCGCAAGGGGTGTTTCACGACAAAAGTGTAATCTTGTGCACAAGAAATTAAAGTTGCGCACAAGATGTAGTAAGTGTTGTGTGAAAGATTTGTACTTACCCGGTAGTACTATGGTAAAGTAGTTTTCATCAGTGGAAGAAAAATTGGACTTCAATAGAGCATCTAAATATAGTGGAAGATGAATTCATTAGTAAGAATTAAGGTAGCTACAAGTATTTAAACTTTTAGTGGATCTTCTGAAGAAGTATTGAGCACACTTCAGTTAAGAGACCAGTGAGATTTCAAATTGTGAGTGGTTATAAAATAGAAGGTACAGTGAGTCTGCTTCGAACATTGTAAACAACAGTGTGCTTATAGTAGATTTAGTACATCTGCACATTGCCTGTGTATTCTCCTTGGACGTAGCCCAGTGAGGCTAAACCAAGTAAAAAATGTTGTGTCATGTTTATGATTTAATTTCTGTTTATCCATTTATATGGAACAGATATATAAGAGTTTTTTTCTTAACATCAAAACAAGATCCAAAGTGATAGAGGTTTAAATATGTCATACCCTAATTCACCCCCCCCCTCTCAGGGTATTTGGCCTTGAGCGACTAACACAATTTTTAATAGATAAATATTCACAACATAATGCAATGATCCAGACCAAAATTTAATGGTTCTACTACCTATAGAGACATACATACATAAAGAACTGGTTCAAAGTTTACTACATCATCTCTAACTAAGATCTTCATAACTAGAACCCTTCATAGAAATATCATATATAATAAATTTCTTCATAATCAGGAGAAAAGAAACATAACAAATGGTGATCTCAGATTCTAATTTTTGGTAAACATGGGATATATCAATTTATGATCATATAAAATTATTATATGAGAATAAGGGTTTGATATCATGAATATAACTTACACAGTTCATACCTAATATATCATGGATCATAAACAAGTTTATTGGAATAAAACATGTCATTTAAAAATAAATTAATCATGAGAGTGAGATAACATAATAAATCAACCACGAACCATATTTTCATGTCATTTAAGTGTGGAAAATTTATAAATATAGAAACCATTTCAAATTTGAATGTTAACTACTAAGAAAATAAAATAATAGTGGATTAAGTATCCATAAATATTTCTTATATCATATCAAATCAAGAGTCACCACCTACATCCCATAGTGGATCAAGAACATTGGTTTGTTTATCATAGGGGGTTAAGCATATTGAATTATTTCCCAAATCAGACCAAGGACATCAAAGTTTTTCTAATAATTATCTCATGAGATATAATATTATACACAATTAAATGAAGGGTTGTGTAATTATGTTACCAACCATTACATAATGAAAAGCATGCATATGTTTTCTATAAAATCCTCATACATCCATAATATCATCATATAATAACATCTAGCATTAAATTTGGATTTATGTACATTTCATCAATCCATTATATCGTAAAATATGGAAAATGAATGGGTTTTATGAACATTTCATCATTATAATAATAAAAAATCTCGAGAAATAATAAGAATGATACATTTGAATCATAACCCTAACAAAACATAAGCAAAACCAAAGGTCATTATTGTTTATGAATAGATATTCCATAAAAATGTCATTAAAAGTTTCTGAAAGAAAATATCCTTTCTATTTTGAAATTACTTCTTCAAAATATAAAAATTACCAAAATATTAAAGAAAACATTTTATTTGTAAAATAACCTTGGATATTTATAATGGATGATTTAAATCATTGTGAAATCATGGTAGTGGGAAATATTTCTCTTATCATACATGTTAAACAAAGATTTATTTCAATTTTTTTATAAAAATTTAAATTCACCTCACTTAGAGAATGAACAGAAGAATAATTTTAAACCATCTTTTAAAATTCAAAAAAGTGATAAATTTACATTAAAAATCATTTTATAATGATAAAAACATTCTTTAAAATATTTTTTGAAAACATGGATATGAAAGAGAGATGATTTTTGATCGAAGATAGAAATAAATTCATTTTCCCATAAAAATATTCCTTCTAAATCATTAGTTATTAAAGAGAGTAAAATGAAAGGAAAACATGTATTATACATAAATAACCATATAATAATAAAATTATTTAGTTTAGTGAAATATATATATCATAATATATCATCATCAGAAACTTAATTATAAACAATTCTGATAAACAATGAGACTGTAACATAAAAACATTACCACCTTAGTAACATTTGGATCATAAGCCCCATGAAAGAGAAAAACATATAGGGATATTTATTTGAAATAATTTCTATAAGAATAATAATAATAAATATTTTAATGGGATTTATATACATCAACCAAAAGGCACAATTTGTGGATATAGAATGTTTCCCACAAAAAAAAAATTAAAAGAAAATATCTTACCTCAAGTATCGAATTCATTAAATCACACTCAAAACACATGTATAATAAATAGATGTACATTATAAATATATTTAATAACCATAATGATACATATAATACCATATATTATTTTATTATAACCTTTTACCACCTGTTTATTAAACATTCTTTGTTAAAATCATCATTCCATGTGATAACTACTTAGTTTTTCATGTATGTTTTTGTTTGGTAGTTTTTGGCCTTGCACTTTTATTATGGTTATATAATATATATAATGGTAATAATGATATAAATATAATGCATATAAATATATATATATATATATATTCCTTATATACATATGTATAGTCATCTATAAATGTTATAGAAAAGAAATTGAATTACATAATTCATAGAGACGGTTGGTCGTGCATACACAAGAACGTTGTTTCCATTTTCTTTATAGACGGAATGAAAGAAATGTAAATTTTAATTAATGTTTTTAAAATCATTTTTATATCCTATATATTCATAAAATATATAATTATTACTATCCATGTCAAAATTAACTGAAAAAATTTCACATCGGTCGGTAGTCCACTTGTACACACCGGTGATGTTATCATTTTCCAATAGATTAGAAGGTAAGAAGTTAGAAGATATATTATAATAATATAATTACAATAATTTTATAAATATCATATGAATAAGTTAAATATACCATTATACTCATCCTTGATATGTGGTGATGGAAAAATAATTACATCGCTATGTGAGGAGGTAGTCCGTCGTACACACGATCAACGGTTTTGTTTCATATTTGATGGAATAAGATACATATGTAGTTTATTAAACTAATATAATAAAATATTCATATATTTTATATAATTTTTTTAGTATATCAGAATATTTTAATAATATTTTATGCGTGTGGAAGAATAAATAATACAAAAAAAAATGGTTTATAACTATACCTCTTTTTTAGAGAACCTCTTTAGGTATAAACCTAAAGCCTTATTATGAGGGTTTATTAATCAAAACAAGGCCTCTAGGATGTGGTAATGGATGTATGGGATTTAATTTTTGGGTATTAGTTGAACCAAAATGCATTTTAGTTGTTAATAGGAGTGTAGAGGGGTTGTCCTCTTACAAGTGGTAGAGAGGACACAATTGAATTTTTTAACATAATAAGATATAACCACGTTTTACACACACTAAAATGCTCCAAAATGGGTTATTATAGAAAAATATATTATATAAAGAAGAAATATAGTCATAAAATAGGAATTGGATAATTTTTTAAGTCATTTTAGCCATTATCTATTAGTTAAAACCTTCTGTAAATTGGTTTCAAACTTAACAGTAGTAATTAATTTTTACTATTTTTACAATTAATTTGACCAAAAAATAAGTTATAATTATTATATAATATTAATTATGATGATTTAAAATAAATAATCCATTTTACCAAATTTAATTATTTTAATTTGTAGAATTTAATTTAAAATTAAACTTGGAGACGCGATAAAAAGGTGGTTTTCCAAAGAAAAATTTTCATATCAAAATTGAATATAAAATTGATCTAAATGGTGTTGATTGGATTAATAATAATATATTTGAACTAATATTACTTTAAAAAAAATATTATAACAAAAATAAACATTAAATATTTTAAATAAAAAGGTTATTTTAATAAAAAATAATATATTTCATGATTTGTTGCAAAATTAATCTTTTCATTAAATTATAAAAAACTCACTCTAAGATAATTTTGAAATATTCATTTCAAAAATATTTTTTCATATTTTCAAATAAATTTTCAAAAAGTGTAGAAAATTAATTGTATTATTTGTTCATAAAAATAAATTAAAGTCATTTTTTGGGATAAATGAATTTTCAACGCATATAAATACTTCACAAAAAATTAAGTACTTATTTATAAAGATATGTTTTTATCTAAAACATTCATACATAATTATTTAAACTTGGTTATCCTATTCATACCCCAAAATCTAAAATTTAAGTTTTAAATTTTGTGGTTAAATAAAAATGATATTAATAGTACGGTTCATCACAACTCGGTGTTGCCTGTAATAAAAACCATTAGAGAAATTAAAATTATTTGAAAAAAAAATCAATAAATATCAGGATTTTGTACTAAGTACCTTAATAAAAAAGAAGATACCAAATATATTCACCATGATAATAATAATTTTTTATTGTTATTATTATATAATAGGATGTTTCATCTTCTGAAAATATATATCATTTTATTTAAATAAGTAATTACATATTTATTTAAATAATATTTATGATTATATCATTTCTATTACTAGGAACACAACTCTTCCAATCCAATTTCCACATTAATTTAAAAAACCTAGAATAAAAAAAATTATTCATTTGATGATAAATTATTATTGTATTCACAGTCTTTTGAATAAATATTTATTTTAATATCTACATAACATATCAAAACATGATTAATAATAAATATTATTTATTACCATTGAAGTAAAACAATATATATATTGAATAAATATTAATTTCATATTCAACTCACATATAAATATGGTGACTAAATATTATTCCTTGGTCTGGAGAATAAAATTTATTCTGCCTATCAAATTAGAATTGAATTTAAATGAGATCAGTGGAATCACTAGGGGTGTGACCCTCTGGGACTATTACTCACCAACATTAGGTGGGATTTTCTAATGTATCTAGAAACACTTAAGGGAAACCATAATTGTTATCATAAATAAAACAAAGTACATGACCCATGATATGTATTAATAATAACATTAAATCTAAAGATCATTACATATGTTCATATATAGGGATAACTGAAGATATATAAACATGTGGAATCCCAAAAGATGGGTTTGTTCCCATAATCTCTCATCATAGAGATTACAAAGTGTGAACTTCATCAGATGAAGTCTCATATTCTTACAATAAAACACATCTCAAGGTAAATATATTATTTTTCCCTTCATAAAATGTTATCTAGACCATATATAACACCATGAAATTTTAATATATATTTATCTTCAAATAATTTTTTATTTCTTGTGATTCACCCAACACCAAGTTTAAATAAATCGTAATATAATACACCATTATAACCTATCAATAAAATTGGATGATATTAATATTACTAACTCAATTATGGAATAATTATGTATAAATAAAACCATTGGTAATCAATTTAATATAAATGGAAATAAAAATTATTTGAAAGTAAAGGAGAGTTTTTTCTAAAAAAAAATTTATGTGAAAAATATTTTTTTTACTTAATAAATTAATTTAATAACTATTAGTGATTGATTTTAATGAAATTTACATGTTATATATTCAATAAATAATTTAACATTCATCTAATGTTTTTTTATATGTGATATGAATAAAAAAGTGGTTTTTATCACATTTTTTACAATTATTATGAAATTATTTTATACTAATTATAGGTATTGAATTTGATAAAATCTATTATATGTTTTGAATTAGTCCATTCAAAATTTTCAAAAAATTCACTTTTATTTTAAGGCATTTTTAATAGTGATCATCGTAAAATTTATCACCTCAATAGAAGGTAAATCGGGTAAATCTAGGTTAAAACTAAGTTTTAAGGTCACTATTTTCCAAATAAATTAATATTTGATGGATTTAATTAAATCATAATCTTCTTTTGTTTGAAATTTAATTTTTTAAGGTATAACATTCAATGAAAATGAACTATATAATATTTAAAGCAAAGAAAAATACAAAATGTCACTCTCTTAATTTTAAATATATCTTTGGCATTCACACAGAGAAAAAATATAGTGGTTAATGAATATAGTTTTTTATTTTTAGAATAAAAAATAATTTTTTGTATAATTTTTTTTTTAGTTTTTTTATGTTATATAATTACCATAAATCTTTAAGTAAAGGTAACTTGGAATTCATTCAATTAATATAAAAATAAAATAAATGATATTAAAAGTACTATAATTTTGGAGATTTATTGTGATCCATGAATTTTAAAGAATCATATAAAAGGTTATGGATATTTTAAATGATTATATTTATATTAAAACTTTTTTTAATGTATTTGATGTCAGATTAAATGAATAGTGTCAAAAAATTATGATAATGATATTTTATGAAAGTAATGTTTTACTAAATTATTTAAAAATAATTAAAGTCTTTAAATAAGAAAATTTTAAAATATATGGTCTAAAATTTCATCCATTTTCTATTTATGGTCCAAATTTTACCTTATAAGTAAAATAATAACCCCTTAAGAGTGAAAAAATGTGTTACCGCGTTTAAGGGTAAAATATGCTAACTAATGGGCTAGACCAAAATAAGTAGTTTAAAACATCCCATAAACCTATCTAAATATTATTGGATTATTATATTTTAAATATATCCAACATTATCATCAAATATATTTATATTTGGATGAATTTTTGTTAATAACAACTTAGTAATATTTTAATATTTTTAATAAATTCAAGTGTTTCATTTCCATACCTTATAAAAGTAAACCTCTTCATTATCTTATTTACATCACATTGAGCAACCTAGATTGACCATTCCATTCAAATATTTCTTCTGATAATCCTTATCCATGCTTCATAGGTTATGGTCTTCTCAAAAAACCAACCCTGGGTTCCATAAGAAAGAATATAATGGATGTCTCCCAAAGAAGTGGCAACCATCAGACCTGACCTCTTTCAATTTATTTATAAATTTCCTCTAATAAATCTATTTTATTTATCATGTAATTATAAATTAAGTTTATTAAATATACTTAAATTTATTATTATTGTTAAACCATAATTATCCACCCTCTTTTCCATCAAATGAAAATTGAAAACAACCCTCATGTGTATGTATGACTTACTGTGTTCCATGAAGAGATAAAATTCATTTTTCATCAACAAATCTTATGGATGGGTATTATTATGGATTTATTATTTATATATAAAAATTATAAAACAATTATAATTATGGAATTATAATATCTTATCTAACTTATTATCTAATAATCCATTGTAAAATGGTAATGTCTCTCATGCGTACGTGTGGACTACCACCTCCACGAAGCGAAGTGATCCATTTTTCATTTCTATTTTATATGGGTTTTAATAAAGATATATTAAATTAATATATATTATTTATATTTTATAATAATATTTCTAAAAAAATCGATTATTATTTACCTTTCTTACGTTCCATCAGCTGATAAGTGAAAATGTTGTTACCTTGTACTTACACTCTATCATCTTCATTAATGGTGTAATTATTTTTTCAATCTCTATCATTTATGGAAAAATATAAATAAATATATAAATAATATATGTGATATTTATATCATGGTTAAAAATATTTATATTATGGAACTATGATAAAAGTTGAGGTACAAAACTTCCAAACCAAAACATATATGAAGAATGAATCAGTTATTACCCGAAATAGTGATATTAACAAATAATTTTTAATAAAAGGGTAATAAAATATTAAATTAAATAATATATGTTATTTTATATATAATTATGGTTCTTTATATATTTATAATAAATATATATTTATTATATAGGAGTCTCAGATAGATACGAAGGAATTTTTACCTAAGGTAAGGGTTTAATTAACAATCTCATCATTATTTGAGAGTTTTTATGTTTAAGTCTCTGTTAGGGGAATTATTTTATCATTTTTTCTTAAACAAAATATATTTTATTATCCTAAATTTATTTTTGGAAATTTAATGTTTTCCTTTCATTTTACTCTCTTTCAGTACTCAATATATCAAAATATTATTTTTAAAGAAACCAGACCATACTTCTCTACGTGGTCAAGAATCATTCTATTTCATGTCCATTTATTCATTAAAGTGTTTAAAATGATGTCTTAATATTATATAATAATTTATTAAATACATTTTTACAAATTTTTATCATTTAAAAAACTATTTAAAATGAATCTTCTTATCATTTTTCAAATAACGTACTTTTGGACCTTTTTATAAAAAAGAGTGAAAGGAATGTGTTTTTCACTTATATTGAGTGAATGTAATTTATCATGATTGTGACAAGAAATTTATTTTAATATTAATTTACAAGTTTACACATTTAATTTTAAATAAAATAGTTTACTTAATATTTTGGAGGTTTTTATACTTTAAATAACTGTTGTCAATGTGAAAAAGCGTATTTTCTTCAAGAAATTTTCTAGTGATATTTTGAATGTATTTTAATTTATGTCAACATAATTTTTTGAATATTATGATATAATATTTTTATACCATCTACCATTTTTCTATATTTTTTTATCATCTTAAATGTGGAAAGTATTGACATTCTATTTGATAGTTCTTCCTATACATATAGTTATTAATTTTAAGGAATGTTTATTAATTTGTATTTTTTATTCATATGATGAATACATGGGAATTATTAAGAGATGGATGGGAACCATAATTATGTAACCCCTCAATGCATTGATGTGTATCATGAGACATAATAGATTATGTTCTTAGTAGAGGCCATACACATTTATATAATATCTTGGATTAAGGCCTTGATGGTATTTATTGATCTCCTAGAAAGGGTCCTTGATGGAATTTTTAAATATCTTGGAAAAAAGGCCATGATGGTAAGTTCATAAGTCTAAAATTATGGATTTCATCTTTATGAATTCTATTATTGATGTCCATGATTTTATATGAATATATTTTATATCCATGAATAAGTTTAAAAATCATGTGACTATTTATATGGTATTATTTGATCTTCATTTATTCATGCCATATTATCCACTACTTATTTATATTTCACTATATTAATTCCCTTACTGAGCGTATGATCACACCCCTCTCTTATGATTAGTTTCCCTAGGATTCTAGGAAATGTTTCCTGATTGATATATAGGAATATTCTAGAGGTAATAAATATGATACAAAAGAGAATAATATATTTTATTTTAGGTTTTCAAATGTAATATGGGATTCAATTATGTATCTAGATTACCAAGACTACAAAAATATTTAGTCTTTTGGGATGTGATTTCTTTTATTAGTACTAATTTAATAAAGTAACCACTGACTCTATGATACTATGGTAGGGGTATTTAGAGTTTTTATTAGATCAAGTTTATTATAAACTATGAGAACTAGATTTATAAAAGCATATATTAAGGAACTTAACCCTATGATAGACCTTGATAATATTCCCAAAGTAACTAATATTGTGATTTTAAGATTATTTATATGTAAATATTTGATTTATGTTAAGTGTTTTAATGGGTTATAAATTATATAGTATGATTCATAATGTTATTATATAATATAGTTTGCGACATTGTTTAGAAATGGTGCATAGTGGAAGGAATGGAAATTATATCAATGCACGTAATCCAATAGGTATTTCACTCCTAGTAAAGATAATGAAGTTGCAGATAGAGCTACAGCTGGAGATAAAAAAAGTATAACTATACTAGGGAAGTCGAATCATGTTATGACCAATAACATTTCTTATATAGAGAAGAATGTATATCCAAAAATAAATGTAACAATGTTAGAATGATTAATGCATCCAAAACCTCCATTTTTAAATGAGACTATAAATCCATTTTTAGATGAGGAATTGAAAAGATCTTAAGAAGGATATTTTTTAATTATTTAAGTAATGAAATGGAGAAGGTTTTCATATAATTTTATTGTCTCTTAGAGGATGCATATAAATTTTGGTCATTGATTCAAAACACTAAGGATGAGGACGAAACAGTGAATGTGGAATTGAAGAATTTTAAGGAGCTTTTCCAATAAAATTATGTTCCTCACAAACAATCGATAGATATGGAGAGTCAATTATTGAATCTAAGATAAAAGGAAGAGGAAAATATTTCTAGGTATATAGCTAATGTTACAAAGTTGACAAGGTATACTATGGGCTATGTATATAATATAATTAGTAATATTTATCATTTCTTCAATGGGTTAAAGAAATTACATAAAAGGAAACTAGTCTCACAAATATTATCATCATATGAGGATATAATATCAAGTGTCATCAAGATGTAGAAATAATTCTCTACGTCTTATAGATTCGAAAGTAAGAGAAGAAAAGGAATTTAGAGAAAAAATTGGTAAGGGGAAGAAGAGAAATTATAAATTTATAACATATGATATATGTGGAAGGATACGCCTTGGTATATACCTAAAAGAAAAATGAGTTTTATTTAAGTGTAGAGAAAAATACAACAAGATCATGAAATCAAGGGTAAGGGAAAATCCATAAAAGTATAGTGATTTAACTATAAAAATATGGGGAACTATTCCAACTAGTTCCCTAAATATCAAAGGAACATACCAAAAAATAATCCTAGGGGATAAGGTCAAGCTTAGGAAATTTCTAAAGCCGATGTGGAAGATCCAAGAGATGAGGAAAAAGTAACACTTATCATCCAATAAAAAATTGAAAATGTTTTATTTGATTTTTGTTATACCCACTCTTTTGTATCTGATTTTTAAGGATATCATATCTCCACCTCAATGATTAGGTATTTATTTGGTGGTAAAAACTCTTAATGGTGTGTTGAATACATCTCAATTATATAACTCTTCTTTGATTGAAGATTGTGGGATGGTTCTTCTCTAAATATTTTTATTCTTCCCCTTTTTTAATTTTATGTAATTATTGTTATGGATTGGATCTCATAATATAGATTCCATATTAACTATTGAGTAAGGTAAGTTAAATTTGATATTTTGAATAAATGATAAATCATAAATTAGTTTATGGAATAACCTGAACACCAAATGGGGATTACTTCCATCATATGGGTTTTGATATTTATCCATGAGGAATATTTATCTAAAATGGTTGGGGAGAAACTCAACATTGAAAATGTGACTACTTTTCAGGAAAATTCTGATTTCTTTACTAAGGACTTGTTGAGTCTTCTTCCAAATTTTGAAGTTTAATTTTCATTATAAATCATTCCTAGAGGTATAACTATTTCAGATAATACAAATAGAATAGACCTAATTGTGTTTTAGGAATTGAAGAATCTACTCTAGGATAATCTAAATAATTTATTCATTCTTCCATGTTCTTCTCCTTTGGGTTCACATATTCTTTTTTTAAGAATAATGATGGGGTAATGTGTCTTTACATTGATCATGGGGAACATAAAAAATTATTATTAAGATAAATTATTATCTACCCCATATTGATTATTTGTTTAATCAATTATTGGAAGATATATATGTTTCCAAGATTGATATATAGTGTGGATAACATCAAATAAGGATTAAGAAGAAGTATATACTCAATATGAAATTTAGTACGTGTTATGGTTATTATGAATTCATTTTAATTCCATATGGACTTAAAAATTCTACTATTATCTTCATATATTTAATAAATATATTGATTTGGGATTATGTCACACCCCAACAAAATTTTTCCTTAATTTATATTCCTCATGGTTTTGGATCTTTTGGTTGAGGATCGGGTTGAGTTCATAGTGAATTTTTTTGAGTTTTTGAGTCTTTTTGTGGTTTTTCCTCATGTGCACGATTTCATCAGGTTTTGGACCAACCCATGTGAGGCCTAAAAATGATCTTATGGCCTTATTTTGGCATTAGGGACTAGGTATACAAATTGTGTGGGGATAGATAAATCTATGTGACAAGCATACAAAATGTCTCTGAAAAATGACAGTGATAAGTTTCAATGTTGGCACATGGATTCTTAAACCATGTGTACATCATGTGAATGTGACCCTTTTCTCTCTCTAGTAGGCTCCACACGGTTGGTCCATGTTCTGGAAGAACATGCAGTCTACCCAGTTTTCAAAAAAAATTAAAATATAATGAAAATAAATAGAATATTAAAATAGAAAAATGTTTTGATAATAATAATAATATTTTTATTATTCATATTATTATAATATTTATATTTTATTTTTTAAACCCTAAAGGGGTTCCCCCTTACCCTCTACATGTGCACCCCCCCCCCCCTTCCTTGTTGTGTGACCCAACCCCCCTCCTCTCCTTCTCAGTGTGCGGAATACCCTCCTCGCATCCTCCTCCAATGCAGTAAATCCACCCAGATTATTATAGTTTTTTGGTTGGCACATCGAGGTAAGCTCCCTCTCCTCCCTTTATCCTTAATTATTATGTTTTTTCACATCTTCATCATCCCATTATCTCAAAAAAACCTTAGGGTTTTGGGTGGGGTGATTTTTTTATGTTTCTAGTTTTAATAGGGTGTGTAAAGGATATCTACAGTCATCATTGTTGTTTTTTTGGAATCTTCCACTGATGACGAAGAATTTTAGACTGTTTCGGTCCACCCACCATTATTTTTTTGTAATATTTTTCAGTTCCTCCACTTTTTAAAATTTTAATTTAAGGGTTTTTAGGTCTTTGAGTATCTGGTAATTTTATTTATTGCATTAGACCACACTATGGTGGGTTTTCATTGTCATTGTTAAAAGATACTCTCATGGTTATGCATTTGTTTGAATATATATAAATAAGATCCCACTTTATATATATATATATATCACGTATGTGGGGTATGAATATATATGTTGGGGCTAGGTGTAACACCCCAGGTAAATAAGGAATATGACATTTTCATATTTATCCATATTTGTGAATAAAATATTAATATGACTTTAAAGGGGACGCTATGCTCGATGGCGTACCCAACACACAACAACGAGTTTCTTGGGAATCTTACGTTGCACTCTAATAATATTATTTTAAATGGTAGTTAACATGTAGTCTTTGTATTGGCAGGAATGGATAGAAATAACTAAAATATGATTATATATGTTTTTAAATGTTTTTACATTTATCCAATAAAGGATAGAGGCTTAAAATACGGAAAGAATTCAATTTTAGGCATATATGCCCTAGTTTTCACTAAAGGTTCACTTATCGCCTTTTGATGGCGAACCATAATTAAATATAGTTTTGTTCACTCTTAAACATTATTTTTGACCAAATAAAACTCTTACTAAGAATCGGGATCTCAAAATTTACTTTGTGTAAATTTTTGGTATCTTTCTGATAAAGTTCATTTTTTAATGAATAGTGTAAATGTTGTGTTTTAATTCAAAACCTCTTTTTAATCTAATTTATTTGTATGATTATATAATATATTGAATTTGTTTTAAAGTGAAATTAGAAAATATTTTTACCATTAAATCCGATAGTGGTCGTTGGAATTAATTTCACTTTGAAATCAGACTTAAACTAGTGTCAATCTTTTGATACTTATTGTTTTATAAAAACACGCTATTTGTCATGACAGCGGGAATTAATTATTAAATTAATTAATGTGACTTATATATTTTTAATTTTTTAAAACGGACTTCATTTTTGAATTCAGAATATCAAATATAGCTTAGGGTGAATTTTTGGGATTTTTCTGAAAAACTTCAATTTTTGATGAATAGTGAAACCACTAAGTGGTACTTATAAAACTGATTTTCCGTTTAAATGAAATTTTTCCATCATTGTGTTTTTATTTTCAAAAATCCGACATAAATGGTTGTCATTAAGAAGTAAAATGTGGTTCAATGAGATTAAAATAATGTTTTGGTGAATAGTAACTTATTAAGTTTTTAATCGCGATTAGTGGTAATTAGTGTGGTTTAAGGTAAAAATAATGCTTTAATAAAATGAGATGAGATTGACACATGTCTTACCCTCATTGGTTGTATCATGGCCGACCAAGACAAGCCATGGTTCAACTTGGGGACCCCATGGATCCACTTTGGTTGGGAAATGACATAAATAACATTTTATTTAATGTAAAAGTAAAATTGACACAAACATGATATGTTTTACTAAAACAATTTTTAAGTGTGGTTACACAAGTTAAAATTTTGATTATAAAAATTCATTGGAAATCTAAAAAGATTTCCTACATCATAGTATTTTTTTTATAATTTTTAGACATTAAATAAATTAAATTATTTATGACATAATAATGATGCAGCGATGACATCATTATTTGACGATTTAAATAAAATGGAAAGATAATGTAAAATCTATGAACGACACATGTCCCAAACTTATTGGATGAGTGTATTTAGAAGCCTTATCACCTTATCCACGAATTATATCAATGTGGGACCTTTTGAAACCGAAACACATTTTCAAATAAAGTAATATTTCTTTACTTTCAAAAAGTGCCCCTCCTCTCCTCTTATAAAAGGCCCCCACCTCTACCTCATTTCACACACTCCTAAAGCCTTTGGCTCGGCCAACCCCTGCCCATTTACTCTCTACACATCCCTCTCCTCATCCTAGAGGATTCCCTTTGGGCAGAATACTTTCAAAGGAAGCCCTTAGGCTCAAATCAAAAGGAGTTACACTTTTAAAGGTAATTCATTCTCTCATGTTCATTTATTTTATTTTTCTTATCCAACCCCCTAAACTATTTTTATTTACTTATTTTGTAACAACACCAGTATCTTCAATATACTAGGATGTTTTTATAAGATTTATTCGAGCTACACTCTCACACAACTACATCAAATGGTTAAAGAACATACGGTTTCCGTGGATGGCGAAATTCTGCCTCCCGAAACGATGATTGTTCAATACTCATTTAACACCTTCAAAGTTGGTCATTATGATGTCACTATTTTTATATATGATATATAATATGTTTATGGTTTCCTTAAGCTTCTGTTTTTTTTTCATTTTGGGCATACCTTTATGGTTTCCATTATGGGTAAACGCGATATCTTCATTTAAGGAAGTGCGGACTACCGCCCCCTCAAAGTGATTTGATTCGTTAAATACCATATGTGGGACGTATAAAGGATGGAACTATGATATTATATATTATATTATACTGTAATTATAATATACCTTTATATCATTATTATTCCATTCTATAAAATATGAAATAGAAATGAAAGTAGCGTTCATGCGTACGTACGGCTTACCGTCTCCATGAACGGTGCATTTCATTTCTTACCTCTAAATGATTATGTAATGTTATAAATGCATGCATGTACTGGATATATATGACATATATGATATCCAAATCATGAATATGATTCTGGATATAATAAACATTTGACCACATGAAAAACATGTAATGGTAAGAAGTCCACTTTCGACTTAAGAACCAAATATCGACAAAACAAACATTATTAACTTAAATGTTTACATAATGTTTATAACATGGAAATAAGTGATCTAATAGGAATAATGAACTAGAAAAATGTTCTTAATAAAGTGTAAATTAACTCAAGTTTATTATTCAGGAGATTAAAGAACGATCGAGTCAAGTCGGACCCGAGGTAAGGGATCCTACAACTCTCTTTCTTTTTAAGTACACTCTGTTATGTCATTTATTTTAAGCTCATCTTTCTTATGATTGGGATGTTCTTTTATATTACATTTACTGTAATTTTTATGTTCATGTTATGAGAGACCCTATTCTCTCTCATCAATCCATTTTGGAAGTTTTGAGTGGCACCGTTAGGCTGCCGAACTTTCGTAAGAGATCTAACCTCTCTCTTTCTTTTTAAGTACTCTCCTTTATGTCACTTATTTTAAACTCCTCCTTGCAATGTTGGGGGATTTTCTTTTATATTCCACTTGTTGTAAATTCTATATTAATATGATGGGATACTTTATTTGATCTCATCAATCCATATTCGGAAGTTTTATGTGGCGCCATTAGGCTGCCGAGTTTTCGTAAGGGATTTTTCATCTCACTTTTATTCCCGTGTGATTTATGCTACATTCGCCACAAATTCCATTGAGTGGTGTATGTACTGCCCATTATTCTACTCTTTGTGTAATATACTTTCGTTTATGAGTATTTACATCAATGACCTATTGTCTTTCTTTCATGGGGTGTATGTTTTGAAAGATACCCAAGTCGGTAAGGGAACCTTTCACCCTCCTCTTTTTTTTAAAAGACTTATTTTATTGGGTCTTTTAATTTACATATTTTTATGTTGGGATATGTTCTCATACATCCTTATTGATGTAAATTTTATGTCCAAGTGATGAGATACACTTTTTATCTCTCATCAACTCATTTTGATGTGATGTCGTTTGGCTGTCAAGGGAACTTTTTAACCCAATTTCGATTTCTTTGGGTTCAACTTGTAGTCATTGAATATGTCATCCATTGAATATGTGTGAATGACCTTTTATTTTTTTACACTTAATATCCACTTATATTGGGTGTATATATATTTGTCACACATATTTTTGAGATTTATTTGTCCTTAATTTAAGGATACCTTCTTTATAAGGGATTTCATCACATTTGACATTTCTATTGAGGGCTCATTGTTGTTATGCACCAATTCACTCTTATATGGTGTATATACTGTCCTCTGGAGTATTATATCACGAATCCTTTTATTCTCATGATATTATAATGTTCTGACTAAATTTTATTCCTCGATTATTGTATTCATGTGTCCATAATTTTGGTAAAACCCCTTTAACCAAAATATCGTTTTAAATGTTTTAATTATTTGTTCTTATTAATATCCATGTTTTCAAAATGGTTTTATGGATATATTTATATGGATATTAATGGTTTAAAATGTTAAAAGCTTCAAGGTGGTATGGGACACTTTGATTCAAAAATCTCTTTATTAAATGTTTTAAATGGTTTTGGAAATGGTTTCTTTTTGAATGGATTCATTATTTCAATATCCTAAAATGTTATATTGTGATTGAAATGTGGAAATGTTATGTTTCCTTTATTCATGTTTTTGTGATACGATTATGTTATGGTTCTTGGGCATTGTTATGAAGAACGGGTGGTTCCGTGATAAACTAAGGGCGGGTGAGCCCGATATAGCTCTCCAATGCATTGGGTAACGCGAAGGAGTGAAATGTTAAGCTTTCTCCGAAGAGATTTAGGGAATATACTGTGATGGGTATTCCAAACGTAACCAAGAGGGTTACTCCCTACGTAAGAATGTTATGAATGCCTCAAGTTACCTTTATGTCTTATGTTTTCTATGATTTATTCATGGTTTGATGAGGCATGTTAAAGTGCCTTTGTTTTATGGGTAAAGTATGATTTCATTCTTATGTATATATAAACTCATGTTTACTTTCCCTATTTTTATAACTCTTACTGAGATTTTTATGCTCATCCCAAGTTTTTGAAATGTTTTTCATAGGTCAAGGGAAAGGTACATGATGTGATGATAGTGTCAAGGATGTGTCAAGAAAGAATTTGTGTTATATTTTAAATATGTTTCCGTTGATGGGAAGAATGAATATTGTCTTTTATGTAACCACTTTGTTTAAATGTGGAATGTAATGCAAGTTTCATGATCTAATTCTCTAAAACTCTAAACCTGAAAAGATCCTCAATGTGTAATCTTGTAATAACTCAAGATTAATTAAGGTTTAAGCTGGGGCCTTATAGTTGGTATCAAAGGTCGGTTTAGATAACTTTAGAGGTTAGGGTATTGTTTAAGCATAAGTGACATTACCATAATGGTTAGGATTTCAGAAAGAGTCCTAGTTTTAGATAAATTGAATGAGTAAGTATATCTTAGTGTTTATCCTACTCATTAGTACATGATGGTTTGGTTGATATACTCACATTGACATTTCTGTTTTTAGTGAATGGATGGATTTAACAGGCACCAAAGAGACAATAGGTTTGAAGGAAACTATGGTGGTTCTCTGATTAAGATACTAGATAAAATGGAGGATTCAATGAGGAAACTCATGTTTATTCTAAACCAAATACCAAGGAGTCATGATCAACCACTTCAACCTTGGTGAGTTCTCTAATGCATCATGTACGAGATGGACAACTCAATGTGGAAATTCAAGTAATAATTATTAAGGTAACCATTAGGGTTTATATAATCCTTACTTTTGAGGTAATTATGGGTTATTATATGATATGATGGAAAATGAAGGGCATGAGATAAACATGAGGTTAAAATATGTTATGATTTTTCTTGAAGATTTTATCTCATTTTGGGGAATGATTTGAGAATTATATAGTTTTGGAAAAAGGACAACACGCGGACCGTGTGACAACCCGTCGCGTCGGACAATGCTGCGGGAATCGAACCCACAACCAAAGTGCGACTGGTATTTATCGCCTACCACTGGACTACGTGAAGCCCCTGGTTAGTTTGACCGATTCTTTTTAGTTATATGATTTTATGAATTAAGAGTAAGTTGATTTTAGAGGATATATGATTAGGATAATTACTTTTCAATGTGAGACTTTAGGAGCAACTGATGTTGTTTGGAGATAAATGTTACGATTTAACTTGGAAGACTATGTGCCTAAATCCTTCAAATATTTTGGTTTCAATCTTATATTGGTTTAATTTGAATAATTTTATGGACAAATTTTTTATCGGATGGTCCTCGTTGAACTTTGGGTTTTGTTGGACAAATTTTGGAGATTAAGAATAGATTTTCTTTTTATAAGGGGTTATCCTTTTCTGGATTATCTGATCTTGTACTAACCTTTTTGGTTTTGGTTTTGGTTAAAGCCTAAAAACATGGGAAGTATATAGTTCTCTTTTTGGATTAGGTGATTCTCTATAAGTTGATTATAGTACTCTTAATGCGAACAAGTCTCCCTAAATACTCGTCTTTTGGAAAAAATATGCGTTTGACTAAGGAATCTAGTAAAAGTTGAAATTCAACATGATAAGTGATTATGCTTCCTTATGAATAAATTACTCAATAAAAAGTAACTTAAAACAAAAATGTTGTCTATTAACTTTTCCTACTGGGGAATCGAATACCGTTTAACCCATCACAAGTTTGTGATTTTCTCGTGGTTAACTTTCCCCTAAACATGTTTTCTATCACTCTCCATCAGAACATGACCCTTTGTTTTTTTTCTCCATGTCCATATTTTCATACTTGGAATCCTAGTATGGGTTAACTCGGGTGACCTTTGTACTTATCTTTCTTTATTTTAAAGTGATTGTTTTACCGACTCTTCTCCGATGTGGGACGTTCAAGGATGTTTCCAAGCGCAATTTTAAAATTGCGAGGACGCAATTCCCAAAAGGGGGGAAGGATGTAACAACCCAGGTAAATAAGGAATATGACATTTTCATATTTATCCATATTTGTGAATAAAATATTAATATGACTTTAAAGGGGACGCTATGCTCGATGGCGTACCCAACACGCAACAACGAGTTTCTTGGGAATCTTACGTTGCACTCTAATAATATTATTTTAAATGGTAGTTAACATGTAGCCGTTTTATTGGAGAGAATGGATAGAAATAACTAAAATATGATTATATATGTTTTTAAATGTTTTTACATTTATCCAATAAAGGATAGAGGCTTAAAATACGGAAAGAATTCAATTTTAGGCATATATTCCCTAGTTTTCACTAAAGGTTCACTTATCGCCTTTTGATGGAGAACAATCATTAAATATAGTTTTGTTCACTCTTATAAATTATTTTGGACCATATAAAACTCTTACTAAGAATCGGGACATCAAAATTTACTTTGTGTAAATTTTTGGTATCTTTCCGATAAAGTTCATTTTTTTAATGAATAGTGTAAATGTTGTGTTTTAATTCAAAACCTCTTTTTAATCTAATTTATTTATATGATTAGATAATATATTGAATTGGTTTTAAAGTGAAATTAGAAAATATTTTTACCATTAAATCTGATAGTGGTCGTTTGAATTAATTTCACTTTGAAATCAGACTTAAACTAGTGTCAATCTTTTGATACTTATTGTTTTATAAAAAACACGCTATTTGTCATGACAGCGGGAATTAATTATTAAATTAATTAATTTGACTTATATGTTTTGAATTTTGTAAAACGTACTTCATTTTTGAATTCAGAATATCAAATATAGCTTAGGGTGAATTTTTGGGATTTTTCTGAAAAACTTCAATTTTTGATGAATAGTGAAACCACTAAGTGGTACTTATAAAACTGATTTTCCGTTTAAATGAAATTTTTCCATCATTGTGTTTTGATTTTCAAAAATCCGACATACATGGTTGTCATTAAGAATTAAAATGTGGTTCAATGAGATTAAAATAATTTTTTGGTGAATAGTAACTTATTAAGTTTTTAATCGCGATTAGTGATAATTAGTGTGGTTTAAGGTAAAAATAATGCTTTAATAAAATGAGATGAGCTTGACACATGTCTTACCCTCATTGGTTGTATCATGGCCGAACAAGAAAAGCCATGGGTCAACTTGGGGACCCCATGGATCCACTTTGGTTGGGAAATGACATAAATAACATTTTATTTAATGTAAAAGTAAAATTGACACAAACATGATATGTTTTACTAAAACAATTTTTAAGTGGGGTTACACAAGTCAAAATTTTGATTATAAATAGTCATTGGAAAGCTAAAAATATTTCCTACATCATAGTATGTTTTTTATAATTTTTAGAAATTAAATAAATTAAATTATTTATGACATAATAATGATGCAGTGATGACATCATTATTTGACGATTTAAATAAAATGGAAAGATAATGTAAAATCTATGAACTAAACATGTCCAAAACTTATTGGATGAGTGTATTTATAAGAATTATCACCTTATCCAAGAATTATATCAATGTGGGACCTTTTAAAACCGAAACACATTTTCAAATAAAGTAATATTTCTTTACTTTCCAAAAGTGCCCCTCCTCTCCTCTTATAAAAGGCCCCCACCTCTACCTCATTTCACACACTCCTCAAGCCTTTGGCTAGGCCAACCCCTGCCCATTTACTCTCTCCAAATCCCTATCCTCATCCTATAGGATTCCCTTTGGGCAGAATACTTTCAAAGTAAGCCCTTAGGCTCAAATCAAAAGGAGTTACACTTTTAAACGTAATTCATTCTCTCATGTTCATTTGTTTTATTTTGCTTATCCAACCCCCTAAACTCTTTTTATTTACTTATTTTGTAACAACACCAGTATCTTCAATATACTAGGATGTTTTTATAAGATTTATTCGAGCTACACTCTCACACAACTACATCAAATGGTTAAAGAACATACGGTTTCCGTGGATGGCGAAATTCTGCCTCCCGAAACGATGATTGTTCAATACTCATTTAACACCTTAAAAGGTGGACATTATGATGTCACTATTTTTATAAATGATATATAATATGTTTATGGTTTCCTTAAGCTTCTGTTTTTTTTCATTTTGGGAATACCTTTATGGTTTCCATTATGGGTAAACGCGATATCTTCATTTAAGGAAGTGCGGACTACCGCCCCCTCAAAGTGATTTGATTCGTTAAATACCATATGTGGGACGTATAAAGGATGGAACTATGATATTATATATGATATTATACTGTAATTATAATATACCTTTATATCATTATTATTCCATTCTATAAAATATTAAATAGAAATGAAAGTAGCGTTCATGCGTACGTACGGCTTACCGTCTCCATGAACGGTGCATTTCATTTCTTACCTCTAAATGATTATGTAATGTTATAAATGCATGAATGTACTGGATATATATGACATATATGATTTCCAAATCATGAATATGATTCTGGATATAATAAAAATTTGAACACACGAACAACATGTAATGGTAAGAAGTCCACTTTCGACTTAAGAACCAAATATCGACAAAAAAAACATTATTAACTTAAATGTTTACATAATGTTTATAACATGGAAATAAGTGATCTAATAGGAATAATTAACTAGAAAAAGTTTCTTAATAAAGTGGAAATTAACTCAAGTTTATTATTCAGGAGATTAAAGAACGATCGAGTCAAGTCGGACCCGAGGTAAGGGATCCTACAACTCTCTTTCTTTTTAAGTACACTCTTTTATGTCATTTATTTTAAGCTCATCTTTCTTATGATTGGGATGTTCTTTTATATTAAATTTACTGTAATTTTTATGTTCATGTGATGAGAGACCCTATTCTCTCTCATCAATCCATTTTGGATGTTTTGAGTGGCGCTGTTAGGCTGCCGAACTTTCGTAAGAGATCTAACCTCTCTCTTTCTTTTTAAGTACTCTCCTTTATGTCACTTCTTTTAAACTCCCCCTTGCAATGTTGGGGGATTTTCTTTTATATTCCACTTGCTGTAAATTCTATTGTAATATTATGGGATACTCTATTTGATCTCATCAATCCATATTCGGAAGTTTTATGTGGCGCCGTTAGGCTGCCGAGTTTTCGTAAGGGATTTTTCATCTCACTTTTATTCCCGTGTGATTTATGCTACATTCGCCACAAATTCCATTGAGTGGTGTATGTAATGCCCATTATTCTACTATTTGTGTAATATACTTTCATTTATGAGTATTTACATCAATTACCTATTGTCTTTATTTCATGGGGTGTATGTTTTGAAAGATACCCAAGTCGGTAAGGGAACCTTTCACCCTCCCCTTTTTTTAAAAGAATTCTTTTATTGGGTCTTTTAATTTACATATTTTTATGTTGGGATATGTTCTAATACATCCTTATTGATGTAAATTTTATGTCCAAGTGATGAGATACACTTTTTATCTCTCATCAACTCATTTTGATGTGATGCCGTTTGGCTGTCAAGTAAACTTTTTAACCCAATTTCGATTTCTTTGGGTTCAACTTGTAGTCATTGAATATGTCATCCATTGAATATGTGTGAATGACCTTTTATTTTTTTACACTTAATATCCACTTATATTGGGTGTATATATATTTGTCACACATATTTTTGAGATTTATTTGTCCTTAATTTAAGGATACCTTCTTTATAAGGGATTTCATCACATTTGACATTTCTATTGAGGGTTCATTGTTGTTATGCACCAATTCACTCTTATATGGTGTATATACTGTCCTTTGGAGTATTATCTCATGAATCCTTTTATTCTCATGATATTATAATGTTCTGACTAAATTTTATTCCTCGATTATTGTATTCAAGTGTCTCTAATTTTGGTAAAACCCCTTTAACAAAAATATCATTTTAAATGTTTTAATTATTTGTTCTTATTAATATCCATGTTTTCAAAATGGTTTTATGGATTTATTTATATGGATATTAATGGTTTAAAATGTTAAAAGCTTCATGGTGGTATGGGACACTTTGATTCAAAAATCTCTTTATTAAATGTTTTAAATGGTTTTGGAAATGGTTTCTTTTTTGAATGGATTCATTATTTCAATATCCTAAAATGTTATATTGTGATTGAAATGTGGAAATGTTATGTTTCCTTTATTCATGTTTATGTGATACGATTATGTTATGGTTCTTGGGCATTGTTATGAAGAACGGGTGGTTCCGTGATAAACTAAGGGCGGGTGAGCCCGATATAGCTCTCCAATGCATTGGGTAACGTGAAGGAGTGAAACGTTAAGGTTTCTCCGAAGAGATTTAGGGAATATACTATGATGGGTATTCCAAACGTAACCAAGAGGGTTACTCCCTACGTAAGAATGTTATGAATGCCTCAAGTTACCTTTATGTCTTATGTTTTCTATGATTTATTCATGGTTTGATGAGGCATGTTAAAGTGCCTTTGTTTTATGGGTAAAGTATGATTTCATTCTTATGTATATATGAACTCATGTTTCCTTTCCATATTTTTATAACTCTTACTGATATTTTTATGCTCATACCAAGTTTTTGAAATTTTTTTCACAGGTCAAGGGAAAGGTACATGATGTGATGATAGTGTCAAGGATATGTCAAGAAAGAATCTGTGTTATATTTTAAATGTGTTTCCGTTGATGGGAATAATGAATATTGTCTTTTATGTAACCACTTTGTTTAAATGTGGAATGTAATGCAAGTTTCATGATCTAATTCTCTAAAACTCTAAACCTAAAAAGATCCTCAATGTGTAATCTTGTAATAACTCAAGATTAAGTAAGGTTTAAGGCTGGGGCCTTATACTAGGTGTGCTTATTTATATATATGAAAAATGCATACATGTGTGATGTAAAGTGGTATATTATTGTGTAAGAATATATGTAATGATCCCCTCATATATATGAATCCATGAAAATATGTACATAGGTTATGGTTTTCTTTATAGATAAGTGAACGTGCATATTTGTACACGAATAAGTGGAATTAAATTGGTCCTCATCAAAAAGCGTCAATTTTGAGGTAGGATTCCCTTTTCATTTGGAATTTAAATTTAAGAAATATTAATTTCTTTCTTCTCTCTCCACATTTTAAATCCAAATAGCGATGTATAATTTTTATAGAGATTTTTTGATATGTAATGAGTACAGAACTTCATGAAATTGTCTTATTTGACATCACGCGTAAAGTGTTTTCTAAATTTCCTGGTTGACCTTTATAAGTGGTTTATGGTTTAAAAAAATGGTTTGGTTTATAAATTTATCTCAGTTACTTAAATGGATCTGTAAATGGTTTTTGTCATTTAAAGTTTTTTGGTTTCTAAAATGATTGTTTGGGTTTTCTAAATGGTTGTGAAATTATAAATGGTGTGTTTAACCTTTTTGAAAATTTGGGTTTGGTTCTTGAAAAAAGGGTGGTTTCTAAAATGAGTTTTCTAAGTGGATTTGAAATTTGTGAAGGATTTTTTCAATTCAATTTGAAAGTGGACTCTCGGTTTTGAAAGAACAGTATGTTTTGTTCTCTAATAAATAGTTTAAAATGCAAATGTCTTGTTAGGATTTTATGTAACATTTATGAAAATTTGTTGTCTTGAAAAATATCCTGGGATAATTCTCTTGCATTGGTTATGTTTAACTTTTTTGGAGGTACATTCTAAGATACAATCTTATGATAAAATACTTGAAAGGTAAAATATTGTTCTTTAGAGTGATTTGAGGGTGATATTTGTGTGTGTTTCTTGTGTGTGATGCATATATATGTTATGGATTTATGGTTTTTCATTGGTTGGTTCACCCCCACTTTAGTCTTGATATTGGAACCTTGCATATCTAGTGAATTTTTGATGAACAGTTTCTACAATATCTTAGGATTTTTCTCTGGTTAGTGGGGCTTACCATGAATCATTCTTCTCATTGGGATAATACCCCTCGATCATACCAGGTAAGGTGTGATCGATATTTTATACAAGTTGAAGTCATTGGGTGAGGAATACCTATGGGATGAGTCTGATGTAAAGTTAGTTCTATATTATCCATTGAGATCTATGGTTCACCCATGTTCTTCAACACTTAGTTATCTACAAAAGATGATTGAGATTCCTTTGTTAGTTGGTTACTCTTACTTTCTATTTTACATTTCCCTTGTGCAGTCATTTATTTTTTCCTCCTTGTATTGTGCATCTCTTTTCTAAAAGTGATAAAATGGTTTTCATAACATTTGTGTAAATTTTTTGAGAATGATTTACACATTATTTCCCTTTTTAAATAAAAAAATAATTCATTTTTCTCTGTCCCTCTTTATTTGTAATGTTAATTCTTTTTATAGGAAAAGACAATTGTTTAAAATAAAATTGGAAATGGATTGTAATTTTATTTAAAGGAAATTTTTTAAAAACATATTTTTATATATATTTTTTGAAACTTGAAATTGATCCTTCTTTTATATAACGGTAATATATTAGAAATTGATTGTTTGGGCACACCTACTGACTTTTAATACTCATTCCCATAGTTTCTTTTCTTCGTTTTCTTGGGTGCCTCTTACAATTAGGTTTCGGTCACCGTAGTGTGAAATTAGATTAGTGGTTGGTGTTTACCCAAAGGGTTACATGGAGGTATGTTTAGTTTTATTTTATTTCCACTTATAGTGATTATCTTTTGTATTTATCTATTTATAATTGTTTATATATATATATATATATTATGGTCTAAATCATTCTTAGTTTCTTTATTTTGATGATTAGCACTAGTTATCATCCCAGGGGGATCGGAAACACCCTTAAGTCTATATTGTAGTCTGTAGAGGTTGACTGATTCCGATTTGACTCAGTTTGGTTTGTGACAAATTGGTATCAAAGCAGGGCCTTCTTATTTGGGGTGTTAGAGAGCTAGGAGATTAGGATTTTTGAGAATTGAGAGGTAGGTGTGGGAAGGACTTCATGAACCCTTTATTATGATAAGCCTCTATTTTCTAAGTGTAGTTCATGATTTCATTATTTTATTTGGTCTTTTTGGGTAATAGAGAAAATGGAAGAGAGCCAGTGCTACACGATGAGATTTCAAGTAGCAGTGAACCCTGTGTAGCCTGAGTGCACAATCCAAAATACTTCCAATGGTATATTATCACTCAGATCGTGGACTTCTAATCCATGTTTCTGGGATATTCATAGACACTAGTTACTTATTCTAGGTGTTTTTGGTGATTTATGTTTTGGATTAGTTTTGGTTGGAATGAGTGGACTTCAAAAATGAAAATGGATTTTGAGTATTTTCTTAATGTAAAAGGATTCTTGGAGTGGTGAAATGGTTTTTGAAATGAAAATTATTTTTGAAAATGGTACCCATGTTGAAAAATATAGGTTTTACAATAGAAATTGATTTTAAATTTTTGACGAGTTTGGGAGAATGTGGAGGAAAATTGAATTGATAATTTATAAAATTCTTCAGTTTGATGTTAAAATGGTATATATGACCCATGGAATTATTTATGGACATTCACATGTGTGTGGGTGTGTATGGAATTTTCATTTTGACATGTGTGTATGAATGATATAAGAGGCAGTGGGATGATCCCAAATGTGATTGTTCATAGGATTCCATGGGTTAGTATTTGAAGTCAAAGGTTTATATTGGTTTTTTTAAAATTACTTTAGAAAGGAAATTTTTTTACTATTAAAAAGGGGATCCTTTTCTAATGATATTTGTGGTTTTAAAGGGAAAGGGGAGCTATTGTTTTGAATTTTAATGTAGATGTGATAAAATTATATTTGGAAATGGAAAATTATTTTTATTTTGAACGGAGGAATTGAATTTCAAAATAGGTGAAAATAGAAAATGGTGGTTTTTAAAAGGGAGATTTGACTTATTTTGTGAGGCTGTTGTGGTTTTGTTTCAATTGTAATTTTATTTGGATTTGATTTTGTTTTGTGATGTTTTGGTTTATGAGCTTGTAATTTGGTTTATAATATTAATTAGTCAAGTTATGGTTGGATATTTATCTAGTTTTGTTCCTTATGTTGTTGAGAGTATGCCACCCAGAAAGACCCATATTTTTTCCAAGGAGTCTCTTCCTATTGTTGGCCCTATCTGGACTCCTAGTGAAATGGTGGGGATAGGTTATTCTAAGTAATTTATGGTTTTATGTGGTTATTGAGGTCTTTTAGAGGCTTCGGAGTGTCTTGAGGATGTTGAGTGTTTTTTTTAGATGTTGGGAACTCCTAAAGCTATAAGGGTTCAAGCTGTTTTGGGTTTGTTCAAACGTTTGGCTTTGGATTGGTGGAGGGTGTTCATCTGAGCATCGTTTCAAATTTTGGTGTCTTTTGAAGTGTTTAAGTCCACTTCCATCTAGTGACTTGTACTTAAGGAGGTGAAGATGGGGAAATTGGAGGGGTCCATGAGTGTTAAGAAATATTAGTGGATGATAAAGACATATGTTGACCCTATAAAAATGAGGGTTTTTATTTCACTAGAGGTAGAACCATAAGATTAGTTGGATGCTCCTCTTCTCGTTTGGGGGTATTCTACCAGAGATTAAAGAGTGTTTCCTCTCATTTGGTGAAGTTCAACTCAAGAATTTGGTGGATATTTTTTTTATTCAAGTTGGTTTCTGGAAAGTAGGTTGTCGGTAGATCAATTTCTTTTTGGGATCATGAAGGTTTACCATCTGATGAGAAATGTTAACTAGAGGAAACTATTATGAAAAAAGTCACCTTGTTAGTTCATGTATTTCATTCATCTGAACAATCATTCGTTTGTTTCCAATATGGATGATTTGGTATTATAAGTCATCTTTTTGTAATTCACTAGGGGCTTGTTGACTGTGTGGTCACTTATGACACCAGAAGAAGTTATGATCATGGGTTATAAGCTCCTAACAATGGGGCAGAAGATGCTTCAAGGCATCTGGGCTCTAAAAAAATGTCTCTAAGTGAATCTCTTCAAGCAGTCAATAATATCCAGGGGTGTGGGTGACTTTAGTATATATTTTTTCTTTAGTATTGGAATGGTTATAGTTTAAGTTTCTATGATGTATATTCTTCAACTTTGCTTGTTCCATTTTTATATAAAAGTCATAGAGGTTCCATTTCCTCATTTTGGTCTTTATTATTTAAAGGCTCCTCTTTGGTTATAATAAGCCATGGTGATCTCGTTTTCTTGTAATTGTAGTGGTTGATCCTTATCGAATGAAAGTTTATAAATGGTTGTCCTTATGAGGTTAGATTTTGTGGACCAGTTTTGGTTTTGGTTTTCACTCTCTCAGAGATGCATATGCCTTGGTAAAAAATGAATAGTGGTTTATTTCACTACTTGATTGGGAGTTTCTTCTGTCAGGACCCCCCTTATGTTAGGTTTGGTTTGTGTGAAGAGTTCTTGGGTTTCATTATGTTGGAATTTTCATGTTCAGGATTTTGATTAGGTTTGGTTCTTGAGGTTGGGTAGACCCTTCTCTCCTCTATTTGGGTCTCCTAGTTTTGGGTTGGTCCGATACTGGTTTGAGTTCCTTTTTTTGGGTTTCCTTTGTGTTAAAGGTTTCTATTTTGGGTTGGGAGTTCCCGGTTCCCATGTTGTTTGGTTCTAGCTGGTCTCTTGTGGTTGGGAGTTCCACCATGGATCTACTATATTGTGGTATTCCTTATAGTTGGTTGGGTGTGACTGTGGAAGTTAAATGGTTGCACCAAGGTTTGTGATTTCATTTAGCCTTGTTTATTTTTGGGTTTTGTATTTCTATTCTCATTTGGTTGGGTGAATTTCACTAGGTTGAAATTTTTTGTGGCGGGGAGAATTGTCACATCCCAAAACCATTTTTTTCTTTAATTTTTATTCAATTATTGGAATTAGATCTTTCAGTTGAGTTTCGGATTGAGTTCTGAGTTAAAATTTTGGAGCTTCAAAGTCTTCAAGTGGTTTTTGGACCTGTGTATGATTTGAGTACGGTTTGGACCAAACTATCTAAGGCCTTGCATTTACTAGATATCCCTATTTTTTCTTCAAGGAAATGGATCATGGATTTTTCACAATTAGAGAAAACCATGCGAAAATCGTGAAAAATGTATCATTCAAATTATGTATCTAAGTTTTACTATTAGCGCATGACTTCTCAAACTGTGTGACCAACCAATGTGTGTGACCCTTCTCTCCAGTAAGGTGTGCACGGTTTTTACATGGTCTGGAAGACCATGCTTCCAAACTGTGCAGCATGCCCAGTGTTCAAAAGAAATTAAATAAAAATAAATTGAAAATAAATGGAATATAAAAAATAAAGAAATTTTTTGATAATAACAATAATATAATAATAATAATAATAATTATTATTATTATTATATTTAGGTTTTCTTTTATTATCCTAAAGTGTTTCCCCCCTAACCCTCTACATTCCACCTCCCCATTTCCTTATCACGTGACCCAACCCCCTCCTCTCCCTCTTAGCATGTTGCCTCCCATCCTCCTAGCTTCTTTCAGTGTGGAAAATCCACCTGGATTCTTGTAGTTTTTGGTCGACTCATCGAGTTAAGCTCCCTCTTCCATCCTTTCCCTTCATTTTGTTTTTTTTCCTCTATGTTTTCCCATTCTCTAGACCAAACCCTAGGGTTTTAGGTGGGGTGATTTTTGATGTTTCACTTCTTAATAGGTCGTTTGAAGGCTCTCTCAGGTCATCTTTGTTGGTGTTTTGGAATCCCTAACTGAAGAAGAAGTGTTTTGGACCATTTCACTCTGCCCTCCCTCATTTTTGAGTAAGTTTTTTTGGTTCCTTCACTTTGGTTCAATTTTAATTTAGGATTTTTTTGGTATTTGAGTTTATGGGGATTTTTAAGTGTTTGGACCTCACTACATTGGTTTTGCATTATAATTTTCAAAATAGTGTTACAAGGGTATAAATAGGTATGCACATATATACAAATGTTCCACTGTTATATATGTTTTTATAAATGGTGGTATGAATATATATATATATATTGGGGCTTGTTGTGATTATATATATATATATATATATTCATATCAGTGTGATGTAAAGGGGTATATGCACGTATAAGTGTATATATAAGTATCCCCTTGTACTTATTTGGCCATGAAAATATGTACCTAGGAGATATGTGTCCTTACATATAAGTGAAAGCACATATATATTTAATAATTAAGGGAATTTGAGTGGTTGTAGTCAAAAAGTGGTATGTTTAGGTAGGTTTACCTCTGAAATTGGAAATTAAAATTAAGAAACATTAATTTCTTACTTTTTATTCCTCATTTAATTCTAAATATTGATGTATGATTTCTATAGAAATTGTTTGATGTGAAATGAGTATGGAACATATGAAATTTTCTTATTTGATTTCATGAAGAATTTTCTTTCTAAAATTATTTTTTGTCCTTGGTAAGTGGTTTATAGTTATTTTGGTCTTGTAAAGGTGTTTGGTCTCAAAAATGATGTTTTGGGATTCTTAAATGGTTATGAAAATATAAATGGAGTGTTTCACCTTTTTTTGAAAGGAGTGTTTGGTTCTTGGAAAAATGGTGGTTTCTAAAATGAGTTTTCTAAGTGTATGGGAATTTGTGAATCATGTGTTGGATTTTATTTGAAATCATATTCCCGAATTTTAAAGTGGTGTATGTTTGGTTCATTGATAAATGGTTTGGAATGTGAAGGTCTTATGAGGCCCATTTGGCACTATTATGAAAATTGGTTGTCTTGAAAACTATCCTTGGATAATTATATTTCTTTGGTTATGTTCAACATTGTCAAATGTACACACTGAGAGACTCCCTTCTGATTGAATAGATGAATGGAAAAAGATTGTTCCTTGGATTGATTTGGGGTTGACTATTGTGAGTGTTTCTTGTGTGTGATGCATGTATATTTGATGGATTTTTTGTTTTGAATTGGTTGGTTCACCCCCAATTTAGTCGTGACATGGGGACCTAGCATAGCTAGAAGATTTTTGATGAACAGTTTATATACTAGCTTAGGATTTCACTTTGGATAGTGGACCTTAGCACACACCATTCTTCACATTAGGATAGTGTCCCTCGGTCAGACTAGGTGGGGTGTGATCGAGTATGTGGGTGAGTTGATATAATCAGGTGAGGCATTCCTACGAGATGAGTCATATGTGTAGTATGTTCTATATTATCCCCTAATCTATTAGGTTATCCCATGTTCTTTGGAACATAGTTATCTATGATGGATGACTGAGATGCATTTTTTGTTTGGTTACTCTTTATTTCTATATTCAATTTATCATATGTAATCATTTATTTTTCCTCCTTTTAAGGATTATCTCTTTCCTAAAAGTGATAAAATGGTTTTCAAATGTTTGAATAAAATTTTTGATAATGATTTAAACCTTATTTCCCTTTATAAATAAAAAAATCATTCCTTATTCTTTACCCATCTTTATTTAAAATGATAAAGCTTCCTTTTTGGGAAATAAATTAGTTTAAAACCAAAACGGAAATGTAATGTGATTTATTTTTTAGGAAATGTGTGAAAACCCATTTTTTATTTATCTTATTTCAAACTTTAATTTGATGGGAATTTTATTTAGAGTCAATTAAATGGGAATTTATTGTTTAGGTATACCTATTGAGTTTTAATATTTAGCTCTATAGTTTTATTTTTATTTTTATCTTAGGTGTTGCTTCCCACTTAGTTTTGGTCACCATGGGGAGATATCTGTGTAGTGGTTGGTGTTGACCAATAGGTTCATATAGAGGTATGTGGAGTCTTATTTTATTTCCACTCCAAGTGTTTATATTTTTATTGATAAATTTATAATTGTTTATTTGCCTTATTTTTATGGTCCAAATAATTCACAATTGATTTGTTTTGATGTCTAAAACTAATTTCCATCCCATGTGGATCAAAAATTCCCTTTGGGCCTTTTTGTGGGTCATCTTGAGTGAATGATTTAGGGTTGAACTAGGTTGGTTCATGATAGATTACATTGATAAGTTTTGGTATCCTTTATAGACTATATAATAATATATTCAAAGATAAAGAAAGATCATAAAGAAGATTTGAGAATTGTGCTAAATACCCTGGGGAAGAAAATGTTTTATGATAAATTTACCATGTGTGAATTTTGGTTTTAGAATGTTACATTGTTGAGCTATATTATCCCAAAATAATGTATATCAGCAGGTCCTTCAATTATAGAAATTATTAAGTAATGGCCTAGATTAACTATAGAAATCAAAATATATAGCTTTATTGGGTTGGATGGATACTAATAATAGTATGTAAGATATTTATCATGAATATCAAATCCAATTACTAATTTTAACCATAAGATGGTTATTTTCATATGGATAGATGAATGTGAATAGAGTTTCAAAGAACAGAAGAGAAGGTTGGTCATCATGCCTGTAGTTACACTACACTGTAGTGGAGAAGGGTTTATGATCTATAGTGATGATTCAAATAAGAGATAGGGATATATCCTCATGAATAATTATATGGTTTTAGATTATTCTTCATACCAATTTAAGGTTCATGGGATAAATTACATGACCTATGATTTGGAGTTTGTGATATGAAATTCTACATAGAAAATATGGAGACATTATCTATATAGTAAAAACTGTGATATATTTACCAATTATAAAAGCATGATATGTATATTAACATAGAAATAGTTGAATATGGTCTATATAATATGGTTTTATTTAATAAAATATTATTATTTTGAAATACATTACAATCTTGGGAAGGTGAACAAGGTGGCTAATGCTTTGAGTCAAAAATACCATATAGGTTTTCTTATGATATGAATTTAATGATAACCAATATTTATGGATTTATATAATATTGATCTTGAAATCATGAGAATATGGGAAATATCTAATATTTCTCACATGAAGTTTCAGCCATCCATCCACAAGAAGATTAAGACGGCATATAAGGAAGGTGTGGAATTAGATAAGAATATAAGGAATGTTCATGAGTTCAACCATGACTATGATAGAATGATAAGGTTAAGGAACATTGTATATATCCCACAATAATGGGCTTGAATTGTCTTATTATGTATAAGGAACATAGTTCATCATTCTCTATTCATCCTGGAAATATGAAAAATTATAGAGATCTAAAAGAGTATTTCTGGTGGGAAAACATTAAGAGAGATATTATAGTCTATGTGTATCAGTGCCTGGTATGTCAATAATTTAAGGCTAAGAGATTGCATTTTATGGGAATATTGCAACCATTACACATACTAAATGGAAATGGTAAAACATCACCATGTATTTTTTTATCAAAATCCCCAAAACATCATAAGGCCATAATGTTATTTGTGTTGTATAATGGCCCAAAATTTTAGAAATGGAATTACCTTATTATAATTATATCATAAAACATATAAATCACATAGAGAAACCAAAAAAAAATTATTCTCATAAATGATAAATTAATCAGAAAACAAACCGGTAAGAATTTATAATCTTACGGTGGCACAAAAAAATAGAAAATAAGATAATATGAATAGGAAAATTTGGATCCTCTCAAACCAATAGAAATACCGCACTCTTGAAAAAAGATGTAGAAATAAAATATAATTTTAAAAATATAATTTACATTATAAAGATTAATATATATATATATATATATAATCTTGAGAGAAAATATATGGTAATTAAGAATGAATGAAATAATAGGTCTTAATATGAATTAAATAACCTATACCATTGGAATAATAACCCGACCATTAGAATAGTAATCTAGCTATTATGAATAGTAATCTAGTAATTTGAATAGAAACCTCACCTATGAAAGTATAAATAAAATTTATGTATTTTAATAAATGAAAATATAATATAATTATATCATTGTATAAGTAAATAAATGTTTTAAAAATGATAAATTAAGTATTGGTATTTTTGCGACACGTAAATGTGTATTTATAATTTGTTAATTAATATAATGCTTTAAAAGAAAATTTATTTTAAAAAAAATAGATTCATAAATAAATATATTTTTTATATTATAATTATAAGATAATTAGTTCCCGATGGTCGGAAAAACTGCCAAAGTAAACTAAAAATTTATCCTTGACATTTTATCAAATTAATCATCCTCATACCAGAAAAAAATGATAAATATGGAAACTTGATACTTAATTAAGTGAATTAATACCTCTTAATTTAAATTTTGGAGGATTATTCTCATTTTAAAATAAATTCCTTAATTATATATAAGTGAACTGATCATGAAACCCATGAAAACGAACACTATTGGAATGATGAAATTGAACCTTATAACTCATCTAAATGGACTTAAAAACATAATAAAATTCTTATAAATGAAACACAATTAAAATATAGTCTGAATTTAGTAATTAATTAATCTAATTTTATTATCTATAATATTAAGTTCAAGTGAAGAATGCATTCATACATAAGTTAAGGGAATTCTCAAACCCAACTTCTTTTCTTTTTTGTAATCCCTTATTCATGAAATATTTGGTATAAATATTCCTTTCATGTTCCTTAAATATCATTTAATTACTGCTCCATTTTATTTCTTGGGATATACATGTTTTAAGCATGATTTTACGAAAAATACAAAGATTTTCCAAAATAAATCTTCTTTCAAAAACTCATATTCGACTCATCTTGAGTTGTTTATTCTTCACTCAAAAATGATGATTATAATACCAAATATGTTATCCCATTTTTTTGGAACCCCAATGTTTTTTTATTAATATATGATTTATTAAATCCATTTGAATCTCATTCCTTTCCTTGTGATATTTCATTACCATGATTGTTATATGTTCTATGTGGTGTTCAATATTATTTAAATGTTATGATGTGACGGGTGAGATTGAAATTATATATCCCTCCAATACATTGGGTTTTGTGCTTTATCTCATGAGATAATGTGTAATACTCATAAAATGATTCAAAAAATTTTATGAATGATTATTGTATTATTATTCACATATTTTATGTGTGAACATGATGTTATCTTTTTACACAACTATGTGTGGTATTTGACCAATATGACATGTTGTTTAATTTTTATGAATTTTCACATTCAATGCCTTTATCTCCTATTTTCCTCATGATGTTGTTGATGATATTATTCTTATATTGTGATTATTAGTATTATTCTCACTCTTTTTATATTGATTCATTTCCCTTACTCATCCAATTATTGGGATTTTTTCTCACCCCTTTCTTTGATGTATATCCTCAAGTGATTACATGTACTATGGAGAACAAGATCATTAGAAGGATAAATAAGAATATTTTAAATAATTTTTTATTTTTTATTTTTTATAATTGATGTATGGTGTTAATTTTTTTAAGATAGAAACCCTTTAGAACCAAGATTGTAATTATTTTATGTTGTTTATCTTAAAAATGATGTAATAGTCATGTAAGATAAATTAGGGTTTCTATATATGGTAGTAGAGAAAGGTTTATTTAATTTGGGAATTAGGATTAGATAACATAAGAGAAAACCATTAAGATAATACTATATATATTTAAACATTCACGAATATTTTTTTTAAAAAAATTTAATCATAGGTATCCACTAAGATATGCACTTTGATCATGAATCTTTCACTTATGTTTTTTTCAAACCTTCTCTATTATAGAAAATGGTGTGAATCAGATGAAAATATATTGAAAACCAATTTGAGGTATAATACACTGATTTCTACAATAATGTTTATAACTCTATGAGAGGCAGAGTTAAAATTTTCATAGAAGTTCTTACCCAATTGTTTTAGTCTGTGAATGATAATATGAACCACACAGAACTTCTACATTTTCCCAAGAAAGAGCAACTCGAAAGTGATTAATTTATGTGGAAATTACCATTGACATTTAGTGGATCTTATGATACACTTGTTGTTGATAAGTGGGTTAACTCAATGGGGAATATCATTTTTGTGCTCCACTATTTTGAGAAGGAGAAGGTGACTCTATATGTCTATTAATTAGATGGAAAATATAATCAATAGTCGGAATTGATAATGAAAAAAAAAGCTGAAGGATGAAATAGAATAGATGGAGTGGGAGGACTTTAATAGAATAATTTTTAACAACTATTCCCATCAAACTCTTTTTTATAATATATAGAGATAATTCACATATATGAAAAAAAAATTAAGGTAAGTTTTCTTTGGCTTACAATGAAAATTTTACAAGTATTTCAAGATACATATCAGGTTTTGTTACCCACAATGATAGTTTAATAGATATATTTTTTAGTGGTTAATAATCATAAATTTGAAAGGATTTATCTATATGAGTCTCTAAGAGTTATAAAGAAGTGGATTGATGTGCTCTCAAAGTATAGATAAAGTTTATAGAATGGTCCCATGGTTATGGAGATAAGAAGAATATAATGGAGTTTCTAGATGGTGGGTCAAATAAAAATGGAGGATGGGGGATCTAACCATCCATGTTTCAAAAATATGGGAAGAAGCATCAAGGGAATTTCCTCAAAGTAATGGGAAAAATTTTCAAGTTTGGGAGAGAAGGGAACCAATCTTATGAATGTTGAAGATACATGAAGAATCAATCCAAAAAAATAGAGTAAATCAAGGAACCTCTTAATGAACAACTTATGGTTCAATTCCTCAACTATAGGATGAAAGGGAATTATGAAAGCTAATGAACTAAACCTCGAGTCATTGAGGATAATTGGTGTTAGTATCCCCCAAAGTTAAAGGATAAAGGTAAATCTTATTTCATCACCACTACTCAAGTGGAGTAAGAAAATGAATTCATAAAAGGTACACTTCTTCTCTACTCAATAATGTAAAAAGTCTTATTTGATTATGGTTCTACACATTCATTTTTATCCTTCATGTTTTCAGGAACTATTAAATTGAATCTCAGATACCTTAAAGTAAATATATCCATAGAAACACCTAGTGTTACGGTCATTACAACCCAAGTGTTGGATTCTTCTTCCATTGAAATATGTGTGGATATTCTTCAAGAGAATCTCATAATACATCCCCTAGTATAATTCTATGTTAAATTGGTAATGGATTGGATCTTGTTATATAGATCACACATCATCTTTTAGGAAATGGAAATATCTTTTCATATCCCAAACCATCTCATTCTCTTATAAAAATTAATGGAATATCATGAATATTCTTTGTAAAATACATCAAAGTTGTGGGAGTTGATACCCTATGATGAATCATATCTTGACTAAATGATTAGGTCTAAATGAAGAATCAAAATAGATGAAATTATCATTATTGCAGAAGATTTATCCCCTAAAAAGTTTCCTAGACTTCACCTAGATCGTGAGGTAGAGTTATCAATAGAACTTATACTTTTAACCACTATTATATCTAAATTATTATATAGGAAGGTCTCAATATAATTTTAGAAGTTGAAGAAGAATATAAATATCACATGGTTAAAGGTTACATATTTCATACTACATGACCTTAGGGTGTTCCAGTATTCTTTGTAAAGAAAAAGGATGGATCAAAGCAGATGTGTTTTGATTACTAGGTGCTCAATAAGATCACTATAAATAACAAATATCCTTTTCAAATGATTGATTATTTCATCGATCAAATATGAGGAGCACAGTTCTTCTCAAAGGTGGATCTTCATTCTTAATATCATCAAATGAAGGTGAATAAGAAAGATTTTCAGAAGAACACTTTCCGTACAAGGTATGGGAACTACTTGTTCCTATTGATTCCCTTCAAACTTACTAATTCCCCTCAAATATCCTTAGATTTGGTGAATAGAATATTTAGAAACTAACTTGAAAAACTTTTGTTAGTTTTTATCAATGATATTTTGATTTAATTCTAGAGAAAGAAGTAACATGATATATATATATATATTGTGATGGAGATATCATGGAAATAGAAATTGTATTCCATGTTTATAAAGTGTGACTTTTGGATGTGGAATGCCACATTCATGGGGAAGATAATCACAATTTAGGGAATTACTATAGTTCATTAAAAAAAGCAATATAGGAATAGACTATACCCACTAGTGTCAGGTAAATCCAAGGTTTTCATGAATTTACATGGTACTACTAATGTTTTGGATACATTACTGATGATTGTCTAGTCTGCTATCCAAGTTAAGACAAAAGGGGTAAAGTATGTATGGAATAAAGAATAAGAGGAAATATTCAAGGAGCTCAAGAAGAGGAAATAACTTAAAATTTACTCACACTACAAAAATTTTGTATAATTTTTTTGATACACAATTATGTTTCAAAGAAATTATTGGGTTTTGTTGTCATGAAATATGATAAAGTGATAGCCTAAGCCTTATAGAAATTGAAGATCCATGAGAATAACTACCTGATGCATGATCAAGAGCTAGTAGTTGTGAATTTTTCCTTAAAAATATGGTGGTGCTTCCTCTATGGTGATAAGTGTGACATATATACTAATCATAAGAGTCTAAAGTATATTTTCATATCGAAGGAGATTAACATGCATCAAATAATATGGTAAGAGATGATTAATGAATATGATTTCTCTATTCATTACCATCCAAGAATGGAAAACAATGTTGTCAATTATATTAGAAAAAATGAACCCACTAACTTATCCATTTATTTATCATCTTCATGAATATATAAATGATGAATTTAGAAATCATAATAGTAGGGAAGAAAACCTAACTTTAACAAATAATTTCTTAACTATCTACCTAAGAGAAGATCAAGGGGGAATAAAGGAATGATCTAGAGCTTCAAAAGTAGGTTAAAGAGGTAAATAAAGAGAAACTACATAATTTTTACACCGATGAGGATGGTTTCATACTATTTAGAAATAGGATTTGTGTGCCTTCATCACTCGAGATAAATAAGTAGCTACTAGATAATTAATATAGCTCATCTTTCTCTATCTATCCCAAAGGTACCTAGCTCTAATGTGATCTTAAACAGAACATATGGTGGGAAAACGTGATGATGGATAATTCATAGTATATCATGATATGTTTAGTATTTCAATAAGTTAAATAATAACTACAAGTATTCCAAATGGATGATGCAATTGTTGACTATACCCAAGTGGAAATGGGAGAATGTCATTATGTACATTTTCCTAAAGAAATAAAAATGAGAAAATGTGATATGGGTTGTGGTGGATCAACTCACCAATATTTCTCACTTAATTTCTATTTAGGGAGATTTATCAATTGAAAAAACATTCCATGATATATGTTAATGAAGTGGTGAGTCTGCATGGGGTTCCACTTCTGATCATATCTTATTGTGATCCAAGGTTAACATCTAAATTTTAGACAAGTAATCACTATGATTTTAGTACTGAATTGAATTTTATTAGGTACTATGAAAAATATATAGCATTTTTCACATATTATTAAATGATTTTAAGAATAATTAACCATCAATTACAAACTAAGGATCATAAATTCCAGTGTATTTAGAATATTCAAAACATAAAAATGAAAACATGGAAATAAAATACAACATATTTATACTGAACGTGAATAATGATCTCATAACATCCATGGATCTCTAACATCAGTATAGGATAAACTTGGGAATACATTTTGAAAAGGGATGAGCTAAAAAGGCTATAAAGTGAATAAACATAGAAATAAGGAATGGAACATGGGTTAGAAGGTATAACATGGTGACATATAAAAAGGCATGGAACATGAATAAAAATATGTAAGAATAACATATAGAACATGGTATCATGTAATCATAGAAACATAAGAATTTGGAAGCAACATATAACATGAAATAAACATTAGTAATGGATAAATTCCAAGACTATACCACATGGTGGAGAAATCCCCATAAAGGAATAAGTTTTACTCCTTATCCCTACAAGACATCTCATAAGAATAATCATTTTAAAATTAATTAGAATTATATATTTTAATACCCATTATAACATGTTCCTGAATATGTGTTTCATATGAAGAATCAATCATAAGGGTTTCACATGGAATGAATTGGGAATCATAAACATATTATAAGGAGTAACTAAAGTGTGTATCCTAATGGTGTACAAGAAAGAATGGGGTTAATTAATACTTAAACATTTATAAGGTAAAATAATAAGATATAATAATAAATTATTTCCAAGTAAATTTAAAACATATAAAAATAGTTTATAAGAAACTTTGGAAATGATTAATTTCAGTGCAGTTTAAAAGAAAATATGGAAGAGTATTTAAAGCGGACAAAGGCATAACTGTTCAAATAAAACCAAAAATGAACTAAGATAGTTTTTAATGTTAAAATTATTGATTTTATAAAAATAATTGTGGATTAAAATATATTATTGCGTGTTCATTAAATTTTTTAATAAATTGGGATGTTCCCTTTAATCGAGCCTTCTTATGATAAAGAATTGAAAAGGGAGCCTTATAAAAAATATATTTCCCCATCATAGAAATGATAATTGAGATAGATAAATATGTTTGGAAATAATCATATAATTCATGATAATTAAATAATAATAATTAAGAATTACATTGGGGTAAAGAGAAAGAAAGTGTAACTTGAAGGAAAATGAAGGTGAAGAGAAAATCTCTTATGTTATGTCTGAATGTGTTATGTACAAGTAATTAGTGTCCTAGATAAAAAATTAAATAAAAAATTAATTGATTAATAACCTCTTATACATGAATTTAATTTATTATAATTTTTTAGGTTCATTTATGGAAATTTTGTTTACTTATATTGATTAATTTCATTGTTTAGGGACTACTCGTTTCTTGGTTTCTCGGTCGGTTTGCCTGTGTATATTTATAAAAGATCTTGTAAAATTGATGAAAAACACTATAAATAGAATGAGATAGTATTAATTAATTTAAATAAATTTAAATGTTCCCATATATCATTTTATTTTTTGATATGAGTATTATTGATTATATAAAACATTGATCAAAAAAAGATTAGTGTATTTTGGAGGTTTTTACAACCATCACTAATCTATATCATTTTAATTAATATTATGTTTATATACTAGTTAAAAAAACATTAAATAAGTTTTAATACAGATATTATAATATATTTAAACCCTAAAATTGGTTTTAGGACCATCATTTACAGTAGTAATGAAAAATGAAAACTTATCATCAATGAAGGTGCTGAATCGACACCTCATGGACGATGTTTTATTTTCTAGAACAAAAGGAGAGGAGAATATATTTGATGATGGATATGTCATAAAAAAATTAAATTACCACATATATATGATACTAAAGTTATCATGTTACTTTAGATAGGGGAGGTTATGTAAGTATAATAGAATAAAAGGAATTAAATGATAAAGAGGGATGGTTTTACCTCTTGAGTGTCATCTCCTTGAGAACCTCCTTAAGACACTTGGAAATGGAGTTTTGCTGAGAAAAACAAGACCAAAAAATGGGGAAGAGTTTTGGGAGATAAATTGTGTATAATAAAATCATGATCAATGGTTTATAAGCTGTGATGAGAAGAGGTGGTGAGAGGTGATATTTATAGTGGGAGGAGAGGGGTGTTTTGATTATTTTATCCCTTTATTTATTATTTTCACACCAACTATCAATATTGATGATTCTTTTGAATATGTAAAGTTAATATAGAATTTCAGTTCAGGCTAATTTCCACTTATATCATCCATGAATCAACCATTACTCAAAATTTCATTTTTTTACTTATAATGTTAAATACCGTAAATTATCGTATTTCATTATTCATGAAAAATTCAACTATTTTAAAAAAATACCAAAAAATCACCCTAACCATTTTTTAATGTATATATTTCAAAAATGGACTCGATGTTATGAAAATAATTTTCTATAGATGATAAATTTAATGTTTAATTAAAATCATCATTTATTCGAAAAATATCGGTTTTAAAATTATAACTAATTTTATGACACTTTTAAAAATTAATTAAGGTCACATAAAATTTTCATATAATCATAATACAAAAAATTATTTATTTAAGAATCTATTTCATAAAAAAAATTCATTTAAATCATTTTATTAACTATAGAATCATAAATAAACATTTACGTTACACAAAAATACCAAAACATAATTTATCATTTTTAAAACATTTATTTAATTATTCCATGATATAAATATATTATATTTTAATTCATAAGATTCCTAAATATTATTTATACTTTCATAGGTGAGGTTACTATTCTATTAAATGGTTTACTATTCCTAATTGCTAAATTACTATTCTAATGGTCATGTTATAATTCCATTGGTATATGTTATTTAATTTATGGAAATTCCACTTCTTTAATTATTAATTTATGAACATAATGTTTTTATTTTGTTATCTATGTGATTTTTCTATTTTATACTATATTACATAATTATAATAAGGGATGTTTGATAGATAAAATTATGTGCTTCTACATTCTTCCCCACTTATGAAATTTCTCATTCAAATTTTCATTTTACATACTAAAGTGAAAACATTTGAGGGTAATTCTACTATTTCCATCGATTAACTATAAAATAAAAATAAAAATAGTAGTCTTGAATACATAGTTAATGATCATATAAAAGGGGAAAATTAAACATATAAGGATAAACTTATAAATTAAAATTATATCATAATATTTGATTCTGTATGTTTCAATCTAGGATATCCATGGTGATATAATTATCCATAGGGTTATTACTAAAGTGCTCCGGTACTAATCTCAAAAAATTACTAGATTATTCTCTAATACCAATTATAACATCCCTAGCCTATTTTCACATATTATTAATTTTTTGAGAAAAATGAGCTCATTGACACTTGAACTGTGTAAAATAAGAGATACAAGATTCTAAATATAGACACTTTATATTTACCCTTTGTAAAATAAGAAAAATATGATTTAGAGGATGTTAAAAAAATGAAAACCTCCCCAGCCTCATCATTATTTTCAAGCACATCCACAAGTGAGTTTTCTTCATGAGAAACATCTGTGATAATGTAGCTCATTGATGAAATATTTTCAAGAAAATTGACCCATTTCACTCTAATTTTCCATGAACGATGGACTTTCCTGGTTATGAAATCCTAAAGGATGGTTGTGGAGTCGCACTCAAATCAGATGTCATTCCAGTTCCTTTTATTTGAAATACAAACAACATTTATCATACAAGTCATCACTGCATTCAAGGATATTTCAAATCCACAAGATCCATTATGGTGTTCAATAATATCCCTAGAAAAATACTTGAATACAACTCCATAGCCTGCTGGCCTTGGATTGCCCCTCGAAGACCCATCATAATTGCATTTTATCCAACAAAAAAGGGGGTAACCAACAAACTTCGATCATTACAAGGGGCATATTATTGTTTCCAGGTACCTTCAGTCACCTCATTATAGTGTGGTCATTCATAGAATTTTTACAGTGTTCAACTTGTAGTGTGTTTTCATTTTTTGTTGCCATCAAGATTTCAGCAAGGGAGAATTTAGTGTTGAATCTGGTCTATTCATGGTTGGATTTATTTCTTACTCTCCTTATGGCATACACCATATCTACATTGGCCTTCCTAAATATATTGGTATTCTTCTTGAAATCCATATTTCATTAAATAAAGGTATGAAGTCTCTATGAACGTCTTCACATGGCGGTTGAACCTTAAAAATATTGAAAATAGTTTTGCATAATGAGGATATAGTTTGGAATCATAGGAAAAGGTGACCAACATCCTCATAGTTATAATGGAATATCGCACACCTTGAGCAAAGAGAAATACCTACCTACTAGAGGTTACCATCAACAAGAATTTTATTGAAAGAGAGACTCCAAAAAAATGTTAACTTGAAAGGGGATAACCTTTTTTTTGAATTCACCAATGCATTTGTGAGACACATGGAAAAAATTCTTATAAAAGGCCTTCGAGTCAATTTTACCATTTAAGGTTGATTCCCATATAATTATATCACCCCGAATTAAATATTCATGGCTTCAAATAGCCTGTTTAATGCCTTCTGGAAGAGAATTCAGGTTATACATTTGTTCTTTTATTGAGATGCTATAATCAATTCCTTGGTCAATGGAATCAATTTGATCCATTAGAGGGGTTCTAGCCCAATTTTTAGTCCAGGATTTGAGTGAGGAGTTGGCACTAACTAGCCTATGAGAGTGCATATATATCTTATAGAAGAATTACTTTAGTCCAATCCATACCAAAGACTCTATGTAGCAGGTATTACCTGTATTCAATTTATCAAAGAACCTATATATGAGGAATCCCAAGGAGTATGAAATATTTACGATAAGTTTCTAGATAAATGGAGCTTATTGGGATTGATTGAAGAAAACCAAATTCTTGATACTAAGGCCCCCAAGAGCATAAGTCTTGAAACATTACTTCCACGAGATTGTAACAATATTTCTTTATATTATTATACCACTCTAAACTAATTTTCTCATCAGAGTGTTAATAAATTTAATAAGCAATATTGATTAGGAGTACACCCTGAATGAGTAGACCAACTTTGTGCTAGAGTTCTTCCAACCTAGCCCAAAATATTTATGAAGTGGGATTCATGGGGTCTTCCCAAAAACATGGGGACACAATGATAGGTAAAATTTAAATATCCCTCCCTTATTCCCAGATCAATGATCATACTATTTTTTCTGGAGGTTGTAATATTCTTTCCAAAGTAAATGAAATAGTTTCTCCAACTAACTTCCAGAATTGATACTCATTCATAATGTAGAAGCTCCTTCTCTATGTTTTTGATATTCCTTATATCTCCATGAGTAAATATAATAATATATTTAATAAAAAATAGATGATATAGAGAAGATATACCTCATTCTACACTAACATTTTTTGATTCATAGTTTTTCACCATATGAAGTAAGAGTCTTCTAGGATAGTCTTCTGTAATAACAAAAATGATTGTGGATAGGGGGTATCCATGTCTCACCCCTCTTGAGTAATTTAAGTAGCCCTTAAGGGGTCTATTAAATAAATTATATGTGTGGGAAGACCTAGGAATGGATTTTATCTAGCTAATAAACCTTTCAATGAATGAAATCAACATGAATGAACATTGTATATAAAACCCTAGTCCATATTATCAAATGATTTTTTATATCAATCTTGAGCATAGTGTTTCATCCCATTGGGGTCTTGCTAAGAATATTCACACATTCTATGGAATTAATTAAGCAGTCTTGAATGTTACATCCTTTAAAAAATCAAAATTTATTCCATGTAATTATTATTTTTAGATTGTAGAAATTAATATGGAAAGAATATTTGTAATGGTTTTATGTAGTGTGATGAAAAGAGAAACTGGTCTGAATTGAATAATGTTTATTACATTCTCAAAATTTGTAATGAGGGAAATAAATTTGTAATTAATGCATTGAGTGAACAATATACCCCTGAAAATGTGCTTAAAATTTTTTCAAACATAAATATGGATAACCTCCCAAAAATATTAGAAGAAATGATTAGTGAATCTATCTAGTCCAGGTGAGCTTCCCTTGTTAAGCCCAAATAGATTTTCTCTAATTTCAATGTCTAGAGTTGTTTAGGTGAGAAGAAAAATGTCTAACTATGTGACCAACTTTGGAATGATATATTCCCTTAGGTCTACATTTCTTGGTGGTCCATTGAAAAGTCCCTCAGAAGAAGAAACAATGTGATTAGAAAGGGCCTTCCTTTCATTCAAAATTTTATATCCATATTTTAGAATAAAAAACAGATTATGGGCCTATATTTACCTTTGTATAGAAATAAAGAACTAGGTCTTCTTGTTACCATAATTGAGATACCTGTATTTGAATATATCTTTATGGATTTTTCTTTGAGTTTCATAAGATTTTGAAGATTAGAATACACCTTTTACTATTTTCTGACACCTCTAGGTAAGTTATTTTTAGTGATGTACTATTGAAGGGACTGAAGAGAGTGTTCAAGGGAATCAATTTCTTCATCAAGGTGGAAGAAACATTTTATGCTCCAATACTTCATTTTAGCCTTCATAATTTTCAGTTTGGAGATACAAACAACTAAGTTTTCATTATATTCAGGCCATGACTAAGTGTCTTGAACAATTCTATTTCATTTATGAAGGTCCGTCCAATAATTATTGAACCTGAAAAGAATGGTAAGCTACTTATCATTCCATGTAAGCTTACCAAAATGGGTTGATTATTATAGTAGTGATTTATAGGGTGACACATGAGATGGATATCTAATTTACAAGAAAGAAATTATTCACCAATGTTTTGTCAATCATGATAGCTCTCACTCCATTAAGATGTATTTTATTCCATGTGTATTTGGATCCAATGATATTAAATTTAGTTAAATTATCTTCCTATATATATTAATTAAACTCCTTGATGGGGGCCGAGCTGAAAAAATATCCATTTTCTCATCAAAATGTATTATGGACCTAAAATCACTAATAATAACCCATTACTTAGTGATAGAACTAGAGAGGCCCTTTATTTGAGTTCATAAATATCTCCTGTCAATGTTTCTATTGTAAGAATAAATAAATATGTATAAAAAATGGAAATAAAATATGACATATTTCTATAAAATATCCATAATGTGCTCCTAACATCTTTTTATCTCTTACATCATCATAGGATATCCTAGGGAATACATAGATAAAAGGGATGACCTAAAATGCCAGTAAGGGAATAACATATAAATCAGGCATAGAACATGGGATTGAATGAATAAAATGATTAAATAAGAAGACATGGAACATGAATAAACATATGAAATCATTACATATAGAACATGGGATCATGTAATTATGCAAACATGGGATTTTGGTAGTAATATATAACACAACATCAATGTGATTCAATGCTAACTACTAAGAATATATCACATGGTAAAAAAAGTAACATAAAGGAATTAGGTTTACTCACTATCCCAACCTGACTTCTCATGAGACTATACATTAAAAAATTCATTGAGCACTATCTGGGTGCACCCATCATTATATGTTTTTTAATATTTGTGCCACATGAATAATCAAGCAAAAGGGTTTCCCATGGAAGGATTTGGTTATCATAAACATTTCATAAGGCATTGCCAAAGGGCGTACCATAGTGGTGTACAAGAAATAAAGGGTTTAAGTAATATTTCAACTTTAATAAGTTTAAATAGTAATATATCATGATAAATTATGTCTAAATAAGGTGAAAACATGTAAAAAGAGTGTTTAAGAAACTGTAGAAATGAGCCATTTTGATGCCTTTTAAGGAAAAATTTAAGAGTATTAAAAATGGAAAAGTGAATAATTGTTAGAATAAGAAATAAAATGAACTAATAAATTTTCCTTGTTAAAATGATTAATTTTATAAAAATAATTGTATATTAAAAGATATTATGGGATGTATATGAAATTGGGTAAGAAATTGGAAAGTTCCATTTAATCGAGATTTCCTATCGGAGTGAATTGAAAAGGAAACCTTATAAAACATGTATTTAGCCATAAAATAAATGAATGTTGTGCTAGGTAAATTTTTGGTAACATACTAACATAATTTATGAGGATTAAATAAGAATAATTAAGAATATTATTTGTTTAATGATAGAAAAATCGTAACCCGAAGGAAGAATGGAGGTTTAGAGAGAATCCATTACCTTATGTTTGAAAGTGTTATGAATATATAATTAATGTCCTCAATAATAAAATTAAATACATTAATTATTTAATTAAAAACCTATTATAAATTAATTTAATTTATTATAATTTAATTAGCTTAATTTATGGACATTTTTTGACTTATATTGTTTAATTTTGTCATTTTAGGAGTGTTGGTTTCATGGTTTCATGGTTGGTTCACTTGTGTATAATTATGAATGTTTATGTAAAATAGAATAAGAACTACATAAATATAATTATATGGTATTAATTTATTTCTATAAACATAAAAGGTCCCATATATAATTTTTTTACATGAGTATGATTCATTATATAAAACGTTGATGAAAAATATTTGTTTATTTTGGCTGTTTTTACGACCATCACAAACTAGTTCCATTTTATTTAATGATATGTTTATATATTGGACCCATGACATTAAATAATTTCAATACACATATTATAATATTTTTTAATCAAAAATGGTTTTATTACTATCCTTGAATGCGCTAATGAAAAAAACTCTTCGGCCGCGAAGGAAGTGAATCGACACCTCACAAACAAGGTTTTCATTTTTAGAAATAGAATTAGAGGAGAGGGGGTTAGATGATATATATTATATTAACATAGTAAAATCCTGGTATATATATGAAACTAGAGTTATCATGTTACTTTTTATAAGGTATTTTATGGAAGGATATTAAAATAAAAGAAAATAAAAGAGAAATAGGGTGGGTTTTACCTCTTCAGTGTCATCTCCTTGATAACCTCATTGAAGAACAAGGAAATGGAATTTTGGTTATAATGGGGATAATATAAGGTGGGTAAGAGGTTTTAGAGAGGAATTATAAACAATATTATAATTATCCAAGGATTATAAGGTGTGAGAGGAAAAGGTGGTGATGGGCGGTATTTATATTGGGAGGAGAGGGGTGTTTTGATTATTTTATTCATTTGATTATTATTTTGGATCAAGACTATAAATAGTGTTGATTCTTATAACTAAGTATATTAACTAGATTATTTGATATCATGTTAATGGAAACCTAAATCATCCTTGACTCAAAAATTAATTTATTTACTTATAATTTTAAATACTGTAAATTATCATCTTTCACTATTCACAAAAATTCTATTATTTTATAAAAATCCCAAACATTCACCCTAACCATTTTTTGAATTTTATATTGAAAAAATGGAATAAATTTTATGAAAATTATTATATATATATATATATATTTTAAGTTTAATTTTTAATTAAAATCATTTTTTATTAAAAAAATATAGATTGTAAAATTATAATTGATTTTATGAAACTTTGAAAAATTAATTAAGGTATCATAAAATTATCTTATAATAATAATAAAACAAAATATTAATTTATGAATCTATTTTATTAAAATAAATTTTATTTTAAAACATTTTATAAATTATAAAATTTTGAATAAACATTTATGTTTCTCAAAAATACCAATACTTAATTTATCATTTTTAAAACATTTATTTTATTATTACATGATTTAAATATATTATATATTCATTCATAAGATACCAAATTCTTATTTATACTTTAATTGGTGAGTTTACTATTCTATTTTCCATTTTATTATTCCCAATGGTAATAATATTATTCCAACGGCCAAGTTACTATTCCACTGGTATAGGTTCCTTTATTTCAATAAATTCTACTTATTTCATTCTTAATTTATGAAAATAATGTTTTTATTAGGTCCTATATGTGATTTATGTATTTTATAATATATAACATAATTATAGTAATGGAAATTCAATTGATAAAATTCTGGGTAGTCATAACCTATCACCCCCAAACTGATAGTCAATCTGAAAGGTCTATTCAGACACTCAAGGACATGCTAAGAGTTTGAAAAATGGAATTCAATGGAGGATGGGATTAACAAATCCCATTGTCTTAGTTCTCATATGACAACAATTTCCACTTGATTATTCATATGGATCAATATGAAGCTTTGTATGGGAAGCGTTGTAGAACTCTAACTTGTTGGGGTAAAGTCATCAAACGAAAGCTACCTGGACATGATCTTGTGAAATAGATGACCGAGAAGGTTTCTTCCATACAAAAACATATAAAATCCACTCAAAGTTGGTAGAATATATCTGATGAAAACTGACTAAGGGACTTAGAGTTTGAATTTTGATACAATTTTTTCCTTCTTATATCACCATGGAATAGATTCAAGTAGTTTGGAAAGAAATGGAATATTTCCCAAGGTACATTGGATCCTTTGAAATCCTTAATCACATTGGAGTAGTGGACTATCATCTTTCACTTCCAGAAACCATCCCTCAAGTACATGATGTGATCTATGTATCCCTTATGAGGAAGTTCACATCAAATCCTTGATATGTACTTTACTCGGAGGGGGTACAACTAAAAACTGATCTCTCTTATGAGGAGTAGTCAGTGATGATTCTAGTCCATAGAGACAAGGATATACATAAAAATTTCACTAACTTGGTCAAGTTAGTATAGATAAATCATAAGTATGAAGTAGAAACATGGTAATTGGAGTAATAAATGAATGATAAATACCCTCACCTATTTTCATAATAGTATGTAAAACGAAATTTCACGGACAAAATTTCTTAAGTGGGGGAGAATGTAATGATCTAAAATTTTATAAATGGAATTTACCATATTATAATTATGTCATAAAACACATGAATCATATAGAGAAACCAAAAAAAAATTATTCTCATTAATTATACATTTGTTTGATGAAAAAATAACAAGAATGCTAAATATTACAACTGGACAACAAATACAAAATAAGATAATAAAAAGAGGAAAATTTGGATCTGATCAAACCACTAGAAATACCGCACTCTCAAACAAATCTATAGAAACAAAAAAAATATTTATAAAATAATATATAGTTTTAAGATGAATATATATATATATAACCTATATATAAAATAGAAGTGAATTAATAAAGAATGAAATAAGAGTTCTCAATAAGAATTAAGGAAATTATACCATTTTTATAGTGAGCTGGTCATTCTGAATAGTATTCTAGCTGTTAGAATAGTAATCTCACCAATAAAATTATAACTAAAATTTATGTACTTTTATAAATAAATATATCATGGTATAAGTAAATAAATGTTTTAAAATGATAAATTAAGAGTTGGTATTTTTGTGAAACGTATATGTTTGGTAAAGACCCGAGCCAGTTGCTCAGAGTTAGTGCCTTATTTGATTACATTTTCATGATTACTAGAAATTTGTATCCCAAAGTAATGAATAGTTTAGTATTTTTTTCAAAACCATATGCATACATAAGTTTAACATTAAAACTTGAAAGGAAAAACAATTTAGAAACTCATTTGACATCATCTATAACTCCTAGGTTCTTTCGGTATGTCATTCATAATATACCAATTCATGTCCTAGTAAAATTAAACATAAGAAAAGGGTGAGATCATATTCTTAGTAAGGTTAAGCAATATAGTGGATGATATCATAAACATAAACATTAGTCATGGTGAATAACTAAAAACACATTCCTTTAAAAATGAACTTGAACATATTATGGAAGGAATAAGAGCTAAATAAATAATTCAATAATAAATCATAATAATGGGTATTCTACTAGTCGAATAACCCCATGAACTTTAAATTTCTAGTTTCATAGTGATGGAATGCATAATAAAAGATATCATAACCATATCGTTAATTCCTCATTCCAAGACCATAAATAATCATTTTCTCAAGGCCTTATGCCAAGACTATAGTCTATCTTATGAGACCTACTGATGCATCGAGGTTCTATAGTGGGCCCCACCCATCACTTAATATTTCTAATTCATTCCTAATATGAATTTTTATAATCACAAACAACATATACATTCATATTGAAACTAACATATGAAATGTATATAACTTTCCCTGAATAATAAGCATAAACACTAACCATTTAGAGTAAATTAGTTAATGGATTTAAGATAGAACATTCACTTTCAAACTAATAATAATCCATTCAACTAAATAAGGTTGATAATATCACAGAATATTATTTCCAATAATACCAAATAATCAACAAGAGTGTTGAAATATTTGAAGATACTCTTATAAAATCATCGAGTAATTCTTGAGACAAATAATCTTCTACATTGAATAGAAGAGTTCTTTGGAAAAGTATTTGTATAAAACTAGAAGTTAAGTAAGATAGTATATTCATAATAAAATTATTTATTTTATAATGATAATTGGTGATAAAAACATATTATATAGTGCCCTTTAAAATAGGTAAGAATTTGAGAAATTCCCTTGAATGAGGCTTGTATTTCGGGATGATTTTTTGAAAGATCCTTTTAAAACATATATCTCCCCATTAAAGAAAGTACAATTCTGGTTGTTATACATATATATAAAATTATCACAGAATATACGTGGATTAAATATTAATAAATAATAATATAATTTATGTATTTAGAGAATAAGTGTAACCCAAATGAAAATGGAGGTTTGTGTAGAAAACCCTTACCTTAAGTCTGAGGGTGTTCTTCACATGATCTTAGTGTCATTTATAACCAAATTAAATTCATTAATTAATATTTAAAAAACATATATCTTATTTAATTTATTTATTATAGCCTTATTAATTTCATTCATGGCTTTTTGATGGGTTTGAGAGGTTTAATTTTATTATTTGGGGGTGTTTTATTCCTTGGTATTCTTGACCAGATTACTTATATACATGTAAGGATAAACATGTCAGATGTGAATGGTTGTCCATAATTAAAGTTTCATTTTATTTTTTAACATCCATAAAATTAAAAGGTTATAAAATTAAATTATTTATTGGTAGTGAAGATTAATCATTATATAAAACATAAATGATAATTGTTTGGGTTAATTGGAGGTTTTTGATCACAATGAACTCATTTGGATTTATCATGTGAAAAAAAGATTCCATAACATTACATATGTTATAAAACATATATAATATTCTAGTTAAACCACAAAAATTGATTCATGACCAGAATTTAAGACAATAATATAATTTCAAAACCTTTTTTCCTTTAATGTGATAAATTAACACATCTCATATAGTGTTTTCATTTCTAGTATAAAAGAAGGTTAAAGGAGAGATAATAATGAATTATTATATTAATAAAAAAATTAAATTATATTTATATTACTAGAGTTATCATAAAATTTGAATTAAAGTATATGAGGAAAGAAAATGAATATAAATGAACTCAAAATAAAAAGAGAAGTTGAGAAATCCCTTACGAAAATTTGGCAGCCTAAAAGCGTCACTTAAAATTCATAAAATGTTTTTATGATTTAAAAAGGGATCTCTCATAATTATTAAATAACATGTATAGTAAGGGGAATATTTAATTTCATATCCCAACATAATCCAATTGAAATCAAAAGAGAATAACATGAAAAGAGTTCTTGAAAAAGAGAAGGGTGGTAGATTCCCTTACCTTGTAGAGTAATTCCTAAAATTTGAAGGTTGGGACATTGGGGTATTGAGGAAACCTTATGAGGAGTCCAAGGGAGGAAAAATACCAGATATTCTGGGATTAAGAATTTGGAATGAAACAAAATGAAGGAATGAGTGGATATTTATTGTAAAATAGATAAAGTTTTTTTATTAATTTCAATGGACACATCATTCATGGTATTTGAAAAGCCCTGGGATTAACCATGGAATTGACCACATGGGACACCTCATATAATATTTAAATATACACAAGTAGACCCGAATTTAATTTTAATTATTACATCATTATGATTTCATTAATCATACTGAAAACTCAAAACTATATTGTTACTATTCATAAAAAACTAAAGTATTTTATAAAATTATATTAAATTTTGTGTATCCTAATATAAATGTTATAAATTCAAAAATGAAATACATTTTTTGAAGAAAAAAAAATCTAAATATTAATAATTTAATTTTTAATGAAAATCATAATTTATTTGAAAAATGATCATTTTAAAACAATAATTTGTTTTATATCACTTGGAAGGATTAATCAATATCTCATTATCATATAAACTTAAGAAAATAAAATAATAATATGATTTAATATTCATAAGGTTTATATTAATATTCACATTACTATTCATAAGGGTATGTGACTATTCACTAAAAATTACATTTTTCTTATCAAACTCTAAATATCTTATAGAACGCAACTATATATATCAGTTTCTAAAAATTCAAATCAGAGAGGTGGAAAAATTATGTTTACTGGAAAGGTTATAAAAAATTGGTGTTTTGTGGAGACTCAGTGATTCATTCATTCAATATTAAATTTTTTTATAAATTATTTTGGTGTTACATTCTCCAATCCTTACAAAAATTTCATCATCGAAATTGCAATAATGTTACTCAGAATATGATTTGGGTAGTTCTTATTCATAAGCTCCTTAGGCTCCCTTATTGCTTCTTTGACTTTATTATTTTCCAAAGTATATTTACCAATGGAGTCATCCAATTCATCAACACATGTTCTTTAGTGTCTAGAATCTTTATAGGATCTTCATAGTAATATAATTTAAGTTCTAATTCAATACCTTCAGAAGTGAGGACATGTGTTGGGTCTGGATTGTACTTTATCAACAATGAGACATGGAACACATTGTATACCATAGAAAGTCTAGGAAGAATTACCAAAAAATATGACACAACTCCAATTCTCTCTATAATTTTAAAATGGCTTATGTTCCTAGGGATCAGTTTCCCTTTATTCCAAAATCTTATAACACTCTTCAATGGAGATACTTTTATGAAATCATGATCTCCCACTAGAAATTATAAATCATTCCTTCAATTATCACCATAACTCTTTTGTCTGATATGAGATGATTTAATATGGGTTTGAATAGTCTTTACCTTTACTATTGTTTCATCCACATGATTTGGACCCACAAGCTTCCTTTCACCAACTTCATCCCAACATGTTGGTGTAAGACATCTCATTCCATACAATTCTTCGTATGGTGCCATTTGAATTCTTGAATGGAAATTATTATTGTTGGAAAACTCCACCAAAGGTAAATAATGATCCCACACACCTTGAGAATAAAGTGATCATGATCTCAACATGTCTTCTAAATTTTGGAATGTCATTTTTGGATTACCGTTAGTTTGATGGTGATTAGTTGTACTCAATCAAAGCTCAATATATAGGGATTTCTGAAGACCTTTCTTGGATTTCGATGTAAATCATGGATCACGGTTATACACAATTGACATAGGTTCTCCATTAAGTCTTAAAAATTAATTAATATAGGGTCATGCAAGGTTCTCTATTGAAATATCTTCCCTTATAATAATGAAATGTGCAGATTTCATAAGTTGATCCACAATTACCCATATTGAATCATTCTTTTTGGGATTTTTAGGAAATCCAGTGAAAAAAACCATGGTGATGTAATTTTATTTTCATGTAGTAATAGGTAGAGGTTTCATGACTCCTCTAGGATATTTTCTTTCAGCCTTCACTTGTTGACAGACTAAACATCTTGATACATAATCAGAAATTCCCGACTTCATGTTGTCCTGCCATAAATATTCCTTCAAATATCAATGCATTTTATTTTTACCAGGGTGTATAGAGAAATTAGAGCTATAGGAATCATCCAATAACTTCCTTTTCAGATCGGGTATAGAGTAAACACATAGCGTCTTCTCAAATTTTAGAATTCCATCTTCACATATGAAGTCATCCAACTTCCCATATTTCACAAAATTAATTTTCTTTTGAAGGTTATCATCATCAAGGTGAGATATTTTAATCATTTATAATAAATATGGTTGGGAAAAAAATTTAAAAAGTAATTATGTTTCACCTACTTTGATAATTCCCATGTCTATCCTTATTAGATCCATGAATATAGGATCTCTTTCAATACTTTTTTTTAACTCAAGGATTATTCCTACTCAATTCATTAGCTACCTTATTTTCCTTTCATGGATGGTAGTGTATAGAACAATAATAATCCTTGAGTAGTTTGGGCCATCTCCATTGCCTCATGTTGAGTTCTTTCTTTGAGAAGATATAATTAAAGCTGTTGTGATTTGTATATATCTCACATCGTTAACCGTAGAGATAGTGTATCCATATTTTTAGAGAAAAGATCGCAGTAGCTAACTCAATATCATGAGTAGGATAGTTTTGGTAATAAATATTTAACTTTCATTATGCATAGGAAATAACTCTATCATTCTTCATAAGGACACAACCAAGTCCTTTCTTTGATTCACCACTATTGATCACAAACCTGTCATTCCCTGGTGGTAGAGTTAAGATCAAATCATTCACTAATCTTCCCTCTAATTCTTCAAAATAGTCATCACACTCTTTTATCCACACGAACATAACCCCATTACATGTAATATTGGTCATTCGGTTTTCAAAACAGGTGAAGTTCTAAACAAAATGTCAATAATAACCTAATAAAACAATAAAATTGTGTACATTAATTATGTTTATTGGAGTAGGCCATTGTTTAACAACCTTTTTCTTTATATGATCAAAAAATATTTCATCCTAAAAGGCAATGTGGCAAATAAAGTATCCCGATTGAATCCAAAATTCAAACCTTCTAAACTTCCCATATAATTCATTTCTTCTAAGAGTCTTTAAAATACTACAAAAGTGATTTTCATGATCTTCATATCTTTTGAATTATACCAAGATATCATCAATAAATACCCCCACAATGTCATCAAGATATTCCTTGAAATCCCTATTCATTAGAACTATGAAAATAGAGGGTTCATTAGTCAGTCTAAAATGCATTATTGTAAACTCATAAGTCTCATACCTAGTCCAAATACTATCTTTGGAATATCTTCCTTCCTCGCTCAAAACTGATTATATTCTGATCAAATATCAATCTCCAAAAAATATTGGGCTCCATGAAGTTGATCAAATAAATCATCAATGTGAGGTAGGTGATACATGTTCTTTATTATTGTAACATTTATCTCCCAGTAGTCAATGCATAACCTCATTGACCCATCTTTCTTCTTAACAAAAAAAACAGGGGATCTCCATGGAGAGACACTAGGGTGAATAAATCCTTTATCACTCAATTCCTCTAGTTTTTTTATTAAGTTCTACTAATTTTATAGTGGACATTCTATAAAGATTCTTTGATATAGGACTTGAACTAGGGATTAAACCAATTGAGAACTCAACTTTCTGCTCTGGAGGATGTCCAGTTAAATACTCTAGAAACACATCAAGATATTATATCATAATAGTTCCATATTCTATTTGAACATTACATTCCTAGACTATAGATAATGTGTTATATTACTCCCTAATAATTTATTTTAGTAGAGCTAGTGGGGGTGGATCTAGATGAGAATGAGTTGGTGATGTTTCTGCCCTAAAGGTAAGGTATTCCACATCGTCCTTAGAAATTGTAACCTCATTATTCTTGAAATAAATTTTCACATCATGGATCAAAATCCAATCTATAATGAGGATTATATCAAATTAAATTATGGGTATGATAAAAAAAAATCAAAAGATAAAGAACTTATATATGCCATAATGGGGACTTCCTGACACAACTTTTTTGTAATGATTCTTCCCTTAGGTGTTTTGACATATGACTCCATTATTAAATAAAAATGGAAATATATAATTTTATTGGAAAAGTGGGAAGATATGAAACAATGTGATGTTCCAGAATCAAATAATGCATTGGCTATGTTTGAGGAAACAATTAAAGTACCTACCACAACATCATTAGGGACATCAATATCAGCTGTTGTGATCACATAAGCTTGGTCTTTCTCCCTTGTCCTTTTTTGGGGAACGTTACTTTGATACCTAGAAAAATTATTATCATAATCTACCCTCTCCCGGAAATTTTATCCTTGACCATTGGTTGCTTCTTTCTTCCCCTTACAATCCTGGGATACGTGACATTTTTCTCCACACTTGTAACAAACACCCATACCCATCAAGAAAGTACCAGGGTGTCTCTTCCCAAAATTATCACAGGGAAGAATGTTAACTCTTCCCTTATTCCCCATTTCCTTATTTTCTTTTCTAGAGTTTTCAGCAACCCTCTTCTACTCTTTATTCCCCTTAAAATCATAAGACATAGAGAATTCATTTTCCTTCTTGATAGCACTTGAGACTATATCTTCATATTATGAGATACTTTGGATGACTAGAGCCCTTTAGAGGAATGGTTTTAACCATCAAATAATCGATCAATATTTATCCTTGGATTAAATAAGTAGTATAAGGAATATCTTTATAACCTTTTGATGTTAGCTTCATACTTTGAAACATTATCATCCTCTTTTTTGTCGGATTTAGAAAGTGCCTCTCCATATCTACTCATTTTTTATGAGGGAAGTATTTTTCTAATAATATTTCCTTAAAATACCTCCATTCTATTTCTTCTATTTCTTCCTCCTCCTTTTTGTTTTGGATTAAAGATAAACATTGATATTCATCTCCTAATAGTCGATAAATTTTCATGACAACCATCTCTTTTTCATTACATCCCAAAGCGAGAAATATATTCTCTAATGAATATATCCCCTTATCCACTACAAATGGGTTTATAGTCCCATTTAATGATGGAGGTTGTTGTCCCATAAAGTGTTATAACATAGCTCCCCACATTAGGGATTTGAATGATCCATATGGGTAAGGTTATTATTCATAACCTCATTCAACTATCCCAATATAGTTATAAGTTACTCAGCACCAGTCATAGCACCAGATCCAACATCATCATCCTCTATCGGAGGGAAATCCCTACATGGAACACAAAAATTCATGCGGTTTCCATTCCTTAAACTAGGCGCCATTTATAAAAAATTTCATGCACTATATTAGGTTTCCAATCATAATATATATTGTCAACATTGAAAAATACTTAGAAAAAATTTAAATTCTATACATAGCTAATCTCATAATCATAAACATGGTTTATTTGAGGAAAAATTTACATTTAAATACTTCATAATGGCTTGTAAAAAAATATGAATTATCCTAATAATATACGTTAGGTGTGTCAAACTAGATGCGCAGTAAGGCCTATTTTTTTGTACAAGGATGCCCTAGGTCAAGCCCTAAACTCTTTGTCGGGGTTGTTACTCCAAGGTACATCTATTCCAGAATGACATCCACTTGTAGTATCCAAATAGGAATTTATTTTCTAAAAATATCCACATAATCTATTCCATACCAAAAATTATAGGATTTTCTGGTATGTTTATCCTCAAATACTATCTTAGGGTTTTTTTCATAACTCTATGTTTTCTAAATCTAGTTTTCCAATTTTTTACTAAACTTCCTCGAATACCAACTGTAAATAACCTACCCCAGTTTCCCAGAATCAGTGCCTTATTTGATTACATTGGAATGATTACAAGAAATTCATATCCCAAAGTAATGAATAGTCCAGTAGTTTTCAAAAAATAGATACATACATAAGTTCAACATTATAACTTGAAAGTAAAAAAACAATTTAGAAACTCCTTTAACAACATCCATGACTCCATGGTTATTTGTGCATGTAATTTATAATATACCTCTTCATGTGTTGGGAAAATGAAACATAATAATGGGGCAAGCTCAAATTCTCAATAATGGTAAGATATACAGTGAAAAATATCATAAACATAAACATTAGGTATGGTTAATAACTAAAAACACATGACTTTAAAAATGAACTTGAACACCTTATAGGAGGAATAACAGTTAAATAAATAATGCCATAATATAGAAAAATCATGGGTGCTTTACTAGTTTAATAAAATCATGAACTATAAATTACTAGTTTGATAGTGAGGTAATTCATAATTTCGGACATCAACACTTTATCATCAAGACCTCATACCATGACTATAGATAATCATTTTATCAAAGCCTTGTGCCAAGACTATAATTTGTCTCATGAGACCTACCAATGAATCGAAAGGATATAGAGGTTCCCACCCATTAATTACTAATTCCAATTAATTCCTCATATGAAGGGGTATAAATGTAAACAACATATAAATTCATATTGAAACTAACATATGAAATGTAGATAACTTTCCCTGAAAAATAAGCATAAACACTAACCATTCAGAGTAAATTGGGGAATGGATTTAAGATAGAACATCCACAGTAAAACTAATCATAATAAATTAAGTTAATTATGATATATGATATCATAAAATATTATTCTAAATAATAAAAATTTATCAAAAATAGATTCTAAATAAATAACGATACTCTTATAAAATCGTTGAGTAATTCTTGAGATAAATACTCTTTACTTTGAAAAGAAGAGTTATTTGGAAAAGTATTTGTTTAAAATGAGAAGTAATATATAATTTTCATATTAAAATGATTTATTTTAGTAGGATAATGGTTTCTAAAAATAGATTATGTAGCACCATTGAAAATAGGTATGGATTTAAGAAATTCCCTTGAATTGGGCATGCACTTCGGGAAGAATTTTTGAAAAATTCTTCTAAAAAATATAACTCTCCATAAATTAAAGTAGGATTATTTTTAGTAAACATATATAGAACATTATCACATAATATATTATTATTAAATATGAATAAATAATAATTTAATTGATTTAAGTAGTGAATAAGAGTAACAAGAATGAAAATGGTGGTTTGGGTAGAAAACCCTTACCTTAAGTCTGATGGTGTTCTTCACTTGATCTCAGTTTCCTAGATAACCAAATTAAATTCATTAATTAATATACACCGAACCTATTATTTATGTAATTTACTTATTATATCCTTATTAATTTCATTCATGGCCTCCTCGATGGGTTTAAGAGGGTTAATTTTATTGTTCAGGAGAATTTTCTTCTGTGGTATTCATGATCAGTTTACTTATATAGATGTAGGGATAAACATGTGATATTAGAATGGTTGTCTAGAATATAAATTTTATTTTATTTTTTATCATCCATAAAATTACATGGTTATAAAATTCATTTGGTTATTGGGAGTTAATATGAATCATTATACAAATCATTTTTTATAGTTGTTTTGGTTAATTGGTGGTTTTTTATCACAACGAACTCATTATGATTTATCATGTGTAAAAAAAGATTATAGAACCTTAAATAAGTTATAAAAAATATATTATAACATATTTAAACCATAAAAATGGTTTAATGTCTAGAATTAAATATGGTAATAGAAATTGAAAACTCGTCGTCCATAAATGGGATAAATTAACATATCTGAGATAGTGTTTTCATTTTTAGTATAAAAGAAGGGGAAATGAGAGATGATGATTAATTATTCCATTATTATAACAAAATTCAAGTATATGTATGTTATGGTAGTTATAATATCATTTTTATGAAATTAAGTGAGGAAATAAGTAAAAAATAAAGGAACTCAAAATAAAAAAGAGAACTCGTTAAATCCCTTACGTAAATTCAGCAGCCTAACAACATCACTTAAAATTCATATAATATTTTGATGAGAGAAAAGGGGAATATAATCTTTCATAAATATTATGGAAATTAAGGGGAATATTAATGACATATACCAACATAATCCAATTGAAATTAAAATATAATAACATGAAAAGAGATCTTGAAAAAGAGAAGGGTGGTAGATTCCCTTACCTTGTATAGTAAATCCTAAAACTTGATGATTGGAACCTTTTGGGATTGAGGACATGTTTTGAGGACTCCTAAGGAGATAAAATACCATATCTATGGAAGATGATGAATTGTTATTGAAATAAATCAAAGGAATGAATGGGTATTTATAATAAAAAAGATATAGATTTGTTATTAATTTCAAAGGACACCTCATTAGTGGTATTTGAAAAACCATGGGCTTTTGCCATGGTATTTTTCCTTGATATTTTCCACTTGGGACACATCATGTAATATTTAAATTTACACAACTCTACTAGAATTTTATATTACTTATTAAATCATTATGATGTCATTAATCATACTGAAAACTCAAAATAGTATTTTTACTATTCATGAAACAACTAATGTATTTTATAAAATTATAATAAATTCATAATAACCTAATATTGAAATTCTGAATTAAAAATTGAAATCCATTTTTTGAAAATATTTTTATAAATATTATTAGTTTAATTTTTAAAAAAGATTATAATTTATTCGAAAAATAACCATTTTAATCCTATAATTCGTTTTATATCACTTTGAAAATTTAATCAAGATCTCGTTATCTTAAAACCATAAGACAATAAAATAATAATATGGTTTACTATTCATAATGGTCATATTACAATTTATATTAATATTCATAAGGGTATGTTACTATTCAGAAAAAAATTAAGTTTGTCTTATCAAACTCTAAATATCTTACTAAACACAATTGTGTATGTTTGTTTTTCAAAATTCAAATCAAAGAGGTGGAAAACTTAGGTTTACAAGATATGTTATAACAAATTGGTGTTTTGTGGAGACTTATTGATTCATGCATTTGACATTAAATTTATTTATAAATACACGGGGTGTTACATGTTTATTTATAATGTTATAATTAATTTTATGATTTAAAAGGAAATTTATTTTCATTAAATAGATTAATAAATTAATATTTTGTTTTATTATAATTATAATATAATTTTATGTTACTTTAATTAATTTTTAAAATGGTAATAAAAGCAATTATTAAATAAAATCGGTGATTTTTGAATAAATTTTGATTTTATTTAAAAATTATATTTCTAATATTTAAAAAATTATTTTCAGAAAATGGTTTCATTTATAAAAATAAAAATGTTGAAAATTTGTTAGGGTGATTTTTTTGTATTTTTCTAAAATAGTTTAATTTTTTATGAATGGTGAAATAGGATAATTTTTGGTATTTAACATTATAAGAATTTTTCAGCCATAGATGATGTAGACATGATGTAAGAACCCATTGGTATGAACTATCCTAAACTATTTACTGTATTTAGTCATAGTAATCAATTCTATTGAGATTATTGAGCCAAAATAATAAATTGATGAATATAATAATCAAAGACACCCATCTTCTCCCCTTATAAATTCCGCCCCTTATCCTCACACCTTATAAGCCCAGAAGCTTGATATTGATGAGCCCGTAAGTGGCTTGCGGTGCTAGGTTTTCCCTCGTCGCCGCTGAACAATCCCCCAGGGTGGATCTCTGCGAATTCTTTCGGTGTTCTCCTGTCCTATTTGTGGCTCACCCCTCTTGTTGTGACAACACTGTTATGGGATTTGTGGCGCTATCGGTTCGTGATCTCCGTCCGTATGACTGACTTACAATGGTCGCTTTGTTCATCGGCATTCTCTTCGGAGTGTTCGTGGGTTCACGATTCTTGGCGGCGTGGCATCTTCCGACAATTTGTTTCGGCATTCGAGGGTTGTTCTGTAGCGGCTTCAGCACTTCAAAGGTTCGAATGGGTCCTCTTCGGCTGTTTTGTTGGCGGCAACGGGATTTGGTGTTGGGTCGGTTTGATTTGGTACATCCTTCTTCTTGCATTTCTGGATTTCTGGATGCTGATCTTGTGGGTGATCTACTCCAGGAGGCTCTTCTTTGCGGTTCGGATGATCGTCGTCTATGGGTGCTGGTGGTGGACGACGGTGATTTTGATGGTGACGAGCTGCTTCTACCAACGTCAGCGATGTTGGATCGAGAAGATGATGATGATGGTTGTGGTTTTTGTTTCATGACATTTTCGTGGTTCTTTAGGTGGTTACGAAGGTCTCCTGTGTTTTCTAGCGACCAATGTGATGTTGTAATTGCGATGATGATGGTACTTGACAGTGTCGATGGTTTCTTCTCCGATGGTGAGGATGGCGTTCAGGATGACTCTGATGATGGTAACTACAAGACAATGAAGGCGGTGATGATGATTCTTTCTGCGTCGAAGGTGTTTGGCTCAGAGCGGTCATTGGAGATGAGGTGTGGAGGTTGAAGACCCTGGTGTTGTGTTGATGTGAATTCGGAGAAGGCGATTCCTTCAACGGTGATGGCAGCCGCTGGTGGAGATCGCCGGTGTGGATGCGGACAGGCTGTCGAGTTAGGCATGTGACTCGAGGTAGGGTGCGAGTCTCAAGGTGATGGGATTGAGATGACTCGTTTATCGATGGGTGATGATGTCTTGTTTTTTGAATTTTGATTTTTTCAGATCTTTGGAAGTCGATAGTGGCGGTAGGGTTTTCCTGCAGTGTGTTTTGAATTTTGAATTTTGGGTTATGGGTCGGTGATATGTGGAGGTTTTTGTATGGTTCCCACTTACCAGAAAGTGTTTTTTTATAAAATAAAAAAAAATGGATTGGAGTATAAGCCTATAATCTTGTATACATACTTCTCAATTACCATTCCAATAATTTTCCCTACATCCGAGAGCTTTTAGTCTAAATAAAATAACAAACTGAAGTTCCTTGAGAAGGTTCTCAAGGATATAGAACTCAATAGGTAAAATCGTTAATCCTTCTCTTTAAATTTATTTTATTTTATTATCCTCACATCACCTCCCCTATCTAAAGAGGCATTATAACTTCAATATCATGTATATTATATAATATTATTATGTTAATTGAATATCCATCATAAAATTTTGTCTCTTCTCCTTTTATTGTAAAAATGAAAACATCATCTGTGTTAGGTCGGTTCACCGCCTTCATGGACGATGAGTTGTCATTTTCCAATACTACCATCAAGTATGGTCATAAAAATCATTATTATGGTTAAATAGGATGTTAATATATATTATTACTTTTTTCATGTTCTATAACTAATTTATAAACATAATATTAAATAAAATTAAACAATTTCATGATGGTAGAAAAACCACAAACATTTATCATTAACATTTTATCAAATGAATCATCCTCATACAAAAAAAATGATATATGGGACCATTTATATTTTCAAGTTCATTAATAACTCTTCATTTAACCTTTATAGAGTTATGCCCAATTTATAAGAAATGCCATAATTATATACAAGTTAACTAATCATGAAACCCATCAAAATGAATACTCCCTAAATGGAGAAATTTAATTCCAAAACTCATTAAAATGGAAAAAACATAATCAAATTATAATAAATAAAATACATATAGAAGAGTTTCGGAATTTAATAATTAATCAATTTAATTTTATTATCCATTATATTAATTTCAAGTACAGAACAAGTTCGGATGTAAGGAAAGGGGATTATCAAACCCAAATACTTTTCTTTATGTTATCCCTCCTTTATGAAATCCTTGGTATGTATATTCATCTAATTTTTCTTAAATATTATTTCATTACTCTTATATTTTCTTTATTGGGATATTCATGGTTCTAAATTTATTTTATGAAAAATACAATGATTTTCAAAAATAACACTTCTTTCCAAACTCATATTTGTTTCCTTTTGAGTGGTTTCTTCTTCACATAATAAAGATGATTCAAACAAAAAATATTTTTTTCAATTTTTTATTTGGGAACCCCAAAAGTTTATTTCTAAATGTATAATTTATTAAATCTTTAAGAAAATCATTCCTTTCCATGGTTTTTTTCATTACTAATATTGTTCTAGATTCTATGTGGAGATAATTATGAAGTAAATGTTACGATGTGATTGGTGGGATTAGAATTATGTAGCCCTCCGATAAATTGTGTAATGTCATATATCTCATGATATAATGTGTAATATGGATGAACATGGTTCTATATTGTTTCACAATGATTGTGTTATGATTATAAACATATGTTATGTGTGAACATGGTGTTATCTTGTTCACAACTATGTGTTGTATTTGACCACTATGACATGAAGTCTCATTTTTATGCATTTCCACATTTCATGTATTTATCCATTGTTTCCCTCATGATGTTTATGATGATATATGATTATATAATTATTATTATTATTATTATCACTCTTGTTATATTGATTTATTTCCCTTATTCATCTTCTTAATGAGATTTTAGCTTACCCATTTCTTTTATGTATATCCTTAGGTGACTAGATGTACCCAGGAGAATGAGAGATTTAAAAGGATAAAGAAGAATATTTTAAATAAATATTTTTGTTTTATTATTTATAAGTGATATATGGTCTTAATTTACCCTATATACTAATCGTTTTGATCCTGGATTGTAATGATTTTATGTTTTCTATCTTAAAATTAATGTAATAGTCATGTAAGAAAAAGCGTGTTCGTTATAGGTTACAGTAGATCACATTATAAATTCGTCACGCTCATTAAAAATTATATAATATTTCTCTCTTCATCAAGTTTATAAAATATATATTTGAATGAGGTTCTATGTTTGCATGGAGTACCATAATCTATTGAATCTAATTGGGATCTGAGGTTACCTAGGCATTTTTTCATAGTCTTCAGTGATATTTGGATATATAATTGATTTTCAGTATTACTTTTCATCCTATGGTAGAGGGTAGTATTAGAGGACTATTAAATTTCTAAAATTCATGTTGATATCTTTCCCTATAGATTTCAAATGTGGTTGGGATTGACACCATCATTTATTTGAATCTTTCTATAATAATATCTATCACTAAATATTAATATGGATCCTTGTGAGGCCCTCTATTGAAATTATTTGAGAACACAAATGTTCTATAATTAAATTTTTTAAAAAAATTATTGGAAATTTATCTAGGAGAGGAAATTGAAAAGAAGGTTACATTCATTTAACATCACATAAGGTCATATCAGATTTGACAAAAGAATTATGCTAACAATCATTGATGAGATCTATAATTTGAAGTTGGTAAGATTGTATTTCTATGAATTTATCCTTGGAATAGGATAATGATATTTAGAAATAAGATAATGTTGATCCCTATGTATAACAACATTTTTAAGATTCATGATTGAGTTGGGACAATAGATTACAGCTTGGCACATTTACCAAACCTCTCTTAAGATCATGATGTGTTCCCTATGTCTCTCCTAATTAATTACATATATGATCCATCATATGTAATGAACTTAGAGTTTATATCATTGGATCATTATCATTACTATGAGGAAAAGATGATATAAATATTGTATCATAGATATAAAGTCCTATGGAACAAGACTATTCAACCGGTAAAAGTTCTATGAAAGAATTAAAAATTCAAAGAAGATACTTGGGAACCCAAGAAAGTAATGAATCGGTGTTATCCTCATTTTTTTTATCATAGTGATGTAGTTTTAAGGTATAAATTTTATAAGGTTGTATTAATGTAATATATTGATATTTTAATATACATTTCTCTTAAATTTCATTATAGCTTATGATACACGCAACCCTGAGTCTAAATAAACTGTAAAATGCTATATCATCATAAAATACCCTTCAAATTAAATAATATCAATATTAGTAACTAAATTATGTAAAATTTATTCATAAAATAAATTTTTGATTATAAATTTTTTAGGTATGGAAATAAAAATCATTTGAAATTAAAATAGAGATTTTTATGAAAAAATGTTTTTATGCGTGCAATGTGTTTTTATAAAAATAAATGAAATTAATCACTATTATTGAATTACTTTAATAAAATTTATTTGTTAAATATTTAAAAAAATATTTTAACATTCATGTAATATTTATTTCAATCATGAGATAGGAATAAATCCATTTTTACGCTTTAAATTAATTTTTCTAAAAAGTGGTTTTGTCGCATTTTTCAAACTTATTATATAAATTTTTTCTTTTAATTAAATATATTTACTTTGAAAAAATGGATTTACTATTTGTAATCATGGGTTAAAAATTTGGTAAATAATTCCTTTTTATTTTTAGGAATTATGAATAGTAATTATGGTAAAATGTATCACGTTGGTAAATGGTAAATTGGGGTAATCTATGATAAAACTAAATGTTAAGGTCAACATTTTTCACATAAATTTATATTGGAATAAGGTAATGTGATCATAATCACCTTAGGATCTAATTTTAATTCTTTGAAAAACATTTTTCTATGAAAATGACCTATATAATATTTAAATAAAATAAAAATACAAAATGTCACTGTATTATTTTTAAATATATCTTATATATTATCATTTGGTAAAAAGAAATTTTTGAATGAATCTAGATTTTTTTAGAATAATAAAATTATTTTAATTATATTAATGGTTTCTAATTTTTTGGTATTATATAATTACCTTGAATTCTTAGGCAATGATGACAAAATATTTATTTAATTAATGAAAAATTAAAACGAATTCTTTTAAAAATATTAAAAGTAATAATTTTTTTTGAATTATTATGATGCATGTATTTTTTAGATACATTTAACATAATAGTGCTATTTTAAAGGTTTATACTTTAATTAAAACTTTTTTATTTATATGTTTGAAGTCATGTTAAATGAATAGTGTCAGTAATGACAATAAAAATAATTTATAAAAATAATATTTTATAAAATTATTTACAAATAATTAAAATATTAAAATAGGAAAAGGGATTGATATATGTTCTAATATTTTATCCCTTTTCTATTTATGATCCAATTTTACCTTTATAAGTTAAATTATAACCCCTTATGAGTGAAAAATATGCTATCGTGGTTTAGGTTAAAATAGGTTAAGTAAGGAGTTAAGCCAAAATGTAAGTTTTAAAATAACCCATAAACTGATAAAATTTTTATTTTTTTGACATATATTCTAGTATTTTTACATTTTTAAAAATGTGTCTTGATAATTTCCTAATTATACTTTAATATTTTTATTAATTCCAAGTGTGTCATTTCCCACACTTATAAAAGGACACCACTTCTTTCTCTTATTTACACCACATTGAGTAACCTATATTGACCAATCCATACCAATTAATCTTCCAAGAATCATTTTGAAAATTATATATTTTATTTTCTCCTCAAAATACCAATCCTAGGTTCCGTAGTAATGAATCTAAATGAGGTATCCTAAAACACAAATAATCATCTTACCTGACCTCTTTCAATTAATTTGTTCGTTTACCTCTTCTAAATATATATGGTATTGATCATTAAATAATACTTTAAGTATTCTAAATATAATTAAATTTCATTATTATTATTATTAAACCAAAGTTATTGACCCTATATTATATCAATGGGATAGTGAAAGTATCGTATGTGCGTACATACTGCTTATCGTTTCCACGTAGCGATACAGTTTATTTTTCAACACCATATTTTATGGATGGGTATTATAATAGGTTTAATGTTTAAATGTGATATTTATAAAATAATTATTCTTGTATAGTTTTAATAAAATACCTACCTTTATACCATCAAATGTGTTGGAAAATGATTATGTCACTCGTGCGTACGTGTGGACTACCACCTCCATGAAGTGATGTGATCTATTTTTCATTTATATTTTATATGGATGGTAACAAGGATAGATTTTATAAATATATATGATGTACATTTTAGATTAAATATTTTATGAAATTGAAATATTATTTACCACTCTTTCATTCCATCCATTAAAAATTGAAAATAACGTTTAAGTGTACGTACAGTCCACCATCTCCATGAATGGTGTAATTCATTTTTCTATCTATATATTTTATGGTATACTATAAATAAATATATAATGAATATATAATATATTTATATAATAGTTAAAATTATAAATATTATGGAAAATTTATTAAATTAAAAGTACTGAAACTATGAAACCAAAACATACATGAAAACGAAGCAATTATTACCCAAAATAAAGATTTTAATAGAGAATAATTAATAAAAATGTGATAAAATATTATAAGTAAATAATATATGTTATGATATATATGATTATGGTTCTATAATATCTGTATAATAAATATTAATTTATTATATAGGAGGTTCAAAAACCTATGAATGAATTCAAACCTCAGGTAAGGGTTTATTTCGCAATCTCATCATTATTCAGGATTGATTATAGTCTCAAATGGGGGGATTATTTCATAATTCTATATTAAACCTAATATATTATCTTATCCTCTATTTATTAATTGAGATTATAAGTTTTCAATCCATTTTCCTCTATTTAAGTACTCAATATACCTAAATAATTTTTTTAAGGAAAACTGACCCCATTTTTTTTTACTTGGATGGGAATATTTTTCTTACATGTATATATTTTCATTAAAGTGTCTAAAATAATATTTTTAATATTCTTAAATAATTTATTAAAAGAAATTTTACACATTTTTTATTTTTCAATTTTTTAAATGAATCTTCTTATCTTTTTTCGAACTGTGTACATTTTGACTGTTTCATAAAAAGAGTGAAAGAAATGTTTTTAATTTATATGGAATTAAAAAATTTCCTACCGACATGACCTCTTATTCCTTTGAATATTCCTTTAAAAGTTTACGAGATTATTTTCAGAAGAATATTTTCAATAATAGTTTGGAAAGATTTATATTTTAAATATGTTTTTTCATTGTGAAAATTAGTATTTTTCTCAAGAAATTTTCCAATTATATTTTGAATGTGTTTTAATATACATAAAAATACTTTGTTAAATATTATGTTATACTCTTATGACATCGTTTCAGGTGGAAAATAATTTTTTTGGGGAAATCAATAGTGGTTTTAATGGACTTTTCCTTTACTGATGTCACAACCCTTTATGTGAGACACACCATTTTTATTTTTGATCATTTTTTGCATTATTTCCAGTGGGGTTTACTCATAGATTCAAAAACATACAACAATTCCCTTATTCATGATGTATCATGATCCTACTTTCCAATGGTAGGCGGTTATTGGGACACTCTTCCAACAATGTTTTGGGACTCACATTGGTTGAGAGGATGGGAGGTCGGGCTCATCACCCCTATTTTAAAGGTAATTATTTCCTAATTCAGGAATTTATTATATATTTAAGACATATTCATGAATCCTTTGTTAAATCCAAAATATGAAACAAATCACCCTTATATACAGAATCAATTGATTGCATATATTTTTGTTTAGAATAATCAATATGTTTATGAGGTTCTTCATCGATGGGGATATTTTTATGTATTCGAGGTTCTATCTTAATGGAATCATTTGTATATATATTATAGATTATTATGTCATTTATTATTATGATTTTGGTTTTAAGATACACTATGGGGTTCTTTATAATTTATAATTATCTAGGAAGACATGATTTGTTTTTATATTGGGATCGGTCCCATTAAAATGGCTTCATATGTATCCTCTTAAAAAAGAATCAAAACCCACATAGTTTGGTGATACTTAAAAAGACACACCATACCATTTAAGTTCTTGTGAAAAGGAACAAACCATGAAATTTAACATCATGTGACAAGGATTTATCGGTGGTAGGTTTCTTGCCTAGGATGTTGTATGACTTATGGTGAAGCGGCTTGGGAGACCTAAAAGGGATGTGGCCTAACAAGTGGGGCATGATCTTATTGGGAACATGGTAATAAGGATGGTGATGAGAATTGAAATAATGTATTATGACCCACTAATATAGATTTTCCCCTACTGGGGGTATGTCCTAGAGAATATTATGGTATGTTTGGGATGTTCAGTTTGAACTATAGGGAGGCTTCCTACGTATCATTTTAGGAAATGAATCAAAGCCCACATATTTAGAATGTGGGGTCTTACACCTATGGTAGTGTCCTAAGGTTTATTCACCAATAATATATTCCTTTTATGATTTTTATTATATGTAATATCTCTATTTGAGAATACAGTGACATCATATTAGGTATTACAGATATTAAAATGTCCAACTCAAAGAGAGAAAAATATCAAGAAAGGGACTCTCTACTGAGACAGGTGTTTGATTGTGTTGAAGAAATGATATTCACTAACCTCTATGCCCACATGATTCATGATTATTGTGAGAAACAAGAGTAAGTGTAAGATCTGGAAATCCAAATGACCTCCTTCATATACTGGTCAATGAGGGCAAAAATATCAAAGGGGGAGGAGTTCCACATCCTACAAGAATGACTTGGGGCTTACTCAAGGAGGAATTCTCTAATGAAAATACTACTCTAATACCCTTATAATAAGTGTAAGAGAGGTCGATGGTTGGTATATGGATCATAAGAGGGTATTTTTGTATGATTTGTTTCAAATTATAGAAAACTGATGTCACTACCTGGGATAAGAATCCATACAATAACATTCATAGGTCCAGGATCCTCATCACCACAAGAATGAAAGGTTGAAGGAATTATGATATCTCTACCATCATGATGGTTAAATAAAGAGATTTTATTACCATGGGAATCCAACATGGGATGAGGACATGCTATTGTTTAATGTCCTTATGCCAAATGAATCAAGTGTTCATGGAGGAGGTATTAATGAAAGCATTCCTGGGTTCTGGTAAGAGAGACATAAAGACATTTGGACAGTTTTAGAAGGGGTAAATATGGGGTGGAACACTATGAGAAAAGTGGTTTTTCAGGTTGTAAGGTAAAAACTATAAGGATTCCCCACACCATATACTAGACTTTGCAATGCTAGGTGAGGTATCGTGTAGGTTCCCATGAAGGGGTTTACTTATTGGTGATCATTTATGGGCACAACATCACCCTTTGTGGGTTTCCAGATAGGTTCTCTCATGTAGAATACCCTATCAGTTCTCCTTCATCGTATGTGGTAGGTAAATTACCTAAATATTTTTTATCAGTTCTTCTTTTCTATATGTCTAAACCTCTCCTTTTCTTCTCCAAGGACTAGGAATTTATAAGTATGTTAAATAATCATTTTCTCAGGATATTCGATTCCCCACATAGAATACTTGGTGCCATTCGGTTAAGTGGTAAAACCATCATCTTCATAAAATTTTGTGGCTTCTAGGTCTATAAATGGATGCTTCATGCCACAAACAAAATTGTTGTTTATGGGAGAATAAATTTACATCCTAGTCCCAGAAATGAAAAGGTCAGTTGTGGGGGGAGTTATATCACTACCACATTCTAAATTTTTGGATTAGCATGTGTGTTATATCAGAGTAATAATCTTCTTTTCAGTTCATTATTACTTTACTAATTTTAAACTCCATTAATTCCTTATCCATTAAAAAAAATTCTTCTCCAAATTCACCATAGTTTTATGATTTATTTTTTATATTTTTTTTGGCCCAATAAATTCTTCCTATCAAAATGGGATCTGATTAGCATTAAGAGGATTCGATTTTGACTAAGAAGTCTATATGATTTAAGGATTTTTAGGGTGAATTTGGACCCAAATAAAGGCATATATCTATAAAATTTGAGTTTTTAAATTGTTTCTAAATACTTTAATATTTTTATTTGTTTTGATAAATTACTCTCATTACATATTTTATAAAATTCTATTTTTAAATTCACATGTTTATTATATTCTCAAATGTTTTTAATTACATTTGATAAAAATAATCATGTATTTTTTTATAATATTATTTGTTAAATATTATAATGTTTATATGTTTTTATTACTTATGTTTAATGCTTTTTTATAATGTAAAAGAAAAATATTGGCCTTTCTTGTGATCCAAGTGGCTAGCTCTCAACTACATAGGGGGTCAATTTGGTTTACCCTATGGGAAAACCCACCAAAGACAATCCACAAAGAGGCTAGTGTATCTAGATTTTATAGTGCACATGGATCACATGTGGGCTCATGTAAAATTCTCAAGGATCATTCTTGTAGAGTGAATTGATTTTTCTAGTTAGACCTCATGTTTTTTATTTGTTTTGAATTTGAAATGATGATTAGTGTATCCTATTTGATATACAGATCTCTTTCCAATTCTCCAAACCAATGTGGGACTCAGTATTATTTTTATTTCTCAACCTTATTTTATTTCTCGAATAGAAGTGGTGAGTTCTATTCACCTTCATATATTTTCAAATCAAATCATCTTATTTCCTTTCTTATCCTATGCATATTATTTTGAAATCCTGTGCACTTTTGTTTGTTCTTCTTCTTTTCATTTTTTATTCTTCCTCAGTCATCTTATTTATCTATTTTGTCTTTTTCTATACACTAGTGGACATCTTGTGATATTGTGATAATATTTAACTCGTGGAATTAGTTCAACTTATCTACTTTTAAAGAACATTATCTCTAGATTCTCTTTTATCTATGTATTTTTTCATTTTTTTTTCATTGTTCTTGTTTCAGTTGTGTCTATTATTTTTCTTCCTCGTGATTTTCTTCTAGTTCTTCATTATTACCATGTATTTGTATTGGTTTCTCAACTAATTCACCGTTGGATACTGAAGATGAGTCAAAATTCACCTTTACATACTAATAGTGAGTCATGATTCGTCGTTGGATACCAATGGTGAGTCACATTCCACCATTGGATACCAACAGTGAGTTACGAGTCAACCTTGTAACCCAATAGTGGGTTAGTGAGCTACCACTACTTTTTAATAGTGATTCTTTTTAATCACCATTGGGCATCAACGGTGGGTTATCCTTTCCCATTTTTTATTTCATTTCTTGTGTTCAAGAACTTGGTAGGGGATTTATTAAGCTTCTATAGAACCTTATCTATATTCATTTCTGTTGCAGTAAGTATATTTATTTATGTTCTCAATTTATTTTTCTTCTTATAGAAGATGGTTCCTCAAGCTCTAATAGGATCTCCTCATTAGATCTTGTGCAATATGACTCTTTTTCTTAATGTGTTTTCCTATTCTTTAGTATCCTGTTTGTAGATTTTTTTCATATTTTTATGAAAACCCTTGGAATAATCTCTTCAAGATTCAATAGTAGATATATATTCATGAATTAGATTATGGTAAATCTATTCTTGATGTTTGAAGTTATTTTATATTTTTATCAGTTTATTTTATCATCTGTTTTGTATTCCTATTGTTTTTCAATTTTTTTAATGAGGCGTCATTGAATATTTCTAATGGTAGGTCATGAGTCACCACTAGACTTCATCTTTTGTGAGTCATGATTCACTGTTGGACATTCAATGGTATCAAATTTTTTCTTACTCATACTTAACGATTTTATTGCTTAGTGTCGTAGAATGAATTTTGTTTTAGGTGGATACTTTTTTTCTTGAAATTAGAATGGTGATTTATGCTATGTTAATCCACCATTGAACATTTCCAAGAGTAGGTCATGAGATGTAGCTCTCTATTTACAGTAGTAGGTTGTGATAAACTGCTCTCTATTCTGAGTGGTAGGTCATGATTCACTATTTTTTAACATTTTATGTTTCTAAAATTTTATTTATTATTTCAATTTATGTTTTTATAATAAAATATTTTATTAAATATTCTATAATTTTATGTTGAAATATATTTTTAAAAGTATGTAAATTTTTTTATAGAATTATTTTATGTACATTTGTTCTCAAAATTTAAAATACAATCAATGATCTGTTTTTTTTATATTTTCTCTATGTATAATATATAGGATTATATTTTTATTTAAATTTTTTATAATTTTAAATTGTTTAAAAATGGTTTAGTTAATATATTAATTTTTTATTTTAATATTTCTTGAATAAATATAAATCCTGGTTGTAATTCTATGTTTTCCCATGAGGCTTTATAAAAAAAGGTAACTATCATTTTATTTCTATTGATTTGTACTAAAAAGTGTCTGGAAGATATTAGATATGTACACACTCCTCATAGATCTCAGTTTTAATGATTTAAGATATTTTTTCAAGGAATAAAAACATATTTCAGTACAAATTCATGAATACAGATCACCTATGATATATCTTCCACATTCTTTCTTCTCTAAATTGGTCATTATCTTTTGCTACTTATGTACTATATATGTGATCACCAAAGGAATTTATCTATTATATTTTTTATTTTCATGTGATCAAAAATCATATAGCTTCAATTTCTTTGACATTATGGACTTTTATTAATTTTTGTGTATTTGTTATTTGTGTAATATTTTTTTCTATTTTTATTTATTAGTATTTTTGTTTATTATACTCTACAATAAAATTAGGTCTTTATTTTCACTGATTATTCTTCCATCCAAAGGTAAGTTTGGTTTATGACTCGTGATCAAAATTCAGGAAACATACTAGTTTTATTCTCCTATAAAAACACTAGGTTATAACTTTGGGTTGTTTAAAAGGAAATGTTTGTAGTAAGGTTATCACAACTTTAAAAGTGAGGTTCTTAGTGTGTACCAATATCATTTAGGAGTAGAGGAAGTTGAGGAGTGAACAAGGATTTTGGTGACCCAAACCACTATAAATCTTATGTTATTTATTTTTTTATTTCCTTTGTAACTCAACTCAAAACCACTTCACTCACTACCGATTAATATTTTATAAACTCTTATTGTTTTTCTCCATAACTTTAAAAATGATTATTCACCCCCCCCCCAGTCATAATATCCATCAATAATGATCAAACAATAAATATCAGAGTGATGGATCTTAGTAGTTAGTATATTTATTTGTATTTATCTTTAATAATATTATTTATACAACTTATTTTTAACTCTTAGTTAATATTATATCATAGAATTAACTATCTAAGGAAAAAAATTCTTTTAAGATGGAAGGTATAATTGTTAGTGTTGGCTAGATGCCATAGAATCCACTATTATTTTATAGGAGTGACAATAGATACCAAAAAGATGGAATGGAATACTATTTGAAAAAACATAGTGTGGATATCTAGAATATCGTGGAAAATCCATATGAGCTACCTATATATGATCATGAGACACTGGTAGGTAATGAAATGGTAAAATATGTATTGAATTATATAGTAAAAAATATTTAGTACTGTACTATTAGTATAAGTGTCTATAGGAATGTTTCAGCTTGTAAGATATCCCACAACATATGGAGGATACTACAAGTTAACCATTATGGTACTAAAACTCAATCGAACTGAGTTTGGAATGCTCTGACCAGAATAACAGGACTTCAAAATGGGAGATGAATAATCTGTAAATTAGATGTTACATTGGTTCACAATTGTAACCAATTATATGAGTTCTCTTATAGAAGTATTGGAAAAAACTTCTCAAGTGGAAGGATAACTGAGATATCTTCCAAAAATGAGGCACGTGAAGAAGGTGGCCATCGATGAGAGTAATAATTTTAAGGATTACAATTTAGATGAACTAATAGGATCTCTATTGTATTATGAGTTAGAGATAAAGAATATTATTGATAAGGATTCTACTAAAATAAAATTTATTACTTTTAAATATAATATTATTAATACTTCTAATTACTCTAATTCTGAGTTCTAGGAAAGTGATAATGACTTATCTCACTTCAAAAAGAAGCTTTTCTTATTTGTGAGAACCAATGGTAGCAAGAGATAGTTTGGAAGGAATAATTGAAAGTATTACATGAAAGTTAATTCTCATATGAATAATGATGTTATAGATATAAAATGTCATAAGTTTTGGAATAAAGTTTACATCAGACCTAATTTTACCAAACTCAAACATTAAAAGAAATATAAATATAATGGGAGGAAATAAAAACAAGATCTATTTGGAGGATGGGATTGCTCAGACAGTTCTGACTCATGTAGTGACTCTGGAAGTGAAACTAAAACATGTAACCTTGTCCTAATGGGTGTTAGATCTGAGGTAAATAATTATCTCTTCACTCAGATGATAATTATTACTAATTTTGATCACAATTCAATATCTAAATATGAAAATAGATGTTTATTCTGATTCTAGTTTTGATTCTGATTATTATAATTCTAGTGTTAAATAATTTCTTAAATATAATGAATAATTTTGGAATGGTTTCTTCAAGAGAATCAAAAAATATAGATAATTTAAATATAATAATAGAAGTTTTTCAAAGAAAATTATAGGTTTAAATGGGAATGTAAAAATGTGAATATCATTATTTCCCATAATAAAGAATATAAAAAGAATTATTATTCTGATATTTTGAAACTAAAATATGAAAATGAATGACTTAAATAATTTCTGACAATAAATGATAAATAACAGGATAAAAGATTTATTTTAGTTTTGGATGATCTAACTAAACTAGAAAATGAGGGTATAAAATTAAAACTAGAAAATAAAAAATTAAGATACATAGCTTTTTTATCCAATGAAAATTTTTATACATATTTAGAAAATATTCAAGAGGAGAATATGTTTTTGAAAAATGAAATCATTGATCTTAAATAAGAATTATCTAATATTTTAAAAGGTAAAAATAATGTGAAAATATGATGTATTTGATGAAAATAAATACGAATAATAATAGTTTTGGATATATTAGTATTACTCTATGTTTAAATAAAACTAATTTTGTTAGAATTTAAAAATGAATTATACCTATTATAACCTTATTTAAATGTAAAATTAGATTTCATTATGATATTTAATTCTCAATGATATTCATTGAATATTTTGGTTATACTATAACTATTTTATCTAAAAATTTGAAATCTGATTCACCCAAAATAAATATTTTGAAATCTATTTGGGTGGTTAAAATATCGTCTATGAATTTTACTGAATCTATGATAGCATGGGTACCAAAATAAATTTACTCAAATACTACTGGGAATAATATGTCACTAATATCAAATATGTTTTTTAACCAACATTCATACTATATACTTTAATATATCTTTATATGATTTCATGCAGTAATATTTTCATTTCTGATTCAAGGAAAATAGATTAATTTTATCTGTTTTTTCTTATGTAAGTAAAATTGTTGAATGTTTACATAGTTTAAATTTCAATATAAATATGTTGGATAAATGTTTCCTTTTCTATAAAGTGTTGAAAAATAATGTATTTAACTTTATTTATATATTCATGAATTTAGGGGGAGTTACCCCTTGTTTGTTAATTGAAATAAAATAATACTATGAAATTTTTGAATGAGTATTTAAAAATTAGCTTATGCCAATATAGAATTCCATAGTCATTTTGAAATAATTTTTTAACAACTGATCTAGGGAAATATTTGTATTTCATATAAATATATGAGGTGATTTTTAATTTAATTTTTCATAATTCAGAGTTGATATATTTTTAGAATTATAAATTGATATAAATAATTAATCTTATTGTATTAGTTTAATTATTTTAAGGGGGGTGTTGGGAAAAGTCTCTCAAGGGATCCTTTTGGTGTCTTGGGTGTGATTTGTTTTGTTGAAAAATCCATATTACCATGAATGAGGATGGTTGGTGTTTGTCGAAGTGGGTTTTTAATTCCAATGTTTGACAAATTTTTAGGCCTCAAAATCAAGAGTTTGTTTTTAGAAAAGGAAATTTTTCCATGTTAGAGTAAACATAATTAGGACCACATTACAAAGTTCACGGACTACAAAAGTTGGTACACATAATAGCAGAGGGAATTTGGGAAAATGAAAATTCCTCAAAATAGCAATATGTGAATCATGAAAGATGGAATGTCGACCGGAAGTGGAAAATGGTTCGTAGGAGGCTTGCCGTTTGCGGGAGAAAAATGGTACCCAAAAGGATTTTAGTTCTAGGGATGGATCATTATTCATGTAAAGGATATGATTATTTATTGATCCATGAAAAGATTTATTAATGGAAGAGATCGACTACCACAAAATAAAGAAATTTGTGTTATGCAGACTGCATAGGAAAAACAGTTTGTGGAAGGAGCACGGTATGTGATGGAAGTTGTACCGCATTGATCATTAAAGTAAAGTGAATTATCAGATTTTTCAGATCTATTTTCCTATATAAGGAATTATAATCCCATCATTACTTGGAGAAATTTTCATTAGAAAATATCATTTTTTTCATAAGAATTCAGCTAAATCTGAAATTAGTTCACAAGGAAGGATTTCGTGAAGTGAAGTAGTTCATAGAAACAGTCTGTAAAAACTGTTTTTGCAGGTATCGTAATCTAACAAAGGAATGTGGTTCGTAGAAGAAGAAGTTATTAGAAGAAGATATTGTGTACATGAAGTGGCAGTACAAGGAGGTGGTACACATAGGCGGTATGTGGAAGTAGAGTCAGCACATGTAGTAGGGGTAGTCCATAGAGGAGAGGTGGTCAAAGAAGTATATTCCCTACATGGTGTTGCATAGATCATAGAAGAAGAAGGTTATTCACAAAGGAATTAAATAGTTCGTGGAAGCAATTTCCTCTAACTAACAGTATGTAGAAAATTATATTTCATCTATCTGTGAAAAAGGGACTTCAACTGAGTATCTCTCTATAGTTACAGATGCATTATTTCATGCAAATTAAGGGACCTACAATTCCATAAACTATGAGTGGATCCCTTCCAAGGGAAGTGATCAAAGGAAGAGTAAGGGAATGATCATTTCCACTAGCACTGATCTAGAGAAAGATATAAAGGGACTGAACCTTCAAAATGTAGTGAGTAGACCTTAAAATTTATAAATGTGGTGAGCTTGGGCATAGAAGTCATCTAGACCAAGCCTTATAATTTGGTAGTGAGCCTTGTTGGATTTACTACAATTGGCACATTTCTATTGTACCCTCCTTTGATGTAGCCCAGTATGGGTGAACTGAGTAAAAATCATTGTGTCTCATGTATTATTTCATTTTTGTTCACATATTTCTATAGGAAAAAGAGATAAGAGTGTTTTGTTTAATGAAAAAACAAGATCTGAAGTGGAAGTTATTTTACTCTATCATAGCCTGATTCACCCCCCTCCCCTCGGGGTATTTAACCTAATTGGGATAATAATTATTATCATAGGGAAAGTTTGAATTTAAGTGGTTATCTTTCATTATAAGAAATAGATGTTTTAAATCAAAAATGGATTCTGAGCATTGATGGAAACAATTTTCAATTATAGAAGAATCAGATGCAACACCACTTTCAATCATTGTGGATGGATGTCTTTCCAGCAGTTATTCATGGAATATCATCTAATATCGACAGTGGTTCTCTATGATAAAATGATATAAAGTAATGGGATGATGATGAAAATGGATTAATACTTTAGGGGTGGCACTATCAAATGAAATATATACAAAGGTGGTGTGGTGTAAAATATAACCTACTATTTGGGAAAAGATATTGAACATTTTTTAGGGTGGCTCAAAAGTCAGTGAAGCAAAGTTTTAGGTTCTATGGAAGAAATATGAGGTTCTCAGAATGCACCCTAATGAGTTTTTTGAAACATTATTTGATTGGGTGAATGTTTTTGTGGAAGATATGGGCAGTCTCAGAGAAATTATTAAATATATAAATATTTTCAATAATATCTTGAGAAAAAATTAACCTCGTTTTAATCTGAATGTTTCTATGTTGGAATACAAAGATTAGAAGGATCTAACATTGGATAACTTGTACAGTTCTCTTGTTTCATATGAAATGAGAAATTAGGATAATTATGTTGTGGAAAAGGGGAAGTCCAAAGAAGTATAATTCCAGGAGATGAAAAATATCACTCTTGAAGATAATCAGGATGAAGATAATTTGGATGATGTCATGACATTTCTCTCTTCAAATCTACGAGATAAAGAGGAATGTTCAAAGGTAAACATACACTTGAATTCTTTTTATATGTAAAGATTTGGAATTTTGTAGCAAAGTATCCTAAGAAGTCTAAATATGACAATAAATACAATGATCAAATAACTTAGAAGAACTATTCACCCAATTTGAAAGGTAAGAGAAGTGAAAAGAGAAATTTCTTGAAAAATAAGAATCTTATTTCAAAAGGAGATGAATTTTTAGAAGAATGTAATGTATAAGAGTTAAAAGATTGCAAGGATCATAAATCATACATTATAGTGGTAGTTTTTTGGAAATTCACAAACAAAGAAAGAAAGCGACAGTGATGAGGGAGAAGTAGAAGGAAGAATTTACCTTTACGATGAATTAGAATATTCTCTTAATGAAATATGTATTTATAGAGACAAAAAAAGAAATCTAATAAAGTGTTTTGTGATGAAAAGATTTATATGTAGTAGTATAAAGAAGAGAAGTCTGTTTTGAATAAAGAAATTAAAATTGTAAAGTCTTCAATGCTAGAAATATTAGAAAAGGTAGTTGAGTACCTACTCAAAATTGAAGAAAAAAATGGAGCTTGATAGTTTGAAAATATTGGAAAATATCAAATCAAATGTATATAAGATAGTTAAGGGGATGTTGTCAGTGTGTGAAGAAAATTAAAAGATATTGAGAAAATATTCATTCTAGTAAATCATGACATACAGATAACAAGAAAAAGAAAAAGTATAATTTAGAGTTCCAGTGATGTATAAAAAGGAGTTTCCAAAAAAGAAAATGATTGAATAGAATGATACAGCTGGTATGGGTCTTCATCACAAAAAGAAAGCAGTAATGGTTAAAGTTAGACTACAAGCTCCCACTCTAAGGTTGAAGATTTATTTATAAACGAATTAGAATCATAAGACTCATAGATCCCAAGGGAGAACTAGTAGTGCAATATTTCAATATAGGAATGAATATCTCATTAGATTATACTGTTGTAGAAATATGGGACACTCGCAAAATATTTGTTCCATAGAAAAGAGGTATAAAAGAAAAAAAGACCTAAGAAGGTAGCAATATTGGGCTCAATATTTCCAGACATCATTTGATAGTAACTATTTCAAGTGTGGATGATTTGTGCATATAGAAAGATAATTTTCATCAATAATGAAAAGAAATATTCCAAAGCAAAATTAATGTAGTCATAAGTGACTGGTGAAGGTATCATCAAATGAGATGAAAATGAAAAATTGATTTGCAACTCTACGGGATGAATCTATTCCATCATACTATGAGGAATATCAATATTATCAATCTGTATCAAGAATGAAGTCAAAAACATGGATGAAAAAGTAAGAGATAGTTGAACATGAAGTGTTTGCAGAGATTTCTTTTAATGCATCAGATTGCATTAGAACATGGATTATTGATAGTGGATGCACATCTCATATAATGGGTAATAAAGTTCTGGTGACAATAATCAGGTACAATTAGTAAGGTATTATATGTTTTGGTAATGATGACGACTTGAAGATTATTGGCTTAGGAAAATCCAAGTTTGGGGGAAAATACATGAGACATGTTGATGTCTTTGTTGTTAAAGGTCTCGGTCACAGCTTGCTTAGTTTCATTCAATTGTGTGACTCAAGTTATTCCATAATCATTTCAAATAAATTATGTGTCATCAATGAAAAATATAATGAATTTGTTTTTTAGGTAAAGTGTATGAAAGGAAATATCTATCTTGGGAGTGGAGAAAAAGATATGTGATTTCTATCCAAGGAAGTGGAAAACAAGTTATGGAATAAATGTCTTGGCCACTTGATCCAAACACCCTTTGAAGATCTGGTGAAATATATTGTCGATCATGACCTCTCGAGGTTATCACATGATCATACTCATACATGAAATTCTTTTCAACAAGTAAATATCATTTAAAATACATATAAGTCAAAAGATAAAAGGTCAACAAGATTGCTTGAGATGTACATATTGATGTGTGTGGGACTATTTCACAATGATATATTTATGGGAGGAGATAATATATTCTATTCATTGATTATTTTAGAATAATTTTGTGAGTATAAATCATCACCCACATGTCATAGGTGTTTAGTTGAATTACAAGTTATCAATGGTAATTTGAAATGATGATAGGTCAGAAAATATAGAAGATCAAAACAGATAATGGAAGTGAGTTCACGAATAAATAAGTGGAGGATTATCTCGAGAAACATGGGATAAGGAACAAAGTTTCAGAAATGAGAAATCCATAACAAAATGGATTTATTGAGAGAAGAAACAGAATTATCAACAACATGGATAGATCAATGATAATTGAGAAAGACCTACCAGAGAAGGTTTGGAAAGACACAGTGATGACATTAGTCTACACATCAAATAGAGCATTATTATTTCCAATAGAAAAGAATAATCCTTATGAGATATGGTATGGAATGAAGCCAACATTGAAGTACATTCGAGTCTTTGTAAGTAAGTGTTTCATTCTCAATAATGATAAGCACATGATTTTGAATATCATGTAGATGAATGTATTTTTCTTGGCTACTCAAATACAATAAAATAATATAAATACTTTAATAAGTAAGTGAGAAAGTTGTTGAAATCCATGATGTAACTATAATGGAGAATTATCAAAATCTCTAGAAAATAAATGATAAGTTTTTGGAGGATAATGATAAAGAGATAATAAGATCAATGGATATTTCAGTTCCTAAGGATGATTCCGAAGAAAATTTATATAATGAAAAGGATTATCAGAATTTTGTATCTGCATAAATATAGAAGAGAAGAGATAAAATTGATACATAAAACATAATTGGTGATTAGGTAGTGCTAGTACATACATGGAGGATGAAGACTCTATAACAAGAATCTTACTTATCACAGGTAGAGCCTAAATGTTTTGATGAAACAACTGGAGATTAGAATTGGGTTTAGGATATGAATGATGAGATTGACCAAATTAATAATAATTAGACATGGGATATTATTTCAAGGCTAATAGATAATAATTTCATTGGAACTAAGTGGGCCTTTTGCAAAAAAATGAATTATGATGGTGGAATTATTCTAAAAAAAGGATGACTAGTGTGGAAAGAGTACTCCCAAATAGATGGTATTGATGTTGATGAAACATTTTCACCTGTTTCAATGCTAGAGACAATTTGATTATTCTTGGCCATAGTAGTGAAAAAAAAGTTCAATTTTTTCCATATGAATGTCAAGTCAGCATTTCTAAATAGATTTTTGGATGAATAAGTTTACATTTATTATCCAAATGGTTTCTCATTCATGAATATGAGAATAGAGTTTGTCGGTTGGATAAGGATTTATATGGTTTGAAGTAAGCTACAAGAGCATGGTATTTAAGGAAATATCAATTTATAAAAAAAACTTGGTGTTCAGTGTCATTTAGTTGATTAAAATATATATCTCAACCATGAAAGTAATAAATTGATGATGGTGCTGGTATATGTTACTGATATAATATCTAGTGTATCTGAGGAAGCTCAATACAAGAAAATAATAGAATTCATGAAAAGTGAAATGTCGGTGATTGGTGATTTGACATTTTTCCTTGGATTATTGGTGACACAAGGGACGAATTTAAACTTTATTTCCCAATCTATATATTCCAAATATGTTTTGAGAATATTTGGAATGTATAATTATAAGTATATCACAACTCTGGTGGATACCCGAATGAAATTGTCACGGGATGATAAAGGCAAAGCAGTCAATGTCACTGAATATAAGTAAATCATTGGAATCCCACTATATTTAATAACAACATGTCTGGATATTGTTTTTTGCACACGTTTAGCAGTGCAGTATCAAACCAATACCAATAAAACACAATTTCTTGTAGTAAATAAAGAATACTTTGGTATATCAAGGGCACGATGGATTTCAGTTTGATTTATAGTAACAAATATCATTAATAGTTATTGGGATATATATATATATATATATATTGAGTTGGTTCAAAAAATGATAGAAAATCGACATAAAATGGTGAATTCTATCTTGGTGGATTGTCTATTTCTTGGATAAGCAAGAAACAAGATTGCATTTCATTGAGCACCATAGAAGTTGAGTATATTATGGCTACCCAATCATGCATGTAGTTACTGTGGATGAGGAAATGGATAGATGATATGGAATTCTATGTGAAGTCTCCAATCAGAATCCATTATGAAAATTTAAATTCTATAAATCTTTTAAAAAATCCACTCCACCATTCAAAGACAATGAAAATTGAAATCAAGTATAATTTCATCAAGGAAAATTTGAAGAAGGGTCTTTTGAGGTTGGAGTATGTTCCTACAGAACTATATATTGTAGACATTATGACAAATTCCTTACCCAAAGAATAATTTTAAAGGCATAAACTAGCTCTAGGAGTTTCGTCGACTCCCATCAATTGAAAAAGTGTGGATGTGGCACCCCATCTCCCTAAAGTAGTGTGTTTTTTCCTAATGTCATAATATTTTTTCTATACCCTATGGAAGACCATGAATAAGTAACCTTTGGGTTCTTTGAAAAAGGGGGTAGAAGTTGTGGATATTAGAAGGGAGAAAATTTCTTATTCAATACGTGGGGAGAAGCTTCTAAGTGGGCTAGTGAGATAGGGTGATTTGAAGCTGTTAGGGGGAGAAATGACATTGTGGAAGTATTAAATCTAATGATTCTAAAGTAGATCGATCAAAGGATACATATCGTGACAGTTTAAGGTTTGTGATGAAAGAAAAAGAGTGTTTTTGGAATGAAATGAAGTTATTTGTTGATGAAATTTACATTATACTATGGTTTCTCATTATAGGCATGGATCATGTGGGCTTAGATTTTGTGTTGTGTAAATATTTTTTCATTATCCTAATCATAATAAGTTAATGATCGGTGAAGATGAAAGAAGCATTAATGATGTATCAAATTTTAAAGAGTTGTCAAAAAACCCAAAGGGGGATATTGTCATGAAAAATCCATCAAGGAAACATCTCAATGTTTTTTGGGTTTGATTGTGTTTGATTAAAAATCTAGATGACAGTGAATGAGTATGGATGGTGTTTGTCGAGGTAGGTTTTTAAGCTAGCGCAGTTTCACAGTGTTTGCCAAATTTTTAGGCCTCAAAATCAAGAGTTTATTTTTGAAAAAAAAAAGTTTTTCATGTAGGAATACATAGTATGTGGACTATGTTATATAGTTTTCAGACCACAAAAGGTGGTATGTGGAATGTCGAAGGAAATTGTTCAAAGGAAAAAAACCACATTGCAGTGCTATGTGAATCGTGAAGGATGGTACGCTGTTGCTAACAAAAAACAGTTCATAGGAGGCTTTCAGTTCATGGGAGGCCGATGATACATGGAAGGCTTTCAGTTCATGGGATGGAACATCATTCATGGAAAAAATATGGTTATTGTTGGATCTAGGAAGGTATTTTTTTCATAGAATATATTTCCCATCGTGGAGGAAAGAAAGGCGTGGAATGTAGACCACGTAAGAAAAATGGTTTGCGGATGGAGCATAGTACGCGGTGAAGGCTGTATCACATAGAATATTTCATTAAAATGGATTAACTTATTTTGTGCATCTATTATCCTATATAAGGACTTCTAACCCCATCATTTCATAGAGTTATTTTAATTAGAAAATATCATTTCTCCATAATAATTTAGATAAGTCTGAAATTGGTTCATGAGGATGGATTCTATGAAGTGAAGTAGTTTTTGGGAAGAGTCTGTGAAAGTGTTTTGTGGAGTTCTACATCTTGCAAAGAAAATTGGTCTGTGGAAGATGGAATTATAAAGAGGAATAGCCAAAACACGGAGTTGGTACATGGAGGTAGTACGCAAAGGTGGTGTGTGGGGGTTATATGTAGAGACGATACTCGGAAGCAGAGACATTCCATAAAGCATGGGTAGTCCATAGAGGATAAGTGGCCCACAAATCATATATACAATGTTGTGTAGTTCATTTCATGGAAGATTCAATTTTTTCAAAGGGACATAAATAGTTCACAAAATCAATTTCTGCTGACTAATAGTACATGGAAAAGTGTATTTCATCTATGGGTGAAATGGGACATCAATAGAGCGTCTATTTATAGGTTAGGATGCATGATTTCATGAAAATGAAGGGATCTACAAGTCCATAAACATTGATTGGATCCCTTTCTAGAGTAGTGAGAAAATAAAGAGGAAGTCGGTGATCCTTTCCACTAGTAGTGATCTTGATAAAGAGATATAAGGAGTGACCCTTGGGAATGTAGTGAGCAGACCCTAAATTTTGTAAAGGTGGTGAACCTGGGAATATAAGTGATCTAGCCCAAACCTTGTCATTTGGCAGTGATCCATAGTGGATTTGGTACAATCAACACATTTCCATTGCATGCTTCTTGGATGTAGCCCAGTGGGGTAAAACACGTAAAAATTATTGTGTCTTGTGCATGATTTCATTATTGTTTATATATTTCTACAGGAATAAAATATAAGAGTGTTTTGTTTAATTAATAAACATGATCTGAAGGGGCATTTGTTTTACTTTTTCATGCACTAATTCACCCCCCCCCCCAAATTGGGCTAGTAGTAGACATAGTCTTAATGAATAAAATTAGATAAATTTCTTGGACTAAATCCTTTACATAAGACTTTATTCTAATATCATTAAATCTATGTTATCTCTCTAATCTATTTAAAATAATTTTGAAAATATTATTAGATTTTTTTTAATTTTAATATAATATTTTTATGCATAAACGTAGGGTTTTTTTAACCCTTAAAGAAAGGAAAATATTTATTTCTTTTGGAATGATTTTGTTAGATATATCTATTCATGGAAGTCATTTTTATTTATTCATTGATTTTTTTAATATTCTAGTGTTTTAACATATCATACAAGAAGGTTGTAATTTTTTGTTTTTTATAATTGTTTTTTTATTAATATTTTTCTCTCTAATTAAAGGATTATTAGTTCATAGTGTTTAAAATTGAATTATTAAACTCTTACCTTGTTTTTAATTTTACTATCAATGAATATTGTAACTATATATATATACATAATGAAAATATATTATTCTATTAATTTTGTATTAGTTTTTTATTAAAAGGGATTCTATTTCATATAGTAAATTTTAAATGTATTGTTTTATAAATTTCAAAAAAGGGGAGATTTTTGTGGAAAATTTAATAAATTTTTGTTTTTGTAATTAAAAAAAGGGGAAGTTTATTAATATTTGATAAAATTTTAAATACTTTAATAGTTTTATTTGTTTTGATAAATTACTCTCAACAAATATTTTATTAAATTCTCTTGTTAAATTATAAATTTTAATATATTCTTTAGTAGTTCTAATTATATGATCTAAAAATAATCATGTATTTGTTTTTATAATATTATTTTTTAAATCTTGCAATTTTTCTATAATTTTATTACTTAGTGTTTATATTTTTTTACAATGTAAAACAAAAATATTGTCCTTCCTTGTTAGCCAAGTGGTAGCTCTCAACCATATAGGGGGCCCATTGGTTCAACCCTGTTGGAAACCTATAGATTTATTACAAGGAGGTTGGTGTCTTTGATTTGCATAGTGAATGTAGATCATGTGAGGTCCCATGTATAAGTCCCATAGATCACATCTTTAGAGTTCATTGGATGGTCTAGGTCACCCCCATGTCTGTGAAATGTGTTTTAATTCGAACCGATGATCAACACATCCTCCTTGATATACTGATCACTCACATGTTCTCCAAACCGATGTGGGGATTGGTATTCTTTATTCTATTCATCTGTATTTTATTTCTTGGATATAAGTAGTTAGTTCTCTCTATCATGGGATCTTTTCACATCAACCCATATCATTGAATTTCTTATCCCTCACATTTTATTTTGAAGTCTTGTGCACCATTGTTATTTTTTATTCTTTTAGTTTTTTTGTCTTCTACCTCAATTATCCATCTTCATCCCATTATCCTTCATTTGCGAACTATTTTCCATCTTATAGTATTATAATCATCTTGAAATCATGGAATTGGTTCAACTAATCTTCATTTAAAAGATATTTTCTCTAGTGTCACTCCTCTCCCAGTATTTGTTTTCACTATTTTTAAAGTACCCAATCTAGATATTTGTATCACTAAGAGGGGGTGGGGTGAATCAATGATAATTTTTCTTTTTTGTTTCCTTACAATAGAAAAAACACTCACCTCCAATTAAATATTTATTTCCCACTGAAACAAATCAAATTCACATCAACAAGAACAAGAGTATTTATAAGGTTCACTATTCAATAAGAATAGCTATACCCTTTGTATGGTTTGGAAATGATCTAATTCCACACAATCAACTAGAAACAATCCTTTTGTGTGGAATTCAATGAGTAGGATATACCCTTTCACTTGTGTATCACTTTGATAACAATTCAATAGTGCATGTTTACCCGCTAGCACAAATAGGGTAATAAAATAATTTTATAACAAAACATATCACTTGTTCTTATTAATCCACTTCAAAAAATCTATTTCTTGAAATACCAATCTTTAATTTCCTACCTAGAATATGGTGAAAACATCCTAGACTTTGTTAAGAAAAACTCTGTGTGATTTTCCCAAAAAAAATCTCAATTCAATTCTTCTTAATACAATTCTTCCTAGTATGATTTTTCCAGTAAAATTCTTCCAAGTACGATTCTTCCTAGTATGATTTTACCAGTCATATTCTTTATAGTACAGAAAATATATAAGTTTTTTAGAATACAATAAAGAAAAATATGCACCACTTCTATTCTGAGTATGAAATACTCAGTCTAGTTCTTACCAATACGATTCTTATTATTATTGAAGTCCCAATATGGAAATCACAATCCAATTATCCTACCCAATATGATGATCTACTAAATATGATGACAAGGAGAATATGTTAATTTGCTGAATATGATGATCAGCTGAATACAATGTTCTGATCTTTTCCCTTCTCCTTTCACTTCTCTCCGTCAAAACTTTTCCAAAAAATTATTAATATGGAAACCTTCTTCTCTCTCTATAAATTCAAATATTCTCTTTCATTAATGAACAATACATACTTCTTATAAAGTACATATTACTTTTTCCTTTTTATATGTGACTCGTGAGGGGTTTTGGAAGGAATCCCAAAAACTTTCCCACTCCACTAAATTCACCAAAATCTAGATTTCCTATGAATTTCTAGTTCATTTATGAATTCTTAAACTCTTCTCTAATCTTATCGAATCTTCTTAAAACTTCATCTCTTAATCATATTTTATTTTTCAATCACCAGTCTGAATTCAATTTATAAACCTGATTTTCTTAACCCAATTTCTTCAATACAATTATTTGTACTAATTGAAGAAAACAAAACATTCTTTGAATTTCAATATCCCCCTGAACAACACATCCATCTATTTTATTTAAAAATTCTCTTGATCCACTTGATCGAAATAAAGTAATTTAACCCTTTTTAAATGGTTAAAAACAGTATCAATCACCTAATTTATTTTTCTTTTCATTCATTAGTATCATGAAATATTTCTCTGATTATGATGGTTCTTGACCTAATTGAATAAAAAACACATTTTCCAAAAAAACATTCTCATCCTTTATGAATCATATGGGCCCATTAATATGGCTTCACCAACTTTATTATTTAAATCTTGTGCCTCTAAATACGTTGAAAATATATTTCTATAGTGTTTTAGATACAATTGAAAGTATTGAAACTTCCAAATCAGCAACCTATTTCTTTCTTTATCAACCTGAATACCATCATGTAGAATATGATATTTATAACCCTTTTTCATTCCCACTTAAATCTGATCAATCTAAATATGATTGGAAGCATCTCTTTCACTCACTCTTTCTTCCATAAATATTGCATCGTATGTTTCACAACCTATGATTTGTGAGAACTCTTCGATCAGTAAAGTATCATCACATTTTTATTAGATACATTATGAATTTGATTATAAACAGTACCTCATTATGATCTTCTCCCACTCCTAACCCGAGGTGAGTTCGATCATAACCAAACATATTCTTCTCATTACGATGGAAATTCATAAACAAAGTAATTCTGATTTATTTCTTAAAACAATTTGTGAGTCCATTTTTTAACTTTTAAAAATTTAATTGATTTATCTTCTTTAACATCAAAACAACAACCTTTCCTTACACTTCCAAAATCCTTCTCCATCCAACTTGGTCCAAAAAATATCCCCCTTTATAATATTTTTTCAACCAATATTCATAAATCACTGAAATTTTTAACCTCAAGATATGGATTACTTATCAATAATTCTATGTCTACGTGAGATAACTCATTGTAGGAAACAAGAATTATTGACAACAAAACTATACAGTCTAAAAGTAGTAATTATGAAACATCATAATCTTTCTTCAGAACAATTTATTCCTCATTTTTCAAATCCTCAACTTTTTCTTCCCTAGAATAAAAAAAAATCCCTAAAACCACTCGAAAAAATAATTAAAATAGTACACCCACAAAACAATGCTAGATTCACAGCTTACCCATAACTCCCCCTTTTTACATACATTCATAAGGATATATTTATGAGACAATTACCCCCTTTGACAACAATATCCAAAGAAAAGGTAAGAGAGGGTAAAAACACATACCTAAACCTTTATGAGAAATAAGTTGGATTCCCATGGTTAACCACAATTTAGAAAAATATACCCCTGGTAAAGGTTTTTTGAATATGTTAGCAACTTGTTTAAAGGATGGAACATAATCAATATTCAATTTGTTCTTCCCCACATGCTCTTTGATAAAATGACATTTGATATCAATATTTTTTAACCAAGAGTTTGAATTGAATTACTAGTGAGATTCATTGTACTTTTATTATAACAACCAAAGATCAAGGGTAACTTCACCTCAACAAGTAAGTCTTCTAATTGATTTTTCATCCACATAAGTTGAGTAGTGGCTTGAGTTATAGAAACATATTCATCTTCAATCGTACTGAGAGTTAATGAAATCTATTTCCTTAAATTCCAAAAAACACAATTATTTACTGAAAATAATACTCCACCAGATGTGGATTTTCTATCATCAACATTTTCTTCCCAATAAAAATATGAATAATGAAACAAATCAATACTTTCTAATTTGTTATACCAGATTCAAAAAAAATTATGCCTTCTATGTATCTAAGAACTCATTTATAGAAATTAAATGTGATTCTTTAAGAGAAATTTCAAATATAGAAAACAAATTAACAACATAAACAAGTTCAATTCTTGAGGAAGTCAAATATAAAAAACTTCCAATCAGCTTCCGAAATTCTTTTTGATCAACTTCCTTTACTTTTTCATCTTTTTTCAACATTATTCCCACTAAAATAGGTATGGAAATAGGTTCTAATTTTTCCATTTGAACCTATTAATAAGTTCCTTAGAATAATTTTATGGAGGAATAAAAATGTATTTCAGCTTTTTAAAAATGTGTAACCCAAAAAGGTATTTCATTTTCCCTAGAATGGAAATTTCAATACCTCTTTCATCTCTTTTGAAAATATTTCACAACTTCTTTCATCATCCATGTAAAGATAATATTATCGCTATAAATAATTATGATGAGGGAATACTCTCAACTATCTTTGATATAAATATTGACATGAACTCTTCATTTATTGAAACTCATCTTACATAATCAAGAATCCAATTTTGAATACCATGCTCTCAGAGCTTGCTTTATCCCATATGAATTATTTTTCAATATGCATACATAGCTTTCATCTTTCCCAAAAATAAAGCCAATTTTTTTTCTTTGTAAACATCCTTATAAAGATCACCTTTAAAGAATGTAGATTTAGCATACATTTAGAAGATATTGTATCCTTGTTATGTAGAAATAGAAAGAAAATTTATGATTTTTTCAAGTCTTTCCACTTGAGAAAATGTTTCCTCAAAATTAATACCTTCAATTTTTTAATACCCATTACACACTAATCTTGATTTGTTTCATATCACTTCACCTTCTTCCTTCATCTTGTTTCGAAAACCCCACTTTATTCCAATAATGTTTTTGCTGTTGGGATTGGGTATGAGTTCGCATGTATCATTCTTTTCAATCTGATCCAACTCTTTATTTATAGACTAAACCCATTCTGGATACTCAAAATATTCATTTATGTCATTCGGCTTGACTTTTGAATACAAATAAGTATGGGAAATATCATTTTTTGTTCTTCTTGTTTGAACCTTCTAATGTTGATCCCCAATAATATTTTGAGCTTCCACTTTTTCCTCATCTTCGGATGAAATTTTCAAGTATCTTCCTTATCATTAGAAATATATGATTATAGTTATTCTTCTTTATTAGGATTATAATTCTCTACATCCTTATAAAAAAATTCATTATCCTACTCAACCTCATTATATGCCTGAGTATGTTTGTGTTTTTCATCTCATTCAATAATTATCACATCAATAGAATAAAAAATTCTTCCAGTATCATATTTGAAACATTTATATCCTCTTCCTTTCAGAGCATATCCAAGAAAATTTCCAACTTCAACTTTCTGTTCAAACATTCCGTAGTTTCCACCTTCTTTATAATGCATGGACCCCCAAAAACTCTTATGTTATTCAAAATTAGAGTTTTTCAATCAATTAATATGGGTTCATACTATAAAGACCCATACTTTACATACATTGTTAATACTTCAAAATTTAAGCACACTTATTACAACATATGACAAAACCACAAAGGACCATATCGGTATAGTGTCTTTAGAAACTGGGAAACATAAACAACTGGTTCATAAATCTTCTACAGTGTCTCCCATTTATTTCATCATATCTAGGGTCCCTTTTTAGCATATTCTACTTAATATCCATCTTCCTGACCTGGGGAAAAGAAAACATAAAAGGGTGAGCTCAAATTCTCAGCAAGGGAAAATAAAGGAAATAAAAATCATATCATATCTTTTTGAAAATCAAAACCTGCAAAAGAGATCATAATATCTTATCATGGAATAAATCATAGAAGTGAAAATGAGATCCCCATAATCATAACATAAAAATTTAAACTTTGTGCCATGCACACATAATCATGGAAAATCATTTCTTGTTCGTCATGACTCATTTCCAAGACTATCTTAGTGGAAAAAGTCCCTTTCTGAATCGAGTAACCCTCGTTTCAGTCCTGTTTCACTGAACCGGTATAACCTACCGTTCCAGCCCTGTCTACCTCATGAGATATAAAATCTTTACCCAATGCATTGGAGGGAGATATAGGTCCCACCCATCTTATAATGAATCCTTTCTTATGTGTGCCACATAATCATAAACCATACATCATAGTGTAACCCATGTAATAAAAATGGGATTCTTAAACAACATGGCATCATAAAACAATTCATATAAGATAAATGAATTCATAAAAATGTTTCCATCACAACATAATCAAATCCATGTAATAATAGGGATAAAAACAGAACCCTTTTATTATCGTAGATGGAAAATAATTTTGATAAAATACTTGAACTCCATTCTTGAGGAAAATATCCTTTCTACTTCAAAAACATTTTTACTTTCATAACATGTCATACGACTTTAAAATAAAATAAGTTGATTAAAAATAAACTTGAAAACTTGTAAAGGAAGTTTCTTGGAAATAATGTTTTAAAAATCCATTCATGCCGTATAAGTTAAAAAAACATTCTTTGTACTTTTGTCGGAAAAGTCAAAAAGTACCTCGTACGAAAAACGACAAAATATTCCTTTCATACATATTACTAAAAACTCACCAAAGGGTAAAAATGGATTTAAACAATTTTAGGTGGATGGAAATAATATTACATATTTAGGGAACATGGATGTGGATGATAAAATACACCCCAGTAAATGCCGAAGTAAAAACAATCTCGGATAAAAATGAGATTGTGATATTTTCCCTTACCTTAGGTCCGATTTTCTTTGTACGTGTCCGAAGCTCCTGTATAATGGTTTAAATAATGTTATTTACTTATTCCAGATTCATACATATTGATATGATATCATATATGGTCATATTCTTAGCTTCTTGTTAGTAATATTTCATTGTTACTTGTTACTCGGGTCTTTATTGCCTTTTGTTCTTATGTGTGTTTTTCCGAATAAATTCTTATTCTTATTTTAAGGTTATAGATACCTTATATCCAGAATGGTATTAGTGTAACATATATCATATTTATTCATTCAATTCATTTATATAATCACTATGTAATGATGATCATGTAGAACGAGTCACATCACATCGTGGAGACGGTATTCTGTACGTACGCACGAGTGATGATATCGTTCCTATGATCGTGGAATTGTATTGGAGTGTATATATATTATTTCAGTATCAATATTAATTTATAATAATCATAAATATTTACTCATTACACCATTATACCCATCCTTGTAAAGTGATGGTGGAAAATAGATTACACCACGGCGTGGAGACGGTATTCCGTACGTACGCACACGCGGTGATTTCATTTTTCCGTAGGATGGATAGAAGGTGAATTAGGGTTGTTTCATATTTATAATAACATATCAGTATGTAAGTAATACTGATGTTATTACTTTATCATGAAACAACTAAAGAATAAGAAGTTGAAGAAGAAATAAATTGAAAAGATCGGTAATGGATATTACCTCTTCTTTGGAACGCTTCTTTGAATCCTTCACTTAGGGAACTAATATTGGTCTTTGAAGAAGACCAGGACCTCTAGGATTATTCTAGGGAAGTGTAGAGGAGAACATGGCAGGGGTTGGCCGAGCTTGAGTGCTCAAATTGGTGTGAGGAGGAGGGGGAGGAGGTGCCCTTTTATAAGGGAGGAGAGGGGCACCTTAGGAATATCTCAAAATATTATTTTATATTAAAGTAAAAATCAGTTTAGAATGGTTCCAAAGGGTCTTATTTCGAAGCTAAAGTGGGGATGGGTCGAAATACTATCAACCAATAGGATTTAGACAAGATTATGGTATTATTTTAACCTTATCAATTAGATTTATCTCTAAGTTAATTAATTTAACTTTTACCGTGTCTTTTTGTTTTCTTTCACTATATGGTTAATACACTTACTATAACATGCCAAACGAACCCCAAATTGTTTATTATTAATATATATATCATTATCTAAGTCCTTTGGCCGAACCTTAGATTTTTAGGAATAAAATAACAATTAATAATATAATATTTTATTTAAAAACTATTTTGTGTCAATTTTGACACTATTTGATATATGATTTTTGTGAAAGTCATAACAGAATTATATGTTCAAACCAAGTTGATTAAAGCAACAATAATATATCATAGTAACCTATAAAATTAGTTTAATTCATAAAAAGTCTCAAATTACATTTATTTTGGTGTTTATAACATCAATTATGTCAATATTTCATTAATAAGATAATTACTGCATCATCATTGTGTCATAAATAAATTAAATTATTTGATGTCTAAAAATTACAAATAAAATACCATCATGTAGGAAATCTTTTTAGCTTTCTAATGAATATTTACAATCTTATGTATAACCCCATATTAAAAATGATTTACTTATTAAACTTTGATTTTAACTATTTTAACCCTTCTTTAAATAAATTAATAATAAATGTCCTAATCTAATCCAAGTGGGCCTAAATGGTCATATTTTATTCCTAAGTTTGTTTTTGGTCGAATTACACTTGTCTAATAGAATTAGGACATGTTTTAGGGTAATATTATTATCATATTTACCCTTAGTTACCCTATTTACTATTAACTACGGTAAAAAAAAGTAAAAAGTTACTATTCACCAAAAAATTATTTTTATCTCATTGAACCACATTTTACTTACTGATATCAACCGTGCCTGTCGGATTTTCGAAATTCCATTCACAGAAGCGGTAAAATAAAGTTTTATGCAAAATTCAGTTTTTAACCTACCACTTAGTTGTTTCACTATTCATCAAAAATTGAAAGTTTTCAGAAAAATACCAAAATTTCACCCTAGGCTAATTTCAATATTCTGAGTCCAAAAATGAAGTCCATTTTGAAAAATAAAATTTATAAAATTTCAAAAAGTGGTTATTACTATTCATAACGGCTAGTTTTAATAATATTTTAATAGCATATCGTTGTTTAGTGAAACTTGGTATTGCGTACGATGCAAGCTATCGAGGAAGGTCGCGATTGCGTGTAAAGCAAGCCAAGAAAGTGTTGTGTAGAAAAAGATTTCTTTGATGATATAAAAACAAAATATTACTCATAAAAATCTCGAGTGTTACATTCTACCCCCCTTAAAAAGAATTTCGCCCTCGAAATTCATCACTTTGTAACAAACAGATGAGGATACTTCTCCCTCATCATATCCTCAAGCTCCCACGTAGCTTCTTCAAGTTGGTGGTTCCTCCATAAAACTTTCACCAATCGAGTGGTCTTGTTTCGTAGGACTTTTTCGCTACGATCCAGAATCTCTATCGGCTGTTCTTCATAAGAAAGATCTTGCTCCAGCGGTACAGCTTCTGAGCTGAGTACATGTGAAGGATTTGGTATGTACTTTCTTAGGAGAGATACATGGAACACATCGTGAACTTGAGAGAGATTTGGTGGAAGCGCCAATTGGTAAGCTACCTTCCCAACACGATCCAGTATTTCGAAAGGACCGATATATCTAGGGCTCAACTTCCCCTTCTTTCCAAATCTCATAACCCTCTTCCAGGGAGATATTCATAAGAACACTTTATCACCCACTTCAAACTCTAGGTCTTTTCTTCGGTTGTCGGTATAACTTTTCTATCGACTCTGAGCTGCTCTTATGTGTTGTTGAATAGATCTGACCTTTTCTGCCATTTCATCAACGAGATCAGGTCCTAATAGCTTTCTTTCCCCAACTTCATCCCAGCAAGTTGGAGTCCTGCATTTCTTTCTATAGAGAGCTTCATAAGGAGCCATCTGAATACTGGAGTGAAAGCTATTATTATAAGAAAATTCCACCAAAGGTAGGTGTTGATCCCAACCTCCTTTGAAATCCATAGTTCAAGCTCTCAACATATCTTCTAGGGTTTGAATTTTTCTCTCAGACTGACCGTCTGTCTGGGGATGATAAGCAGTGCTGAAACTCAACTCTGTATCCAGAGTATGCTGAAGACTTCGCCAGAACTTTGAGGTAAATCTCGGATCCCGATCAGATATAATAGAAAGTGGTACTCCATGCAATCTTACCACTTCCTTTACATATATCCTGGAAAGCTGATCTAGAGAGAAATCCTCTCTAATAGCAATGAAGTGTGCAGGCTTTGTAAGACGATCAACTATGACCCAGATAGCATTATTGCCTTTGGATGTTTTAGGAAGTCCTGTGACAAAGTCCATAGTGATGTTTTCCCATTTCCATTTGGGTATGGGTAATGGTTGTAACATCCCCTTAGACTTCTGTCTCTCAGCTTTAACTTGTTGACAAACCAAGCATCGAGAGACATATTCAGCAACATCTCTTTTCATGCCATCCCACCAGAAGTAATCTTTCAGGTCCCTATACATCTTCGTGCTTCCAGGATGAATAGAGAATGAATAACTATGAGCCTCATCCAGCAGCTCCTTCTTTAATTCGGGGATGGAAAGAACACAAACCCGATTCCTGAACTTTATTATCCCATCACAATCAAGGTTGAATTCAGGAACATTTCTCACCTTCTTTTGTAACTCGAAATCTTCTTTCTGTGCCTATTTAATCTTCACATGTATAGATGGTTGAACATTCATTTGAGAAAGATAAGATTTTTCCCCTTCTATTATAATTCCAAGATCCATCCTTTGTAAATCCACAAATATTGGATCTTTTGTGATCCTCATCATGGATAAACTAGCATGGTCTTGTCGACTTAATGCATCTGCCAGCTTGTTTGCTTTCCCAGGGTGGTAATGGATTGAGCAGTCATAATCCTTAATCAGCTCCAACCATCTTCTTTGACGCATATTAAACTCCTTTTGTGTGAAAATATACTTTAAACTTTTATGATCAGTATAAATATCACACCTTTCACCATAAAGGTAATGCCTTCAAATTTTTAATGCAAAGATTACCGCAGCCAACTCCAAATCATGTGTTGGGTAATTTTTCTCATGGATTTTCAACTGTCGTGAGGCATAAGCTATCACCATATCATTTTGCATAAGAACAAACCCCAATCCCTTCTTGGATGCATCACTGTAGATCACAAACCTTTCTCCACTACAAGGCAGTGTGAGCACAGGTGTACTGGATAACCTTCTTTTCAACTCCTTGAAATTCTCTTCACATTCCTCTGTCCAGACAAACTTAACTCCTTTCCGAGTCAACTTGGTGAGTGGATTAGATAATCGTGAAAAATCTTTTACAAAACGTCGATAATATCCAGCCAAACCAAGAAAAATTCTAATCTCAGTTACTGTTGTTGGTCTCGACTATCTTTCGATAACCTCTGTTTTTTCTGGATCCACAGATATCCCCTCTTTTGAGATTATGTGACCCAAAAATGAAACTTTTTGAAGCCAAAATTCACACTTGGTAAATTTGGCATAAAGCTTCTCCTTTCTCAGGGTCTTCAATATAATTCTCAAGTGATCTTCATGCTCTTACTTGCTCTTTGAATAGACAAGAATATCGTCTATAAAGACTACCACAAATTGATCAAGATAGTCTCTAAAGACTCTATTCATTAGATCCATGAAGATAGCAGGGGCATTAGTAAGACCAAATGGAATCACTATAAATTCATAGTGTCCATAACTTGTACGGAAAGCCGTCTTTGGTATATCCTCCCTTTTGACCCTTAATTGATGATACCCTGAACGAAGATCAATCTTGGAAAAGTATTGAGCTCCGCGTAGTTGGTCAAATAAGTCATCAATGCGTGGGAGAGGATATTTGTTCTTGATAGTGATCTTGTTAAGTTCTCGATAATCAATGCAGAGTCTCATTGATCCATCTTTCTTCTTAACAAATAGAACAGGTGCTCCCCAAGGTGACGCACTAGGGTGTATGAATCCATTATCAAGATTCTCTTGGAGTTGCTTCTTCAATTCCTGCAACTCAATTGGGGCTATTCTATAAGGTGTCTTTGAAATAGGCAAAGCACCTGGTACGAGTTCTATTGAAAACTCAACTTCACGATTTGGTGGAAGACCCGGTAATTCCTCCGGAAAGACATCATAAAACTCCCATACAATGGGCATATTCTTAATCATGAGTTTATCACCAACCATTTGAGATAAATAACCTTCATTTAGTGGAATCAATACCCATAAGATGGAAGAAATTTCCACTGGAAGGTTATGTTCATCCTTGCATTGGTATACGATCGTTGATTGATCTGGAATATGAAATGTGACTTCCCTTCTTTGGCAATTGATGTGAGCTCCATGTAGAGAAAGCCAATCCATGCCAAGAATCACATCAAATTCCACTAAAGGAAGGATCACAAGATTTGCAGGAAGCACTTTCCCACAAACTTCGATCGGAGAAGAATTATAAACTTTTGATGCGACTGTTGTGCCATTAGGTGTTGTCACAGCTAACTCAACATCTAATTATTGAGGTAGTACGGTGATACCCTTAGAAAATTTTTCAGAAATAAAAGAGTGGGTGGATCCAGAATCAAATAAAGCATTTGCTACTTTAGAGTGGATGGTAAGTGTACCTTTCACCACTTCGTTATCGTACTCCACATCGCTGATAGAAATTGCATGTGACTTTCCTTTGTCTTTAGCCTTAAGATTTTGTTGACGTCGACCGTCATCATCAACCCTTGGATTTGGGCATTGATTGGCATAATGCCCCATCTCCTTGCACTTGAAACATTGAAGTGTAGTAGATTCATTCTGTGTATCCCTTCCTTTGTTTGCGTCATTAGACATCTTCTTCCCATTATCACGAAATTCAAATGCCCGATGACCTTCCTTTCCACATTTAAAACATTTACTTGTCCCTTTAAGACAACTCCCTCCATGTTTCTTTCCACACTTTGAGCATAAGGAAAAGCTCATCTTCTTTTCCGTGTGCTCTTTCGATTTTTCTTTGAATTCCATCTTCCTCTTCTTATCAAACCCATGTGACTGATGGGTTATTCCAATCTCCATCTTGACTTTGAGAGCACATCGAACGATTTCCTCGTAGCTATTGAAGTCCCTTATGGCTAACGCCCTTCGAAGACTTGGTTTTAAGCCACTAAAGAATCGATCGATCTTACTCTCAGGTTGGATAATAATACCAGAAGCGTACCTTACAAGTCTTGTAAAATTTTCTTCATAGGTACTAACAGATTCATCATCCCTTTGCTTCAGTTCAAGGAACTCTTTCTCCATCTTTGTTCGGAGAATACGAGGGAAGTACTTATTGAAAAATAAGTTCTTTAACTCGTCCCATTCCATAGACTCAATTTCATCCCTTTGCCTCGTATTCTTAATAAGATTCCACCATTGATCAGCATCTCCTTCCAAACGATACACTGCTAGGATGACTTTATCATGTTCAGAACATTGAAGAACTGAAAATATATTTTCAGTAGTACTAATCCATTGTTCAGCAACTAATGGATCAGTAGACCCGCTGAAAGAAGGTGGACGCTGCCTCATGAAGGATTCAACAGAATGTTGCTCCTTCCTTTGCTCATTTGTAAGTCCTGCATGATTCATAGCTTGAGAAAGTTGTGTGAGCATGGCTACAAGATTTTGCATTCCAACTCCCATATCGTTTGGTTGCTCAGGGGGACAATCATTGCATTTCCCATCGCATTCCGCATTAACACGGTTCTTTCGGGTTCCAGCCATTGACTAAAACCAAGAAGAATAGTGTGACAACACTAATTATAATAGGAAAACCACATAATCAAGAATAAAATTTCACACTTAAGGTCTTATCCTAGGGTATTCATGGCCATTTCTAAAACACTAAGATTGTGTTCTATGCTTAGACTTATCCTTAGGGTTCTTACTAAGGCTTTCACATCCTAGTTTCCAAAGGTTGACTATAACCTCCCTCTGATACCAACTATAACGACCCATACTTTACATACATTGTTAATACTTCCAAATTTAAGCACACTTATTACAACATATGACAAAACCACAAAGGACCGTATAGGTATAGTGTCTTTAGAAACTGGGAAACATAAACAACTGGTTCATAAATCTTTTACAGTGTCTCCCATTTATTTCATCATATCTAGGGTCCCTTTTTAGCATATTCTACTTAATATCCATCTTCCTGACCTGGGGAAAAGAAAACATAAAAGGGTGAGCTCAAATGCTCAGCAAGGGCAAATAAAGGAAATAAAAATCATATCATATCTTTTTGAAAATCAAAACCTGCAAAAGAGATCATAATATCTTATCATGGAATAAATCATAGAAGTGAAAATGAGATCCCCATAATCATAACATAAAACTTGAAACTTTGTGGCATGCACACATAATCATGGAAAATCATTTCTTGTTAGTCATGACTCATTCCCAAGACTATCTTAGTGGACAAAGTCCCTTTCTGAATCGAGTAACCCTCGTTTCAGTCCTGTTTCACTGAACCGGTATAACCTACCGTTCCAGCCCTGTCTACCTCATGAGATATAAAATCTTTACCCAATGCATTGGAGGGAGATATAGGTCCCACCCATCTTATAATGAATCCTTTCTTATGTGTGCCACATAATCATAAACCATACATCATAGTGTAACCCATGTAATAAAAATGGGATTCTTAAACAACATGGCATCATAAAACAATTCATATAAGATAAAGGAATTCATAAAAATGTTTCCATCACAACATAATCAAATCCATGTAATAATAGGGATAAAAACAGAACCCTTTTATTATCTTAGATGGAAAATAATTTTGATAAAATACTTGAACTCCATTCTTGAGGAAAATATCATTTCTACTTCAACAACATTTTTCCTTTCATAACATGTCATACGACTTTAATATAAAAGAAGTTGATTAAAAATAAACTTGAAAACTTGTAAAGGAAGTTTCTTGGAAATAATGTTTTAAAAATCCATTCAAGCCGTATAAGTTAAAAAAAACATTCTTTGTACTTTTGTCGGAAAAGTCAAAAAGTACCTCGTACGAAAAACGACAAAAGATTCCTTTCATACATATTACTAAAAACTCACCGAAGGGTAAAAATGGATTTAAACAATTGTAGGTGGATGGAAATAATATTACATATTGAGGGAACATGGATGTGGATGATAAAATACACCCCAGTAAATGCCGAAGTAAAAACAATCTCGGATAAAAATGAGATTGTGATATTTTCCCTTACCTTAGGTCTGATTTGCTTTGTACATGTCTGAATCTCTTGTATAATGGTTTAAATAATATTATTGACTTATTCCAGAGTCATACATATTGATATGATATCATATATGGTCATATTCTTAGCTTCTTGTTAGTAATATTTCATTGTTACTTGTTACTCGGGTCTTTATTGCCTTTTGTTCTTATGCGTGTTTTGCCGAATAAATTCTTATTCTTATTTTAAGGTTATATATACCTTATATCCAGAATGGTATTAGTGTAACATATATCATATTTATTCATTCAATTAATTTATATAATCACTATGTAATGATGATCATGTAGAACGAGTCACATCACATCGTGGAGACGGTATTCCGTACGTACGCACGAGTGATGATATCGTTCCTATGATTGTGGAATTGTATTGGAGTGTATATATATTATTTCAGTATCAATATTAATTTATAATAATCATAAATAGTTACTCATTACACCATTATACCCATCCTTGTAAAGTGATGGTGGAAAATAGATTACACCACGGCGTGGAGACGGTATTCCGTACGTACGCACGCGCGGTGATTTCATTTTTCCGTAGGATGGATAGAAGGTGAATTAGGGTTGTTTCATATTTATAATAACATATCAGTATGTAAGTAATACTGATGTTATTACTTTATCATGAAACAACTAAAGAAGAAGAAGTTGAAGAAGAAAGAAATTGAAAAGATCGGTAATGGATATTACCACTTCTTTGGAACGCTTCTTTGAATCCTTCACTTAGGGAACTAATATTGGTCTTTGAAGAAGACCAGGACCTCTAGGATTATTCTAGGGAAGTGGAGAGGAGAAAATGGCAGGGGTTTTCCAAGCTTGAGTGCTCAAATTGGTGTGAGGAGGAGGGGGAGGAGGTGCCCTTTTATAAGGGAGGAGAGGGGCACCTTAGGAATATCTCAAAATATTATTTTATATTAAAGTAAAAATCGGTTTATAATGGTTCCAAAGGGTCTTATTTCGATTATAAAGTGGGGATGGGTCGAAATCCTATCAACCAATAGGATTTAGACAAGTTTAGGGTATTATTTTAACCTTATCAATTAGATTTAACTCTAAGTTAATTAATTTAACTTTTACCGTGTCTTTTTGTTTTCTTTCACTATATGGTTAATACACTTACTATAAAATTCCAAAATAACCACAAATTGTTTATTGTTAATATATATATCCTTATCTAAGTCATTTGTCCGAACCTTAGATTTTTAGGAATAAAATAAAAATTAATAATAGAATATTTGATTTAAAAACTATTTTGTGTCAATTTTGACACTATTTGATATATGATTTTTGTGAAAGTCATAACAGAATTATATGTTCAAACCAAGTTGATTAAAGCAACACTAATATATCATAGTAACCTAGAAAATTAGTTTAATTCATAAAAAGTCTCAAATTACATTTATTTTGGTGTTTATAACATCAATTATGTCAATATTTCATTAATAAGATAATTACTGCATCATCATTGTGTCATAAATAAATTAAATTATTTGATGTATAAAAATTACAAATAAAATACCATCATGTAGGAAATATTTTTAGCTTTCTAATGAATATTTACAATCTTATGTATAACCCCATATTAAAAATGATTTACTTATTAAACTTTGATTTTATCTATTTTAACCCTTCTTTAAATAAATTAATAATAAATGTCCTAATCTAATCCAAGTGGGCCTAAATGGTCATATTTTATTCCTAAGTTTGTTTTTGGTAGAATTAAACTTGTCCAATAGAATTAGGACATGTGTTAGGGTAATATTAATATCATATTTACCCTTAGTTACCCTATTTACTATTAACTGCGGTAAAAAAAACTAAAAAGTTAATATTCACCAAAAAATTATTTTTATCTCATTGAACCACATTTTACATACTGATATCAACCGTGTCTGTCGGATTTTCGAAATTCCATTCACAGAAGCGGTAAAATTAAGTTTTATGCAAAATTCAGTTTTTAACCTACCACTTAGTGGTTTCACTATTCATCAAAAATTGAAAGTTTTCAGAAAAATACCAAAATTTCACCCTAGGCTAATTTCGATATTCTGAGTCCAAAAATGAAGTCCATTTTGAAAAATAAAATTTATAAAATTTCAAAAAGTGGTTATTAATATTCATAATGGCTAGTTTTAATAATATTTTAATAGCATACCGTTGTTTAGTGAAACTCGGTATTGCGTACGACGCAAGCTATCGAGGAAGGTCGTGATTGCGTGTAAAGCAAGCCAAGAAAGTGTTGTGTAGAAAAATATTCCTTTGATGATATAAAAACAAAATATTACTCATAAAAATCTCGGGTGTTACACATACCCTATCCTAATCAGTAGAAACATCAGTTTTGAATATAAACTGAATGACTCATGGATTTTCTCTAATAAAAATGAGAATGACCATGTTCAAGTAACATGGTTCTTCATATTTATACTATACTTCTTTTCTTTCTTTTATAAACCCCATTTTGTTTAGGTGTTTAAGGGGAACTATAATCTTTTAAAATTCCATTATAATCCATATAACTTTCAAAAACATCACTTTTTTATTCACCGTGATTTTAGGTTCTCAATATATAAAGAGAATACTCACATTCCATTTCATCTTTCCTTCTAAAACTTTTAAACATTTTCAAAGAATCTTATTTATGTTTCGTATACATAACACAATTAATTAAACTAAATTCATCAATGAATGTGATAAACTAATTATCTCCGTTTTTATTGTTTTCTCATTGGCCCACAAATATTGGAAGGAATCAACTCTAGGGGTTATTTTGAACAAACCTCAACTATCTTATGCACTGAATTTGTAATCTTTCATTTCTAGAAAATAATGCAACACCAATATCTTGTTCTTAGAAAATATAGAATGTATCGTACACTTTATTTTTTTGATAATTTGATTATGTTTCTTTTACACATGTGTCTCATCTTATTATTCCATAATTTATTCTCTTCTACCATACTCAAGTAAGAAGATTTTTGTATTTCACCAACCTGAAACAAGTTTAATTTTGTGTGTTGGCCTCTTGTAACTATCTTTCCATATTCTTAAATTTTCATAATAAATCAATATTTTCTTAATAAAACATTGTTATCCTCCACAAAAAATTGTGAAAAACTTAGAAAATTTTGTTTTTACCGATAAATATACAAATCTTTCTTGGATTTCATCTTTTCTTTCCAAATTATGGTTGATACAACACCTTTGATTTTCAAATACTCACCATTAAAAATGTTAATTTGCCTTATTTATAATCATTCACATTATTTAAAAACTTAAAATGTCATTTAATGTGAGAATAAAACCCATTATCAAGATTCCAAATTCATTATCCTTTTGAATATTTAAAATAAATTTCAACGAAATGATATTTTTCTTCTTCTTTTTCTTCCTTTTCATTCTTCACTTTCGGAATCTAAGAATTGTTAAGATACTTATGTTGTGTCGTTAATAAAACAAGAAATCCTTTTCAAGGTATCCCGGTTATTCACATCTTTCAAAAATAGTTTCCAAGGGTTGGAACCTATTTTCAATCTTCACTTCAACATTTTTAGGTTTCTTCAAAACAATTTTTCTAGCTTCTTTGTTTTGGGGGATTGAATCCCCCTCAACCATTGCCTTTCATAACCTTTGGAATAGTAATATTTTTGTTTAAACTGACACATACTTTATATATGTATGAATCCACCATAATACCAAAAGTATCCATAGAAAGAGTATTTCCCTCTCAAACTCCCATACTGACTGAAATTGTGAATACGTTTCTCATCCACCTTCTTCTATTTATTTTTTAATCCCCTAACCTTTATATTATCAATCATAGTCTTCCTATTATTTTCCATTTTATTGGAACTAAAATTATTATAAACTTTTCTAGATTTAGAATTTTTCAAAACATTTTTGGACTCAATATTCTTTAAGACTTATGCATTCCCAATTTTTTTGGTATTGGAAATATACATGGATTTTATAGATTTCTTCTTTTTAGAAACAATTACATACTTATTATCAACCTTTGAAGGTATATTTTATTTATCCTTATGAGTTTTATCATTTATATAACTTTCACTAACATAGGAAATAGAGTTTTTTAAAATTTTATTTCTCTAATCAACTTTGGAATGTTTTTGTTGGATAGGTTCTAACTCTTCTTATTTTTTTCATATTTACCTCCAAATGATCCTTTTAATTATTTTCTTCCTAATATATTTTTTTAAATAATCAATATATTTCACCTTCCTGTATTTATCATCAGAAATAAATTCTTCATTTTTTCTCAATGAATATAAATCTTCCAAATTCTTGTTTTCTTCTCAAGTCTTCTAATATTTCTTATAGATTCTTTCAAATCTTCTTTCAAATGAAATTCAAGTTGAGTTTCTTATTATTCATAACTAATGAATCAGAACTCTTCATCATTCAATATTGTTATAAAATTATTTTCAACACCATACTCAATAGATAATTCAGTTTCATAATCACTGAATTATCTTTCATATATTGATTACAAACTTTTTCTTTTTTATTTGAAGAATTTTATATCTTTCCCTATAGAATATGATTTTCCTCCCTCTCTCTTTATTTCTTCCCTAACATTATTGGTATTATTTATTCTTCTTCATTGTCTTCTTCTTTGATTATTTGAGGAAAATTTTCCACAAAATACCCAATGTCACCACATTAAAAATATTTCATGGGAATTTTCCCTTCATATTTCCTTGTACCTATTTTTGTATTTTTAGAAAATAAGGATAAAATATCATCAAAATTTTTACATACCTCATTTTCATTATTAGATTCATCTTCTCATCTTCAATAATAATCTTCTTCCACTTATTTTTCTTATTATTCTTGAATGAAATTTTTCTATCAACTTTTGTTTTTATTTTCATAGATTTCCCTCTTATCATCCCATAAGTAATGATAGTTATATACATATTATTTAGAGATAATGTTTCAAGATCTATGTCTTCTAATAAATAATATTTTGAATTGAACTTGTTGGGAACGATTCTCAATATATTTTCAAGGACTATATAATTGTATAAATTTTCACCAAGAAATATGATAGATGTGACAATGTAATTCACCCTGGTAAAGAAGTCCCCAATAGATTCAAACTCACCCATATTAAAATATTAATACATGAATCTCCAGATTTGTAACTTTTCCTTCTTAACTTTTGTATTTACTTCATATATGATTTTAAATTTCTCCTATATACCATTGGTTATGTAAATTCCTTTCACCACTAGGAATTAACTTTCATAAAGTGATGATAATATATCATTCTTGTCCCTTATATCATTCTCAAGATTCATCATATCAATAGATGTAATAGGAGATTTATCATCAATACAAGGAAACACATATGTGTCTGGTTCAAGAACATCATATCAAGTAGACATAAGATAAGGTAACATTCAATATTCTGCATATGATAATTCTTACAATCAAAAACTGGAATACATTTACTTTTCACACAATTCATATTTTCCATAACCTTCTCTTCTAAAACCTTTGAAAAAAAAGCGAAGGGAACCTAGATTTGATACCAGATGAAAGTTCCCAATTAGGATATTTGTATCACTAGGAGGGTGAGGGGTGAATCAGTAATACTTTTTCTATTATTTTTCCTTATAATTGAAAAAACCTTCATCTATAGTTAATTATTTTTTTCCTTATTGAAAACAAATAAAATACACATCCACTCTAACACAATTATTTATAAGGTTCACTATTCAATAAGAATAGATATGTCCATGGTATGGATTGGAAATGATCCAATAAAACACAATCCACTAGAAACAATCCTTTTGTGTGGATTAAAACAAGTAAGATATCCCCTTTCACTGATGTAGCACTTTGAATACAATCCAATAATGTGTCTACACCCTCTAGCACTAATAGGGTAATACAATAATTATGTAAAGAAACATGTTACATATGCTTCTTAATATACTTCCACAAATATATTCTTTGAAAGAAAAATCTTCAATTTCTTACCCAGAAGCTAGTAAGAACTTCATGGACTTTGTTAAGGAAAACTTAGTATTATTTTCCCATTCTAATTCTTCTCAATATGATTCTTCCCAATACAATTTTCCCAGTCCGATTCTTCTTAGTACAATTCTTCCCTCTACAATTTTCTCATCTTTATTCCTCTATGTATGAAAAATATATAACTTTGTTAGAATACAATAGAGACAAATCTACACCACTTATTTTCTACGTATGAAAAACTTAGTTTGATTCTTCCCAATATAATTCTTCTCAGTATAGAAATCCCAATACGAAAATCAAAATCTGAATATCCATCCTGATATAATGATCAGCCTAATATGATGATAAGAAGAATATGATAGTCAACTGAATTTGATGAAGAGATGAATATAATGTTGTGAACTTTTATATCCTCCTTTAACTTCTCTCCATAAAAACTTCTTCAACAAAATCTTAATATATAAACTTTCTTATCTCCCTATATATTCAAAACTTCTCTCTCTTAAATGAACAAAACATTCATTAAATAAAGTACATAGTAATTTTCACCATCTATAGGTGAAACATACGAGGTTTTGGTGGGAATCCGAAAAAATTTCCCAATCAACTAAATTCACCCAAATCTCAATTTCCCTAGAATTTCTAGCGCATTTATGATTTCATAAACTCTTCTTAAACCTTCTCGAATATTCTGTAACCTTTATCTCTTCGTTGAATTTTCTTTTTTAATCACCAACCTGAATTAAATTTCAAATTTTGATTTTATCAACTCGATTTATTCAATACAATTCTTTTATAAATTGATGAAAAATAATTATTTGAATTTCATAACCCCCTGGACAACAGATACATCTCTTTTATTCAGAAATTCTCTTAATACAATTGATCAAAAAATAAAGTAATTCAATACTTTTTGAGTGGTTAAATACACCATTGATCTAATTATTTTATTTTGTTTACATTCATTGGTATCATAAAAATTGTTCTTTAATTACAAATATTCTTACCCTGATTAAAGAAACGACACATTTTTCAAAAAAATGTTCTCATCATTTATGAATCTAATGATCCCATTATGATGGCTTCATCAACTTTATTCTTTAAATATCATTCCTAGAAATATGTTGAAAATAATATGATTAAGTTCTCTACTTATAAATGAAAGTATTTTAACTTCCCAATTAGCAACCTCTTTCTTTCCATCTCAACCTAAATACTATCTTCATCACCCATGTTATTTGCCATTCAAATCTGATCAATCTGAATACAATTGGAAGAATCTCTTTTACTCACTCTTTCTTCCATCAAGGTTACATCATAAGTTTCACAAATTACTTATTAATTATGAGAACTCCTAGATCAAAAAATAATATTCACATTTTTATTAGATCCATGATGAATATGATTACAAACAGTACCTCATTATGATCTTCTCCCATTACGGACTTGATATGAGTCTGATCAGAACAAAACCACTTCTTCTCATTATGATGTACTTTCCTAAACAAAGTATGTTCTATTTAATCTAAAAACAATTTGTGAGTCTAATTTTAAACTTTTAAAATTTTATTTGATTTATCTTTTTTGACAACAAAAGACAACAACCTTATAAAAAATTTCATAAACTTCCAAAAACCTCGTCCATACAACTTGGTCCCAATATATTTTTTCATTCTTCTCATTTCAATAGTAGATATTATTTTTCTTCCTTAGGATGTTCTTATGGATCTTTGGTATTCCCATGTATTATTGTTGGTTTCTCAACTGACTCATCATTGGATACCAATGGTGATTCACTAGTCACCATTTGAACCTAATGTTGGGTCAGTGATATATCACTAGTTTTCAACAGTGAGTCTTTTCACTCACTGTTGGACATCAATGGTGGGTTATCATTCCCCCTCATTTTTTCTTCTGTACTATTAAAGAACATGGAAGAAGATTTATTAATCTTCCACATAACCTGTTATATCTTCATTTTGGTTTATATATATATATATATATTCCATTATGTTTTCAATTTATTTTTCTTCATCTAGAATAAGGTTCTTAAACCTTCAATAGTTTCTCATCCTATGATCCTATGTAGTAGGACTCTATGATATAATATTTTATCTATTTATTCATCATTCAATTTTCAATTTTTTTCTTCTTTTCTATGAAAACCCCTGGTAGAACATCTCTAGGCTCTAATAGGAGCTCTACATTCTTCAATTAGATTGTAGTAAATTTATTATTTCTATTCTAAGTAGTCTTATTTTTTTATTAGTTGATATTATCATCTACTATTTATTACTATTGTTTGAAATTTTTTTCAATGATCCACCATTAGTAATTTCCAATGGTCGGTCGTGAGTCACCATTATAATTCACCAATTGTGAGTCATGAGTTATCGTTGGACATCCAATGGTAGAAATTTTTTCTTCACCATATTGAATCCTTTTACTGCTTAGTGGAATAAAATAATTATTAATTTTGTTAGCCAATTTTTTTTTGTGAAATCAGAATGGTTTATTATACTCTATTAAGCCATCGTTGAAAATTTTTAGTGGTAGTTCATGAGCTAGTGATCTTTGTTTCCAGTAATAGTTCATGATCTATCGCTCTTTATTTTCAATAGTAGGTAATGATCCACTATTAGTTAAAATTTTATATTTCTAAAATTTTATTTATTATTTAAATTGATGTTTTTAAAATGTTTTATTTTGTTAAATATTTTATTATTTTATGTTGAAAACAATTTGTAAAATTTTATAGAATGTTTTGTAGCTTTACTTCATATACACATGTTCATACAATTTAAAAGACATTCCATGCTCTATTTTTCTTCATTTTTTGTTATATGTATAATTTACATGATTATATTTTTATTTTGGTTGTTTTATAATTGTAAATTGTTAAAAAGATATTTAATTAATATATTAATTACTTTATATTAATATTTCATTTAGAAATATAAATCCCAATTTTATTTTTATTTTTTTAATGAGGTTATATCAAACAAAAGTAATGACCATATTATTTCTTTTGATTTGCACTAAAAAGTGTCATTTAGATATTGGATATGTACACTCTCTTTAAAAATCTTAGTTTTAATGTTCCAAGAGATTTATTCAAGGAATAAAAACACATTCCAGACTGGATTTATTTATTCAGATCACCTATGATACATCTTCAACATTCTTGCTACTCTGAATTGTTCATGATCTTATGTGGCCTCTTTAATCTAGTTTTGATAACTAAAGACTTTATTATTGACATTTTATCCTTCCAAGTTCTCAATGATCATTGAGATTCAACTTTTTTGACATTATGTTCATCTTATACTTTCCCTATATATTTTTATTCATGTAATCTTGTTTCTTTCTATTTGTATTTCTTCATATTCTATTTTATGATTTACTCATAAAAATAAGGTCATTATCTTATCAGGTTATTTTAACACCCAAAAGGATGTTTGGGTTGTGACTCTTGATCAAAAGTCAGAATATATACTAGGTTGATTCTCCTGTAAAAAGATCAGGTTATGATTTTGGGTTTTTTAAAAAGAAGTGTTTGTATTAAGGTTCTCAAACCATTAAAATCAAGGTTCTTAGTGGGTAGCAATCTCTTTTAGGATTAAAGGTGGTTGATGAGTTGACTATGATCTTGGTGATGTAAACCACTATAAATCTTGTTTTATTTATTTCTTTATTTCTATTCCAACTCAACCCAATAACACTGTAATGACTAATGAATAATATTTTATAAAATATTATTTTTTTTCTTTAATTTTTAAAATGACTATCCACCCCCCCCCCCCCACTAGTAATAGTTACCATTAATTAATAACCAAAGAAAATGTATTAGTTTGACCCATTTTTCACCTAGAAACCTATCGATGCTTTGCAAATTTCCCTAAGCTCGTAGGTTAGCTACCTTCCACAGATAGTAATTTCTCTTTGCAAATGGACTTTTCTTCATATTGAAACCTTTCCGTCTTTGAACTCGTATACCCATAAAGTAATAACTTTTATCTAATGGTTGAATTCTCTCTGCATAGTGAATTATAATTTTGTATACTAAATTTTGACTATTATTAAGTTCATGTCACATGATCTACGTGATTTTTCACTTTGGTAAATAAGATACACTTTTTTGACTTTTATTATCATAAGGGTAAAATGGGTCCTTTTAAAAAAATTCAGTTCAATGAACACTTCAATGTATATGATTGAGGGGATATTTTCAATCACAAAGAATGTTGAGACAAGCCCTCTATCATCCTATCATTCCTCAAGAAGGTATTCTAAAGAGTCTCTTTTTGCTAGAGAATCTTGATTATACATTATATAAAAAATTACCTCTATAAAACTTTAGGATTTTACATTATTATTTTATTACATCGATTGATAAAAACTATCTATCTGTTTTGTTTAAAGTATGCTTGGATCATGTTCAAGTGAAAATTTATACTCTGGGACACATCAATCCTAAATCAAGCCAAGGGAGGTCTTCATTATGTATGGTTCCTTATAGACTTAGACAAACTAGAAAAATCATGTCATGTACATATAGCCTACTATTCAATATTACCAATCAATTTTTAACCTCTTACGAGATGATTGCACCAGAGAGTGGAACTCAAAGTGGGTTTTTTGACCTGATGGAGAATTTATATTGAATAGGGTTTGGAATTATAGGTTCACCATAATTTCATGGAACTTCTTGAATGGTTGGAGGCTTTCAACTTATAACAAGTGGTATAGATTTTTAGTTCATATTGTATTTTCCTATGAGTATCCTACATGAATTAATTTGTCATTGGTGTTCAAGAACCAACACATTTTACCAACCTCATGGTGAAGTTAGTTTTAGTTTATGGGGTATTTACCAATTAAGGGGTATTCTCATTCTTGGTAACATGTATGATGAGTTAATTCCTCTAGGAAACACCTATGAAAACACTGAACAGGTTTCCCTTTTATTGAGAGACCTACTAATCACATCAAAGAAGTCACTATGTTAACCCCTTCACACTCATTCTCTTATTCCATTCGGTGAATGGATAAAACTATTATTACGCGCTAATGGTCTAAGGCTGAGGGTTTGGAACGAAAGGAATCATCTGACTCAACAATATCAAGGTGATCTAGGTTTATAGCAATCCACTCTCTAGGAATCTCATCAAATTAATTAAGGATATTGGATCTAGTAAGATATATCTACAAACATTGGACTGGAAGAATTTTTCACCATGTTTTTTAGTGGATGGATCTTTCCATCTTGTTATTATTATACGGGTTCCAGTGTCGACACATTTACGATATAGGATATGTCGTATGAGGTACAACTTATCAATCTAGTTGTACCCACCCTTTCTCATATTCATAGTTTCTTGGGTCATATATAGGATAGAAGACCCCTTCACCACATTGGTGTAATCGTTTCATTTCTATATGGCTGCATAGTTGGACACATTCAATATTAATAATATCAATATACCATGATGATTCCTCGTTTTGTATTTTGACATGTGGTTCTTAATATTTTTTTCATTCACCTAACATTCATGGTTGTCCATAGTTCTATTGATTTTTTAAAGGATCCCACCTGATTTTCTTCCATTCCTTATTCAACAAATTCTAGAGTGGTGATGGATAATAGTAGAGGAACTTTGTAATAAGGCTCTTACATTATGTCATTGAATGATGGTATTATGTTTTATCAAATAGATTGGAAAACTAGTTGAAACACTTATGCTCAATATAGGTTCACACAAAATTTTGTATTTTTACAATAGGTTTCATCCTTACCCCTCATCGAGATTAAGATGGAATCACACACAGTCACCCTTCGATATATGTAGTTTATGTTGATTCATGAGGACTCGAGAATGGATATTATTTTACCTTCCATAAATTATCCTACCAATTTTTCATGGGGTTATACCAAAACATGAGTAGAATACTATCCATATGGGATGCTAGGGAAGTTGGTCTGGCAGCTGCATAAACTATTGTCTTATCAAAGTTCCTTTCCCATCATTCTTGAATCACCAATTTATGAGGAATAAAATCATACGTCCAAATGTTTTAATAATTCCATTGGATTTTCTTCTTTAAGTTAACATTGTGTTGGGGGTGGTGCAGACCTTATAATTTTTGGGTAAAACTGTTGGCTACCCCAATGACATTAGTCCCAAAACAAATGGTGTCACACAATTCATAGATAGACACTAGGTTTATTGCTTCTGTCCCATAAATTAAAAACGACACAATGATGGAGGTATTTCCTACAACTATGTCACAATTTCAATCAATACCATCTATAATGAATGTGATTCTGAATTATATACTAGTAGTACAGAGTGAATAGGGTCTAGATCCTACTACCATTAACAAACATTATGTCTTTTGAAAGATTTATTGGAACCTACTTTACAATATCATTATGGAGACTCCTTTAATAAAAATTGTTGAAAAAATGGACAACCTTCATCAACTCATCCTTGGATTAGGTATAGATAGATTTTATTATCATCATTTTCTTATCCTTATTCATCAAGTTCTCATTTATTGGGAGTATTTGGATTCTCATGAATGCAATCTTATCTAGTTTATTCTTTCCAACTATTAAGAGGAAGCTCTCAAGGATACAAATATTGAGATACATCATTTAGTTTCAAAGGAGGTGAAATTTCAAGATTGGGTTGATGTAAAAATGACATAGATGTGAGAATATGATTCTCACATGGCTAGAGTAAAGGAACATTATTCATTATCAAATATGGGGCTAGAATCCATTAGATAGAAAAATTGGGATTTAAACACCTTTAATGAGAAAATTCAAATCTTAGATGAAGCTAAAGAGAGGAAGATAAGTAATCACGACCGGTCTCTTAATGCCTCATATCAAGAATTATCTAATTTGTTGAGTAAAATATGTCAAATTTCACTATAATCATTTAAGGTTTTATTAATTTCCCTATATTATTATGGAAATTCTCCAGGATTTGGACATTCATTCTCTATTTTTTTCTAATGAATTGAAACTTGGTTGTTCTGAATTGAATATATATATATATATAGATTCTTCTCATCGCTCCATATCAATTTACAGTTTTTTAAAAGAGTAATTTCATGACAAAATAAACCATTTGATTATCAAGTAACATAACCATCCATAATTATGAACATTTTAGATGACTTTATTTGTTTCTTTTCCTTTTGGAATGAATCATGGATGGATGTTAGTATGATTTCTATCATTGTATCACCAAAGTTTTTTTTAAATAATTAATGATCATATAATGAATTTTCTTTGGAATATCTAAATTGAAATATTTTGAATATATGTATTATGTAGTCTAATTTATTTCTAAGATATAGAGGCCTAGATAGCATAGATTTACTATTTATAGGGTTACATGATAGGCCGAACATACTTTATGTCTCTTCTGTTACCACCCTAACTTTTTCCTAAGTTGAATGTGAAGTATACTTAGTGGGTGTGACTAAAATTGTAATCAGGTATCCCTTTATAGTTTTCAACCTAATGATCTTTATGTCTCTTTCCATTAGATTTTTAAGGTCTTGCATGTCAAACCTATGGAGCTTGTGTTTTAGATCAAACAACATTGACCAAGAATTGCCCATACAAAGCTTCATATTCAATAATACATTGACATCTTTTAGATGTGGATGGATGGATTATAAACCATAATCTTGGGTATCTAAAAACTATAAAGGATAACATGGTTTAGGTAAACAATAAATTTCCAAGAACCATGTTTTAATGATGGACTAAATTATGATTTTATCAAGGAATATGGAAATGAAAGCATTCACTCCTAAGAATGATGATTCCTATGGTTGATGTGTCTCATTTAGGGAACTCATTATTTAGATCCACATATAATAATATTACTCATAATGAAAAAAAGGTGTCCTTCAGAGTTGAATACTCTAACCACCAATATCTAGGAAGGAATGAGTAAATTTGAGTTTTTTGAAGATATTGGAGGGTGGTTTATGAAAAAAAGGAATGCATCAAATAAGTATAATAGGAAGCATTTTGGTCATCATTTTCCATGGGTGTAATCTTATTATACAAACATTATTTGAAGGAAGGGAAACATTTTTCTCAAATTATGAGTTTGCAAGAGAGGGGAACCCATTCTATGATTCCTTAAATGGATTTGGAAATGAATTTTCTTTGGGAAAATGGGCCTAGAATGGGGAATTCAATTGTCACTATGTATCTAATTGATATGAGATTCAAGGAACACTTAGTTGTAGTGTCAAGATATGATGATAGGACAAAGAAAAACATAGTTTTACTTCATGTGATAGGTACATGAACCATGTGGTTTAATTTCATGTAGCAAGGACGGTTCCCTCCATTTTAGCATCATACGATAAGGATGTCTTATGTGCCTTTTAATATTTTTCATCAAGGACTATCCATTTCATAGTTATCTATAGAAAATGCATAATAATTCACTAGGATTGAAGGGGAATGTTGTATGTTGTTTCCTTGGGGTATTTGAATCCAAGGGAGTGAGATAGAATAAGTCATTTAAGGGGTGATCATGAACCATGTTCAAAAATCAGTTTCTATTACGATGTTTACAAAGTGTATGGGGATAATACGATTTCTTTCTAAGAATGAATATTCCTTTGGTTGATAGGCCATACTGGGGAACTCGTTATGTAGATCCAACTTGGGGTTTATAATGCATAGTTAAAACAAAGGTGTCTCGCATAGTTGAACATTCTTATTACTGATATCTAAAGGAAAGCTTATGGGGATCTGAATTTTCCAAGGTACAAAGTGTGTTCTGAAAAAGGAATGTGAATCATTATAAAAGGAACATTTAGAATGGAATTGAACAAAAATGGGTAAATTGTTCCTTACAAAGGCCTGACACATATATAATGAATGGAATATTTATTATTGGACATGGGATTTGAAATCCTTGTGTCTCTATATATATTTCAGTGATAGGAATTTTTTCATACATAATTTTACAATATTAAACTCTCGGCATAGGTTTGATCCACACATAGGGAAGGGGACATTTTTATATTGTTTCTAGTCACTTTATTTATGATCTGCGCATCACTACGTATTCTTTTGGGATTGAAATCAAGTTATATATAGTTCTACGATATATTCCCTATACTGATTGAGCTCTTATTTTATAAGAGGACACTTTTATCATATTTTAGTTGGACAAGTATATAGGATCGGGATTCCATTACATTTCATGAGGTAACAGATATCAATCCACACGTAGTTCTTTAATTGATGTGTGTTGAGAGACCAACACTAATGATAGGTTTCCTATTGATAAATAGACTTGATGGTTCATAATTTTATTTCATGCAAGGGACAAAAACAATGGATTTTTAACATCATTCAGTAAAGACATTTTTTGTGCCTTTTAAGTTCTCATATCCAAGTCCATGCTAACCTTGCGTGAATTTATACATCATGATCATATGGGGAAATATTTACCATGATTTTTAATCCCACATGATCTATGATCCTTGTGGGAAACAAGTAGTGGAAAAGGTTTCTTTCACCACATTAAAGCTATTACAAGAAATAACATTGGAATTTTTTCACATTGCAGCTGGGCTAGGATTTAGGATATGGGTGTTACTTCATATCCCATTATGATGAGAATCATCCCACACATTATTCTTGAAACATAGTGGGGTAAATAACTGAAACTATAGGGGTAGACCTCTTTGGTAAGGGCCAAATGAAACTCATAGTTTAAAGGTGTGTGAGTGGGGTGTTGACAGGAATTTTAACATCATCTAACCATGACGAATTAGTCATGGTGCTTATGATCTTTTGACTAGAACCATGGGGTTTCTATTGTTTAAATTCATAATGTTTTTAATGAAATTGTGGTGAAAATGTATCCTCTATAGATAACAAGCGACAAACCCGATGTGAAGAGAGGCCTCATGGGAAAGAGGATACCAAAAATGATCTTATAAAGGGGTGGATTTGGCATATGGACTAAGGTAGATTCCCTAGGAACTGCTACATATCTTATCAAAGTGACAATTAGGCTATATGTAGTTCTAAAATTATTCTCTGTATATATAAGACTCATATATAGATAGATTTCATTTTACATAAAACATGCGTGTAAATGAAAGGACCCATTTGGAGACCCTGTCATTGATATTGTTTTTATATAGGATAAGGGTACTTTTATTTATTCTGTGGTTGGACCTAGGACATAAGGTTCATTCATCACTATGTATCTTACTAAAATGGGAAAAAACCATATATAGTTCTGAAGAAGGATATTTATATGGTGAAATAGGAGATCATCGCCAATAATTGTGGTATGCTCAAGAACAAACCAAATTAATATATATTTTGACATCATGAAAAAGGTTCATGAACCCTGATGTTTAACATCATGTGGAAATTATGTTGTGGTAAAATTTTATATATTCAAAATAGGTTATTAGGCTATGTAATTTAGTGTCTTAAACCTCAAAATATGGTGTCCTGTAGTTTTATATCATATGACTAGGACCATGGTTCCTTGCAATTTATGGTATTATCACTACTACAAACACGGCCTTTATCAGTGCTAAAAATGGCCTTTATCAGCGCTAGAAAAGCGCTGATAAAGCCAGCGTAGATAAAGGGGGGGTCCCCTTTATCAGCGCTCTGAAAAGCGCTGATATAGGACCCCTTTATCAGCGCTAAAAAAAGCGCTGATAAAAGTACCCCTTTATCAGCGCGTTTTTTAGTGCTGATAAAGGGGTCCTATATCAGCCCTTCCTTTATCAGCGCTCTCGTTTTAGCACTGATAAAGGACCCTTTTATCAGCGCTTTTAAAAAAGCACTGATAAAAGTTAAAAAAAAATTTAAAAAATTTAAAAAATTTAAAAAATACTGCCAATCGGGGGGGGATTTTATAGCGCTTGAACCCCCCCCCTTTTACAGCGCTTTTCGGCCCCTATACAACACCCCACGCACCCCACTCACCCTCCTCCACCCTTTAACAGTGCTTGCTCCAATATTCCTCATGCGCGCGCACCCCTGCCTCCACCAGGATTTGAACTCGAGACCTCCCCCCTGCGTGCCTAAGCCATTACCACTACTATATTTTGATTTGCTTTCCAATTCATGATATCTCTATATATATATTTATATATTTAGTTATATTTATTCGTATAGTAATATATAGTTATATTATAATATATATAGTTATATTATAATATATATATATAGTTATATTATAATATATATAGTAATATTAATATATATATAGTGGTATTAATATATATCTATATCTATATATATATATATAGTTATATTTATTCGTATAGTAATATATATTTATATTAATATATAGTTATATTAACATATATATAGTTATATTAACATATATATAGTTATATTTACATATATATAGTTATATTAACATATATATAGTTATATTAACATATATATATTTATATTAACATATATATAGTTATATTGACGTATATATATTTATATGAATATATATTTATATAGTTATATTAATATATATATATAGTGATATTAATATATATATTTATGGTGATATTAATATATATATTTATAGTAATACTAATATATATATATGTAGTTATATTAATATATATATAGTTATTAGATTAATATATATATAGTTAGATTAATATATATATATATAGTTAGATTAATATATAGGTATATAAATATTCATGTATTGGTATTTTAAATAAAATGGAAATTAGTTATTATTTAGATAAAGCTAATATATTTTATATGTAAATATGTTTAATTATTTATTTAAAAATTTTAATTTTTAGATGCGAATATATAAAAAATATGTACATATAGTTATATATTTGTTTATAAATAGCAGTTAATTATAAAAAAGGATAAAATTTCAAAGACATAATATCAATATGAATGTAATACCTTGGAATAAATTTATTCCCCACCAAGAAAAGCCAATAATACCTCCTTAAATGAGTTTGAAAATCCACAAAATGTTAAAAAATCTGGGTACCCCGACAAAAAACTCAGTTTTGGAGGCCTTATGGGAAACTTTTGGCCTCGAAAAACGCTTCACTAGTGTCCCCCCCGAGTCACAGCGATGTAGAGATCGTCGCAGGCTTCGATTTGATATGTGGTAGAGCTCAAACGGACACCCGGATCAAAAGTTATGGCCGTTTGAAGTTTGAGTTGCGTTTTCAACATATTTTGGATCTTTTTTTAATTTTTTTAATTTTTTTAGTCCTCAAATTGTTATTAAATGACTATTACTCCATAATGATTATCAAAATATTAATTAAAAATATTTTTTTAATTTTTTAACAAGTCATTTTCACTAAATATCTTAAATATTAAGTATAATAAGTGTAAATGTACATCTATACTTATCTAAAATATATTTAAAAATTATATATTATATTTATATAACAATATAACTATATTTATATATTAATATATTTTTAATTTTTTTTGAAGCCGACCCTTTATCAGCGCTAAAAAAGCGCTGATAAAGGCCCCCCTTTATCAGCGCTACTAAGAAAACGCTGATAAAGGGGGGCCCTTTATCAGTGCTACTAAGAAAGCACTAATAAAGGGGGGCGCTGTGAAAAACTGTTTTTGTGGTAGTGTATGGCTTGGACCATGGGGTATTGTTGGGGATTACACCTATGGAGGAGTCCCATTGGGTTTTATTCACATAAATAATTTCTTGATAAAACTATCATTGGTAAGGGAATAGGATGTTCCCTGTCTATGGTAACTAATAAATATGAACCATTATGATAGACCTTATGAATGATGAAAGTTCCTTCTAATTTTGGTCCATGATTTGTAGGTTTCTTTCTATGTATCATTTAATTTTAATAGATAAAACCAGTTCTCCTTGAAGGAATTTAGAGAGATGGACAATCTTATTGAAGTCATGTGTCATCTAATTTTGGAGAATATCCCAATGGTGCAAGGTATGAAACCTTTTCTCAGCGAGTCACTATAACTCATACAACCACTTTTGTGATTCCACATAATCTAAGATATTTTCATAGATATCTATTTTGAGTGAGGGAAAATGGATCTCAATTGTTAGAACTACCTCTCTTCTGTAAACTAAAAAATATGGGATTTCCTAGGTAGTAGTGTGGGTTGTTGTATGACAGGCCCACAAGGCATACAGAATCTTGTAAGGCTTGGATGTTTTATCCTTTTACACTATTTTTTAAAGTATATTTTATACAGTTTTTTGAAATTATATCTCTATCCATTCCTTACAATATGATAGAGGGATGAATGGTTGGACTCAACGTTTTATTCCTTATACATCCTTTTTAATTCGGAATAATATAAGTTTGTACAATTTTCCATTGGTTTTGTGTGAAGGCCAAAAAATACGGTGATGATGTTGGTCTTTAATAAATTTATAATTATTTTGGTTCTAAATTATTTTAGGGGTATTGCTTCATCACACTTAGAGAAGAATTTGGTAGCAGTGATGATGTACTCTAACTTCTTGGTCGTAGAATGAGGGTATGGTCTTACAACATTTATTCTCTATATTGTGAATGGACTGGAGTATTTAGTTGTGTGAAGAATCTCTTGGGGTTAATGGATGAGGTTTTAATTCACCTAGTAGGAATGACACTTTTTGAGGATCTATAGGCAATCCTATGTCATCTAAGGATAGAAATAACCAATCCTCACAATATAGTGAGAAATCTTGGTTTCTAACTGATGGGAACCAAATGTGCCAGTATGAACATCCTTTATGGTGGTATTTATCCCCTCTCTGTCAATGCATCTAAGGATAACTCCATTGAATCATCACTTATATATAACTTTTTGATGACCTGAGATATCATGGAGAGTGAAATTGAGTTACCATCATTCAATCTATTCTTTTCTAGATTTTTCCTATGGAAGGGTTCCACTTTAGAGGTACTTCAGGATGGGAATCATCCAAACATTTGAATAATTATCTAGTTTATAGGTATAATTAAACTCATTGATCACTTTAATTCTCTCTAAACTAACAATAATGTTGTTCTATGATGTGAAATGTTGATGACTATTTCATCACTATCTATATCTACCAAATTTATAGCTGCATTTTCCAATGCATCTGCCTAATCATTTTGTTAACATGGGATGTTAGTTAATGTTATTTTGGAGGGGATTTATACCATCAACCCTCAAACATAATTGAGCCGGGGGTCAATTGTTTTTTCTGATTTCATAATCATCATTGATATTCTTAATCACTGGATTAGAGTCCCATTTTATTCTCAAGTAAGTTTCCGGAATTTTTAAACTAATTCCAAGATAGTAATGATGATTTGGTATTCTTCCTCAATGTTATTACATCCTTCTAATAGTAGGAAGGTGTATATTAAAAATGCCTTTTTTGGATAAAATAGAATGACTCCCAACTCCAGTTTTTTTTGTCTTTGTGCGTATCATCCTTTTTTTAGTTGGTCTCATATACACACCTTCAAAGTAAGATTCCAACATTTAGTTAGAGTATTTAATGGACAATATCTCTTTTTATGGAATTTTAGTACTCTCCAGTACTTCTTATATATAGGGATGTGTTTCTAGGAAATTTTCTAAGGCCTTCCCTTTTATCACATTTTCAAGTATGAATTGGATGTTGATTTGTTTTATAATTACCTCCCATCAATCCAAACATCCATTCAATCTATAAACACAAAGGATATATTTTAGAAGGTAATTTTGAGAGAACAAATGGACCTTATGGTGATGCAGATTGTGCCTTAATTTATGAACAATAAAGATTAGTTCCAAACAGTTCTTCTCAATATCTGAATATTGTGTCTCAATATCGACCACATTATAGTTGAGATAATAAAGTTTTTTCCCAACCATCATCTTTTTTCTATACCAAGAAATATCCTAGAAAGTATTCAAGAGTTTTCACATATTAGATGAGTGGATTTCCCTCAAACAGTGGAATTAGAACTGGTGGTTTGAGGAGATATTTATTAAGGCAATAAAATGCTTCTTAGAAATCAATAGTCCATTGAAATTAAAATCCTTTTTTCATCATCCTTGTAAAGGGAAAACACCTTCCTATGAGTTTTTTATAAAATCAACGAATATTAGCATGGTGTCTCTATAGTCCTTTAAACTCTTTAAGGTTTTAATGGGGTTAAATAACTAATATTTCTTTAGTCTTGTTAGGGTAGACTTTGATTCACAATGGACTACGATGAATCTGAAAAAATTTACTTAGGTAAATCCAAAAGTTCATTTTATATGGGGTTCATTTTAAGACTTTATTATCATAGTTTTTCAAAAATGATTTCCAAATCAGAATGTTGATTAAAAAATTGCTATGATTTACAAAAATATAATATATATATCACTTGACTTAATTTACAAGGAAATTTTTAAAGTTGCGATGAATGGAATTTTGATATATAGTACCATTATTCATTAAACCAAAGGGAATCACCTGGTAGAAAAAAAATCACTAGGGGCCTAAAGGAAATATATTCTTCATATTCTGAGGCAATTAGAATTTGATTGTATCTTGAATATCCATCCATGAAAGATAGGTCTTGATAGTCATCCCTTTCATCAATCTTAATTTTTATAATAGAAACCATGAAGTAATGTTTTGGGTAGTTTTGGTTGAGGTCTCTAAAGTCGATGCACACTCTGATTTTCACATTTTTCTTCAGGAATGGGACTATATCGACGAGCCACTTTTTTTATTGAAAACCCTAAATGAACATGAATTTGATAATCTTATCAAAGTTGGATTCAGCCTAAGAAGTATGGGTTAGATGTGTCATTTTTTTGTCTTATTATAAACATGATAGTCTTCTGTAAAACCCAACTGATGGGTGGCCACTTCAAGATCGTGGCCTGGAATTTCTATGTAATTTTATGAAAATATATCTCAATGTCACTTTTGAAAAGAGGTATACACCTATTGTTATTTTGAATACATGGTCATGATAATCAATGTGGGTCATGGGTTATCCTCTTAACTCATATTTATCTTTCATATTTCATCTATAGTGGTGGAGACTCTTTCCTAGAATGTAGGATGAGTGTATCTCAAGTCATCTTCTTCCTCTTCTTCCTCTTCTTCCTTTTCTTCCTCTATTTACATATCAGAATGGATGGGAGACAAAAGGGAATTATTGAGGTTATGGGGAAGTTAGTGTTCTGAGAGATGACTTCCTAAAATGACATAATGACTTCCTCAGATCAAGTTGATGAGATAGTGACCTTTTGAATCACTAATGATTAATATGGGAAATTTTTATTTGAGTTATTACCAACAATTGAACAATAAAATATTTATTTAGTTACCCAAAATTCATTTTACATAGTCTATATGATAAAGTCCTATGAGTAAATGTCATAATCTAATCCTATGTATTTTACCTAACTGATGGGAAGTAGATATTCACCACTGTGGTCTTTGAATGGGTTAGTTGAAGTCATTTCCAAACCCTTTGGGATGGTAACCCAAGTGACACCATCGATTATGGGTTGATTACCTTCTCTATTGTAGAATATCACATTAATATATTGGGATTTTCACTATTTAAATGTATATTTATCACTACGTAACAATCCAATATACCCATTACTATAGTATTTGAGGCATTAATGATATAACGAAGGGATAAATGTGTGATAGTGTATCCAATGTATTCTTAGAAAGACATTCAAAGATATATCTTATTGGATGACCCAAAACTCATATTTAGATACCATATCTCCAAATTGAGTTCCAATATTAATGAAACCAATGGGTTTCTATTCAATTTTATCATACCCTTAAAGCATTATATCAAAAGGGGAAAATTAGCTTCAGTATGTCTGAGCTGATGGAGTGTCCTAACTAGGATGAGGTTGACCCCCAAGCCATTATCAATGAAAACATCAACATATATCAAATTCATCTCATCTACTAGATACATACATGGGCCTAATATTTCCTTGTATAATAATATCTATGTCATTTTCTATGAAATAGATGACCACATGACATTCTTCAAGGTCAATATCTACATGATATACTTCGGTGGTAGTAACTCAGGATTTAAACTCTTTATGGATCAGTAGATCTATAACAATGTTTCTAATAGGTACTTTGACATGTTGAGAGAATCTAGAATTTATAGTTTCATTATAACCATGGAAAACTACTTTAGGATGTCATTTTTTTTGAGTCAAAGGGGTGCATTTTCCAATGGGGATATTATCCCTAGTATACACTATAGGTACTGATGCACCTGATGAGTCTGATGGCTTCATGGATTTTGAAAGTCATCTTGTATGATGGATTCGACTATTTCATATTTTCTACCTATCTAGGTTGATGATATAACTATAATCCTTCCATTTCATATTTTGGAATCATCGGGCATGGAAGACCCTTTGTAAATGTGGGGTCATTCCACTGTACTTCCTTTTCTTGTTGAAGGGATCTTTCGAAAGTCTTAGAAGCATAAATATCTCTAGTTGAGATGTGGCCAGTATATTGGCTCTAATAACAACTGTGGATTCTCCTACTTATCTAGCTTCTACAACCCCAACCTATGGTTTCCAAGATTTTTGTGAGTAATTCGAGATCGTAGGAATTCTCATTACCCGATAATGGACCCATTAAGTTGATGGAATTAATGGAACCAAAAATTATTTATTTATCTGATGATAATCCTATGTGATGGGATAATTCTCATGGTACCATTTGGCAGGGTGGTTCCCATAAATTCAAGGATGAAGGTATGAATTCTAATATATTTAAGTATAAATTCTTACTTAGTGTAGGTTTATCCTCTTGTGTTTGTTTTTTATTTTTCCATCCTTTTTTTTTTCATATAACACTAGTATTCAGAGGGCCACAATGTTGAAAAAGTCAGTTATGTCATAGAAAAAGTGTCTAGGGGAACTATTAGTTATTTCAACTATGCTTAGTGGATTATATGGGTTTGGTTCATCTGTTTTCTTGTCATAAAATCATTGAAATTATAGTAACTCTTACTGATAACTTTCAGACATTCTCATGCATCCTTATGAGTGAAAGTGGAATAACTTGCTAATTTTTTTGGTGGGTTTTTCCAACTTTACTTTTCTTGAATCAACAATATTTTTATGGATATCTTTGAAAATGAAACAGCCATGGATGGTTTCGAAAATATTTGGTGAAAGGGTAAACAATATGGGCATTCATCAAGACTGAATTGGTTAGGCCATTTGGGTTCTAGAAACATTAACAAGTTATTTTCCAAGGATTCTAATAAGTAGTCAAGAACCTACTCATCTTAGAAGAAAAAGTATTTTTTCTTCAAGTCTCTAAACTGGGACGGTTTCAACTCTTTCCATTTATCCCTATGAGGTTTTTTTGCTATTGTTACCACTCAGAAAAGGATTTTACAGGATGAGGTGTGGGGTTTAGAGTCAGACCTAGTGTAGAGTCTGGTTTTAAGGTAACCATTGTAGTTTCCACTCTACCCATCCTTTTCCATTGAGATTCCAATATAGGATAAAACTTATATTTTTTTAGAAAAATAGAAACTTCTATCCTTTTTGAAATTGTGAAAGGATCTTGAAATCCACCTAGTTAATTTAATGAAATAAGTGGTGTTCATATATCTTCATGAAGATTCTCAATAAAAAGACGCAGTAAATATTCTTGAGAAAGCTTAAATTTCATGGAATATATCAAGATCTTCCTACCCCCTAATTTTTCATATTTATATCACCCTAAGATTTTATGAGACAAATTCTTTTTTATTTATTTGATGTCTTGTGTTTTATACTACACCCATATTAGCTTGAGTTATACACAACACTGTATTATCTTGCGGTATACACAAGAAAATTTCATGTCTGGTGTTACACATAGTTTCAAATTCTTCTTATAGAATTCATTTCACACAAGACTGAGTTTAAGTGAATAACTAAATATTATAACTTAATCATTATAATAGAATGTGTGAATAGTATTAACTTCCTTCTGAAAAACTATTTAAATAAAAATAAGTGAGTCTTTAAAATAATAAAATCACTCTTTAGGGATTCAATATAACGTTTAAAATTCATCTTATACTTTTTCTAGACATGATATAAGAACAAATTCAATTTTTTGGATAAAAGAAGTATTTTTTTAAAAATACAGTATTTCTATTGAAATAGTTTATGTAATTAAATTATAATAAATTTTTATAGACATGATATAAGAACAAATTCAATTTTTAATTTTGATGAATAGTAAAATTATACTAAATTTTAATTGAAAAAAACTTTTTTCATTGAAATAGTTTATGTAATTAAATTATATTATTTAATGGTTTTAAAGTATAAATAATTTTTTTATTCAATATAATTTATCTCATTATCATTAATTTTACATTGAATTAATATATAAAAACATTTTAATCTTTTCCATTGTTTTAACTTTTAAAAAACTTGTTCTCTCTTTCCAAAAACAAGAATTATTTTAAATTAATTACTAAAAATTACATGATTTTGATTTTTAAAAAATATATTCCATATTTGTAATCAATAATCCCAAATTATGTAAATATAAGTATTTTATTTTTAGGCATTATGAATAGTAACTTCATTAATTTTTATTAATATAGTAAATGGGTAAAACATGTAATTAAGTGTAATAATACTATTACAAAATTACCCTAACACTTGTATTAATATCATTTTATGAGTGTTTTTTTAAATAAATCATATTTAGGTCGAAATTATGTCTAACGGAACCCACATTGATGAGATTAGGAAATTTAAATTATTTTATTTAAAGAAAAGTTAAATATTTCTTGCCCAAATTTTAATAACTAAACCATTTTTTATATGGTTATATAGAATATAAATTAGATTATAAATACTTATTTTAAAGATAATTATTTTTCTTTTTCATTGTAACTTTTTTGAAATTTTTAGGAAATATATATTTACCTTAAAGACGTGTACTTTAATGGTGTACAAATTAATTAATTGACGAGAAATCAATAAATCAATGATTATTAAAATAATAATAACTATAAAAAGACCCAAAAACATTCTAAATTATTATTAATAGAGTAAATATATACCATAATCATCTAAGAGTCATGTTATTGACCATTTTGATCTATATGGAAGATATTGTAACAATTATATTAATTTATTTATAGTGATGTTAAATTTCTCACATTCATAATTCAATAAGTATAGCATTTTTAATGTCGAATTTTCCAAAATATAAATTTGACTAAAAGTATTCTTATAAAATATAGTGTATATATTCATTATAGTATTTTATTTTTATTTTTTTACTAAACAAGTAATTATATTAAATAATTACACAATACTGATTAGTAATTAATTTAGTAATAGAAATATCAAATTAATGTTATTAAAAATATTAAAATAAATATAATTTTAGCTAATTAATATGTAAAATGATTTTTATAGATTATCTAGACCACATTGGGATATAATAAAATAATTGGTTCAATGATAACATATTATCTTGATATTTTTTATAAATCAATTAATTGAATAGTTTCAAAATTGACACTATTATTGTTTTGTCAAAACAATGTTTGATTAAATTATTTAAAAATCATAAAACATTTTTAAAATATATATAAAAAATATGATATGGTCCAAAATTTTCTAAGTTACTTATTCATGGTATAATTGACATTAAATAAATAAATATTATATCCTTTTAAAATTTATATATTTTTTATATTAATTAAAATAAAATAGAATAACCAATTGTTAGTTAAAATTATAATATTTAAATTGACATAAACACTTGTATAAAAATTATTGGTTGATAATATTACAACCTTATATCATCTAAAATTATAAATTGTTATATTTTTAAGGTTTTTGAGTGGGGTTTGATTTTATTATAAATTAATACTTTTGAGGTTTCCAAAAGTGACATGCACCTCAATCATAAAAGGAAACCCCCTCCCTCACTTATTCACATAAATTTTAGACATAAATCACAGTCATACACTAAAATTTTACTTTATCAACTTACCTATTTAAATTATAGAGTTTATGTTCTTTTTAAAAGACCGACTCTAGTTCTCTAAGAGGATATTTAGAGAAAGCATGTCGAAGAAGAGATAATCTCCTCTATTGATTCTTCCAAACTTCTTGCTTCTTCTACTAACTCTTCATGAGTTGTTTCATTATAAATTAATAACTCTAGTATCACTTATATACTAAGATTTAATAATAATAATGAAATAATTATATTCCACCTTTTATCCATCCTATGAAAAAAAATGTAATCACTATGTGTGCGTACATACGGCTTACCATCTCCATGTTGTGATGTAATCTTTTTTTCACCACCACCTTCCTTGGATGGGTATAATTATGGAATTAATTACTACATATTTTTATTACAACATGATATTAATTCTTAAATATTATACACCATCCAATTCAAAACCATTCAATAAATTTAGGAATGATATTGTCGCTCGTGTGTATTCACAATCTACCGTCTCCACGATGCGATGTGATTCGTTCTACATGGTATCCATTAAATAATTGTTATTTAAATGTATATAATAAATACACATGATATATATTATATTAATTTAATTTTTTATGATATAACTATGACCTATGAAAAATAACCTAAACTTATTCGATAACACATGCATGATAAAATGAAGCAGTTAATACCTGAATAACAAGTAAAAATGAAATATTAATACCAAATGGATGATAATATGATCATATATGATATCATAAAAATTATTATGATTTTTTAATAAGTTAATTTATTTATTTAAATCATTATATAGGAGGCTCATATACATACAACGTTTAGCGGACCTAAGGTAAGGGATAATTTTGCAATCTAATTATTATCCAAGATTATTTATACGTAAGTATCTACTGGGTTATATTTATCATCCACATCCATGTTTTCTAAGTATATAATATTATTTATATTCTTATAAAATTTTTTGATGTTAATTTTACCCTTTGGTAAATTTTTATTAAATGGCATGAACTAAATCTTTTTTCGTTATTCAATATGAGGTACTTTTTGACTTTTCTGGTAAAAGTACACAGAGAATGTTTTTTTAACTTTTACAGCATGAGTGGATTTTTATGGATTAATTATGCTTACTTCCATGAATCTTACCTTAAAAGTTTCTCTGTTTATTTTCAAATAAATTCTTTTCTTTTAATTTTTTTGGCGTTTTGAAAAAAGAAAATTTCTTTGAAAAAGAAATGACATTTTCCTCAATAATTAATTTCATGTGTTATATCTAAACTACTTTTCATATAAGGTGAAATTATTTAAATAGGGTTATGTTTCTATTCCTATTAATACATTTTATTTTTTTATGATTGAATTCTATCTATAATATCCATTTGTTTTACATGGAATATGTTATGATGGAATGATATTTAAGAAACCCATTTTATTCCTTAGGTTCTCCTATGATGATTGATTTATGTTTTTGGGGCACACATAATAATTATTTCATTATGAGATGGGTGGGACCTATATCTACTTTTACTACATTGGGTAAAGATCTATATTTCATGAGATAGACATGACTGGAATGGAAAGTAAATCTGGTTCAGTAATACAGGGCTGGAACTGCAAGTAAACCCAGTCCAGTAATGGAATTTGTCTACTTTGATGGTCTTTGTTATGAGCCTTACCTAATATGGAAATTATTTTCTATGATTATGTGTTTTCCAAAGTTTCATGTTTTATTACAATGTTGTGTAATCATGGTTAATGTTCCTTTATGATTTATGCCTTAAATACTACCAAGATTTATTTTATGACTCAAGATTTTGATATCCAAAATATATGTTCATGTTTTTACATTATTTTATTCATTTTTTGTTTTTTCTTTTCCATGTTTTCCCTAAATAATCATTTGTGATCACTATTTTTATGTTTTTATTTCACCATGATATAAAGAAATGTTTTAGGTAGGAAAACTAAAGGGGAAGATATTTATGGGAGATGTTGAAGATCTTGTCACCAAGATAGAAGAATGTTTTCCTAGTTTCCAAAAACACTAAACTAATATGGTATTTGGGCATCTATTTGTGTAATGTATTTAGTATTCCACCAAATAAATGTAATTTCTTGTTATTTCAAGCTTGGTTCGTTAGAGTTGGTATCAGAGTGAAGGTTTGGTTAACCTTTGGAAACTAGGATGTGAAAACTTTAGTGAGATCCCTAGAGATATTTCTAAGAATATGTCTAGGGATGTCCTAAGGATAAGTCTAAGTAGTGTTTACACTCTTAGGGGTTTTTTTGATAACCATTACAATCATAGGTTTAAATGAAACATATCATAAATTGAAATATTATATGTAATTTTCCTTACTTATGTGTTTTTAATCTCTAATGTTTATTTCCCACACATATCATTTTTATCTTAGTTAATAGCCAAAAATACATAAAACATAGTTAACCATTGAATTTTTTATATGTGGAAAGTATGGGAATTATAAAGATCAATTTTTTAAGTAGAAATATCATGAAGATAATCATGATAGTGGTACGATTATTGGTTATACTACTGAGGATAAAGAGATTGTAAACAAGATGTGAAAGTTTTGTGATGTTCTTCAAATATTTTTTACATTAAATATAAGAAGATATATGTTTATAAACCTCAATGCCTAATTAATATTCTATGAAAGATGGAGATGATGGATCTTGAGTAATGGTTTAAGAATAAAGTTGGATGATTGAGGTGTAAATATTTTTGAATTCAAATATTTTTTTATATGAATCATGAAATATATAAGTGTTTTGAGTATAAGTTTTCCATTAGTGATTGTAAAAGATATGTTGGATAGTTATAAGGATTAAAAAAAGTTATTTAAGGGTAAGGTGATATACTTGGAGTACATATGATTAAGTGGAAGATAACCCTTAATATGTCCCTTATGTTAAGATAACGATGTTTGTATAAAGATATGTTGGATTTGAATAAGTAAATTTTATTATGTTATTTTCTTGTAAACTAATTATGGATTTTTATATAAGAGGGTTATAATATCATGATTTAAGTATAAAACTTTTTGGTACTTAAGGAATATACCCAATATGTTTTGGAATAAGGAAATATGCATGTTTCCAATAAGGATATCTGATAATTCATGTTGTTAATGTGACTCAAGAGAATACATGATGAAGGTGTTCACATTTTTTGAATGTGAACAACCATAGATACCTTCTGATATATGGCGGATAAATCTTAATCTATGTTAGTGAACATTTTTCTATAGTTTTGGATTTTAATATTTAGAAGGGTTTTAAGGTTATCAATTTATGAAATGTTTAAGTTAAACATCAGATAAATTATGTCAGAATAAATTATTATCTCACCATAGGTAGATTGGCTTATGAATATTTGATTACTTGTGCTAACCTTTGTGCTGTAATAAAGACATATAGAATGAACTATCATTCTATTTATATATCTCATGATCTGCTAACACTTTAGGAAGGAAAAATTCAACTTTATTTATTTGAATAAGAGTTGAAGTGTAAATTTTTCAAGGCATTACCAATGATGATATTGTAATAAAATCAAATAAGTATTTCTTCTCATGTTCTTCAACTTTTTGAAAAGTATCTTGAAAAAAAAATTACATTCCTTGTACCATCATTTCTGATGGATCAAATAGTCCCTTAAATCATCACATATTTATGGATTTATGATAGTTAAATCTATAATAATCTAATTCTATATCACTCTCCATAAAAACATGATGTTTATATTTTTTTCTTCTATATCCTTGTTTTAACTTCTTACCTATTTTCTACTATGTGGAAACCTGGTGATGAGTTACTTTGGGTAACCATTAAATTTCAAACTCTTTTAAAATGATGTTTTAGTATTCCTTTGTACGATGTGGGTTTCTGTGAAATAATTTTTTTTGTAGTAAACCTTTTATAACCCCAATGAATATTGAGGGAGAAATTCATTTTAATGAGAGTAGAATGTAACACCTCATGATTTATGAGATATATTCTTTTTAATTTCTTTGATGTCTTGTGTGGTATGTTATGCCAATATTAGTTTGGACTATATATAACACTATAATATCTTGCGGTATACGCAAAACTATGCTTGGAATATGTAACAAAAAATTTCATGTTCTTTTTATAAAATTGATTTCATGCAAGACCGAGTATAATTGAACAACTAAATATGATAACCTAGTGATTATAATGGCAGACATGAATTGTATTAACTTCCTTCTAAAAAACTATTTAAATCAAAATAAGTGAGTCTATAAAATAATAAAATAACTATTTATGGAATCAATATAATATTTAAAATTCATCTCATATGTTTTATGGACATGATATAAGAACAAATTTAATTTTTCAGATAAAAGAATTATTTTTCAAAAAATCCAGTATTGTCACCTTTTGATGGTGCACCCATTGTAAATCTAGTTTTTGACACGTTTGTATATTCTATTTAAAATAACAAACTTCTTCATTGGTAAATGAATATAAAAATTTTCTTTGGATTAATTTTTGATATTTTTCTCAAAAGTTTTAAATTTTTATAAATAGTAAAATTATACAAAATTTTTATTGAAAAAAATTCATAAAAAAAATAATGTAATTAAATGTTATTATTTAATGGTTTTAAAGTATAAATAGAATATTTTTTATCATTCAATTTAATTTATGTCATTATCATTAATTTTACATTGAATACATATGTAAAAACATTTCAATATTTTGTAATGTTTTAACTTTCAAAAAACTAATTCTCTCTTTCTGACAATGGGAATAATTTTAAATTAATTACTAAAACTTCTATGTTTTGAATTTTGAAAATTGGATTAAATATTTGTAATCCGTACGCCCAAATTATATAAATATCTTTATTTTATTTTTTGGGCATTTTGAATAGTAACTTTGATAATTTTTATTAATACAGTAAAAGGGTAAAACGAGTAATTGAGGCAAATAATACTATTATTAAACTACCCTAACACTGATATTAATATAATTTTATGAGTTAATTTCTACCTAAATCATCCTTCTGTCTAAATGGTTTCTTTTTGAATTCACTTGGATGATAATAGGATATTTAATTTATTTTATTTAAAGAAAAGTTAAATATGTCTCACTCAATTTTTAATAACTAAATACTTTTTTATATAAGATTATACCAAATATAAATTCAACTATAAATACATATTGAAAGATAAAATTTTTTATTTTTTATCGTAATTTATTTTTAATTTTTAGGAAATATGTAATTACCTTAAAGACTTATACATTGATGGTTTAAAAACTAATTAATTGATTAGAAATCAATAAAACAACAATTATTAAAATAAAAATAACCATAAAAACACAAAAACATTCGCAATTATTATTGTTCAAGTATAGATAAATTGTAATCATCTAAGGTTTGAGTTATTGACCATTTGAATCCATATGTAATAGATTGTGACACTTATATTAATTTATTTAAAGTGATGTTAAAGTTGCTACATTCATAATTTAAATAGTATAGAATTTTTAATGTTAAATTTTCCAAAATATTAGTTCTACTAAAAGTATTATTCTGAAATATAGTATATTGATATTCAATATAATATTTTATTTTTAATTTTTACCCAATAAATATTTATATTAAATAATTTCACAAATTTGATGTAGCAATTATTTTATTAATGGAAATATCAAATTAATGTTAATAAAAATATATAAAAAATAAAATTTTAGTTAATTAATATGTTCAGTGATTTTTCACGATTATCTTGACCTCATAGGGATATAATGATATAATTTTTTATATCCTAACATTTTACCTTTATATTTCTAAAAATCCATGAATTGGATAGTTTTAAAATTGATGCAATTGTTGTTTTTTCAAAATAATGTATTATTAAATTATTTAAAAATCATAAAACATTTAAAAAAATATAGAATAATTATTATATGGTCTAAGATTATCTAATTTACTTTTTTATGGTCTAATTTATATCAAATAAATAAATATTACATTCTTTTAATATTGAAATTTTTTTTATCATAATTAAAATTAAATTGAATAACTAAGTGTTAATTAAAATGATAATGTTTAAATTGATATAAAAACTTGTCTAAAAATTATTTTTTCATGATATTACATCCCTATATCATCTAAAATTATAAATTGGTATATTTTGGAGTTTTTTTAGTGCGGTTTGATTTCATTATAAATTAAAAATTTTGAGGATTCCAAAAGTGCCCCTCACCTCAATTATAAAAGGGGACATCCTCTCTCACTTATTCACATAAATGTTTTCCTTCAAGATCGGCCATACCATATCATTTTCCCTTATAAACTTCCCTAGTTACATTATATAGGTTCTGGTATTCTTAAAATACCAAATCTAGTGCTCTAAGAGGAGATTTAGAGAAATCATGTCGAAAAAGAGGTAATCTCTTATACTGAATCATTCAAACTTATTTCTTCTTCTACTTCCTATTAATGGGTTTTTTCATTATAAATTAATAAAATAAGTATCACTAATATAATTATATGTTATTATAAATATTAAAAACCCATATTTCACCTTCAATTCATCCTATGAAAAACCAAATCACTGCATTTGCATATGTACAGCTTATCGTCTCCACATTGTGGTATAATATGTTTTTCGCCACCACCTTACTTGGATGGATATGATGATGGAAGTCATAACTATATATGATTATTTAATCATTATAATAATTCTTAAATATTATAAAACATCCAATTTGAAACCATTCAACAAATTTAGTAATGATATTGTCGCTCGTGCGTACGTACGACCTACCATCTCGACACTGTGATGTGATTCGTTCTACATGATATCCATTAAATTATGATTATATAAATGTATATAATAAATAAATATGATATATATTATTTTAATATCATTTTTAATGATATAACTATGACCTAATAAGGATAACCTGAACTAATTTGACAAATCATGCATGATAAAATGAAGCAGTTAATATCCGAATAACGAGTAATAATGAAATATTATTACCAAAATGATGATAATATGATCATATAAGATATCATAAAAATTAATATGATTCTATAATAAGTAAATAAAATTATTTAAATCATTATACAAGAGGTTCATATATATACAATGGATAGAAGACATAAGGTAAGGGATAATTTTTCAATCTCATTATTATCTGAGATTGTTTATACGTAAGTATTTACTGGGTTATATTTATCATCCATTTCCATTTTTCCTAAGTACGTAATATTATTTCTATTCATATACAATGTTTTAATGTTAATTTTAATATTTTCATAATTTTTATTAAACATTATGAAAGTAATCTTTTTAATTATTCGATACGAGGTACTTTTGGATTTTTTTGGAAAAAGTACGAGGAGAATATTTTTTTAACATATATAGAATAAAGGGATTTTTTCATATTTAGGAATCCTTATTTCAATGAATCTTCCCTTAAAATTTTCAAGGTTATTTTAAAATAAATTTTTTTCTTTTAAAATTGTGTGGTTTTTTGAGAAAAAAAAATGTTATTTAAAAAAGAAAGGATATTTTCGTGTTATATCAAAACTACTTTACATATAAGATGACATTATTTAAATAGGTTTATGATTCTATTTTTGTTAATACTAAAATTTTATTATGTTTATGATGTAATTTTATTTATGAAATCCATTTTTTTACATGGATTATGTGATGATGGAATGATTTTTAAGAAACCCATTTCATTCCTTGGGTTATGCTATGATGAATGATTTATGTTTTCAGGGAACACATAATAATGATATCATTATGAGATGGGTGGGACCTATATCTACCTCCAATTAATTGAGTAATGATTTATATCTCATGATGTAGACATGACTAGAATATAAAGTAAACATAGTTCAGTAATACATGACGGGAATGACAAGTAAACCTAGTTCAGTAATGAACTTTGTCCGCTATGATGGTCTTGGATATGAGCCTCAAGTAATATGGAAATGATTTTCTATACTCATGTTTTTTCCACAAGTTAATGTTTTAATCCAATTCTATGTTATCATGGTTAAAGTTTCATTATGATTTATTCCTTACATACTTCCAAGATTTATTTTATCACCTAATATTTTGAAATTCAAAATATATGTTCGTGTTTTAAGATTCTTATTTTTTTTTTGTTTTATATTATCCATGTTTACCCATGCAAAGAATTTTATCTCACCCATTTGGTGTTTTATTATCCACAGGATATAAAGAATGGTTTTAGGTTGGAAAACTAATGGGGAAGATATTTATGGGATATGTTAAAGATCATTTCACCAAGCTAGAAGAATGTGTTTTGAGTTTCGAAATACCCTAAACTAATACGGTCTTTTTCCATCTATTTGTGTAATGTATTATATATTACTAAAAATAAATTTAGTGTACAGTTACATCAAGCTTGGGTTGTTAGAGTTGGTATCATAGGGAAGGATTAGTTTACCTTTGGAAACAAGGATGAGAAAACTTTAGTGAGATCCCTAGAAATATTTCTAATAATATGTCTAGTGATTTCCAAATGATAAGTCTAAGTATAGGATAAAATCTTAGGGATTGTGTGATAATCATGATTAACATAGGTTAAAATCAAAGATATCATTTATTTAAATTTTATAAGTAATTTTCCTTAATTATTTGTTTCTAATCTCTGATATGTATTTCTCACACTTTTCTTTATAGTCTTACCTGATAGTCAGAACTGCATATAACATAGTTAACCATTGAATGTGTCATATGTGGAAAGTATGGGTATTATAAAGATAAATTTTATATGTGGAAATGTTATGAAGAAAATCATGATGGTAGTATGAGTATTGGTCATACTGTTGAGGATAAAGAAATTGTAATGGACATGTGAAAGGTATGTAATGTTCTTCCAGTATTGTTTACATTAAATCTACAAATCTTAAGGTTTATAAACCTTAATACATGATTCATCTTATAGAAAAGACAAAGATAATGGATCTCAAGTAATGGTTTAATAATAAAGTTGGATGATTGGGGTGTATATGTTTCGTAATTCAAATATTATATTATATGAATCATAAAATATATCAGTGTTTTCAATATAAGTTTTCTATTAAGGATTGTAAAGGATATGTTGAATAGTTATAATGAGCCAAAAAAGTGATTTAAGGGTAAGGTTATATACTTTGAGAACACATTATTAAGGGAAATATAACCCTTAATATGTCCCTTATGTTAAGATAATGATGTTTGGATAAAGACATTTTGGATTTGAATAAGTAAATTGGATGATGTTAGTTTCTTGAGAACTAATTATGGATTTTTCAACAAGAGGTTTATGCTATCATAGATTAAGTGAACAAATTTTTTGGATTTAAGGAATATACCCAATATGTTTTGGAATAAGGAAACATGTATATTTTAAATAAGGATATCTAATAATTCAGGTTGTTACCATGACTCAAGAGAATACATGATGAAGGTGTTCACATTTTTGGAATGTGAAAAACCATATATACCTTATGATATATAGGGGATAAATGATAAGTATATTTAGTGAACCTTTTTTTTATAGTCTTGTATTTTTATATTTCGAAAGGGTTGTAAGGTTATTAATTTATGGAAAGTTTAAGTTAAACATCAAATAAAGTATGTTAGAATAACATATTATCTCACCATAAGTGGACTAATTGATATTTGATTACTTTTTCTAACCTTTGTGTTGTAATAAAGACATATGGAATGACCTATTATTCCATTTATGGGTCACAGAATCTGATAACACTTCAGAAATGAAAAATTCAACTTCAATTATTTGAATAATAGATGAAGTGGAAATTGTTCAAGGCACGTCCAACGATGATATTTTATTGAAATCAAGAAATTATTTATTCTCATGTTCCTCAACATTTAGAAATGTATCTTGAAAACCTAAAATGTTATCCCTAGTACCTTCATTTATAATGAATTAAATGTCCCCTTAAATCATCATGGATTTATGGATTTATGATTTTTAACTTTCTACTAACCTTGTTATCTATCACTCTATATCAGAAATTGATGGTTAGATTTTTTATTCTATATCGATGTTTTCACTTATCACATATGTTCTCCTATGTTGAAACCTAGTGATGAGTTACTTTGGGTAACCATTCTATTTCTAATATTCCTTTTTAAAATGAAGTTTTAGCATTCCTCTCTATGATGTGGGTTTCTATGAAATAAACTTTTAAGTAGTAAACCTTTTATAACCTCGATTAATTTAGAGGGAGAAATTTATTTTTTAAGGGGGATAGAATGTAACACCCTGAGATTTAATTAGATAAATTCTTTTTAATTTCTTTAATGTCTTGTGTTGAATGCTACACTAAGATTATCTTATGCTATACACAACACCATATTAGCTTGCGGTATAAAAAACACTATTCTTGGATTATGTTACAAATAGTTCCAAGTTCTTTTGATAGTATTCATTGAACAAAATACTGAGTATAAGTGAACAACTAAATATGATAACTTAGTCATTATAATGGCAGGTATGAATAGTATTAACTTCCTTATAAAAAACTATCAAAATGAAAATAAGTGAGTCTATAAAATAATAAAATAACTCTTTATATATTTAATAAAATTTTTAAATTTCATCTTATAAGTTTTCTGGACATGATATAATAACAAATTCAATTTTTCAGATAAAAGAAGTAGTTTTCAAAATAATACAGTATTTCCACCTTTTGATGGCTCACCCATTTTAAATATAGTTTTTGACACTTTTATATATTCTATTTAACAAATAAAATTTCTTATCTGGAATCTGAATATAAAAAAAATCAATGTATTTTTAATATTTTTCTGATAAGTTTTAAATTTTGACGAATAGTAAAATTATACTAAATTTTAATTGAAAACAACATTTTTCATAAAAATAATTTATGAAATTAAATTTCATTATTTAATAATTTTAATGTATAAATAGAATATATATTTATATCATTCAATGCAATATATGTCATTATCATTAATTTTACATTGAATTCAGATGTAAAAACATTTCAATCTTTTGCAATGTTTTAACTTTTAAAAAATGTGTTCTCTTTTTTCAACAATGGGAATAATATTAAATTAATTACTACATATTAATTGTTTTAAATTTTGAAAAATGGATTCCATATTTGGAATCAGTGGGCCCAAATTAAGCAAATATTTTTATTTTATTTTTGGTCATTATGAATAGTAACTTTGGTAGTTTTTATTAATACAGTAAAAGGGTAAAATAGGTAATTAACTGTAAGAATACTATTATAAAATTACTCAAACACTTGTATTAATATCCTTGGATTAGTTTTTTTCAACTTAAATCATACTTAGTTCAAAAGGGTGTCCTTTTTAAGCAACTTGGATGAGATTATGAAATTTATTTTATTTTATTTAAAGAAAAATTAAATATGTCTCACTCAAATTTTAATAACTAAAAGATTTTTATATAAAATTATACAGAAGATAAATTCAATTATAATTAATTATTTTAAATATAATTTTTTTCCTTTATTATGGTAATTTATTTTTAGTTTTTAGGAATTATATGATTACATTAAAGACTTATACTTTGATGGTGTACAAATTAATTAATTGATGAGAAATGAACAAAACAATTATTATTAAAATGTTATTAACCATAAAAAGAACAAAACACTTTCTTAATTATTATTGGTAGAGTATATGTCAACCATAATCATACAAGGGTTGAGTTATTGACCATTTGGATCCATATGGAATAGATTGTAACACTTATATTAATTTTATTTAAAGTGATGTTAATGTTGTCACATTCATAATTTAATAAGAATATAATTTTTAATGTTGAATAATATAGATAATAAATTATAATAAAAGAATTATTATAAAATATAGTATATTTATATTTATTATAATATTTTATTTTTAATTTTTACACAACAAATAATTATATCAAATAATTACACAAACCTAATGTAGTAATTATTTTATTAATGGAAAAATAAAATCATCGTTATTGTAACTATTAAAATAAATATAATTTTAGCTAGTTAATATATTAAATGATTTTCATAGATGACCTGTAACCCATAGGTATTTAATAAAATAATTTTTTGATGATAAAATCTTGTCTTAATATTTTTTAAAAACCCTGAATTGAATAGTTTCAAAATTGACACAATTGTTGTTTTGTTAAAACAATGTTTTATTAAATTATTTAAAAATCATAAATAATTTTAAAAAATATATATAACAATTATTATATGGTATATAATTATCTATTTTACTTATTTAGGTTATAAATAACATAAAAAATTAATTATTTTACCCTTTTAATATTGAAATATTTGTTCTCTTTATTAAAATTAAATAGAATAAATAACTGTTAATTAAAATTATAATGTTTAAATTGACATAAAAATGGTATAAAATTATTATTTGATGATATTATAACCCTATATCATATAAACTTCTAAATTGGTGAATTTTTGTGGTTTTTGAGTGGGGTTTTATTTTTTTATAAATTAATATTTTTTAGGTTTCTAAAACTGCCCCTCACCTAAATTATAAAAGGGAACCTCCTCCCTCACATATTCACATCAATTTGAACCTTAAGTATTGGCCATACCTGAACTTTTACCTTATAAACTTTCCTAGTTACATTATATAGGTTCCGATCTTCTTTAAATACCATCTCTAATGCTCTAAGAAAATATTTAGAGAAAGCACGTCGAAGAAGAGGTAACCTCCTCTACCGATCCTTTCAAACTTATTTCTTATTTGAATTCCAATTAATTATTTGTTTCATTATAAAGTAATAAATATAGTATCAACTATATACTAATATGTTATTATAATTATAAAACAATCGTATTCCACCTTCTATACATCCTACGAATAAATGAAATCACCATGTGTGCGTACATACGGCTTACAGTCTCCACACTATGGTGTAATCTGTTTTTCACCACCACCTTACTTGGATGGGTATAATGATGGAATTAAAAACAATATATTATTATTAAAACATGATATTAATTATGAAATATTATTCAATATCCAATTCAATACCATTCAACAAAATTAGGAATAATATCGTCACTCATGCATACGTACAGCCCATCGTCACCACGATGTAATGCAATTTGTTCTACATGATATCCACTAAATAATTATTATATATTAATGTATATAATCAATAAATATGACATATATTATTTTAATATCCTTTTTTTAATGATATAAATATTACCTGAGAAGGTGAAAATATACTTATTTCACAAAACATGCATGATAAATTGAAGTAGTTAATACCTGAATAACAGGAAATAATTTAATATTATTACCAAATAGATGATAATATGATCATATATGATATCATAAAAATTACTATGATTTTGAAATAAGTCAATGAAATTATTTTTATCATTATAAATGAGGTTAAAATATATACAATGGATAGAGGACCTAAGGTAAGGGATAATTTTTCAATCTTATTATTATTTGAGATTATTTATATGTAAGTATTTACTAGGTTATATGTATCATCCATTTCCATGTTTCCTAAGTATTTAATATTATTTCTTTTTTTATACAATGGTTAATTTACTCTTTTTTTAATTTTTATGAAATGTCATGAAAGGAATCTTTTTTCATTATTCGATACGAGGTACTTTTTGACTTTTCTAGTAAATGTACAATGAGAAAAAAATTAAACTTATACAACATGAATGGATTTTTACGGCTTCATGAAGCCTTATTTCCATGAATATTTCATTACAAATTTTAAAGTTTATTTTCAAAGACATTATTTTTCTTTTCAAATTGCATGGCATTTGGATAAAAGAAAACATGTTTAAAGAAGAAATGATATTTTTCTAAATAATTAATTTCATGTGTTATATCAAAACTACTATCCATCTAAGATTAAATTATTTAAATAGGGTTATGTTTCTATTACTATTGATACTATGATTTTATTGTTTTTATAACGAAATTCTATTTATTAAATCTATTTGTTTTACATGGATTATGTTATGATGGAATAATGTTTAAGAAACTCATTTTATTCCTTGGGTTATGCTATGATGAATGATTTATGTTCTTGTGGAACACATAAGAATGATTCCATTATGAGATAGGTGGGAATTATATCTTCCTATAATGAATTGGGTAAATATTTATATCTCATGAGATATACATGACTTGAACAATAAGTAAATTTGGTTTAGTAATACAGGTATGGAAAAGAAAGTAAACCCAGTTCAGTAATGGACTTTGTTCGCTATCATGTTCTTGGCTATGAGCACTGTCTAATATGGAAATGATTTTTTATTCTTATGTGTTTTCCACAAGTTCATGTGTTATTTTAATGCTATATTATAATGTTTAATGTTTCTTTATTATTTATGCCTTACATACTGCTAAGATTTATTTTATGATTAGAGATTTTGATATTTAAAATATATGTTCATGTTTTTAAATTATTATGTTTATGTTTTGTTTTATGTTCTCCATGTTTACCCTTACTAAGAATTTAAGCTCACCCTTTTTTATGTTTTCTTTTCCCCAGGATATAATCAAATTTTTTAGGTAGAAAAACTAATGGGGAAGATCTTTATGAGAGATGTTGATGATATTTTCACCAAGCTAGAAGAATGTGTTTGTAGTTTCAAAAGAAACTAAACTAATATGTTCTTTGGGAATATATCTATGTAAGTATTCTATAAAAGAAATTTAATATCTAGTTACGTCAAACATGGGTCATTAGATTTTTGATAGGATGGTATACCTACTAAAGAATGGTCCCTTAGTAGTTTTCATGAAATATCTGATCTTAGCTTCCTCTTTCTACTCGAGGGTCCCCATCATTAGGCCACACCTAAACAAAAAGTGTGTGAAATGATGTTACGGATCTCTTGAACCATCAAATGCAGGTAAACTAGGATTCCAAAAGGTTGGAAGGGGAAGAGTTACATAAAACCATTTAAGATAAGTCATCCTATTTGGTCATATTTGTGAACATCTTCCTTCCACATCTTCTAATGGAGATTCAATTTCTTCAATAGTGTTGATCAGTTGGGGAGGAATGGAAAACTAAGTGGTAGCTTGAGCAAGGGGAATAACAGGTTGGGATAGTTTTGGTGTCTTTGGTTGGAGTTATAGTTGCTAACCTATTTTTTATTTCTTGTGAGGATGCATATATACTATCCCTAGTTTCGTACCCATTAGAGGGAACTCCTGATGTCTTTTCATGGGGGTACAAATATATTGGTTGTTAGTACCCCCCATTGAGAAAGTGTTTTGACTCCATTTTGGTTGTTATGATGAACCCTCTTTGTTGAGGTATGTCAGCTGGGATTAAGGATTGAGGCTATTCTTGTATAAAATATCTATTAGGGATGTTTCCTTATATTATTTCTCTAAAAAGTTTTCTCAACTCCATCAGCTCTTCTTCCTGTCGATTAAATCTTTCCTCATGTGTGAGGAGATCAACCTCTTTGAGTGGTGGGTGATATATGGATGAAACATTACCATTTTCTTTTTAAGATGTTATCTAATGAGGTACTAGTGAAAACTCCAATGGAATCCCCAAATTCTTACCAAGACTCTAGTTTCAGGTACACTGACCTTCTTTAATAATTTAAATGTGCATCATGTTATGAACAGAAACCCCATCCTCTTATTCCTTTGTATTATCCACGTGTTCTATATCATATGAAGGAGTGATTATAATGATTTTCATTGATTAATAATTAATTTCATGAGTTTCTTCAACCGTTGAAATATAATATGGTCATTAGTCTTAGGATATCTTCCAAAAGAACTCTTATTTCCAAGAGTAGTCGTACCCTTAAGAGATTGCTTTTGTTTGTGTCTGTCATGGGGCCACATTCACTCCTTTGATATAACTCTTGGAATTTTTTGATGAAAGTTGATCCAAATTTAATCTATATACCATTTTTTTGCATGTTCCTAATGAATAATTCAGGTCATAGGATAGGATGAATGGGAAGGATTCATTCCATAACCCTCTTTCTAAAAGGGAAATAATTGACTTTCTTTGAGGATGAGTTTAAGGTAAAAATTTAACCATTCCTATGGGTTGGGGATACTTATAATCTATTTTTACAATCTCTTAGACTATTTTTTATCCTTGAATTTTGTTTAATGTCCCAGAGGGCATCATTAATTCCCTACGGGTCTATGAAAAAACAAAACTTATAAAACTCAAACAATGATACTCGGTTAATTAGAACATAGTATTTGGAAAGTATCAGGTCAAACCCATAGGTATGGTGAGATTTGATTAATTATGATTTCAAAAATATTTAATTTTATTAAAATTTTGAAATATTTGATGATATTTGGGTTTGATATGATTTTGAAAAATATAAAGATAAAAGAAAAGTAGATTGATTGATTTGTAATCAGATTAGGAAGTCGTGTTAGGGTTTTTGTCATTTCAAGTTTCAGTAGAAATTGGATTTAATAAAATTTGTTGGTTAATTCATGATTGGTGTTAGATTAGAGATTAGTAAGATCCAATGGTCTTGGAATCCCCTCCATGAGCTGACAATGGCCTATTTCCCTAGGTCCTGTAATTTAGGATTTTGCTAAAGAAGGTTTGTCTCAATACGATATTTAAACCTAATTTCCCCAAAATTCGATAATGGAAATGCCTAATTTAGGGTTGTGAATTGAGAAATTTTATGATTTCTTTTTTATTAAACTATCAATGTCCATGATAAAATAAAAATTAAGGTATTAGAAAATAATTAAATAATTTCAAAAAAAACAAATACATGAATAAAAAAATAATTAAATCCAATGGAACCTTCCCCTTAAATTATATTACCCTAAAAAAAGTTGTGTTTACCCCCTCATCCTAGTTATTAGAGGATAATAAATAATTAGATAAGAAATATGAATCATAATAGAAAGAAAAAAGAACTCAAAAAGGGCTATGTGCAGTGCAGGTTCTCGCTCCAAGCTCTAGTCTCCATATCTCCAATGCCTCTCAAAGTAGCAACCAAGCCCTCCTTTTTTAGGCTTCATATGGGATCTGATAATAATGTAGATCATTAATAGTTTCACCAAAGTTGGTATGATTAGGGTCCCATGACACAAATTCTCTCAAAGTATGAAGATACACTGAATCTATGTGTTTAAAATTCATCCCAATAATTTACATGACGTGTTAATAGAATACATGATGTGTAATATTTTACTTTCCAAACATCATTAATTTTAGTGTATATCTTCCAAAAAATCATCCCAAAGGACTCATGTCGTGTAAATGGAATATATGATGTGTAAACTATTCTTCTTTGGATCTTTATCTCCACTTTATCCTCAAAAATCTGGTGTCATTCTACTTCGCTTCACTGATGGAGTGAAGTGACATTTTGATCCAAAATTCATCTCTTTTCATTCCAATAACAAAGATTCATTATATCATTACATGAAACATAAAACTAGTTAGTCGATTCTAAAATTGGAAACATTAATCATTTAGATACCAAAATCAAGGTATTAAAACACCATTAAATATATGAATGAAACATAGTCATCAGTTGTTTAAAAAATTATCCCATCCCTCTGGGATAAGGTTGATCTTGTATTATCACAATTTCAACAATTTCTTCTTCACTCTTGATTTTACTGATCTTTGTTTGAATATGATCTGGGTGCACTATATTATTTTCACCCAATCCAACTACTTTTAAATATATTGGAACTCCCTAAACTTTTCCTTCCCTGAAGATGGAGACATGAATAATATTTTATAATGATTGATACAAGATTGTTTTTATAGCTCACTCACTTCTGGTTAGTCTCCATTCAGAGTTTTTAGGGATAGTTTTTTTTTTAATTTCGTCTCTTGTATATAGATCATGTTTCTCTAAGATGTACTGAATAAATAATGTTACATGATGTCACTTCAGGAATTCATTACTGATTGGGGAATGAGTTGAAATAAAACTCTCCATGTTTTCCCCATCCTGTGATATTAACACTGGATGGGGTGTTAGTGATTCGTTGGCATAATGATTTTTACACATTAATATTTTCACGTTGAAATACTCCTTACTATTTTCCCAATCTTAGGATTCATTCATCTAGAATGTCTACATAGTCAATTTGATGATATATTTATTATATTACCTTGATTTATATTTTATATTCATTATAATAAAAACATTTTTCAATTTATAAAGATTAGTTTGTAAATTTTGGATGATTTCATGAGCACAGTCTTCCAAAAATGCTTCTAAAATGTTGTATTGGGGAGTGTATAAATTCCATAACATGACTGGTATATTGTCTTTAGACAACTATATCCTTATGAAAAATATGTCTTCTTCATATCTGGAAAGAGGTTACTCAACTTGATTTGACTAAAGTGTAAATATTTCTACTACTTTATTATAAATAGTTTAATTAGTAGGTATTTCCTCTATTGTATTGGAAGGAAACCTATCCATGGGTGGTTTAGATAGTGACTATTTTCTTAAGTCATTTACAGGTTGATAAATAATTTCACATTCCAATGATAAGGAATTAGGCATGACTGTCCTCATTTTTCCTAGTTCTTTGAGATAAGATGGATTTATTATAGTCAATTCAGTAAGGGGGAAAATTCTTGATGATATAAAGGGTCACAACATGGATGACCGTCACAGAGAATTCCATCATGGGGAGGACTACCATCATAGATGACATCTAACTTTAAGGGGTACTCCTATAGCATATACCCTGGGGAGGACCTTCAAGGTTAAAAATAGTAAGGGGAGGAACTCCTTATTGTTTGATCTTATAGCCATAAGGATGGTTTCGATGGAACTCAACAGGATATGATCTCTCATGATTGATTAGATTGTTGACACAAATTAATCCTTTAGGGTATAATGTTTGTACATGACCTTTGGAACTGCTATGAAAAATTTTTTGAGGAGGACCATCGAAATTGAAAATAATATCTCTTTAATTTGGAAATAGATGAGTAGGATCATAAGCCTCTATATATAAACTTCTAAGGGATTAAAGAATACTAGCATTGACCAGAGTAGTTTTGTAAATTGTCTCTTCATTTTTCAGCCACGTTTGGTGAGGCATATTTTCTAATGATCTCTTATGGGTGACTGGGGCCACTTGTTTTGGATATTGTCCTTCATATATGGAAGAATTTTTTAGTGTCTCCCATGTTTTTTCTGTAATTTTTCAACAGATCTCTGTAATTTTGGTAGGAATGTACGCCTTCCCTAAAGTGGCCACTGGGATGAACTGATAACTTCTAGTGGGAAAGGGGATATAGACCCAATCTAGTTTTCCATTTATCATGGTATTTTCTCAATGACCCTCCTATACAATAGTAGGTATATGTTTCCCCTCCTTATTGACCCTTGTATTAAATTAATAGGTCGCCTTAATTGTGGGTATAAAGATTTGTGTCCTCCCTTCAACCAACGCAGTTGTCATCATTATATCTTGGAAGGTTTTTGGGATGAGGGTATGAATTTTTTTCTCCTATTTCATCAATATAAAGATATGTTGAGTGAAATTAGTGGATGGAATGGGGATATATTCCCATTTATTTTTTGGATTAGGGATTTAGACCTGCTCCTTTCCTCCATTTCCAATCATTATATAACAGTAGTCTTCATGTTTGGGGGAGGAGATGTGCGTCTACACTGAGTTTTCTATTGAAATTTTTTAGATTGATTCCCCTAGTACTTCCATATAGTGATGAAATACTTGATATACATCGTAATTTATTTGTATCTTTACCTTGGGTGTCATCGTATTTTTTTGATGGCTTCCTTTGATTTTTTCTAAACTGTGTTGGTAGGTATTAGGGTTATGGTAAAGAATTTTCTTCTGCTCATAAGTTACCACCATGTTTTATTTGTGGGATTATTTGGAGGGAACATGGATGAGGTACTATCCATAGTTGTTTGATTTCCACCCTTGAAGTGATTTCTTGGGTTCTTGAGTCTCAATGACCAGAGATATATCCCATGGGGTGGTGTCCTAATCATGCTAAGAAAATTGTGCCATACAGTTTTGATTGTGGAAGCTATAGGAATGAGGGCCTTAGAGGAATAACAATGTTGTTAGGATGAGGTTTTTGTGACCAATTGATCAGCCTTACTAAGTTAAGGGATGAATATGTTGTTGCATTCTAGAGAAAGACTCCCAAAATGGTTCGAAATTGAAACCGGTGTAATATATTTCTTCTCCACCTATCATTGCTGGATGGATAGTTGGTGAGACTTCATGTTATGGAGAGATTCTCATTTATCCAAAAGATTTTGTACAATACTTTTGAGATGGTACTCCAAAATCATCACATTTGATACCTACCATTGAAAGCTTCGGGTTGGAGACAACATCCTCTAATTGGATAAGGACCCCTCTTGTAAAAACATTGAAGCATATTTCTTTATAAAATCATAAGACTTTATTTTAATTGGAGAGAGTTCTAGTGAAAAATCCTATATATACATGTAAAAATAAATAAAATAAAATCAATGAATAATATTAATAAATGAACACATGCATAATCAATTGTTTTAAATCCATGTTTGGACCACTTTAATTTTCTGATAACATGAAAAGGGACTAAAATGTAGGAAATATAATTTTTGTTAAGGATTCATGTAGGGTTCACCATTTTTATTTTAGACATAAAATTATTTTGTTTTTTTTATGAAATAAATTGGGTTTTCAATGGAGTTTTTGGGTGGTGGTGGCATGACCCTTCAAGTCAAAAACACCCTTTTTATTTCTGATCCATTTCTGAAATGTAACCAATAGGGTTTACTTAGGGAACCAGAAACACCCAATTGTTCATTTATTCATGGTGTCTCATGATCCTACTTTCTAAAGTTAGGTGGTTATTAGGAAATGGTTATAGAAATTATTGAGGATTCACATTGGTCTAGTGGATGGGAGGTTGGACTCATCACACCTTTTTTGAGGAAATTATTACCTACCTTGGGACTCTTATATATTTAATAAATATTTGGGAATCCTCTATTAAATCCTAAATATATAGCATGTCACCCTCTTATTCCCAATTGATTTATAGAATATATATTTTTAGCAACATCTATATATATCTAAGGTTCTTAATCGATGGGGATATCTATATATATTTGAGGTTCTACATCAGTGGTACCTTTTGTATAAAGATTAGATATTCTTATTTAATTTATTATTATGATGTTGTTTTTAAGGAACAAAGTGGGGAACTTTATAATTTATCATCATTTAAGAAGATGGGAGTTGTTTTTATGTTAGGATTGGGCCCCTAAAACAGGATTCCTATGTATCCTTGTGAAAGGAATCAGAAGTCATGTAGTTCAGTTCAACTAAATTAGACACATAGTACCATTAAAGGTCATGCAAAAAGGTCCAAATAATGCAGTTTATCATCATATGAGAAGGATATTTAGGTGGAAGGTTACTGGCCAAGGATGGTGTGGGACATATGTTTAAGCGGCCTGAGGGACCTAGAAGGTATGTGGCCTCCTAGGTGGGGGAATGATTACTCAGAATGTGGTCCAATAAGTATGGTGATGAAAAGTTCCCAAAAAGGAATATATCCCTCTATGTCAAAAATCACCTTATTAGGGATATGTCCCAAAGATGATTGGTGTAAGTTTTATTTGTTGGGTTTGAACCTCAGAGAGGCTTTCTATGGGTCCTGTTTGGATAGGAATCAAATACCATATGGATATTAAGGTTGGGGATTACACCTATGGAAGAGTAATAAGGATTATTAAGAAGTAATATGGTCCTTTTAATATTTATCTCTTAGGTAATATGGCCCTTTGATAGGATTATGGCATAGTTTTGTGGATTACACCTGTTAGGAGGCCTAATTCAAGGTGAGAGGAAGATCTGGAAAGGGAATATCTATCAAGATAGGTGTTTTATCTTAATGATGAAATGATAATAATTATACTATGATATCACATGATTCTTTCATGGTGTGAGAAACAAGAGGAAGTGGAAGATCTAGTAATATTTACAACCTTCATCGTCTACTGGTTGATGATGGTGAAAATATGGTAGGTAGAAGGAATTTTTCATTCCACAATAAATAATAGGGGCTTTCTCTAGGAGGTGTTCCCTGAGGAAAATCCTCATCTCCGCCCATTTTGATCTGTGGAGGAGAGGAACAGAGAAAGGGTGAAAGATGATAATATGAGTTTTTCATACAGTTCACTTAACATTTCATGAAATATATGTTGATGCCCATCCTGAGAATTTATATGCCACCATCTTTAGGGTCAAGATCCTCATTACCATGAGAATTCAAGGTCATGAATATTATGAGGATGCATCCCTCTTGGTAGGTTAAATGAGGGGATTTCATTAACATGAAAATGAAAGATTGTATGGGGGTATTCTAGTGTTTACTTTCCCTCAGTCGAATGAATTGGGTGGTTGTATAGGTGGTCTTAATAAAATCATTACTATATTTTCATATGAGAGATTTGAAGACATCTGGATAGTTCATGAAGGTGATAATATGGGTCTGAACACTGTGCAAAAATAGATTCTCAAGGTTGTAAGGTAAAAATACCCTAAGGATACCCCATCTTGCATATTGGTCTTCACTTTGTGGGATGGGGGATAATGAAGGATCTCGTGACGGGGTATACTTTGAGATGAGATTTTGAAAAAATAAGGGAACCCATTATGGGTGTCTAAATATATACTCTCTTAAAGGATCCATATTTAGGTCTCCTTCGTAGTATGTGGTAGGAAAATTACCTACATTATTTTTATCTAGTATTCTAGGTTATCTGTTTATACCTCCCCTTTTTATCTCTAAATACTAGGTATATATAATAACATTCAATTAATATTTTTCTAAGATAGATGATTGGATGCATATAATACTTAGATCCATAATTTTAAGTGATAAAATTTCCATCCTCTTAACATTTTTTGTTTTGTGCGTAGGTAAAAGGATGCCTCACGCTATTTATGAAAAGTTCGTTTGTAGGGGGTGTTAAGTCATCACATTTATCCATAAAAAGGTTATTTCTAAGGGGCGTTATATCACAATCTCATTCCACAAATTATTTCTTTTTGTTTGCGAGAGAACCATGCAAAGTGGTGATCTCAGATAGTTTGTATGCTATGTGGGAGGAATTGGAATCTTGGTTATTCTTGGTTACTTTACCAATTTTAAACTGCATGTATGCATTATCCATTCATATTTTTGAATTTTTTGAGTTCACCTGAAGTTTATCAGATATTTTTGAGCCTAAAGAGTACCATCTACCATATTTATATGAATGTTTTATGACCATTTTAACTAGGTAAATTATTGATATTTCGTATGATTATTCTTATAATATGGATAGTTATTGATTTTTAAGGAAAGTTTATTATGTTTTATTACTTGTTTAGATGATGAATGCATTGGACTTATTATTTGATGAGTGAGGCCCAGAATTACATAGACCCTCAATGGATCAGTAGGTCTCATGAGACAAAATAGATTGGGTTCCTAGCTAAGGACTTACTCATTTATATAGATGTTTGTAATAATGCCTTAATCGTATTTTAAGATGACTTAGTATGAGGCCTTAGTGGTATTTTTAGATTTCTTGTAATAATTAATAAATAATAAATTCAAATATCTAACATTATTCATTCCATTATTATGAAATCAGTTGTTGATGTCTATGAGTTTATTTTAGGACTCTTTATAGTCAAGGATAAGTTTCAAACTCAAATGATTATTTTATGGAATTATTTGATCATCATTTATTCCTACCATATTATTCATTCCTTAACTATCTTCCATAGTATTCATTCCCTTACTAAGCATCTGAGCTCACCCAATTCTTATATTTCTATTCCCTATGATGCTAGGAAATGTTTTATTATTTCTATGTAGGGATATGATAGAGGGAATAAAGAAGATCCAAAATAAAATACTATTTTGTATATTATGTTTTCAAATGTAATGTGGGATTCATGTATGTATCTATATTACTAATACTACTAATCTATTTAGTATTTTGGGATGATATTTCTTGTGTTTATTAACATTTTAATAATGTAACCACTAGATCTAGGCTACTAGGCTCAGGGTATTTATGCAGTAGGGTATAATTTGTAGAATATCATCATATCACTGCATGGTTTTCATCATAGTAGGGATCTGTTCTGGACTTTGAATGTGACATATACATTAGAACATTATGGGATAAGATATTTATTATTTATTCAACACCATTAATATACTGGTAATCTATAGGAAGATTTAGTTGGTTTAATGGAACCAACTTCAACATCTTCATCATAGTAATCATATTAATTTTTAGTGGTCCTTATTACTAAAAGTGAGGAAAACAACCCCATACTAGTTTCTCTCCCTTAATATCTTTGGATTATTAGAAGCAAATTTCATATATGCCTTAGGATATGATTTATACATTAGCATGTCAACCTTTACTTTCCTTTTATTCTTCACAATAAGTACTAAATGATTGATTTTTTCCATATCTACATCATCTTGTTAAACCATTGTCAGATGATCGAGAATTTATTTCTATATATTATTCATGTTACGATTAATAATCAAACTCTAGAATCTTAGTTGTATGTATGAAAATATGAGATGAATCGAGATTTCTTTATCCAACTTAAACCCTGGTGTTTCCAATTTCTCAATGTACCCGATTATATTAGGTACATGGGGAACATCATAGGTTCCTAATACCAACCTACATGTAAAATGTGAATTGGAGATCTCATACCTCTATTTCCTCACTCTCTCTAGGTATAATTTTTAGAGATATGAAAACATTTTATATACATGTTTTTCCTCATGGATTTGTTGAATTTATTAGGAATTAATAATGACATGATTCACCATAAATATAATGAATTATCTATGTTTCTCTTATATGAATCCTAATATACCTAACATTATCCTTGAGGAGGCCCATAATGGATTGAGTGATCCTATATATAAAATTTTCATTCTTGAAAGAGTATTATAAACAAGTTACTATACCATTTTTGAAAAAAAAACATTCTATACATTATCTTTGTCCCAAAAAATCCCAATGATATTGGTTTTGTGTTATTACTCTCAATTCTATCAATAATTGATAAAATTTATAAGATTGGTTATTTAAATTATATTATAAATTATTTAAAAATTATTGGTTTTTATTCTACATTTTCACTCTCAATTTCCCTCAAATTCCAATAACCCTAAACCATTATATTTGAAATATTCTGTTTCTCGAATATTCATTAGGGAAATTATTTTGAAACATATATTTATAGTCAAAGAAATGGAGACACCACTTCTTAGAAAGTTTAATATAGGAATTTTTCTATAAAACTACCTTAATTCATAACTCCTTGATATTTTGAATCAATTTTTAACTTCTACAAATCCTTATATTGGATTTATTCAACTATTGCCTCTAAAATTTCAACAATCTATTTTTGGATACTTATTTGATGATATTATCAGTCAATTCATCCCAAAACTATTATTATATCTCTCTAATTGTTGAATATTTACTCAAATATGGCAGACAATAATGAAAAACGTTTATTTTCTAGTGACTTGAATTATAAAATGTGCTAATGACTAAATATTACTTTGAAGGATTCAATTATTTATATAAAAATATATTGAAATATGATTTTATTTATAATTAAAGTTAAATTAAACTAAGTGGTCACTTTTATAAAATTAACCATACATAAATAGAAAAATAATTATCACTTGATAATCCAATTTTATCTATACATTATTACTAACTAATATATGTGATGGTGTTTCATTCACACATTCACATGATAAAATAATTATCCATTTAAGATAGAAATTTAATTTTGACTTGATCATGATATTTATAATAATGGTTTGTTTATTGATTGGAATATAAACCAACCAAGGCCCTAGCATAAATCCTTGATCCATGATCTAACTTAAGTTACCACAACCAAATTCTTCCATAAATCTCTACTTTTTTAGGTTTACAATAGTTCTTATCTTGAACCATCTCATCATGAGAACCACTATTATTTATAATTATATACCCATACATATGTGTGGGGACATCAGGAACCATAAATTATATTTAATTATATAAATAAATTTGTGTAGGTGCTTCTATAATTTAAATAGGGGGGAATAATGCATGGATCAATAAAATTATTATTTAGTAATTAATTATTAAAAATTCATACATATTGTTAAAATTAAATTAAATAAATAATAACCCAAAGCATACATTTATCAATCTCAAATCATGATTAGTCATAGTGAATCCATAAATCCATAAATAATATTAATTATTAAAAATTGTATATCAAATAATTTTAAAAAAAATTAAAATATCACTTAAGTAATTTTAATTCTTAAACAACATTCCCTATAGTTATTGAGATAACATATTTAAATTAATAATATTTTTTACAATTTTAGAAAATTTTGGAAATTTTTTAAGCATGTTGGGTGTAAGAGAAGGGTGAAATGGGGTGCATGGTGTTCAGTTAGTGAAAACATGACCCATAATCAATGAGGTACAAGGTAGGTGTAAGGTGTTAGTTTCCTACATTATATATATATTTTAAACATGATAAATATTTATTCATTATGCATAGCATGTAGAAGACCCCCCTACTATATAAATACCATGTTTTATCCTTTAAACCCCTCCTAATGGGGTATTAACCTTCAAATGATCATATCTAAGATGTTTGGAATGTAATTTTTAATTTATATTAACCATTTGGATTGTATCAATCTCTTTTACTTGAATTGTAAAAAAAATTAATTAAAATTATCGATGTAAATAATTTAAAACCTATTTGATACCAATTGAAGGAACTGAATCATGGTAGAATTGTTCAATATCATTATTTTTAAATAATTTTAACTATATCTATATCTTAACACAATATCCCACATACTAGAACCTGTTTTCCCAAATAAATAATTTAAAACATATTTTAAGCATCATGAAAATAAATTAAATGAGGTTCTCATACTCCAATAATCACTTTTCCATAGTATATTGAAGGAACCAAGATAATAATGCACCATATTATCCAAAACTACTCCAAATAGTCTCAAAATTCATTGATCTTCTATCTTCATGTGGTAGTATGAAAGAATTAAATTTTTTCAAATGCCTATGCGATCATTCGAAAATTATATATTAATCTAGCGAGGAATGATTTTGTTTATGTTATTATCTCTACATTATCTCTCTAGAATTTAAGTGAGACAGTGATAGGAGAAAAAATTCATGAAACTGGCATTATTTACACATTTTTTATTCTAAAATATTTTTATATACTTATATTAAACTTTATTTAATTTCATTTTATTCCCCATATAATTTTAATTTATGTAAATAATAAAAAAGGTCAATTTGGAATTATTTAAATTGTTTTAAGTGTCATTTATACTTCATTACTCACTCATATCACTCTAACATGTTATGTGGTAATATTATAGACAATACATTTTCTAATTTCCTATTGAAGATGTTTATAAAAAATGTGATGTTTTTTAAAAAATATTTTTCTCGTATTCACTCATATAAGATTAAATAAATAATTAATACCAAGAGAAATAAATTCAATTCATGTGATTTTACACTTGAATAATTTATAATTGGATTTATTTATGAGGGTGGGGAGGAACTTGGTGCTCTTGATATTAAATAATGATTGTCAAGTGATTTAGGGTTCCCAAGCATTAATGGAATCAAATATTACTGAAAATAATATTGTCAAGTAATATGTGACCCCTTAAAACCTAATTGATTTTTTTAAGGGTAAGAGGCTCACAAAGGATCTCAAATATAAAAAATTTAGAGATATCATCAGATTTGAGAGCAAAAACTTCATAAATCCTTCTATTGAAGGTGATTCTAGAGTCTCTCAGGTCACTATTAATTCGGTAATCAAATCCTTGAAAGGTATGTAAATATTTAAAAAATAAAATCTTGTAGATTCTTGGGATTTTAGTAAAGTATAACTCTAAAATAAAATATCATTGACTCAAGTTATGGTAGATTTATCTTGTTCTTCATTATGAGGGTCCTCAAATGTTTAGTTGGTGATTATGGATTCAACTAATGAGGTCCCAAACCCTTTTTGAGGGGCCCTATGTAGTCTGGTGTATGGCTAAAACCAAGGATCCATTGATAAATTTCATATTGAACACAACCTAGCGAATCAAAAAATTATGAAGAAATGGTATACATTTTTTATTGAAGTAAACCATGGAATTATTTCATTCATTGTTAAGGAAAGTAAACACCATATCATCACCTATATTTCTTTTTAAGTTATGTAAAATCAATGGATCCTTTTTTAGATTAATATTTACTTAATATCTGGGGATTCTATGGTTACTGAATCATATATTTCAGAAATGGTTTTTTCCCATATTGTTCTCCCAAATATGGTTATGAAATTCAAAGCATGGGGATTTGGACTTGTGAACATAAAGGATGGTTTTCTATGGATCCAAGACCATGAACCTACTATTAATCCCTTTAATTTGAATAATTAAGTTACCCATAATTGGGTTCAAATAAATTGATTGAGATAGTTTCTTTGGATACCATAGATCTTATGGGAAATTACTTCATCCATTAGAGTCTCTATAAATATGGATAAAGAAATGAAAAATGTAATATATTTCCATTTTTCTTGACTATTAGTGTATTTTAACCTTACCTCTCCTATTATTAAAACTATTAGGCTAACTATTAATGATTATAGATTTGATTTTCTTATCTCTAATGGAAAAATTTCTGAATTTTTTAAGAGATGCATAAAAATTGAGACTCTATAGATAGATGTTGAAGAATAATATTTTTTAGATCTTATAATATGAATTACTAATATATTTATTAGTGTAATAGGACTATATGAAAAGATACATCTACTAATTAGGGTCAAGAACCCTCGGATAGGGTGATAAAACTGAACAAAATAGAACCAGGGAACCGGGGTCTTGGAAGAGATGTCCATATAGAGGGTGGTGATAAGGTATTTATCCATAATATACATCCCATGATAAGGGAAAATATAATTTTAGGTAATTAATAAATTTAACTCAAAGAACAAAACATATAATAAGTTGAAATGGAACAGATTGAAAATTAAAATGATTTAGTTTCTTCTCAATTTGTTGTAAATAGAGGTATTAATAATAACTCTAAAAAAACTCATATTTTAAATGTGTATCTAATGTAACCAACTCTACCTTCTAGGAATATCAAAATTATCACTTCTTCAATTCATGTAATAGGAAAGGGAAAAAACTCTTGAGGTGAACCCACTTTCAAGGGATTAATTCAAGAAGATAAATCCCAAAATTCTTAAGAGAGGGTAAAGGTTTATTATCAAGTCCAAAATAATCTAGTAATTGATGAAACAAATATTTATACTAATAGATATGATAAGACTCCCTCAGCTGGGATTAAATAGGATTATTACTTGATTATTCAATATTTTGAGACAACTTCTTCATTGGTGGATGCTTCATTAGATGGGTCCAATTCCAAACCACCTATTTATAAGGATCATTCTAGGAATTCTTATTATCTTGGTACTAGAACTATTATTAAGAATACATCATGTTCACAGTCTACTTCTATCAAGAAAATTACTAAGATATGTATAGAAACAGGGAAGGTTCATGCACCTTGTGAGGACGGTGCTTCAAAACTAGTCATTAAACCTACCATTGGGAATTAGGTTGTGGATTTTATTATCTCTTTCAATTATTATTTTTCTTTTGATCAATAAAATTTTCATGAGAATATTTATAAGGTGGTATATGTTCCAATTTCATGTGTAGATTTAGGGATTTCTCTACTGATAGTGGGTATGGATTCACATTCTAGAAAATATGGGAGATAAAATGTCAATATAAATGTTTCTAATCATAATTATTTTGAGATTCTTGATGAAAAAATAGAGAACTATAAATTTATATGAATGATGCAATTTCACCTTATCCTGACTCATTATGTCAGAAATTTATAGATTAAGGGGAAAATAGGCCTTCTTATATCATAATTTCTCCTCACATAGATGATTCTAATTCTGAGAGGGATGAATTAGGCTAAAAAATGGAAATAAATTCAACACCCAAGTGGTCAAGGAGGTGAGGGGCTACCATAATATGATTATTTTATCGTGGGATAATTTCACAGAAAATATTCATCTGGATTGAATTAATTGGATCAATATTGTTCTATATTTGAATTTTTTGTTATCATCTTGTCTTTGGTAGAATTTTGGGTGTTATGACTTCACTCTCCATCTATTTTTATACCTTTTATTTATTTTAAAAATAAGAAACTAGGGTTTAGTTATCAAAATGCATGGCTCTTAACGTTGGTTGTTGTTCTATCTACTACCTATGGGATAGGTCATGGGAATGATCAATGTATTAGTTGTTTTATAAAGGTGCATTTAAAAGTGGGGGAGGGGGAAAGGCCCTTATTCAGTTTTCATAAAGGAAAAAAACACACCTAAGGGTGTTGGTTCAATTTCCCAGTTTCTAGAATCTCATAATGCACAAGGGAAAGCAAATGGGTCTCCTAGGAAGGATCTTTACCTTATATGAAACCTATTGGGGGGGGGATTTCACAATTCTATTTAATAAATGCATAATATAATATATAATAATTATATGATAAATATTGTATACAAAGGATAACTCTCTAAACTAAATATTGGAGGAATTTTGGTGATATTGTGGATTAAAATCCTGTGAAACAAATTGAAGGGGAATGGGTCGAAATCATGGATGAAGGGTCCTCTATCAAGGATGAATTTTTCAAGAACATTGAAATAAGGGATGAATATGACTATGAGGAGTCTAAAAATTAATTATCTACCCAAACAAAGGTTGAAAATAAACTGATACAGGATAAGAGTTGACATGCTTTTTATGATCACAATAGGAAGAAAAACTATAAGGAAATAATTTAATAAAAGAAAAATCTATTAAATTAGTTAAAAACATGGGACATTATAGGTTGTTCCAAAGTAGTTCATCCTTACTAGTATGGAATCATTAGACATGGATTATAGAACATTTTCAGTATATCTATCCTATCCTCCGACTATAGTTTCTTTTTCTGGTAGTAAAAAAACTCTCAAAGTGTTGTGGGTCCTAACACCCCTACATACACATTAAATGTGGGAATACCCATGTGAAAAAATACTACAAATAACTTTGATGTAATTGGTGCTACTATATTTTTTTGGAGGAATCTGAAATCCTAACTAGAGATCAGGTTACTCGGGTTTTTGAGGATCATGCACTGTTAGCTTGTAAAAAAAGATCTGGTGGATGAAACATTAACATATGAAGATCATAAACTATGATATTAGTCACATATGTAGAAGAGAGACAGACTTTTGTATGGTAGAGGGATCCCTCATGGTTGGGGTAGCTGTAGGGAATCCTAATATGAACCTTAGCTCGCAGTTTATGTTTTTGGATAAATTTGGTTTTCCTCATTAGCCTTGTTGGTGTGATGTTTTTTTATTTTTAAGATGAGGGTTGTTTTTCATGTCTGACCCAATATCCTCTTTTGTATTTCGTTTCCTTTTTAAAAAATGAGAAAGAGCTTATAAGCACTATGCGCTACCTCTTTTAACCTTTATGTATATATATACAAACACAGACATACATAATATATATATATATAATATAAATACATATGAATAGTTATAGATATTCGTAAATATAAATATATATATATATACATACATATAAATATACATATATAAACTCATAAATATCTGTAAATATATATACATATAAATATTTATATATATACCCATAATATATATATATATATATATAATTATATATAATGATAATTAAATATACATAAATATATTTAAATCATATGTAAATATATATAAATACAACTATATATATAATTGAATAAAAATATATTTAAATATATATATATATAATCATATATAACATACATAATTATATACATATATTTATATACACCCATATAATATATAGATTTTCACCCACATAAATATATATATTTATTTATTTATTTATTTATTTATTTATATATATATATACCCACATAAATATATATAAATATATATATATTTACACCCACATAATATATATTCATATACACCGACATGAATATATATATATATATATACATATACATATATATATAAACACATATATATTCATATATATACACCCAAATAATATATATAAATATATATAAATATACATAAATACATATAAATATATATAATTTTTCTTAATTATAAATAAATATATTTTTTAAGATATGTGTGTGTGTGTGTGTCTGTTTGTCTTTGTGTCTGTGTGTTCACATAGATATACATAAAGTCATATAAGCATATAAATAAAATTATATGAATTTATATATATATATGCCTATATATATATACATACATATAAATATCTATAAATATACACAATCATAAAAAATTATTATAATCAAACTTCCCAATATATGGAATATCCATGACCACTAAGGTTTAACCAAGAATTCCATCCGAATTCAAGCATTGGTATACCTATGAGAGAAGTATCTGGGATTAAACATGCTAAGGAAATCATTTTTCCATATGAATCATCCAGAAAATAAATTAAAAAAAATAGACTCTCTTAAAAAAAAGAAAAAATACAATCAATAAAATATGAAATTAGAGTATATTAACTTAAAACTCGGTTTTAGAGGCCTTATAGCCCTCTTTTAACATTAATATATATTTTTTTATTCAATAATACTAAATTTTTATTCAATATGATCATATTTAATTTTATCATCTTCAATTTTAAAGGTCATGAAGTAAAAAATGGATGCCCATATAAATAGTTATTGTCATTTGTAGATGAAGTTTGATTTTTAACTTTTCTTAATTAATAATGGTCATTAATTTTGTGGTATTTTTTTATAAACCATCCCTAAAATTTTATAAATAATAAAATAAAATAAAATTTCATAATTAAAAGTGGTTAAAGTTGTGTCAATAAAATAATTTCTAAATGGAGTTGGTTTTTAATAAAATCGTGGAAATTAGGGATGGTTTTCTAAAACAATAGCTAAAAAATAAAAAAGAATACATTTAGCGATAGTTTTTAAAACCACCACTATATTCTATTTTTCTAATAGTGTTTCTATAATACTCTAATACCTTATCTAAATAGTTTTGTTTATAACTCATATAATAAGAATAATATCTTTCAGTGTATCATGGACCATAAAGAGACAAACATAAGTCAAGTTAATGAGAATCTGTCTTTTGAAAATTCATTGTGTAATATAATCAATTTTTATACTGATATCTAATTAATCTGGATGAATTATTTGATTCACCATCCTTCCATACTTTTTTTTACCTTTCTTTGACTACATTATATGGACTTGCCTGCATTTCCATGACCAGACCCAAGTTGGGCCTTGATTCACAACTACCCCAAGCCTGCCTCCACATGATAGGGGTGGTAAGAAGTGCCAAGGGAATAACTAACATAGGGAGGAATTTTCCTAAGTACCTATATGCCCACACTCAACCAACTCAAGGAAAAATTGTATAGGGAAAGAAGTAAAATATGCAATACTTGTATAAAGTAAACCAATCATTCATGAACCTCTAGAAAGTACCAAATTATGGTAGTGTAAACTGAAAGTAAAGGGGGAAAATACATTCCTAACCAAAAATATGTCCCAACCAAATAGAAATAGAAAATTAAATAGCTAAAATAGATCATAGATCATGAATCCCTAGCTATGACCACCGTACGTGGTTCATGAACCCAAAATCCAAGATCCTTTGAAGTCACAGTCAATCTGTCTGTCATCTACATAAGACATGAAACACGTGGGAAAAGACTATGTAGGGGTGAGTATATACATACCTAGTAGGAAACCTCGAAATCTGAAATAAGATAAGTAATAGATACAATATAAGATAAATATAGTAGATAGCAAAATTTATAGTGAAAGAGTACATCTCAACCTAACTAAGAGTGAAAGTAACCACGTCTAAGCATAAGGGGGTTAACATAGTGAGTATATGAACTGCTTATTGAGTCATCGCCACCTATGGAAAGAGTGTATAGTCATCCAACCATGAAAATATAAACATTAAAATCATGTGGCGTATTCCATGCATATTTTCCTCTCCTAAAGGATAGTAACCAAATACATGGTGTGGATATAGAAGAAAGAATATATATATATATATATATATATATATATATATACTCAGTTAAAGTAACCAAAACAAGAGAGTAAGGGGATATACATCTCACATCTTAGCCCAAGAAGTAGAGTAGATAATAGTTCAAAAATTCTATCAATGATGATCAACGTCCCACACGTCTAACCAGAAGGTAACCATCCAAGTCAAGCCACACCTTGGCACTATGCTGCATAGTCAAGGGGAATAATATCTAGGTGGAGGACCCATGCCCTGGTACAATAAGAGGGTTACACTATGATGGTTGAGGACCCATTCCCATCCCAACTAGAGGGTTCCACTCAAAAAGTTGATGACCCAGGACCTGGTACAAAAGGAGGGGCACCACTCTGATAGCGTTGAGGACCCATCGCCCAGATCAACTGGAGGGTACCACTCATATATGTTGAGGATCAACTACCCAATCTAGAAGGATGGTACTACATCAGATGGAGGGTACCACTCTAAAGATGTCAATGACCCACTACACATCTCAATAATAGGGTACCATTCTATAGATGTCAATGACCAACTTCCTAGCTCCACTAGAGGGTACCACTTGGAAGATGTCAGTGGTGATCCTGTTTGATCACAATCATCATAAGGGTGTCCTCAATAATATTCTTTCCCAATAAATTCCACAAAAATTATTGAAAACCACAACCAAGGGAACCATCATTTTCTATGCATAAAAACACTCATGATATGATACTTGTAGACCAAAATCTTAGTTCAAACAAAGGATATATGGGATATTGAAGATTACTTGAAGGAGGTCAAGAGGTATGCAACATGTGAAGGGACCCATATGACATGTGGTCCCACTCCAAAGCCTGGAAATGTTCTTGGATGGCACACGTTCCCATCCCATGTAGTAGTACCCACTATGTAGTTGGAATACATAGAATTTCCTAGATAATCAATACTGGGTTCGTGTCCTGGTTGTCATGTCCTTATACTGAACCCCATGCCCGTGTATTTCGGTACATGGCATGTGGCTTCATATAGGGTGTTTCCCATGTGGTCAATTCGAGTCTTTGTACTATTACACAAATCCCGCCCATGTGATCCATTACACAGATTGTCCAACTAGGATTGGGTACATGACATGTAAGTGAGGAATACACACCATGTCATCCTTATCTTTTATGAAACCCTTGAACCACCACTGGGGGGGGCTATATGCCATGTGTTTATCCATGAACATAACATAAACTCGAGATTTTGAAAAAACACCAAATCCATCTTCCACTATTGAATATGCTCATTCTTTCATAGATTTAACCTCAAATCTATCCAGTATTAGCAGATCTAGCCATGAATCATGGAGTTTGTTCATCATTCACCGAAAATTAGCCATTTCTCACCATCGGGGGTTCCTTCATTCGTTCCACATGCAACCAACAGTTATTTGTTTGATTTTTTCATCTTTAATAACAAAAATGGTCATCATCGCCTTGAAATGATCCTAGATCTATGCTTTTCTCAATGATCCTTTCTTATTTCATCGATATTTCATGAACCTGGGGGGTTATATTGATCTCAGTACCTCCCAACAATTGTCAAACTGTGACCACATGGTCAATTTGGTGAATAATAAAAAGAAATGAGGGAGAAGATCACAAAACAAAAGGTATAAGGATCGATGCCAGGAATTATTTTCAAATTGATCAATAATAGGGAAAACTGGGTTAGATAAACAATTCAAATTAATTTATATTTCAATACCTAGGCACATGCAAGGTCTGAAATTGAAATAGATTCAATAAAGAGGATGGATCTTCTCAACTATTTAATCAAAAGGAAATAACAACACCAATTGATTATTCCTACAAGTTTGTTGATATATTTCTAGTTAGGAACACATCCACCAATTATTTTTGATAATTTTTTGTGTTCACAACATCCTTATATACTCTAATGTGGATTTATTTCATCATTCATTGAGATCCACGAACATAAGGAATGATAGAGATCTTGGAAAATTTCCAGGATTATGAGGGTAACCCAATCCATTTTTTCTTGGAGATATATTTATAACATTTCATTTTAGGTTAAGAAACCAATTAATTAAATTAATTAATTAATTTAATCCACTTAACATACTACCAGAGAGAAATGGATCTGAACGCCCCATGCTAACTCATATTATGTCTCACCTAGGGTAAGCACCACATTTTGGATTCAATCGTGGTATCTGATTTCTAATCCAAGAAATAATTTAAGATTTATCATGTTTTATTTAATAATATATGCATTCAAAATATAAAATATATTTAATATTTCTATAAAATTAATTATGGTCACATCGGGCCTCGGAATCACATGCCATCTCAGCACCTAGTTCTGGAAATATGTATAGAAATATTTTAAATCCTTACAAGGATAAAACCAGGTCTCCACATTATTCCCTCCTTTAATATTTGAATCACCTAAAAAACTCAAGATACTGAGCCTGCACTTGGCTCCCCTCCTCCTTGGAGATCTCCTGAACATTTCAGTGCTTCCATAGCATGTGAACCTAGAGAATGGTTCATCCACAGATGGTCCTCTCCTACCAATACTTGGTCACCGCAGGGTGCTCCACAAAAGTGGCCCCATCCTCAATGTCTAACTCACCCTAGTTGATTATGTTCATGGGGTAATGTTTGTATCATCTCAGTTGCGACACATAGAATACATCATTCATCCACTCCATCTTTAGGTGTAGGGTGAGGTGGTAAAAAACTTTTCAAACCTTCTGCACAATCTTGAATGGACCAATGAACCTAAGAAATAGGTTGTCTCCCTAGAAGAACCTCTGAAATCCTCTTCATGGGGAGACTCTTAAGAAAATGTGGTCTCTATGATCAAACTACAAGGTCCTATGAAAATGATCTACGTAAGATTTTTTTCTACTCTAGGACATCTATGTCAACTCATGGATGACTTGGACTTTACCCTCCTCTCCTACACCATCTCTGATCCCACTAGAGATGTCTCACAAATCTTGATCCTGCATAGGGTGACCATCAGGGTCTCCCGTACTGGTCCTCAAATGGTTACATAATAATAGTAGAGTGGTATATGTTTTTGTAAACAAACTCTACTAAGGGAAGGTGATCCTCCCAACACCAGTTAAAGTCTAACATGAACTCCCATAGCATATCCTCCAGCACATGGATAGTTTTATCAGTCTTCCCATCAGTCTGGGTGTGAAAGGATATACTCATCTGGATATGGGTCCCTAATTCCTCCTAAATAGCATTCCACAATCATGAAATAAACCATTCATCGTGATCGGAGACAGTCGTCGAGGTCAACCCATGAATCAGAACAATCTTCCATACATACAACTACCCTAAACTCTCTACTGAATCTGCTCTCTAATAACAAGGAAGTGTTCCAACATCATTAGCCAGTCAACCATCACCCAGATGGAATCATGGCCCTTCACTATGCATGAAAACCCTATGCCATGGATATGCTATCCCATTTCCACTCTAAGATCTCAAGGGTATGCAACAAACCTTCCAGAACATAGTGCTCAACCTTGACCTATTGACAGGTGAGGCACAGAGAGATGAACTCGTCTATGCTTCATATCATTTCAGACCACAAAAACTTCAAATGAAGTTATTTATTCATATTCCACACATCAGGATATACTGCTATGGGAGAAGTGTATAACTCTCTAATCACCTCCTCCCACAACATGACTGGAACCATTATTCACCCCTGGAATAAGATGAAATGATTCCCACCTTTAGAATATCCATATGCTAAGTTTTATTTGGATATCTGATCATGTAAGACCACACAATAGTTGTCTACTGTGTGGTAATATCTGATATGTTTTAGTGTCAAATGATTAAACACCATTGACTATAGAAAACCCTTACTATCCTACTCCACCCGGGCCAGCTACAGGGAATCTAACTACTCGGAAGTTTCATGAAATAAGAGAGCATGAAAATTCATGCTAACGGAATCTACCAAAACATTTACCTTCACTGGAGGGTAAAATATCTCAAATTCATTGTCCTTCAGGAACTCTGATTAGTGTCATTGTCTCAGGTTCAATCCCCTCTACAGGAAGATATATCTGAGACTCTGGTGGTCTGAATAAGCCAAAAATCCTTACCCAATAAGATGTTTCCTCTCCATTCTCAAAGAAAAATACTACTTCTGGAATATCTAGGTCATGTGTAGTTTATTTATTCTCATGGGGTCTTAGCTGCCTCGACTCATATGCGATCATTGCATGTCTCTCATCAACATACAACTAATCTCAGCTACTGAGGAATCATAATACACTACTAACTCCATGCCTTCATCTGGTAGTCTCAACATTGGAGAACTCATAATCCTTATCCTTAAATCCTTAAATTCCCTTTGGAACTTCTCAGAATTGGTAAATTATTACCCTTTCTATGTCAGGGTAGTCAAAGGGTGTGTGATTCTGTAGAAGTCATCCACAAACCTCATGTAGTGCCCCACCAAGCCAAGAGAGCTCCTCACTCTAACACATTCTTGGGTTTCTCCCAAGAAATAACTAATTTTATATTTATTGGATCCATGGATATACATTTCTTATAAATGAAATGCTTCAAAAAGTGAACCTCATGAATCCAGAACTAGAACTTTGAGATATTTTCATAAAGCTGGTGCTCTTGAAGAAAATCTAGAACCATCCTCAAGTGCCCTTTATTCTCCTCCTCTGATACATAGTAGAAGAGTATTTCATCGATGAATACAATAAAAAACTACTCCAAGTACATCTAGAAAACCTGGTTCATCAAAGACATAAACATAGAGGGGGCATTCACCACACCAAAGAGGATCACTAGGAACTCGTAGTGTCTATAGCAACATCAAAAAACCAACTTTGGGATATCATCATCGTGAACCCTCAATTATTGGTATCTAGGCCTAAGATCGGTCTTCGAGAACCATCACATGCCTTGAAACTAATCAAAGAGGTATTAAATCCTCTTTAATGGGTACTTGTTATTTATCATCTCCTGATTCAGGTGATGATAATCTATGAAAATCCATATACTCGAATCAACCTTTTTCATGAACAACATTGGAACTACCCAAGGGGACACACTGGGTCTGATGAAACCCTTAAAAGACCTACAACTACAAACACAACTCCCATATCTTGGTAGGGGCCATTTGATATTCCATAAAAGATATCGGTCCATCCCTGGTTATAAGTCAATACAAAACTCCATATCCTACCTCAAAGGTAGTCTTGAAACATCCTTAGGGAAGATTTATATATAATTATCCACAAATTAAGGATCCCATGTGACAGAAGAGCCTTCTGCACCGTGGGATATTCTCACTAGCTGATGGGTGATGGGTTGAAGCCTCCTTCTCCAAGAACCAACTTTGCATTCCATGAGATCTCTCTCACCAGAAAATGATTACCTCATAAATGCAGCATATAGGCATTTTACTTTTCTGTGGTGATATTTGATATGGGTCACACCATAGATAACCAATACATACCCAATATGACATCATAAGTTTCTATAATGATGATAAAAGGGTCCCAAATGAATCACTATCCTTGAAGAGAGAGCTCGCACAACCTGAAGATGAAATATAAAGATGATTTGTTCCCTATAGAAACCTCAAGACAAAGCTATTGTGCTAGAACATCAACTGGGAGCTCCATCTATCTCGCTAAGATTATATAGATAAATAAATTACTATAACATGTGTCTACAAACACTAAAATAAGAGTAGAAAACATAAATATCATTCCTCTTATCATCTCATGCTCTGTGGGATCATAATCCCCCAAAGCCTAAAGTTATCTTAGGCACCAACCTTTAGCTCCCTAATCCTAACATGGGCCACCTGGTCATGATGGTGTTGGAAGGATCTCATAGAAGTGTCCACCACGCATAGCTCCTCATGATCTTCTTTTTGCTTTGTCTCCCTAGGGACTACCATGTCCCTACCTTGGATATCCTTGATCATGAAATTGTCTCTTTCATGGGAGTCCATCAGATATCTTCCTAGGATGCTCTTCATGAATGGTTGGTCAGTCACGCTCCATGTAACCTTTACCATCACTAGTGAAGCATCTACCATCTCTGTTCTTACCTATCTCCAGGAACTACCTCTAACCATACACATGAGTTTATTCATAGAAAGGTCTCCAATGCTGATATCATGGTTTCTGTCATCTACTAACTATTGCAGATGACTCAGATTTGTGGTGTCCACTAGAAACTATAGCTATATGGAATACCTCTAATAGAAAGCTCTCAATCACAATTTCTTTCTCAAGCACTCCGGTATGGGTGTGGATGCACAAGGCTGCAATGATGACTCATACCTTTCTTTGGGTTCGTTGTTCAATATTTTGTCCTAAGAAGAAGCCATATTAGATCATTTCAATAGAGTAATGCATAAGTTCTATGAACCTTGTTGTGTACTCAGCCACTATATTCCCTCCCTTCTTCAGCTCTAGAAGCTCCAGGATCTGTATTGAGTATAGATAGGAGGGGTGGTACTCTTCACAGAATAGTTACTGGAAGTCATCCCACAAGAGTGTCGACTAATCGTGCATCTGCGTAACAAGAATCTACCAACACCCAACTGCTCTATGGAAAAGGACATCTACCAATGAAACCACTTGGACCTCCAGGTTATGAACAAGACTGAAGATACGGAGCACTGACTATAGATAATCCTATACTACATGAGGATCTATCTCACCATGGAATCTCAGAAGTATCTAATGCTGGAACTCGTGGAGTGCGCTAATCTTGCACATTTCATAAACCTACTCTGATGGAATGATATACTTATCAATATGTGGAGGTGTTTCTACCATCCCACCTGGAGGAAGAGGTTATCGGATGGACCCTGAACTGAAGCCTCCACACTCATAAGATCTTCTTCATGAACCAGACCTAGTAATTAGACTAACTATTATTGTGGAGGCATCCTGAAAGTTATCAAGGAGTACCGTAGTCTGGTGATTATATATAAATATATCAACAATAATGGGTAGCTTAATCAAGAAGTACAGTCAAATACTCAATCCTATATGATTCATGTACCATTAATCCATGAAACAAATGCCTCATCATGCTGATTTAACAAGCAGATAATTAAAGTCTTAGTTAATGGATATGTCAACCATCGTAATATCACTAGACTCAATAACATGAGATCCATACTCAAGACACATTGACATTGTTTCCCTAAAATGAAAAAAAATCTCTTTTAAGGGGATACTTTTGAACAAAATCCTAATGAATGGACTTTCTCTGATATCAATCTATCATAACCTGACCCAGTCTGGGGATCGATTCGTAACTACCCCAAGCCCATATCCATAGGTCAGGGGATGCTGACAAGAAATTAAGGAATAACTAAAGTGGGGAGTACTTTTCCTAAGTACATATACATACACATACATCCAACTTATTGAAAAGGTGCAGAGGAAAAGAAGGAAATAATGGAACACTTCTATAAAGTAAACCAAGCATTCATAAACATTTAGAAAATACAAAAGTATGGCTGTGTAAACTAAAATTAAAAGAGAAAAATAAATTCCCAACCATAAATATTTCTTGAATTGATTGAAATAGATAGGTAAAAAACTAAAAGAGAGCCCACCTCTTGAATCCCAAGCTATGACCATCGTACACTGTACAATAACTTAGTATCCCTAAGCTCCTTTGATGTCATGGTGGACCCACCCATCATCTGTATAAGGCAATACATGTGTGGAAAAATCTCATTCATGGGTGAGTATATACATATCCAATAGAACACCTTGAATGATAAAGGGGGTGAATTTGGAAATACAATATAAGAGAAAGATAGTAGATATCCAAAGGTATAGTGAAAGATTATAGCTCAACCCAACCAAGAGTGAATGTAACCTCATCCAAGCACAAGCATCTTGATACGATACGAAGATAAACTACCTATTGAGTCTTCCCACTTATAGGAGGATAGTAGACTCATCCAACACCAAGAAGATAAATATGGAAACATTGTGGAATACCTTTCACGTCTTCACCATTCCTTTTAGGAGAGTAACCAAATCCAAGGTGTGGATACAGAATAAATAATATATATATATATATATATATATTCTCAGTCAAAGAAACCCAAATTAGAGAGTATGGGGATATCCATCTCACATATCATCCTAATAAGAAGAGTAGACAACGATTCCAAAAGTCTATCAATGATTATCTTCATCCCACATGTCTTCCCAGAAGTTAACCGCACATGTTTGGCCATGGATCAAAACTATGTTTCATAGCTGAGGGTCACAATATCTAGGTAGAGGACCCTTGCCCTGGTAAAATGGAAGGGTTCCACTCTTATGGTCAAGGAACCATCCCCATCCCAGCTGGAGGGTGACACTCAAAATGTTGGGGACCTACGCCCTAGTATAATAGGGGGTACAACTATGAAGGTGTTGAGGACCCACTACCCATCTCAACTAGAGGGTACCACTCAGTAGACATCGAGGAACCACTAATGAGACTAGTGGGAGGGTACCACTATAAAGAGGTTGAGGACCCACTACCCATCTCAGTTGGAGGGTACCATTCGGTAGACTTTGAGGACCCACTTCCCAACTCCATTGGAGGGTACCACTTGGAATAAATCTTTAAGGATCCTACATCATCACTATCATCATCATGCTTTCCTCAGTAATATTTATTCCTGAAATATTCCATTTAGAATCTTTAAAGCCACAACTAAGGGAATTGTCACATTCTATGTGGAAAAATACTAATTATAGGCTAATCGCAAGCCAAAATCCAATTTCAAACTAAAAAGATACTGATGCTTGAAGGTTCTTTAAAGACGTTCAAGAGGTACATGGTGTTTAAGGGGACCCACACAGTGTGTAGTCCCTCTCCATAGCATGGTCATGTCCCATGCTAGCACACATCTCCATCTAATGTATTAGTACACACTATATTGGTGGACTACATGGTGTGTCCTGGATAACTAGGATCAGAGTCGTATCCTACTTATCGTGTCTATGTATCAGACCCATGTATGTGCACTTCGATACACAACATGTGTCTTCACATGGGTTTCTAATTGTGTGGTCAACACATGTCCATGAACTCGTACACGGATTCCCACCCATGTGATCTATCACATGGGTTGTCTAACCGAGATATGGTACATAAGGTGTAAGTGGTAAATACACACAATGTCATCCTTAAGTTTTCTAAACCCATAGAATCATTGCTAGGGGAATCTATATGCCATGTGTTCATCGTTGATCATGGCGTGTATTAGGGATTTGGAAAAAAATACCAAATATGGATTTCATGCTTGAATCTTCTTGTTCCTTTATAGATCACACCTTGAATCCATTTTGGGTGAACGAATCTAGCCAATAATCAGGGATATTGACCATCATTCATTGGAAAATAGCCAATGTTCATCATCAAGGGTTCCTCCATTCATTATGCACACCACCAATGGTCCTACATTTGATTTATTAATCTTTAATCACCAAAATAGTCATCCTCACCTCGTAATAATCATAGATCTATTCTTTTCTCGTCAATCCATTATTATTTAATCAATATTTCAGGAACTCTATGGGTCTGATTGAGCTTGGTACCTCCCAAAAAATTTTGAATCAAAACCATAGGGTCCATTTGGGTAATAATATGAAGGAACGAGGTAGAAAAGAACAAAACCAAAGTTTTAAGGGTTGATTCTAAGTGTTCTTGTCCAATATATCAATAATGGGAAAACCGAGGTTTGATAAACAATTAAAATTAATTTAGATTTCAATACTTGAGTGCATGAAAGTTCTAAAACTGGTGAAGATCTAAGAAAGATGATAGATCTACCAAACCATTTAATCAAAATGGCATCAAAAAACCAATTTACAAGTAAAACCTTGTTTATGGATATATTTCTAGTGAAGAACACATCCTCCAATGATTTGAGAAAATTCATTGCATTCACAGCATCCTGATCTACTCTAATTAAGAGTTTTTTCATCATTCGTTGAGATGTACTAATAGAGAGGAAAGAGATCTTGGTAAATTAATAGGATTATGAGGCTAATCCTTGGATTTTTTTCATAGAAATATGTTTATAGAATTTTAGTTTAGGTTAAACAAAAGAATCAATTAAATTACTTAATTAATTTAATCCATTGTACATACTACCAATGAGAGAGGGATCTGAACACCCCACACTGGATCATTTTATATCACAGATAGGGTAAGAACTTTGTTTCATACTCAACCATGGTCTTAGATTTCTTATCCAAGAAACTCATTAATAATTATCTTGTTTTCTGTAAGAATATGCATGCATGAAATATAAAATATATTTAATATTTTTATTAAATTATCTTCAGGAACACCGGGCCTCAGAATATCACACCGTCTCAACACCTAACTTTGGAAACATATATAAACATTTCATATTCTTACAAGGAAAAAACCAGGTCCTTACACACATCTAACATAGTCATGCATTCAATTCATGTTCTACTATCCAGTTAAAAATTATAGATATGTCTTCTTATAAGACATGGAGGGGAAACCTATATTGGTCACTCAATCAATGTTATACCAACGATGACACACTTGACATAAGATACCTCACCATAAACACAAATTATCATGTTTATAATAATGTATCAAATTAATAAATTCATGTAACACTTTGATAATGATATCAGGTCAATATACGAATACATATGCTCATATATTGAAACAAATAATTACATTTCAAACATGTTATGTTTCTATTAATGGGTTAAGACTCATAATAGTAAATTTATAAATATTACCATTTAATAAAATCATGATAATAAGACTCAATAATTTTTATCCCTTAATACCTGATAGTCAAATATCATCAGTTTTCCATTACATTGGGATGTCTTGATTGTAGAAAATACTTTAATATTATTATAATAGTATCATCAGGTTCTCATTATATCTGTGAATTTATATAACCTTTTGATATGAAAAAAAATCCTAAGTAAATTACCAAATAAATTATATATATAATAAATAATATTATCATGGAAATAATAATGTATGTAACTAAACTTTATAAAATACATGGTAACAAAAAAAAGATGAAGTTGGGTCTAAGGCTCCAACTCTAATATTTCCAAGTTGGAATATTAGAAAAACTAGAGTTTTCATATAATATAATCATGTTTAGAGATATTATATATTATTATACTGATAGAATATCACCATGTTGGAAACATTATGAACCTATGATTTGATAAACCATTTCTAGGTTTGGTACTAAATTAGACTTAAATTGGAAACATTATTCTAGATTCAGGGTTTTTCTAGCCAGAAATCCTAAAAAATGTTCCTATGGTTGGACCATTATGACAACCTTCTATTAAATTATATTTTGTTGATATCATGGTATAACCTAGTCTGATTTAGTTCTACTAAAACATTAATAAATTCATTATCTTTATAATTGAGTAATGATTCTCCCACTTATCAGTTTTGGCTAAAGTAAGTAATATTGATCATTAAGGTGGATTCATGAGCACCCATTGATGTGAAATTAGTGTTTCAGGTGTTTTTATATATTTAATTATTTATTTTATATGCATTGATATATATACTAGTCTATCTTATGGGGTCATTGGTGGTGTCCTACTCACACCTTGAATGTGTGTCTTGGAGGAAATGTAAGTTTCTTGTCTACAATATAGGTGTGGTAAGGGTTCTACAATGGTTGTTATGTTATAAGGCCTTTAAGGGGATAGGGAAACACTACTGAGACAAGGAAAACGGCCTAGTAGTGGAACATGTTTTTATTTATTTAGATTTATTTTGACTATTATATATGAATGACTGACCTACTGTGTGATCCCTTTTAAGATGAATGAATTATATGATATAAAATGGGTTCATTTTTATTATATTATTTTGTATGATATTTATTATGGTTATAATTCCATTATTATTTAACATTACATTAAAATTCACTACTGGAAAATAGGTCTATACCCACGGTTTTGAAACAAATCGTGGGTATAGGGTACTTATACCCACGTTTGTGCCAAAAACCATAAGTATAGTTTTCTTTTAAGACCTATACCCATGGTTTTGGTGAAAACCATGGGTATAGGGTATTTTCCGAAGACCTATACCGACGGTTAGTCAAAACCGTGGGTATTGGGTTTTTTTTGAAGACCTATACCCATGGTTCTCCAGAACTGTGGGTATTGATTTCCCGCATTATGGCAAAAAAAATTTGGCAGGAAGACATTTTTCACGGTTTCGATTAATATATTTACAAAAATATAAATATATCTCTTCGAAAATTTCTTAGTTCGGTTGGTAAATCCTTCTCCTCCGCTACTATAGGTCACAGGTTCAATTCCCAAAGTTTACATTTTTCAAAACATGGATCATATTAATATATATACGTAGATGTATATATATATATATAACAAAAAAATGATAGGTCGGTTGGTCCTTTAGAAAGGTGCGGCTGTGAGGCGTTTCATGAGACTCTGGTTCGAATCCCCCTGCACGCGATTTTTGATACCGCACGTGGATAATATTAATATATATAGGCAAATATATGTATATATAACAACTAAAATTGATAGCTCCATTGGAACTTGGTGAGGCGCGGCCATGAGGTAGTTCTTGTGGTGCGGGTTCAAACCCCTGAAGCGCCCTATTTAGGAATTTTAATACCCCGCAGTTTTCAAACCGTGGGGACTGTTGTGTGTCATGTTGGAACAACGTGTTTTACACTTTTACAAGCCTATGCCTATGGTTTTTTATAAACCATGGGTATAGGTTGAGACCCCTATACCGACACCTTTCCATCCCATAGTTCCCAAAACCGTGGGTATAGGTCGTTTTTTCAGTAGTGATTAATATCTATTTATAGACGCCTTAATGATTTATCTGTTATTGTATGCATATCATATCAAAGGTATAGTCTCTTCATGATATATTATCCAACCCTAATAACTATCCAAAAAACCTCTAACATATGTGGAATCACACCTAAGTTAACGTAAAATTTTATCTTGGGAAAAAAGATGGGGAACTAGGATGGAACTTTACTAGGTTCATTCGAAGCTAGGTTATGTTCAATAATTAGGATTCTTTTTTAGCCTCATGGAAGAGAATTGAGCATGGTTTGATTTAAATATTATTTTTATATAAATTGAAGTTAATTACATATAATTGATTTTCAAAAAGGGTATGTTCCATGTGGGAAAGGGGTCAGCACACTATCTGGAATAAAACCTTGACAATGATTCACCCTGAAAATAATAAAATAAAAACTTATATAGTGGTCATTTCATGTGTAATGGGAACCATTCAAAATATTGGTGATTAAAAAACTATATCCATTAATACATGTAGGGTATGTGGTACAATAACATAGTGTAGTTCCAAATCTATATAATTCTCATGACACCTTTCTCTTTTTCATCATCCGCTTCCATTCTATAGAATGAAGGTGTGTTATGTTCCAATAGTTATATAAATAATTTACATTATACAGGTATATTAAATTAATATATAATATACATGTTTTATTCATTAGAGATTATGTATGAAGTTCTCAGGTGTTTAATGGTTTTGTAATTAGAAGCGGGGATGAATCATTATTTCTCTTTTTAAATTTCTTTCCTAAGATATCAGCCTATGTGATTTGTTAAAATCATGATACTCTTGGTCTTTTAAACTAATCATCACACATATATAATAGAAATAAATAATAATAATAAATCATATGTGATTTTTAAAAGATTCTCCGCCCATTTAGGTGAAAACATCCTTACTCTATTTGAGCAAAGTTAACGAGTTAGACATATCACTAATAACATAAAGTGATTACAAATTGTTAGGTATCATCCTTAACCAAAGAAGTTATTTCCTGATATAATCTATATTTTGATAGTTATTTATACTATAACCTTCTAGTTTAGAATATGGTGTTAAAACTAGAATTAAATGATCATCCTGAACAACTAGACACTTTAAAAACTATGAAATATCTTCTCTAAAATCCTTCATAATATTTAACATGAATTCAGGATACCACTTTTTCAAGAACATTGATTTCTATAATTTTATTATTAGAATAATATCATTGGTCCTTCTCTCTCAACTCAATAATTCTTCATAATACTCATCCAATACAACTTTTAGTAATTTTTTCTCTATTTTAAATCTCATTTGGATCACATAAATATTTTTCTATAATAGTTAACATAAAAAATCCATGAATTTTAGTAATGAAATCTTCCCCTTTTAAAACTAGTCAAACAAGAATATTATAAACAACTTATATTTGATCTTAATAAATAGGTTCCAAATATTCATAATTGAATATCTACAATTATCAAGAGAAAATATTCTCAAATAGTTTTATTTAATTATACCAAAAATATCATTTACTCTCTTTATTCTTATTTATATACAAACTAAAATTTTCTTCTATGTGTGGATGATCACATGCAATAATATATTTATTTTGTTTAGATTCTTATTATTGTGTAATATTCTTCAAAAGATCTCAATTTCAAACTCAACTTAAATCATGGATCAAAATTCAAAGAATTGTGATTTTTCAACACCAATGTATAACACAACATATTCTAATTTAAATATTACATATTCCTAAGAAAACCTAGTTAATATTACATGAACTTAGAAAATATTTGCATATCAGTTGAAACCATGGGTAAATATTATGTATGCTTAGATTTAATCTTATGTATCCCCAAGTAAATAATATGTATATAGAAGAACCTTATATTTTTTATTATCTATCATCCACTTATTCTGATATATTCTTTAAGTTACTCTTATATATCACTTTCACACTCTTGGTTACTATTATATATTATTTGGAATATCTAATATATATTATGAGAGATATAAAATATCAATATGTTGATCTTATTTATCATTAATGAGAAGTAACATATCCAAAAATAAATCATATGTATCATAGTATAAATTCACTAGTAATTTGAAAAAACTTCTTACGGTTGTATCTTCTGTATTCCTTTTACATTTTCCAATAAACTTATAGATATAATGTTTGAACTCTAGACTTCTTAAAATATCCATAGAAACTCCAGAACTCATCTCTATACTTCTCAAAAAAAACTCAAAAACATTATCAAAAACTTCTAATGGTTCTCAATGATTCACATATGATGCTAAAAAATTACAAAAAAAAACTTAAATAATATTTTAGGTTCTTTAATATCACCCATTTGATTTTCTGTCAACTCCAAAAAATAACCAATTTTCATCAACACAATAAAAAATATCCTTTATTAGAGATATATATCCCAACACCACACTAATAGAAAAATTCAGTTTTTTGAGAAAATTTCATCACTTGGTGACAAGAAATTTGTGGCTAGTGTCCTTTAATAAACTCAAAAATAAATCAAAAATTTAACTATAAAACTATATTTCAATTAAAAAAACTATGTATCACAAGAGTTTTATACCCTTATTCCCCTTTTGGAACATAATACAAATAATTATGGGTTAATTCCAATAGTCTTGAAGTAATATAGAATGGTTGAGCATTCATTTTTGGCATTTACTCTTCAAAATTGACCCTTAACATACCCTTTTTAAAAATTACTATAATATAATATTTTATAGAAATATATTACATCCTCAAATATCTATTTATAATAATTATCATTGATCAAATGATACATGATATAAATATTTTTAGATCTATATTATTTCATTATATTTTTAGATTAATCAATTTCACTATGATTATCACAGGAAATTATAAATATTTTTTAAAACATCACCTTCAAGTATTCCAAATTCTCTTTCATCCATGTAATTTTTTTGAATGCATGTGCAGAAGACACATACTTATATTATACAGTACTCAAAGTCACTAAATTCTATTTATTTAAGTGACAACTCACCTAAATTTCCCTCAAGAATAATATACCCTCTTGATGTTAATTTTATTTCATTCTAATCACAATCCTAATCAATATTACTATACCTATATAAATTTATTACTTCACATATTCTATATAGAAGATATAAAATTAATGTTCCATTAATATATCTTAAAATTTTCTTGGAATCCTTCAATTAATATTATTTTGGATCACTTAGGTACCTTATACACAAGGTAATTTCATATATAATTTTAGTTCTAGATTCTATGACATAAAATAATCTTCTAATTATCTTTATGAAATTATTTTAATTCACACTTTCCTTTGCTTCATCCTTGATAAATTTTATGCTAAAATTCATGGGTATAGATACTTATCTAGAATATTATATGCCAAATTTATTCAATAATTACTTAGAATATTTATCCTGATGTAAAAATTATATTTATGTTTTTTTGTACATCTTTTAATCCAAGAAAAAAACTCATCTCACCAACCGTAGTCATTTTAAAATTCACCATTATTTTTCTAAAAATTCCTTTCAAATATACTCTTTTTCAGCTATAAATATTTTCTCACCAACATATACAATGACAATAAGTGTACATTTTCTCATCTATTTTCTTATAGTTTATTTTCTACCATCCCCTTGGTGACATTAATCCCTTTCAGAAAGCCATTCATCTTGTAATACATGGGTTTATGGGCCTGTTCCAACCCATAAACTGTCTTCTTCAGCCTAAAAACCATTATTCCATCATTATGAAGGGTAAATAATTCAGGTTACTCAATAAATAAATCTTTTTCAATATTTTAAATTAATAAATAATACCTTACATAAATTTTATATATCTTGATTTCTTGTTTTCCAAAATGGATAAGAAAAATATTATAAATTAAATCCTTGAAATGGGTAACAATATTTCCTAAAAATGAACTCCTTAAAACTGTGAATAGATATTACATAGTCAAATGTCCTTATTTCTTGAAATCCAACCTTTTTTATTGAGATTATTTCTAAAACCCCGATTGGATCCAAAAATGGTCTTTCATTTTGGTCATGGGAAAATATCCCAAGTGTCATTATTTTCAATTTGATATACATTAACATTTATATCTCATATACACTCTTTATGTTTAACATCCTTAGTAGTAGTGTGTGATTCAACATGTGATACAAGATCATTTTGATTCTCAAATTCTAGTTCATTCTCGTCTATATTGGCATGTCCAAATTTGTAATAATATTTTCAAGTTTAACAAGTTTTTTTATCCTCTTAATCTTTTACTTATCATTTCTAGTTGAACCATAATCATCACAGGTGTGTTCATAATCAATCAAAACATGGTTCGGTTCATTACCAACTTCTTCTTCAATGTTTTTCTATAATACCGTATATTATTTTTGTAACACATGGATGTTTTTATGAAATATTTTCTTTAAATAACTTTTATTCTTCAGTAGATTGATTTGAACACAATAGTGAGTTTAAAATAACCACAATATTCCTTTATTATAAAATTACCATTATATCCTAGCCATTAGGTTAGCAGGAATAATTATAACTAACTTATGAAAATTCATTATGAATTCATTGGCTATCAAATATTTATGAAAAATATAAATCAATTAGATATTTTTATTTTTGAGTGAATTGATTTTGGTAATTAAATTAATGTGATATATATATATATATGTGTGTGTTATATACTTAATAAATTATATTTTTATTTTCATGCAATGGATATTTTACTCATAGGGTATGAATAAAAACCTATTTGATGTATAAAAACCTATTTTATAAGTTTAATTTTACACCTTTGAATGTTGAACACATTTTAAATTAATATCTTGACACATTAATAATTTTTATATGAAAAAATAAACATTTTGTTTTGAACCAGGATATAAAAATTTACTTTGGATGAATTTCAAATATTTTTCTAATAACTTTCATTTTTTGATGAATAGTGAAAATACGCTGAATTTTAATTGAAAATAAATTTTTCATTGAAATAATTTATATGGTTAAATTATATTATTTAATGGTTTAAAAGTATAAATAAAATATATTTTTACCATTTAATATAATTTACATCATTGGAAATAATTTTATATTTAATTCAGATGTAAAAACATTTCAATCTTTTGCAATATTTTAACTCTTAGAACCTGTTTTCTCATTCCAACAACGAGATTAATTTTAAATTAATTACTACAACTTATGTGTTTTTAATTTTGAAAAATATATTCCATATTTTTAATTAGTACATCCAAATTATGTTAATATTATACTTTTATTTTTGGGCATTATGAATAGTAACTTTGGTAATTATTTTTATTACCATGGTTAGAGGTGGATCGGGTAATTAAAGGTAAAAATAACATTATAAAATTACCTTAACACCTGTAAAAAAATATTTGATGACTAAATTATACCCTTATCATTTATGTTTCTAAATTGAATAACTTAATGACAACTTACCTATGAATATGACATGAATATAATAAAAACTAATGAATGTGATAAAATGCCACAATCTCATTTTATATAAGTATATTAATTTTAATATATGGATAATTAAGAGATAATATAGACTATAGATAGTATATATATATATATAATAATTAACTAAATCATAGAACTTTATTTATAATTTTTAGATATTAAATAATTACCATTAATGAAGACACAATAGTGATGTAGAAATTATTTTATTAATAGAAATATAAAAAATGGTTTTAAAAATATTAAAATAAATATCATATGAACTAATTAATATGCTCCATGAAATCTATATGTGGATATGACATGTTATTAGTGTATTAAATATTTTTTTAATTTATCTTTTATGTGTATTTTATTTAAAGTCAAATAAATAAATTGTGTCAAAATTGATACTGTTGATATTTTATAAAAATAACATTTTATTAGACTATTTAAAAATCATAAAAATATTTATAAATTACAAAGTGATAAATATAAGGTATAAAATATCATAAAATGTCCATTTATGGTCAATTAACACCACATAAGTAAATATTTATAACCATTAAATATTTAGAATGTTATTACCACTATTAAAATAAAATAGAATCAATAAGTGTCAATTAAAAAGATATGGTTTAAATTGACAAAATAACTTGTCGAAAATTTATTGGTTGATGCAATTAAAACCCTATATCATCTCATATTAGAAATTGGAACATTTGTTATGTTTTTGGGTAGGTTTTTATTTTATTAGAAATTATTATTTATGGAGTTTCCAAAAGTGCCCCTCACGTCAATTATAAAAGGAAACCACCTCCCTCAACTCTTCACATCATTTTGAGCCTTCAATATCAGTCATCCCTTGAAAGTTTTTCTTACCAAATTCCCTATTTTCATTATAGATGTTATGGTCATCTAAAAATACCAAATCTAGTGCTCTAAGATGATATTTAGAGGAAGCATGTCGAGGAGGAGGTAATATATTCTACCAATTCTTTCCAACTTCTTTCTTCTTATACTTCCTATTCATTAGTTTTTTTATTATAAATTAATCATATCATTATAACTCATATACTAATATGTTATTATAAATATGAAACAACCATATTTCACCTTCTATGAATCCTATTAAAAATGAAATCCTCATGTGTGAGTATGTACGACTTACCGTCTCCATGTTGTGGTGTAATATGTTTTTCACCACCACCTTACTTGGATGGTTATAATTATGTAAATAATAACTATATATGAATATTATAACAGGTTAACAATTATAAAATAGTAATCACTATCCACATCAATACCATTAATAATTTTGGGAATGATATCATCGCTTGTGTGTACGTACGACCTACTGTCTCCATGATGCGATGCGATTCATTCTACATGAATTTCATTAAACCATGATTATATACAAGAATTTAATGAATAAATATGATATATATTATTCTAATATTATTCTATAAATGGTTTAACTATAACCTAAGAAGTGGAACATGAACTTATCTAACAAATCTTTCATAAGAACATAAAGTAGTTTATATCTGAATAACAAGTGACAATGAAATTTTACTATCAAACGGATGATAAAACAATCATATATGATATCATAAAAATTATTATGATTCTGTAATAAGTCAATAACATTATTTAAATCATTATAAATGAGGTTTGGATACATATGAATGATATCAGACCTATGGTAAGGGATAATTTTACAATCTCATTTTTATCTAAGATTTTTTATATGTAAGTATTCATTGGGGGTATATTTATCATCCACATACATGTTTTCTAATTATGTAATATTATTTATATTTTTATAAAAAAAATTAAAGTTAATTTTACCCTTTGGTTAATTTTTTTTAAATGGTATGATAGGAATCTTTTATCATTATTCTATTTGAGTAACTTTTTAACTTTTCCAAAAGTACAAGGAGAATGTTTTTTTATCTTATAAAGCATGAATGGAATTTTATGGTTTCATGGAACCTTTTTTAAAAGAAGATTAATCTACATGATTTTAATATTATTTTCAAATAAACTATTTTCTTTTAAAATTATGTGGCATTTTGATAAAATAAAACATTTTTTAAAAAGAAATGATATTTTCCTCAGGAATTAAGTTAAAGTGTTTTATCAAAATTATTTTCCATCTAAGATAACATAGGGTTATGATTCCATAACTATTATTAATTTGATTTGATTATGTTTATGATAGAATTATTTTTATAAAATCCATTTATTTTAAATGGATTGTGATGGAATGATGTTTAAGAAACCCATTTTATTTCATGTGTTATGCTATGATAAATGATTTATCTTTTTGTGGTACATGTAAGAATAGTTTCATTATAAGATGGGTGTAACCTATATCTACCTCCAATGAATTGGGTAAAGATTTATATCTCATGAGATAGACATGACTGGAATAGCATGTAAATCTGGTTCAGTAATACAGGGCTGGAACAACGAGTGAACTCAGTTCAATAATGGAATTTTTCCGCTGTGATGGTCATGGAAATGAGCCTTGAATAATATAAAATGATTTTCTATGTTTATGTGTGTATGCCATGAAATTTCTATGTCTTGTGTTATGACTATTGGGATTACATTTCACTTTTATAATTTATTCCATGACATGATATTTTAATCTTTTATATATAGGATAAGATTTCAAAATGTTATGTTCTTATGATTATGATATGATTGATATTTCCCCTATTTACCCTTACATAGCATTTTAGTGCACCCTTTAATATGTTTCTTTTCCCCAGGTCATGAAGAAGGGTATCAAGTAATATATGTCAAAAAATAGTCTAGTTTTTAAGAAATAAGTAGGAGACAATGTAGATGTTTTATGAACCGGTTGTTTATGTATCCCAGTTTCTAATGACACCAAAACTATACAATCATGGTGTGGTATTTGTTATGTTATTTAATAAATATTATTCAATGTTGAAGTAATATATACATGTAAAGTATGGGCCGTTATAATTTTCAATATAATTTTCAAAATTTACATAATTCACCTCGATAAAATTGGGATTTATTTCAATAATATTAACATTGTAGTGGTCTACCAGCATGTGTTTCTTCTTTTTCAACCATTTTTATCCACTTTACTTTGATAAATATCTCATAAAACTCATTTCTAATATTTTTATTCAAAATTTACTGGATCTAAGTTTTTTATATTTATCTATTATAGTTTTTAAATCACATTTAGGTACTTAAAAGGGGTCTTATTGATATAATGCATTTAATTGGTAGTCATTTTAAATTATTATCTCAATAAAAAATTTAATAAGAACAATTGTATTGACATCCTCTCTCTAAAATAATTTTGTGAGTTTGAATTTCATTAACATTGTTCTTCCCATATCAATTAGGCTTCTCTTTATCTTTTATACATATTTATTTTATTGGTGGGTTTAATGATCACTATATAAATGTTTAATAATAATATTATTAAGATAGGATACAAAATAATTTCCTAATAACTCCCTTATATTCTAATTTATCAACTTTTTAATAAAGACTCTTAGCACTTTCTCATCTTCTCTTTTGAATATCTTGAAGACATCCACCACATTGGAATTTTGATTCATGAATATAACATTAGTTATCCTTATTAAATCATAAATGAATATAATATAATGAATATCCATTTTTTCATATTGATGTTTTATTAGGCTATATAAATCAAAATGTATTCGTTAAATTAGCCTTTTGGACTTAATTTCCACCCTTTTGTGATTTCTTGGAACTATTTTCCCCTATTAAAATGTTGCAAAAATGATATATCTTTATATATTTAGTTATCTAGCACATATATCCACTTATCCCTTTGAAATATTTATCCTACACCTTTGATAAAATGGATGGGTCTTACATACAAGAGTTTATTCACATCTTTTGATCACAAATAACAATATTCATTAGAATTTCCAATTTGGAATAAGTTATCACCGGTTCTTTCTTTCTTAGTGATAATTGTTCAAATTTTTATACTCTTGATGATATATAAATTAAATCTAAAAATGACTCAATTTCCATCATCAAAACATAGTATAACACTCAATATATTTCATTTAATCCCATACACAAATAGAATAACCTTGGATTCTAATTTTTGGGATTCAATCTAAATAGTTCCAACTCATTTAATTTTCATAGAGTTTTTATTTCCAAAATTAACTGAGCCTACATCATTTCCATTTATTTTCTTAAATATTTTTGTGTCTCCTATCATGTGGAATGAATAACCACTAGCAAGTATCCTTGGTTTACTTCTCTAACAAGCTATTAGAGCCACTTTTTTTTTATTTATTCTCATAATTTTTTCATATTCAGTATCTTTAAATTATTCTCATGGAAGGTTATTCGTGCCTTATAATGTGTACCCACCCTAGAACACATACCATACCTAGACTATTATAATTTTTTGACACCTCAGATGCACCTCCTCGTATGCCATAGGTAACTAAATCGTAGCATAGGTATAAGGTGGTATAGTGGGGAGACTATAACCACATATCATATTAAATAATAGTGGAAATAATACCAACCAAATATTAAATAAAATTAAATAAAAAATGAAATGATAACCAAAATATTTTGAAAATAATCAAAATAAATCATGATATAATAGATGAGACTATCTAATAATTCTCAGGAAATCATACAAAAATATTAAAATGAAACATCCCAAAAGTCTAAAAAAACTAGGAAAAATTATGAAATGGTTATTAAATATAGCCCAATCCCAAAAATATATAATTCATCTAAGAATATTGGTTGAATAACAAACATCGAGAACTCTTCTAAAACTTGTACCTGAAAACAAGACTAATCTATTTGGGTACCTGGGCATCATGATATCTAGAGTAGGGTGTGAGTACAACTTACTAGACCACCACCAATGATATCTTAAAAATAACAAATTCATAATAATTTCATGTAAAATTTTTTAAGACAAAAATTTTAAATACAACCATTTTAAACTAAATACATAAACAAATGTCACAATCGGGTCTGAGATCACCCTGGGAATGGTATACACCACCTTCATCTGGTGTCAGGGTGTCTATGAAAATTTTGTGATTAATGTTCCAACCCAACCTGTCATGTCATTAATATACCCATCCCAAAATAAATAAATGGAACCCAATGTAATATACCCATATTTGAGGCCTCAGCGTCCACCTGGGTTATGTGTTCACCTAGGATTTAACCATCAACTAGTGCCCACCTAAGGGTCTTGTTCACCATAGTTTTAACCACCAAAAAATGTCCACCTAGGGGAAAAGTTCATCTAGGGTTTAACCATCAACTAGAATCCACCAGAGAGCCGTGTTCAACCTTGTTTTAACCATCAAAACTATAACTATAACAATTATTTTAAACAAAGCCACCCCAATAAGTGTTTACCATTTTATATTAATCATTTAATTTACAATTATAACCATTTCCACAATAAATCATTTTTCAATTTACCATTTCAAAACTATTACCAAAATACCATTTTTAAATATCATATCAAAATTTTATTTTCAAGTTCTATTACAAATCAAGGTTTTATGATAAATTTCACTTAAAATAAATTTAATGTCATCGATAGCTTGTGATATACGCAGCCCTGAGTTTAAATAAACCATAATATATTATACTATTATAAACTATCTCTTAAATTGAAAGATTAAATAGGAATAACCACATTTTTTTAAAAATGTATAATTTTTTCTTATAAATAATATATATTGATAAATATGTATTAAATTTTTAGTATATTTTTTATATGCTTTGGGAATATATTTTTCCACAAAAATGGGTTTTATTTTTTTGTGAGAAAATAATATAATTTATTTTTGAAATGATTAGAAAATTTATTTGAAAAAATGAGCTTCATTTTAGAAATCATATTTCAAATTTATCTTATTGTGGAATCTTAATTATTTTTTAAAAAGATTTATTTTACATTGAATAGTGAAAAATACTGATTTTTATTCAAAATTGTCATTTCGTTTAAAGTATTTAAAAAGTTTAATTTTATTTTAAAATGGTTTTAAAACAAAAAAAAAAATCATTTATATTTTTAATAATTCAATTATGATCATTAAATTTAATTTTATGTCATATTTTGGTATAAAAATGTTTATACATTAGAAAACATTTTTATTCTGGAAAACACATTTTCATCGCATTTTTTGGATCAATTTTAAATTAATTTATACCAATTATAGAAATTAAATTTGATAAAATGGATTAAAAATATGTAATATATATTTTAAAATTTTATAATGGGTCCACTTTTATTTTTTTATAATGAATAGTATAAAGAGTACAAAAATCACCACGGTTAAGGTTAAAATGGATTTAATAAGGGTTAAACCAAAAGATAAGGGTAATATTACCAATTTATATTTTATAAATTATATTTTATGGATATATTTTAACATAATCATATCCCTAATATAATATCTAACCATTTGGAAATACATTATTCAGTATTACATTATTATATTTTAATATTTTAAGACACTCCAAGTGTATCCTCTACTGCACATATAAAAGTATGCCCCTTATTTATCTTCTTTTCACCACTTTGAGACATATATCTTGATCAAAACATATAAACTTATCTTAAAAACTTACCTATCCATGAATTATAGGTTCTGGTATCCTTAAAATACAATTCCAAGGGTATTTAAGAAGGAATTTAAAGGAGGTCTACTGAAGAAGAGGCAATCATCCCACTCGACCTCTTTCAATTTATTTATTCTTATACCTCCTCTAAATTGTTGGTATTAATTATAAAATAATAAATTAAGTACCATAAATATAATGAAGTGTTTTTAATTATATGGAACCATCTTCATTCACCCTATTTTCCATCAAGTGGGAAGTGAAAGTATCACTCGTGCGAATGTGTACACTACCACCTCCACATAACGATACAATTCCTTTTCCATCACTATATTTCATGGATATTTATCATGATGGGTTTAAAATTTATATATTATATTTATGAAATAATTATTATTGAATAATTATAATATCATATCTACCTTTTTACCTTCAAATATATTGGAAGACATTAACGTCGCTCTTGTATACATGTGGACTACCACTTCCATGAAGCGATGTGTTTCATTTTTAATTTCTATTTTAATTTTATGGTAATAAGGATATATTTCAGGTATAAATTTTCTCTTTATAATATAATTATATTTATAAAATTATAAAATATTATTTATTATTCTTTACTTATTTTCATTGTAAAATGAAAATGACATTTATACATACATACGACCAACCATCTCCATGAATGATGTAAATCAATTTTCTATATCAAAATTTTATAGATGAATATATATATATATATATGTGATATTTTTATAATTATTAACATTATATATATTATAGAACCATGATCAAACTATAATAATCAGAACTGTTGAACTAAAAGTCTCATAAAAAAAGAAACAGTTAAAACATGAAAATAATGATTTTAATAAGGAATTATATGTAAATGGGTGTTTAAATATTATACATGGATCATATATGATATTATAAGTATGTTCATGACTCTGTTAAATAATTATAATGAATTTAAATTTATTATATAGGAGTTAAGTTCACTTTATAATCAATTAAAACTTGTGTTATGGGTTTTATATTATAATATCATTGTTTATCAGGATTGTTTATGATTAATTTTCTGATGATGAAATTTCATGATATAATTTTCAAAAATCTAATGAATTTTATACTTCTCTTGTTATTCATTTAATTTTTCTATAATATTACCATTTTCCACTCTTTGGTACATAAAATGATTGAGAAAATGTTTTCAAGAAAAATAGGCTTTACTTCCACTATTTATTAGGAATCATTTTTCTTATATATTCATGATTTATAAAATTATTTTTAAATGATGTTTTATTAATATTTACTGATTTTTTTTAAAAAAATTCTATGTTTTTATTTTTACAAAATATTTTAAAATTATTCTTCTTATCATTTTTCAATCGAGGTACTTTTGAATTTTTAATGAAAATGTGAAAGGAACCTTTGTTTTAAAGTACACGAAGTGAATGGAATTTCATGATATCATGAATGTTCAATTATTTGAATATTCATTTTCAAGTTTTCAAGTTTATTTTCGAATAAAAAAGTTTCCTTAATATTTTGGAAAATTTTATATTTTTAATAAATTTTTTCAAAATGATAAGGTTATTTTCTTCATGAAAATTTCTAAGTGAATTTTTAATGTCATTTTTGATTTATTATAACATCCTTTGATATTATGTATACTTTACTGGAGATATGATCTAATTATACCATCATTTTACCTTATCTATATGTTTTATGATTATAATGGTGATATTTTTATGAAACCCATTTATTTTTCATGGTTTATGTTATGATGAAATGTTGAAATATTTATGAAACTAGTCTCCTTTCCATGGATTATGATATGTGATGAATTATTTGTGATATTTTAACAAACATATGAATATATTATGATTATGTGATGGGTGGGATCATAATTATATGTCCCTTTAAGTCATTGGGTAAATATGGATATCTAATGAGCTAATAAGTACTGTAATGGGAATTTAACATAGTTCAGTAAGGAACTATGTCCACTATAAAAGTCTTAGGATTGAACCTTTACTAAGGATATGATAGAATGAGTAGTTAAACCAATCCAATATAATAGTATTGTTGTAATACTTTCCTGATTATATTATGTAATGAAGAGTTAACCCAATCCACTATGATAGTCTTAGCAGTGATCATTAACTAAAGAAATGATTATTTATTCTTATGCGTTTTCCACAAATTTATGTCATATGAAAATGTTATGATGTCATTTATCATATTATTTTATTCATTTATTAATGTTTTCTTATGAACATCCAATTTTTATTCCATTAATAATGATTATGATCTATGATAGGCTCGGTGTAGTTTTCAAATGTTAAGATCACATTTACATACACTTATTATCATGTTAGGTTTTAGTGATCATTGATATCTACCTTATTTACCCTTAATGAGCTTATAATATCGTCCCTTATTATGTTTAATTTCCCTGGGTTATGAATAATTGTTTTATGTAGGGTATGCCTAAGAATAGTACTATTTTGTTAGATCATTATGGGTGATGTTGAATATCTTTCTTGAAAAAAGAAGATTGTCTATCTATTCTCTCATAACACTAAACATTTATGGTTTTGGCATGGATCATGATGATATATAATGGAAATTCATCTATTAAGATGAAGTATCTATGTTTGAAAAGTAAGGCACACTATATATGGTATTAGAGTGGGGTTTAGTTAATATTTGTATATTAGGATTAGAGAACTATAGTGAAAACCCTGGGTATAAGTCTTCGTATAGGATAACATCCTAATGTTTTTGTAAATAATAGATTGTATAATTTACATAAAAGTAAATCCCTATCCATATATTACAATTTTAATTTTTTTTATCACATTTTCATCTAGGGGTAGTAACCTCAAAAAGTGTTGGTTGAGTATATCATGACCATCTTTCTGGTGCATGGTCAGTGTGCCCTTACTGCACACCTAGTTTCACACTCCCAAGTAATATGAGTGGGATAATTCACATTTTATAAATAAACCATTGTGAAATATTTTAATAGATGATTACCATAAATAATATTTGTTAAACCTAAGTTTACATATATGGAAAATAATATGTCAATATTTAGATATCCTATAAATTATTTTCATGATTGATCACTCAGATCAAAGATACTTGATGGTCATACTAACCATTTAAGTTTTACTAAGGGATTTAGTATATAATGATAATGTTTAGGTGGTTATATATATGACTATATATTGAATTAGCATATTTAATCATAGTTATATTAATTCCAATATATCATGAAAATTCTAACGGAATTTTAATTCATAACCTCAATGACTAGATGATGAATTTTCATTGAAAACCCCTAATGGTATAATGGTTACATCTCATGTATTTAAATACTATCCGATTGATGTTTTTGGGAATATATTTTCTGAAAATATATTAATTCTCCCTCTAGTCGAATTTATTGTTATTTTGGGAATGGATTGTCTTTCTTTATCTAAATCCAATATCAATTTCCAAAGAAGAGAAGTTACATTTGATAGTTTTAACCATCTTATGACCATCTATTGGTGTGATGATAAATATGAACTTCTAATGGAAATAACATCCATTTATGGGTCTTGATTCCTATTGAAAAGAGGTGTATCTCATATGGTTGGAGAGAAACTCAACATCAAAGATATTCCCATTATACAGTGATTTTTTGATTCCTTTCCAAAATATTTCTCTAATATTAATATAAATTGTGAAGTTGAGTTTTCAATAAAACTCATACCTGGTGCCACAACTATTTCAATGACTATATATAGAATGGAATCAATTTAGTTAAATTAATTAAAGAAGAAACTCCGTGAGAATATTGATAGGGGATCCATTCATCCAAGTGTATCACCATGGAGTCCACCAGTTTTTTTATCAAGATGAAAGATGGATCAATGTGAATCTGTATTGATTATCGGGATTATAAAAAGATAAAAATCAATAATAAGTGTTGTATACTTCATATTGATGAATTTTAACAGTTAAGAGGAGATCAATATTTTTCTAAGATTTATGTTCAATCTAGATACTATAATTTGAGGTTAAAAAGAGAATACAAACCCAATAAAGCCTTACTTTTGATGTATGGAAACTATTAATTTATTTTGATTCCATTTGGTCTTACTAATTCACCCACTATATTCATGGATTTAATGAATAGAGTTTTTATATATTACCTTTATCAGTTTATGGTGGTATTTATAGATGGAATTAAATTTAAAAATAAATCAAGATCATGAATATCAACTGATAATTGTACTAAATACCCTATAAAATTAGAAGTTCTATGAAAATTTAATAAAATCATAATTTTGGCTGCCAAAAAGATTCATTTTTGGGTAATATAATATTAAGAGAGTGTATATTGGTGGAATCATTGAATATAGAAGTTACTAAATGTTGGATTAGACCAACCATTGTGACTGAGATCTGGAATTTTATTTTTTTGGATGAATATTATCGATGATATGTAATTAATTTCTTATATATTTATAATACACTCACCAAGTTAACTCATAAGGGAGATAATTTAATTTAGATAGATTAATGTGGATAAAATTTCGAGGAATTGAAGATAATGTCAGTTAGTACACCTATGCATGCACAACCTTATAGTGGATAAGGGTTTTTGATATTTAATGATGCATCAAGGAAGTGAATAGGATACGTCCTCATGAAAAATTATATGGTGATAACTTATACCATATGACAATGAAATGTTCATGAGAAAAATTACCCAACTCGTGATTTAGAGTTAGTTGTAATTATTGGAGTTGGTTCCCTAGAACCAATGTAACGCCCCGACCCTACTTACCCAGAGTCAGTGCATTATTACATAACATTTTCATGATCACAAGAAAGATCAAATCTCGAAAGAACGATTGGTTTAGTAGACTTGGAAACACTAGATATATTCATAAGTTTTACATTACATCATAAAGTGAAAAACTACTACAACAACACAATGTCTCCATAGTCCACACTATTATCCCCTCATAATATCCCTACAGGTCATTCATAACTTACTTCTTCACATCCTGGGAATAATAAAACATTGAAAAGGGGTGAGCTCAAATGCCCAGTAAGGATAACAATATAGCGGAACATTCAAAAATAAGCATAAACATTTAAGGCAATGCATTACTAAAACAATAGCCTTTTAAACTTGAACTTCAACATACTATGGCAAAATTAAAATGAAATAATTCCATTTACTTATTCACATGGATATCCTACTAATCTAATGATCACATGCAATATCAATAACCACTTTCATAATGATGGAATGCATAATGTCAGACTATCATAACCACATAGCCAAGGCCTCGTTCCAAGACTACAAATAAGATTTTTTCAAGGCCTTGTTCCAAGACACTAGTTTGTCTCATGAGACCTACCGATGCATCGAGGAGCTATAGCGGGCTCCACCCGTCACATATTAAGTCCAATGCATTCCCATATGAAAAGGTTTAAACATAACAAAAACATTCGTATTAAAACTAGCATACAAAATGTCAATAATTTCACCATAAACTATGAATGGTATAAAAATATCACATCCACAGTCAAACATATCACAAAACCTTCAATACAGTATAGAAGTTTTGTATCATAATAAATCAACTTCAAATAAGCGTAAAATCCATCAAAGGATGTTGACATAGATGAAATCAAAACTCTTTTTAGAGAAATATCTCTTTCTATTTTTGAAATCATTTAAGATCCATATAAAATAAAACATTTTCTTTGAAAATATTCTTATAAGATTGTAAGGAAAGCTTTGAAGATTTTATAACGGTGGAAAATAGCCGCACCCACCGTATAAGTTAAAAAAACATTCTTACCTTAATTCTGTCGAAAAGGTTAAAAAGGACCTTATTTTGAAAATGACGGAAAGATTACTCTTATAAAAAGTCAAACAAGGGTATAAATTACTTTAACCCATATTCTTGTAAATAATAAAAAATTTTGAAATACATTTTTAAGAAAACATGGATGTGGATGATAAAGAGATCCCAGTAGATTATTACATATAAACAACCTCGGATAATGAAGAGATTGTGAAATAACCCTTACCTTGAACTTTTCCTTGGTTGGGGTAGGTTAACCTCCTGTATAATGGTGAAATAATTGTTATTAAATTATACAAGAATCATATATATTAATATGATATCATATATGATCATTTAACATTGATTTGTTAATAATATCTTTGAATTATCGTCGTTTTGGGTGTTAACTTACTCATTTTCTTTTATATGTTTTGTTATATAAGCCATGTTTGTTATGGATAGGTTGTATCTTATTCATATACAGAATGATATAAATTCTTTAAACATAATTTTTAAATCATCAAATGATAATTATACTTTAATGGATACGATGGAGAATGAATCTCATCGCGTTCATGGAGACGGTAGTCCGTATGTACGCACGAGCGACAATATCATTATTTTGATATTAAAATAATATATAAATTGATGGTATATCATATATACATAATCATTAACATGTTATATTTATGAGTTACACATCATTATTATACCCTTCCAAATAATAATATATTGAATAACAATTACACCACGACGTGGAGACGGTAAGCCGTACGTACGCACGTATGGTGACATGTTATTCAAAGTGTGGATAGAATACTGAATATTGTTGAACCATTTTTATAATAACATCACAGTATATATAATATACAGGAGTTATTATTTTATAATGGTAATAACAAATAAAGAAGAAGTGGAAGAAGAAAGGAACTTGAAAAGGGGTGGTGAAAACATTACCTCTTCTTCGGGTTCTTCCTTTTGATTTGATCAAAAGGGCTCCTTAGGTTGGCTTTATGATCAAACTAAGGACTCTAAGTTGTAGTGAGGGAAGTTGGGAGAGTATTTGGGCAGAGTTTGGCCGAACCAAAAGGCTTTGAAGGTGTGAAGAAATGAGAAGGAGGAGTGCCTTTTTATAAGAGGGGTGAGGGGCACCTTTGGAAAAGCTAGAGATGTTAGTTTATAATAAATTCATATTCGGTTTCCAATGGCTCAAAAGTTGATTATTAAAAGGTTAAGGTGAGTATGTGTCGAAAAACCTCAACCAATAGAATTTAGGCAGGTTTGGGTACTTATATTAACATTATCTTTAAGTATTAACTCTAAGTTAATTAGTTTCACTTTTACAATGTCTCTTTGTATTTTTATATAATATGGTTAATAAACTTACTATATACATCCAAGCATCCCCCAAGTGGTCCATTAATGATGAACCTATCATGATATAAGTCTCTTGGCCGAACCTTAGATTTTTTGGAATTTAATATCAGTTAATAATATAATATTTGTTTTAAGAACTCTTTTATGTCAATTTTGACACTATTCAATAGTTGATTTTTGTGAAACTCATAACAGATTTATTACTTCGAACAAAGTCAATTAAATCAATACTAATATATCATATTATCCTAAAAAATTAGTTTAATTCATTAAAAGTTTCATATTATATTTATTTGGGTATTTATAATATCAATTATTTTAATTTTTCACTATTATAGTAATTACTTCATCATCATTGTGTCATAAATAAATTAAATTATTTAATGTATAAAAATTATAAATAAAATATAATTATGTAGGAAATCGTTTTATATTTCTAATTAATATTTATAATCTAAAATACAACATATATAACCCTATGTAAAAAAATTTTTTCTAAAATATATATGCTTGTGTCATTTTTGTATTCATTTTAACTTAATTAAAATAAAGTGTCCCTATCACCTACAAGTGGCACCATGGGGTCCCAAAATCAACCCAATGATGCCTATGGTCGAACATGTGTCAACCAATAATACTAGGACACGTTTTAGGGTAATTTAGTATTATTATAATATTATTTTTTAACCCTTATTTACCGGATTTACCCTTAACCATGGTAAATAAAATATTTACCGCAGTAATTATTCAAAATGTCTAAAAATAAAAGATAACTATTTACACAATTTGGACATCCTGATTCTAAATATGTTATCCATTTTTCTAAATTCAAAACACAGAAGTGGCAGAAATTAATTTAAAATTAATTCCCGCTGTCAAAACAAAAAGCGTGTTTTTAAGAGATAATAACTATCAAAAGATTGACACTTGTTTATGTTCGGTTTAATTGTAAAATTATGTCCAATGACCAACATTATATTAAATGGTAAAAATATATTCTAAATATACTTTAAAACCACTCAAATTCATAATTTATCACTATTAATTATTTTGATTAAAAAAGTTGTTTTTAATTAAAATTTACTAATTTTCACTATTCATCAAAATATTATAGTTATCCGAAAAGTACCAAAATTTTACCTTAGGCTAAATTCGATATTCTGAATCCAAAAATGAAGTCCATTTTGAAATATAAAATATATATAATTTTAAAAATTAGGTATTACTATTCATAACGGCTAGTTTGATTGGTTATGGTGTGTTAGAACTCGGTGTTGCGTACAACACACGCTATCACATTATTCAAAGAGAAGCGTACCGTAGAAGCTTGAGGTGTTAAATTCACCCCTCCTTCAAATAATTTTGTCCTTGAAATTTCTAGAATACATATCACATGAAAAGACTCGGGTGGTTCTTCATCATAAGTTCCTTGGGTTCCCACGTTGCCTCTTCCATCTTATGGTTTCTCCACAAAACTTTTACCAGACGCGTCGTCCAGTTTCTCAGTACTTGTTCTCTTGTATCAAGAATCCTGACGGGCTCTTCGCAATAAGACAGATCAGGTTCCAGTTCTAATTCCTCATAGGTGAGTACATGCATTGGGTCAGGCATGTATTTCCTCAACAGAGATACGTGGAACACATCGTGAACTTTGGAGAGACTTGGCGGCATTGCCAATCGGTAATCTATAACCCCAATTTGTTCTAGAATTTCGAAGGGTCTGATGTACCTGAGACTCAATTTTCCTTTCTTACCAAAATGTATGACTCCCTTCCATGGAGATACCTTCAGGAAAACATGATCACCGACTTGAAATACCAAATCCTTCCTTCGATTATCGGCATAGCTCTTCTGCCTACTTTGAGCTGCTTTGATGTGATTTTGGATTACCTTCACCTTTTCCATCATTTCCTCCACTAGTTCTGGACCTACAAGTTTTCTTTCACCAACGTCATCCCAACAGGTTGGTGTACGACATCTCTTTCTGTATAACGCTTCATATGGTGCCATCTGAATACTCGAATGGAAGCTATTATTATAGGAAAATTCTACCAGAGGTAAATATTGATCCCACATACCCTGAAAATCAAGTGATCAAGATCTCAACATGTCTTCTAAGGTTTGAATAGTCCATTCTGATTGTCCATCTGTCTGAGGATGGTAAGCAGTGCTCAAAAGAAGTTCAGTATCCCGGGATTTCTGAAGACTTTTCCAAAATCTTGAAGTAAAATGGGGATCACGATCAGAAACAATCGATAGGGGTACTCCATGAAGTCTCACAACTTCATTAATATATAGTCTTGCTAGACGTTCCAGGGGTAGATCTTCTCTTATAGCAAGAAAATGTGCTGACTTGGTAAGACGATCAATAATAACCCATATTGCATCGTTCCTTCTAGGAGTCTTTGGTAGCCCCATGACAAAGTCCATCGTAATATTGTCCCATTTCCACTCTGGTATGGTAAGAGGTTGCATGACTCCTCCAGGCTGTTGCCTTCCAGCTTTCACTTGTTGACAAACCATACATCTTGACACAAAATCAGTAATCTCCCTCTTCATGTTGTCCCACCAAAAATGTTCCTTCAAATCTCTATACATTTTGGTGCTCCCAGGGTGTATAGAGAAATTGGAACTATGAGCATCATCCAACAATTCCCTTTTTAGATCAGGTATATCGGGAACACAAAGTCTCTTCCCAAATTTCAAAATTCCATCTTCATACACAAAGTCTCTCAATCTCCCATCATTCACAGCTTTAATCTTCTTTTTAAATTCTTCATCATTGGTCTGAGAACTCTTAATCCTTTCTAGTAAAGATGGTTTGGAAACCATTTGAAAAAGCATTGATGTTTCACCTTCCCTAGTTATTCCCATTTCCATCTTCACTAGATCCATGAAAATTGGATCCCTTTCAATTCTAATATTGTTCAAAACTCCATGGTCTTTTCTACTCAAAGCATCTACCACCTTGTTTTCTTTCCCCGGGTGGTAGTGTATCGTGTAATCATAATCCTTGAGTAATTCAATCCATCTCCTTTGCCTCATGTTGAGTTCTTTTTGTGAGAAAATATACTTCAAACTCTTGTGATCAGTATAAATCTCACATTTTTCACCATAGAGGTAGTGCCTCCATATCTTCAAAGCAAAGATCACAACTGCTAACTCAAGATCATGAGTAGGATAGTTTTGTTCATGAATTTTCAATTGTCGTGATGCATAGTCAATAACTCTATCATTCTGCATAAGGACACAACCATGTCCTTTCTTTGATGCATCACTATAAATAACGAACCCATCATTCCCCAATGGTAGAGTCAATATAGGAGCATTGACTAATCATCTCTTCAGTTCTTCGAAACATTCTTCACACTCTTTTTTCCAAACAAATTTAACCCCTTTACGTGTGAGCTTCATTAATGGGTTAGCCAATCGGGCAAAATTCTGGATGAAACGTCGATAATAACCTGCCAAACCAATAAAACTGTGCACCTCAGTTATACTCGTAGGTGCTGGCCATTCTTGGATTGCCTTGGTCTTAGAAGGATCAACAGAGATTCCATCTTTAGAGACAATATGGGCAAGAAAAGAAATCTCCTGAAGCCAGAATTCACACTTGCTAAACTTCCCATATAATTCATGCCTCCTCAGAGTCTTCAAGATAATGCGCAAGTGATTTTCATGATCTTCGGAGGTTTTGGAGTATACCAAGATATCATCAATAAATACCACCACAAATTCATCGAGATACTCCTTGAAAACTCTATTCATCAGATCCATGAATACAGAGGGTGCATTAGTCAATCCAAAAGGCATTACAGTAAACTCGTAATGCCCATACCTGGTTCGAAATACTGTCTTCAGAATGTCTTCCTTCTTTACACACAACTGATGGTATCTAGATTAAAGGTCAATCTTTGAAAACTATTGAGATCCATGCAGTTGGTCAAATAAATAATCAATACGAGGTAGGGGATACTTGTTCTTTATCGTTATAGCATTGATCTCCCTGTAGTCGATACATAACCTCATAGATCCATCTTTCTTTTTAACAAAAAGAACAGGGGATCCCCATGGGGAAACACTAGGGCGAATAAATCCTTTATTACTAAATTCCTCTAGTTGTTTCTTTAGTTCGACTAACTCTACAGTGGTCATTCTATAAGGGGTCTTTGATATAGGCCTTGATCTAGGAATTAAATCAATGGAAAACTCAACTTCTCGTTCTGGAGGATGTCCAGGTAAATCTTCCGGAAATACATCTACAAATTCTTTCACAATAGGTACATCCTCAATTTGAACATTCCTTTCCTCACCGATAGTTATTTCATTCTCCTCCTCCCCAATAATTGAATTTAGTTGAGCTACTGGGGGTGGATCTAAATAAGAATTAGGTGGTGACGATTCTGCTCTAAAGATAAGGTGTTCCTTATCATTATCATCAAGAATCGTAACCTCTTTCTTCTTACAATAAATCTTCGCATCATAGTCCGAAAGCTAGTCTATACCGAGGATTATATCAAACTCAATCATAGGTATGATGATGAAATCAGCAGATAAAGAACATTTATGTGCTCTAATGGGGACTGATTCGCAAAACTTTGTTGCAATGATACTTCTCTTTAGAGTTTTAACTGACAAATCCCTTGTTAAATCAAATTGGAAGTATCTAATTTTCTTAGCAAACTGGGAAGATATGAAACAATGCGATGATCCAGAATCAAATAATGCATTTGCTAAACTTGAGGAAACCATTAAATTACCTGCCACCACGTCTTTCGGAGCTTCTACCCCAGCAGTAGTGATAGCATAAGCCTGGCCTTGATCCCTTGACCTTTTCTGAGGTAAGTTCTCCTGACGCTTAGGACATTCATTTGCATAATTCCCCATCTCCCTGCAATTGTAGCACTGAACGTTGGTAGCTTCCTTCTTCCCCTTACAATCACGAGCTTGGTGGCCTTTTTCACCACACTTGTAACAGACTCTCATTCCCTTCAAGCAAGTGCCAGGATGTTTCTTCCCGCATTTACCACAGGATGGATATTCTACCTTTCCCTTCATCCCCTTATTTCCATTCCCAGATTGATCAGTAGGTCTCCTCTTCTCTTGATTTTCTTTAAAGTCATAAGACTTAGAGAATTCCTTTTCGGTCTTGATAGCACATGAGACAATATCTTCGTACAATGAAAAGGATTGTGAGACTAATGCTCGATGAAGAAATGGTTTTAACCCATCAAAGAAACGATCAATCTTACTTCTTGGGTTACGTATATAATCTCCAGCATACCTTGCTAACCTTGTAAAATTAGCCTCATACTTTATGACATTCTCATCCTCCTTCTGTCTCAGACTCAGAAATTGCCTTTCCATATCTGCTTGATGGTCGTGAGGAAAGTATTTTTTCTAAAAACAGATCTTTTAACTCCCTCCATTCCATATTTGATACTTCATCATCTTACTTCATTTTTTGAATCAATTACCACCATTGATCAGCATCTCCAGTGAGGCGGTAAATTGCCATGATAACTCTTTCCCTTTCACTGCTCCCCAAAGCCTAGAATATTTTCTCTAGGGAATTTATCCATTGCTTAGCTACTAAGGGATTTGTACTCCCATTGAACGTTGGTGGTTTTTGCCTCATGAATCGATCTAACATTGATCCTCCATGTTGTGGATCAGGGTGCTCCATACGGGTAAGGTTATTATTCATAACCTGAGTAAGTTGTCCCAGTCTGGGGATTAGCTGATCGGCACCAGTTGCATCACCAGCTCCACTATAATTATCTTGAGCAGGAGGGAAATCCCTACATGGAGTGCGTGAATTGATATGGTTTCCATTTCTTCCACTAGGCGCCATTTCTAAACAATGGCATAAACTAGATCAGTTTATGAATCAAAATACATAATTCCATACTTATAAAACACTTAACATAAATTGAACTATTTATGGATATAATCCATAATCATAAAAATGTTTTCTTTGAGGAAGTATATACTCATAAACCATTCATAATGATTTGTAAAGAAAATGAGAGTTATCCTAAGCATATCCCCCGGGAGTGTCGTAACCAAGAGTGCAGCAAGGCCCATTGTCGTGCACCAGTTCCCGTTCGAGTCTAGCTCAAAGCGGTGTTTTCGAGTTTTACCCCTAGGTACATCTGTGCCAGAGCCGCCTCTACCTGCTCGTATCCAGACAGGGATGTATTGCTCGGAAAACTCACAAAATCTCTACAATACCAAAATTCTAGGAAGTTCTTCTATACTAATCCTCAAAGTTCATCTTAGGTCTATGTTCTCTAATCAGAGTTTATGTAAATATAGCTTCCAAGGTTTGTACTAAACTTCCTCTGATACCAACTGTAACGCCCCGACCCTAGTTACCCAGAGTCGGTGCATTATTACATAAAATTTCCATGATCATAAGAAAGATAAACTCTCGAAAGACCGATTGGTTTAGTAGCCTTGGAAACACTAGATATATTCATAAGTTTTACATTACATAATAAAGTGAAAAACTACTACAACAACATAATGTCTCCATAGTCCACACTATTATCCCCTCATAATATCCCTGCAGGTCATTCATAACTTACTTCTTCACATCCTGGGAAAAATAAAACATTGAAAAGGGGTGAGCTCAAATGCCCAGTAAGGATAACAATATAGTGGAACATTCAAAAATAAGCATAAAAATTTAAGGCAATGCATTACTAAAACAATAGCCTTTTAAACTTGAACTTCAACATAGTATGGAAAAAGTAAAATGAAATAATTTCATTTACTTATTCACATGGATATTCTACTAATCAAATGATCACATGCAATATCAATAACCACTTTCATAATGATGGAATTCATAATGCCAGACTATCATAACCACATAGCCAAGGCCTCGTGCCAAGACTACAAATAATATTTTGTCAAGGCCTTGTGCCAAGACACTAGTTTGTCTCATGAGACCTACCGATGCATCGAGGAGCTATAGTGGGCTCCACCCGTCACATATTAAGTCCAATGAATTCCCATATGAAAAGGTTTAAACATAACATAAACATTCGTATTAAAACTAGCATACGAAATGTCAATAATATCACCATAAACTATAAATGGTATAAAAATAGCACATCCACAGTAAAACATATCACAAAACCTTAAATACAATATAGATGTTTTGTATCATAATAAATCAACTTCAAATAAGCGTAAAATCCATCAAAGGATGTTGATATAGATGAAATCAAAACTCTTTTTAGAGAAATATCTCTTTCTATTTTTGAAATCATTTAAGAGCCATATAAAATAAAACATTTTCTTTGAAAATATTCTTATAAGCTTGTAAAGATGAAGATTTTATAATGGCGGAAAATAGCCGCACCCGCCATATAAGTTAAAAAAACATTCTTACCTTAATTCTGTCGAAAAGGTTAAAAAGGACCTTGTTTTGAAAACGACGGAAAGATTCCTATTATAAAAATTAAAACAAGGGTATAAATTACTTTAACCCATATTCTTGTAAATAATAAAAAAAATTTGAAATACATTTTTAAGAAAACATGGATGTGGATGATAAAGAGATCCCAGTAGATTATTACATATAAACAACCTCGGATAATGAAGAGATTGTGAAATAACCCTTACCTTGTACTTTTCCTTGGTTGGGGTAGGTTAACCTCCTGTATAATGGTGAAATAATTGTTATTAAATTATACAAGAATCATATATATTAATATGATATCATATATGATCTTTTAACATTGATTTGTTAATAATATCTTTGAATTATCGTCATTTCGGGTGTTAACTTACTCGTTTTCATTAATATGTTTTGTTACATAAGCCATGTTTGTTATGGATAGGTTGTATCTTATTCATATCCAGAATGATATCAAGTCCTTAAACATCATTTTTAAATCATAAAATGATAATTATTCTTTAATGGATACGATGGAGAATGAATCTCATCGCGTTCGTGGAGACGGTAGTCCGTACGTACGCACGAGCGACAATATCATTGTTTTGATATTAAAATAATATATAAATGGATGGTATATCATATATACAAAATCATTAACATGTTATATTTATGAGTTACACATCATTATTATACACATCCAAATAATAATATATTGAATAACAATTACACCACGACGTGGAGACGGTAAGTCGTACGTACGCACGTATGGTGACATGTTATTCAAAGTGTGGATAGAATACTGAATATGGTTGTACCATTTTCATAATAACATCACAGTATATATAAGATACTGGAGTTATTATTTTATAATGGTAATAACAAAGAAAGAAGAAGTGGAAGAAGAAATGAACTTGAAAAGGGGTGGTGAAAACATTACCTCTTCTTCGGTTTCTTCCTTTTGATTTGATCAAAAGGGCTCCTTAGGTTGGCTTTCTGATCAAAATAAGGCCTCTAGGTTGTAGTGAGGGAAGTTGGGAGGGTATTTGGGAAGATTTTGGCTGAACAAAAATGCTTTTAATGCGTGAATAAATGAGAAGGAGGAGTGCCCTTTTATAAGAGGGGTGAGGGGCACCTTTGGAAAAGCTAGAGATATTAGTTTATAATAAATTCATATTCTGTTTCCAATGGCTCCAAAGTTGATTATTCAAATTTTAAGGTGGTTATGGGTAGAAAGAAACTCAACCAACAGAATTTAGACAGGTTTGGGTACTTATATTAACCTTATCTTTAAGTATTAACTCTAAGTTAATTAGTTTCACTTTTACAATGTCTCTTTGTATTTTTATATAATATGGTTAATAAACTTACTATATACATCCTAGCGTCCCCCAAGTGGTCCATTAATGATGAAACTATCATGATATAAGTCTCTTGGCCTAACCTTAGATTTTTAGGAATTTAATATCAATTAATAATATAATATTTGTTTTAAGAACTCTTTTATGTCAATTTTGACACTATTCAATAGTTGATTTTTTTGAAACTCATAACAGATTTATTACTTCTAAAAAAGTCAATTAAATAAATAATAATATATCATATTATCCTAGAAAATTAGTTTAATTCATTAAAAGTTTCATATTATATTTATTTGGGTATTTATAATATAAATTATTTTAATTTTTCACTATTATAGTAATTACTTCATCATCATTGTGTCATAAATAAATTAAATTATTTAATGTCTAAAAATTATAAATAAAATATCATTATGTAGGAAATCGTTTTATATTTCTAATGAATATTTATAATCTAAAATACAACATATATAACCCTATGTAAAAATTGTTTTTCTAAAAGATATATGCTTGTGTAATTTTTGTATTCATTTTAACTTAATTAAAATAAAGTGTCCCTATCACCTACAAGTGGCACCATGGGGTCCCAAAATCGACCCAAAGATGCCTATGGTCGAACATGTATCACACAATAAGGCTAGGACACGTTTTAGGGTAATTTAGTATTATTATAATATTATTTTTAACCCTTATTTACCGGATTTACCCTTAACCATGGTAAATAAAATATTTACCGCAGTAATTATTCAAAATGTCTAAAAATAAAAGTTACCTATTTACACAATTTGGACATCCTGATTCCAAATATGGAATCCATTTTTCTAAATTCAAAACACATAAGTGGAAGAAATTAATTTAAAATTAATTCCCGCTGTCAAAACAAAAAAGCGTGTTTTTAAGAGATAATAACTATCAAAAGATTGACACTTGTTTATGTTCGGTTTAATTGTAAAATTATGTCCAATGACCAAAATTATATTAAATGGTAAAAATATATTCTAAATATACTTTAAAACCACTCAAATTCATAATTTATCACTATTAATTATTTTGATTAAAAAAGTTTTTTTTAATTAAAATTTAGTAATTTTCACTATTCATCAAAATATTAAAGTTATCCGAAAAGTACCAAAATTTCACCTTAGGATAAATTCGATATTACGAATCCAAAAATGAAGTCCATTTTGAAATATAAAATATATATAATTTCAAAAATTAGGTATTACTATTCATAACGGCTAGTTTGATTGGTTATGGTGTGTTAGAAGTCGGTGTTGCATACAACACACGCTATCACATTATTCAAAGAGAAGCGTGTCGTAGAAGCTTGGGGTGTTACAACCAACTTCTATATACTTTATGATAACCTATATTAATTATTTTTAATATTAATAAACTCTTTATCACATCATTATTGTTCTTTTTTATAACATAGTATGCGATAATGTCTGAAGAGTAGTTGTCTCATTGAAAGGTCATATTATTTTCCCACTATAATGAGAACCTATAAGGTCCATGATATTATTTTTAAATATATGTTCCATATTAAGATGAACCCATTTGAGAGAAACAAATGATATGGGATATCAAGGTTGGAGACTCATAGGACATTGAGGTACCTTCTCATGTGGTATGCTCTTGGTAATATCCATTGTAGAATATTATCATAACAAGACTCGCCAATAGGAAATCCACATTTATATGTATCATTGGATGTTCCTATCTATAGATGTGTGTATTGATCCTTGCACTTTAATATTATTATTAATGAGTATTATATGTCATGTACTTCAATGTATTGATGAAAAATGTTATAAAATATGTTCGTAAGGAGGTATGATATGTTGGGTGTGTCATGAGTAATATTTCATCAATGAATAATGAATGAAAGGATTTTTCCATTATATTATTTAATTAAAGTTTATATATTATACCCTTATATGGAAATTACATAGACTAAATAAATATAGACATGGTGTTATATAGGCATGTCTGATTTCTATAAAGTCAAAGAAAGAGGCATTGAACACATAGGTTGATGGTAGCAGCACGCAACCTCCTTAATTAGAGATATCATGATAAAGGAATTATATTACATAGAAAGAATTTGTTGGATTTATTATGTCATTTCAACATTAACTTATTTCTCTATGGTTTCCTTGTCATGTTGTTAAATGTCAAACTTTGAGTTTTGGATACTTCACCGAATGCCACTGATAAAGAGGCCAAGAGGGTCACACACTAAGTGTATCCAGAATCTCAATTAAATAATATATTATTATTTATTATTTAAAAATTTGAATAAATATTATTCATACATGTGATTTAATAATTATTCATAATTTCATGATCACCTATATTCTATCACTACTTATTATAGAGAATATTATGTGAGAAAAATATTTATTAAATATTTATTAATTCTTTAGTGGATATAATTTTTGTATTTTTATTAGTGAATAATATAGAGATATTTATTTTTTAAAATAAACAGTCATTATTCAATGCTTGATAAATATTATGAAGGAATGGAGGACTGATTTTAATGGTCCAGTGATAAATAATATATATTGAATATTAATAGAATAAATAATATTTAATTTAATTTTTGAGTTTATTGCATGTTAAGAAATAAAAATAAAATTATTATTATTATTATAGACATGGGGTTTCTCATGGATTACAAAAATAATAAGGGTTTATGTGAAATTATTATTTTCTAACCCTAGTGGTATATAAACAATATTATAATATATTTTTAGAGAGACAATTAATTTTGTTGTGTACAACTAAATCTAGAGAAAATCCTCTCAAATCCCTAGAGAGCTCTCTCTCCAAGAACGCTCTCACGAATGAAGTGCAGTCCACCTCCATCACCACTCTTAATTCTTGATAGATGTAAGAGAACCCTTCCTTGAAGTGATTCTTGGGGAGATCAAAGTAAAATGATTCAAGCTTTAGGATATGTCATGTTAGCACCTGAATATTCATATGGCGATTTTCAGAGGTTCATGGAACACATGTCGATCACCTCTGGTGGGAATTTTTTCTTGATTCTTATAATAAAATAACAGTATGACATAGATATATTCTTATATCCATCAGTAAAGAAATAATTTATCGTATGGTAATTCTTTAATTTATTAAATTAATTATAAATAATAAGTGATGATCTTGTGCATCAATTATTTTGTTTATCTATTGTCTATATTCTTTGATTAAATTATATTGATCATGACATTTATCATTATGTAATCGACCATGATATAAGGATCAGTTGGGAATTAACCATTTGATGCTTCTTCTACGCCCAAAACCATTATGTGGTATGAGAGGTGTCTCATAATTATTTATAATTATTTAAATATCATTAATTTATTTGTGAATTTTCTATTAGTTTTCAATTCCATCTCAATCATTATTTAATTTTAATTTTTAGATATACTTTATTCCTCTTTGTTTCTTAAAAATATAATCAAATCAATTAATTTTATAAATGAAATAAATTTGAAGATCTCATCTAGAGGTGTTGAGGAGTATGGTCAAACAAGATGAGATTACATACCATTTAACCTGGAGGTAGATATCATGTACTATTATTTAATTCACCCGATATTAATTAGTAATTAATTCAAGTCATGTGCATTTATTACACACGGTGAATTTAATTACACAGTGTCTTTTGATCAGGCTAGCTTACCACACGATCATCTTGAGTACATGTTGTGTAACTTTTGTACATCGCATGTATTCCTTTAGTCATAGATAGGTTGTGTATCCTCTTACAAGACCTACATGAATGGTGACCATGTGACTTAAAGACCACACATCGTGTATCCCATGTACATGCTATGTACCTTATTATTTTCTATGACATGGTTATAGGCTGAGTCCCTAGGCATGTGTCATGGATATATGGTGATAATAATACACTCCATTTACTTTTACCAAATTAAATATAATTAAAAAATAATTTATTATACTGATCAAACCTTATAAATATTTGTTTCGTGTGGTCATTAGGTTAATAGTACACACCATGTGATGGGTTATATATACAAATATCTAATTAATTTTTATATAATGTTAGAATATTCATATCATGTATAAGAAATATTATAGTTATTACTCAATGTTATTTGAATCATAACATGCCGCATAAATACCATGTGTTTCATGTGGTCATTAAGTTGATTGTACACACCATGAAATTATATTATAATTCAAGTATTTCATATGTCATAAGAGTAAACAAAATATGAGTATAATGTACATTGGGTAGTTCAAATGGGTCCTCATCGTATTACCTCCAAAGTATATTTTTTGTACATAGTTAATTTTATATAAATTTATTTAATTTTTTAAATTTATGATTTATGATAATCTCATAAAATAATATAAGAAATAATATGAAATAATATATTAATTATAGAAGATAATTAATTTCTTCAGGGGCAGTTTTTCATAAATAAGAATTATTAGAATTGAATACTAATTTTATTAAAATATTGATTCATTGTACAACTATGGATGATAATGATCCTAGAACAAAATGTTGTATGTGATTAGATTATTTTAATTTATTATTAAACTAAATTGTTGGTGTGTATGTCAGTCGTCCACTCCTTTTGTAAGGACTTGGGTGCTGATGGTTTATTTTATATAAACTTTATAACTAATCCTTTAGTTCCCCTAAGTAGCATGTAATTAAAAGAATATGTAATGGATGGAGATCCCAAGTTAGTGGTGGAAGTTCAAGTTTGGATTTCAGGATAAAAAAATCTAATATAGATACATAGGTGGATAGGTGGAAAGCTGCAACATGAACTATAAATGGTTCAAGGTGTTTACCCCTAGGATGATTATTAGTTTCTCATCCACTCAATAAACTAACCATTAGTAAAATTTCATGATCATACCAATTTATTATTTTATTTCTATCAATTTGTAGGTTTATTTCATTATGATTGTTTTTCATGATCACATGAATTAATCAATTAACAATCATAAGAGATAGAACTAATATAAATTTACTTATGTGTAAAAATTATCTAATACATGGTGAATCACTTAAGTAAATCCAATTAATATTAAGAAGCATGTAATAAAGATAAATATTGTAAATTTATATATAAAATAATAGATCTATCAATTATATATATTAAGTTGGTATAACCTTCCTCTACATCAGCTAAAATTGAACCATAGTTCAAAGTTCTTGACTAGCTCAATTTGGGGTGCATTTGATTATTAGGGAATTCTAACTTAATGTCTTGGTTTATCATAACCTAGTTCACATAAAGGGATGAAAAAAAAATAGGACCTAGTTATCTGAGAGGAAAAGGTTAATAAAATCCAATTTTAATATTTTAGGATTGGGGAGTCCAATCAACAGATCAACAATTTATGATTTAATGAAGTTGGAACTTTGAATGCATACCTAAAACCCTTTAAATTAAATGACCAGATAAATTTGAGGTCATGAGAAACAGAATATGGATCCTTATCACTAGAATATAAAAGAAAAATGATCTTCTAAATCCAATGGTGAGGGCTATGGGGTTTTGGTAAAATAGTGGGAGATTAAAAAATATGGTATTTATATATTTATCTAAGTTTTATTAGAAAAATTACATAAACTATTCTCATATAATTTGTAGAAATATAAATAAACATGACATAAAATATATCATTGTGTTCTATACTTGGGAATTATATCCTTCTCATAAGCCCAAATTTCCCAATGTGGCAAAGACGCTTACGCATTATCCTATGCTATGAAAGGAAATTGTATGTGCTGGAAAAAGTTATTCCTAAAGAACCTAATTAAGAGGCTAGTAAGTAATATTTATCTCTATATGAGAAACAATTGAATGATTCCATAAATTTACAGTGTTTCATGTTATAATCCACGAAAAAAGAGCTTTTGAAGCAATATGATGACATGGATGTGTATAGCATGATGTCTTACCTTCCGGATCTCTATTAAGAGAAGGTGGGAAAAGAGATATATGAGATATCTAATGCTCTATTTATAAGTAATCTTAGATATTTGGCACCATCTAGGCCTCATGTAGTCAAAAATATGGGATACATTGAATGCTTAAATGTCATAGGTATTAAATTCCTAGATGATTTTAGCACAGATATCATACTTTCCTCACTATCTAAGTCCTTATCTAGTTTTATTGTTAATTATAACATGGTAAATAATAAAAAGAGTATTTCATAACTTCTTACTTTGATTCACCAAGTGGTCAAAAAAATGAGGTGTGTCAAACATGCAATCCTTATGGTGGATAAGAAAAGGAATAACATGGTGAAGGGGCATAAGACTCATAAAGATTATAAAGATCTCATGCACCATCCTTTCAAGAAGAGGAAAATATAGAGTCATGGAAAGGAAAAGGTAATAATATGTTTTTTATATAGAAATAAAGGCTACTCGAATATGAATTACACTCATAAGCAACGGGAAGCTAAATGTGTGTTCATTATCAAGTGTAATATTTTAATATGTACACATTGGGTGTTAGATACATCTTTTAGTTATCACATATGTATCCAATTTTAGTAAATAAGTAGATTTAATAATATAACTAGAGGAGAGGTGGATTTTCAAGCTTTTAATGGTGTAGGTTTGGATGATCTAGCCACTAATGACTACTAATTTTCTTTTCCAAAAGGAATTATATTGTTTTTAAGAGATTTTTATTATGTTACACCTGTTACCAAAAATATAATTCATATATCATGCCTATATGAAGATGGTATTGTTTTAAAATTTGGAAATAAAATTTATTTCCTTTATAAAAACATCATATGTTATGGTATGACACATTTAAATAATGTTCTTTACGTATTAAATTATGAAATCTAAGTATTATCAATATATAAGGAATCAATTTCACATGAGTCAAATAAAACCTAACTATGGAATCACCATCTTGGTCATATAAACAAGAAAAGTTTGACAAATCACTATCAAGATGATTATTTAGCATATTTTGAGATAAAACCAATTGAAATATTTCATGATTATTTATAAGGAAAAATGGATAAACCTACATTCGATGGATAAGGTGAAAGGTCCATAAATATTTTTGTATTGGTTCACATTAATGTGTTTAAAACATTTACAATATAAGATAAAGGTGTTTATTCTTAGTTCATAACTTTTACTGATGACTTGAGTAGATATGGATATTTCCACTAGATGAGGTATAAGTTTGATTCCTTTTAGAATTTCAAAGAATTAAAGAATAAAGAATAAAATCAAATTGGAAATAATATAAATAATATTCAATCAGATCAAGGTGGTGGATATATTAAAAAAGAGTTTATCCACTTTTTACAAGATTATACAATTTTATCTTAACTCACTACACCTTACACGCTTTAGTAGAATGGTGTTAGTGAAAGGAGGAATTGTACATTATTATACATGGTAAGGTTGATTATGATTCATGCAAAGTTTCCATTATAATTTTGGGGATATACATTATAAACTATGGAATGCACACTAGAATGAGTAGAAACTAAATAGGAAAATGGATTTTCTTAGAGTTATATATTAGAAAAAAAAATTATCACATAGACATGTATGGGGTTTTGAGGCATTTGTTAAGGCCTTATTTGGAAACAAACTAAAAAAACTAGGGAAGAAAGTGTATCTTTATAGTGTATCCTATTAAAAAATGGATACTACTTATACAATACTTTATATGAGAATGTGAATGTCATAATAAAATCCATCTTTCTTTATGTGTGAGCATGTCCTTAAAAGTCATAGTGGGAGAAAGCTTGACTTCGATGAAGTTGATACTCAATATAAAAAAGAGTTAGTGTAGGAATAGATTCCATACTTCCCCATGGAATAATTATTTCCTGAAACACAAGTATTGTATAGAAGCACTAAAGAGGTAAGAGATCCATAGAGATATGGTTTTCTAGTAACCAAAGATGGGAACTAATTATTGGTTTACAATTATGAACATATATCCTACAAAGAGGAAATAAAGATACTATAAGATACAAGATGTAAAGATTCTGTGAATTATGAAATGGATTCCATATATCAAAACAATGTTTGAGTTTAGTTAAATGTTTTAGTTGAAGTAATTTAAATAGGGTTCAAATTTATATTCAAGATAAAACTGGAGATTTAAGGTAAATTAAATACCTATAATGCAAGGCTAGTGGCTAAAGTTTTTAAAAATCATCATGTAATTGATTATTGTAAAACTATTTCACCATTTTCCATATTAAAACCCATCATAATTCTACTTTCTATAGTATCTTTCCATGACTATAAAATTTGGAAGATAGATGTTAAAATAACTTTCCTTAATGGTAACTTTCAATAAGATGTTTACTTGACACAACTAGAAGGTTTTCTGACTCCAAAGAGGATATGAAAGTTGCATAGATCCATTAATGGATTGAAGAAACCATCTAGTTCATTGAAAATTTTATTTGATGAAGCTATAAAATAATTTGGTTTCATTAATAATGAATTTTTTCCATGTGTTTAGAAGACGTTTAGTGGGGATGTGGTCATTATCCTAGTAGTATATGTCGTCAAAATATTACTTATTAGAAATGATATACCAGTCTTACAGTCTGTTAAGTACCAATTAAATAAGTGTTTATCCATGAAGGAATTATATAAATCAGCTTATATTCTATGGATCAAGATTATTCATGATATATCCAAGTGTATTTTTGGACTAATTCAATGTACATACATTGACTACATACTATGTAACTTAGTATGGAACAATCCAAGAGGGGATTGGTTTCAGTGTCACAAGGTATACATATTTTTAAAAAATGTGTCCTCAGACACAATATGATAAACAAGGAATGAGTAAGATCCCATATGTTTCAATGATAGGATCAATCCTGTAAGACATGTTATGTACTATAATTTATGTTGCATATGTATTGAACATTATTAGAATATAGCAATTTTATCTAGGAGAATAGCATCGGTCTGTTGTTATGACTATCCTTAAGTACCTGAGAAGAACTAAGGATGATTTTTTATTGAATTGATGAGACATGGAGCTAGTTATTAGGGGTTATACTGATGTTATTTTTCAAACATATCAGAAACATTAATGTTATGTTTTCTATCTCACTGGAGGAGTTATGAGATGAAAGAGTTAAAAAATATAATTTTCACTAATTCTATAGTAGAGTGTGATTATATAGAGTCTTTAAATGTATCCAAATAATCCATTTGGATACTAAAATTTTTCTAAGATCTTGATGTGGTACCTGGTAGTAAAGACCATGTCACATTGTATTTTGATAATACTGTAGTAGTGTCCCCTACAAAAGAGCCAAGGTCACACCAATAGACAAAGCACATACATCATAAGTATCATCTCTCAAGGGATTTTTCTCAGAGGGAAGAAATTTTAGTAAGAAGATTTCATATAGAATAATACAAGGTGGAACCCTTGACTAAAGTTCTATCTCAGTATAAGAATGAGTCTCATGTAAGAGATAGAATACTGAAGGTTGTTAGTAGTTGGCTCTAGTGAAATAGGGGTTCTATTGGAGTTTTTTCTCTAGAACAAACATATGGTTACTTTATGATAACCCATATTAATTGTTTTTAATATCAATAAACTTACTATCACATCGTGATTGTTCTTCTACATAACATTTTATGTGATAATGTTCTAAGAGTAACTATCACACTGAACAGTCATAGTAGTTTCTTTCTATGATGAGAACCCAAAAGTTCCATTGTAGTATTCTTAAAAATATATTCTATAGCCAGATTTAATCATATGAGGGACAAAATGATACATGCTATCAGGATTTTAGACTTATAGGACTTTTAGTAAACTTATCATGGTGTATTCCCTTGGTAATATATAGTGTAAGATTTTATGATAACTAGACCCACTGGTAGGAAATCCACATTTATATTTTTCATTGGATTTTCCTATCTATAGACATGTGTATTGATCCTTATACTTTATTATTATTATTATTTATCATTATAATTCATGTACTTTGAGTTATTCATGAAAACTATGATGACATATGTTCATGGTGAGGTAGGATATGTTGGATGCTTCATGAGTAATATTCTATTAATTAAAAGAATTTTTACCTTTTTTATTTTACAAAAGTTGATTTCTCAATCCATTTGATGGAAATTATATATCCTAAATAAATCAATGTTCAAGGTGTTCGATAGGAAACTTTGATTTTTGGAAAGTAAAAGAGGCATTAAGTATATAGTTTGATGGCACAAACATGAAACCTTATTTATTTGAGATATCATGATAAATGGATTAATTATATAGAAATGGTCTTTATGAGGTATTATTTCATTACAACATTAACTTATTTATCTATGGTTTCCTTGGCATGTAGCAAGATCTAAACCTTTTAATTTTGAGTGATTCGCCTAATTCCACTGAGAAAGAGGCCTAGAAGGTCACACACTAAGTATATCTAGAATATCAGTTAAATAATATATTATTATTTATTATTTAACAAGTTTAATAAATATTATTACCATATATGGTTTAATAATTATTCTTATTTGGTTAATCATATGTATTCCATCGTTTGTTATTTGAGAGAATATTATGTGAGAAAAAGATTTAATAGATATTTATTTGTTATTTAGTGAATATAATACTTATTAATTTATTAGTTAATAATGAAGTGTTTTTATTTATTAAATAAATAGTCATTATTCAAGTAACAATAAATATTGTTGAGAATGGAAAACTGAGTTTAATTGTTTGATAAGAAACAATATATATTAAATATTATTTGAGTAAATAATATTTAATTAAATTTGAGAATTTTACACATGTCAAAATAATATTATTATTATTATTACTATTAATGATATAGGGTTCAATAGGTATTATGGGAATAATAATCATGTATGTGCAGTTATTATTTTATAACCCCATATATAAATACAATTATATTATTTTTTCTAGAGAGTCAATTCATTCTATTGTTCATAATAAGTTTCAAAAAAAATCCTCTCAAATTTCTAGAGAGATATCTCTCCAAGAACTCTCTTAATAATAGAGATTGATCCTCCTCCAACTAAACTCTCAAGTCTAGAGATATTGAAGATAATCTTTCCTTAAATTGATTCTCAGGGCTATCAAAGGTGAATGGTACAGAAGTTAGGATTTGTAATGCTAGCACCCAGAGATTCCTACAGTGGTGTTTAGAGATTAATAGAACACATGTGGATCACCGTAGGTGGTAATATATTCTTGATTCCTATAATGAAATTATAGTATAACGTGGATATATTTTTAGATCCATAAACAAATATATAATTTCTCAAATGGTAATTATTTAATTTCTTAAATTAATTATAAATAATATGTAATGATCCTGCACTTTGGTTCCTATGTTTATCTATTATATATATTCTTTGATTCAATTCTATTTATCATGAAATTTATTATTGTGTAAATATCAGATTATTCATTTATCATGACAAAATGATGAGTTTTTCAAGCCCCATCTGATGCTTCCTCTATGCCTGGAACCTTCGGTAGTAATTTTTGAATTAAAGATGTATAGGTATTATCTTTATAGATAAATGTTTGACATATAAATGAATAATGAAAGTTTAAAGTATATATTTACTTTGAAATAGTTGAATATGAAATGGATAGTATGGTTGGAGTTTATTAAAGATTATTATTTCTAAATACAATACCACCTTGAGAAAGTCAACAAGGTGGATGATGCTTTGAATCCAAAGGGTCATTCTAGATTATTTATGATGAGGATCACAAAAGATGTAATATTTCTGGAAATTTGAAGTATGAATTTATAAATCTTTAAGGAAGGGTGTAAATTTTATCTTGGTCAAATAGGTGTTCAACCATCTAAGTGAATATTAAAGAGGCTCAAAAGGAAAATGTAGAGTTATAAAAGAAGGTAAGAGATGTTCATTAGTTTATCCATGATTATGATGAATGATAAGGTTTAGGAACCATGTATGTGTCTCTTCCATACCATATTTTAAGTAGTTTTTGGATGAATCTCATAGTTCATCATTTTCTATTAATACTGGATGTAAGATGATGTATAGATATATGAAAGAGTATTTATAGTTGAAAAACCTAAATATAGATATTAAAGAGTATGTATCTTGATGCTTAGTAGTTTAAAAAGTTAAGGCTAAGAGATATAAGTCTAAAGGGATGTTACAACCATTACCCATACCATAATAAAAACGGGAAAACATCACAGTGGATTTTTTCATTAGACTCTCCAAAAAATCTAAATTCTATAATGTTATTTGGGTTATAGTCTATCACTTTACAAATATAGAACACTTTTCTAATATCAAAGAAGATTTCACTATTAATAATATTTGATTAATATATATTAATTAAGTGTTATGGTCTCATAGAGTACTACATTATATTTTATCTGGTCGGGATTCAAGGTTTACCTCAAACTTATGAAGAAATCTTCAACAAGATCAAGATTCGAAGATCTAATTTAATAATACATATCATAATTATATAAATGGTTAGATGTATAGAACCATTAAAACCCCAATTTATATTTTGAGATCACATTAGACATATTTCAATGGATTTTTGGGATCAACACCTCCTCTAGTTGAGTTTTCTTTCAACAATATCCTTCATAAAAGAATTCAGATGGATCCTAATGAATATCACTATAGAATGAAGTGAAGAACTAAAATGTTTTGGGGTGTAGTTGGAAAATTAAATATATTGGGACCTAATATAGATTAGAAAATGGAGAATAAAGTTATATACATTCAAAAATACATTAAGGTATCTCAAATTAAAGAAAAAAGTTATTTTGACTGTCATCAGTGAAATAATAGGTGAGAATGTATTCCTATGGAATATTTCTGGACATTAAATGTATATTGCCTAAGAAAATACATACATGATACTTCACATGTAATGAAATAATAGGTTGTACCATTGGATAATGATATTTACTATGAATAAAAACCAATAGAAATCTTGGATCATAGATATAAAATACTAGGGAGTAATACTACTCACCAGGTTAAAGTTCTCTAGAGGAATCTAAAATTTAAAGAAGTTACTTAGGCACCCAAGGATGTGATAAAGAAGAGATATACTCATTTTTTCTACTATATTCATGTAATTTCAAGGTAAAAAATTATTTTTATGGGTTATAATTTAACACCCCAAGTTTAATGATATATTTCTCTTTAAATAAATATAATTTATTCGATAGCTTGTGATACACGCAACCCCGGGTCTAAATAAAACATAAAATATTATACTATTATAACCTATAAAGTAAATTGGGGGAGTTAATAAAAAATAATTAAATTCTAAAAATTAAATATAATGGATATATATAAATAAAATATATCTATAAATAAGTGCTCAATTTTTAGTAAACTCTTCATATACTTAAAAAATACATATTTCCTCAAAATGGTTTTTTAAAGAATAATACAATTAATTTTTTCCAATATTATAAAATGTATTTAAAAAAAACTAATTTTTTTAAATCATCATGTCAAATTTATCTTAGGGAAATTTTTTTGAATGTTTTATGAAAAGATATATTTTTTTATTAATTGTGAAAAATACTAATTCTTATTGAAAAAATGGATTTTTGTTTCAACAATTTAAAAGGTTTTATTTTGTTTTAAAATTTATTTAAAAGAAACATTATTTAATTTATATTATTATTTATACAATTAAGTTAATTAAAATTAATTTTATATTATAATTTGGTATAAAAAATTTGTATACATAAGATAACATGTTTTTTTAAATTGATTTTTATCATGTTTTATGGGACGAATTTTAAATTAAATTCAGAAAATTATATAAATTGAATTTAATAAAATGTATTAATTATTCTCAATAATAATATATAAATTTAGTAATGATAACACATTTATTTTTTCCATAATGAATATAAAAAAAGTAAAAAATTTTCCTCATGGATAAGGTTAAAACCAGTTTACCAAAGTTAAACCAACATAATATGATATTTTTTCCTATTAAACTTGTATAAACCATACTGGGTGGAAATATATAGACCTATAAATATCTATAATTTAAATATCTATCAATTTGGAAACATATTTCTTGTTTATGACATTATTATATTTTAATCTTTTAAGAAATTCCAAGTGTGTATTCTCCCCCACTTATAAAAGGACACTTTTATTTTCTCTTCTTTACCCCACTTTGAGTCATATATCTCAACAAATCCATGACCAATTTTCTTCTCAACTTCCCTATCCATGGAATAGAGGTTCTATTCCACTTAAAATATCATTCCAAGGTTCCTTAATAATATATCTAAAAGAGACCTACCAAAGAAGATGTAATCATCATACCTAACCTCTATTAATTTATTTCTTCTTATACCTCACATAAATATATGTTATTAATAATAAAAAAAGAAATTAAGTGTCGAAAATATATTACAATATTATTATTATTATTGAACCACCTTCATTAACCCTATTTTCATCAAATTAGAAGTGAATGTATCGCTCATGTGTACATGTGGACTACCACTTCATCGTAGTGATACAATTCATTTTCCATCACCCTTTATCATGAAGAATTATTATGATGGGTTTAAATTTTATATATTATATTTCTAAAATAATTATAATTCTATAATTAAAATAAAATATATACCTTATTACCTTCCAATCTATTGGGAGACTATAATGTCACTTGCATGTATGTTTGGACAACCACCACCATAAAGTGATGTGATTTTTTTCATTTTTATATTACTTGGATAGTAATAAGGATATATTTAATTATATATTTGTTATTTATAATATATTTATTTTTTTAGTTATCAAATTATATTTATCTTCCTTTATATCTTTTCATTAAAAAATGAAAACATCATTTAGGCATACGTACGACCTACCGTCTCCATGAATAGAGTAAATCATTTTTCAATATCTAACATTTATGGTTAACTATATATATTTCATGAATAAATATTATATTTATATAATGTTTAAAATTCTTATGATTATAGAACCATTATAAAAGTATAAGTACCAGAACTTCCTAACTGAAACACTCATGAAAAATGAAACCGTTAACACCCGGAAATAAGGATTTTAATAAATAATTATTTATAAATGGGTGTTCAAATGTTATAATTGGATAAAATATTATATAAAAATTATGTTAATGACTAATTTATATAATATTAATTTATTTAAATTTATTATATAATATGACAGAGTTCTTTTGAATCAAGTCAAACTAGAGGTATGGGTTTTAGGTTATAATCTCATTATTTACCAATATTGTTTGTGATTAAGTTTCAAATTATAAAATTTTATGATCTAACTCTCAATAATAGCTTTAATTTTATCTTAATCTAGTTATTAATGTAATTATCAAGTAATATAACCATTTTACTCTCTTTGGTTTTTAAAATGATCAAGAATTTTTTTTCAATAAAAACATACTTTCTTTCCTCTTTTGGTTAAGAATCATTTTTATTCTATGTACATGTTTTCAAAAATACTTTCATGAATGTTTTAAGTACTCTATAATGATTTTTTAGATAAATTTTTAACCATGGTTTAATTTTTACAAAATGGTTTAAAATAAATCTTCTTATCATTTTTAAAATGAGTTAATTTTTACTTTTTACCAAAAATGTGAAAGGAATTTTTGTTTAACTTAAATAGAATGAATATAATTTCCCATCATCCGGACTTCCAAATTATTTTTAGGTTAATTTAAAAGTTTACAATGTTATTTTAAAATAAAATTTATTCCTTCATATTTGGGAATTTTTTATATTTTAAATAAGTTATTTCAAAATGGAAAGGGTATTTTCCCCAATAAATATTCCAAGTGATATTTTAAAAGAATTTTTCATTTAAGATAAAAAAATTTGATGTTACATATGATCTAATGGGGATATAATCCAATGATACCATATTTATTATATTTCTTTGAGATTTATGATTTTATTTAGTAGATTTTTGTAAAACCCATTTATTTTCCATGAGTTATGTTATATTCAAATTTCAACAACTCTATGAAACTTGTTTTTTTCATGGGTTATGATGTATGGTGAATGATTTATGATCCTTTGGTACACATGTGAATGTATTATTATTATCTTATGTGTTGGATAGTAATTATATATTAAAGAAGAAGATAATAAATGAGTTATAGCTTTATATTAGGATTTTGATCATAAGTGATGGAATCCAAAACCACCTAGGATAAAGGGAGACCCATCAAGACCCTTTATGGGATAAGAAGGGGCATGGGGATTAACTACTAGCTGTGGGGAATAAGAAAAAACTGAGTAAGGGGTATAAATGCAGGATAGTAAAATTAAGAATGTACCCCCTATTAACAAACCACCCAAGAGGCCACAAAAAGACTAGTGGCATCCACTAGATAGCTTTGCACTATCTAATGACCAACCCATGAGCCCAGGTATAAATCAAGGCTTCATTCATACCACCAGCTAGCCAATAGTGCTGCATTAACATGGTATAGCCTTGACTCCTCCTTCAGTGCATCCTGCTTCTTATGAACTCTTAGCAACCATAAAACCTCATCCAAAAACATCCTTTTGAGAGGACCAACCCTTTAGTATATTATTCCAAACCTCATTTATCAAAATTAACCATAAATTAAATGAAATCTCAACTTTTCCCTGGGAATTCAAAATATTCCATGCACATAGAGCATTATAAACTCCCCACTATAACATTACTCATAACTAAAATGTCACAGTGGTCATTCGAAAGATCTTCCAACCAATAATGGTTAAAAATTACTTCTTAATAGTAGTGTTCCAATCCTTAATTCCCATTGTTCTTTGAGAATAAAAATTTGAAATCAAATCGCTTAAACTTCATAAACAATCCACAACTTGATCTCATGAATGTGGAAATGATACAAATCTCAAATGTGATCACCTATCCCAATAAATTTAAGGTAACTTCATCTAATTCATCACTGGATTTTAGTGATCACCAACATAGGATTTCTCTCTCATAAACCAATTATAATCCATGATGACACCTACTTCAAGAATTTCCTACCAAAACATGATCCAGGTGTTCCATTATTCTATATTAAGGTTATCAATCTACCACTCCCATAAATTCACAAAAAAGTGAACCAAAACTGATATCCCTCGTCATTATCAAACTCTAGAACAACCAAAAAACCTTAATTATCAAATAATCACTCTAAAGGGTCATCCCTTTTATTTTTAAGGCCTCATCAAACTTTCAAAACTTACCAATTGTACCCAAAAAATGAACCCACAATGTTTTTTCCTAATGCATCCAATTACATGAAATAAAAAAAAGTTGAGATTCATCTAAATAACTTTTCTCAAATAATTATTGGATAAACCCATTGATGCATCACAAACACACCCACTGATGGTTCCTTAATCCAAAAGGAATGCTATGTTTTTATAATCCTATACACCATAGTCCAAACCGGACTTACAGTGGTATTCCATGGTTGAATAATAAACTACTATAACCACTGTTGTTTGATACCCCTAACAATGAGGTTCCATCAACTTAACTCCTTCTTAGATCACATAAAACTATCTCAATCTTGAGGCCAATTATTAAACCACATATGATACCATAACCAATTATATCTATAATTTAAGGATCATTATATCAAATTTTAACTCATTTATTCACCTTTTAAAAATTACAAAAGGGACATACATTGATCGATCTCATGCACCCTAGATTCCAATCAAAAAAGGGTTCTATAAAAATGGATGACATCCCTCCCCCACCATAGGAGCATTCCTATATTTTAATAACTAACCCTTTTCCAATCTTAATGGACCATGATTTATCCATCACTAAATATGATGGCTAGAATAGGCCGATATTGCTCACCCATAAGTATCATTATGAAGGGAAATTCATCACTTGTTCCAGGATCCTTGATGTGTTACTCATAATACCCATCAAGATACATACCAACCATGAAGTTCATACATTTAAACGGATGGTGGCATATTCCACACCATACCACTTACCCCTACAATTCTTAGTGAACTGACCATATGGTTCTCATCAAAACCATATAATAATTTCTCTCTACAAGCCACACTCATTTGTCATGCTAAACAATGATAAGTATCAAGCTCAGGTTAAATGTGATGCTGCACCACTACCTATCCATGATACCATTACCACTATCAGAACATATATATTCTCACTATAGAGCCCTGACTCATGAAACCTACAATCCTCTCTTCACACCTAAACTAGATGATTACTCATTTAAACATTACATAATTTGATCTTTCACAAATAAAACCACTATATATATGGAAATTATACCCCCAATGTGAACTTTTATTAAAGAATCCACCAAATAAAAATGGTTTCATGCTACTATGAAACCTAAAAAAATGACATGACTCAACTCTTTTGAGTCCCATCTCTATAAGTCTGAAATCACACACCTTTGAAACTATTTATGCCTCTTACACATTCTATTATCACTAAAAAAAATCTCCCTTAGTTATTTTTAGAATAACACTTCACTTGTTCTAGGGGTTATCCCATGATTTCTTGGAAAATGGCATCATTTTTGAACCAAAAGCATTAAACCATGCTCTCCCCACCCTCCCAAAGGTGAATCCCAATGTAATGGGTCTAGGTGCTCAATTTTATTTACCCTTGAAAATGGTTAGTGATAATGATTCACTAACATTAAGGTCTCATTGATTTTTGAGATTATAGAAAATTTCCACATGCCTCACACCAAACCATTTTTTAGGGTGTTCTTTTTCCTAAGAACCTCATGCATGTTCTACCTCAAATTTATCAGGTCTATCCCACCTATGATTATATTCTCAAGGCATAACACATTCCTAAATGTAAATCCATAAGCACCTATCATGCCTCAGTTTTTAATACAGTGATTATACCCACCTCACTAGTTTTGGGTATACCATCACAATTCCCATTTGTCAATCTACTTAAATCCACACCATGCATATAACTGGTCTAGGTGTTCTAATGATCTTATCCCTCCATAACAATCATTAAGATAAAATCACTGATATACTAGGGATTATCTTGGAACTTCAAGGGCATCCAACACACATAAACCCCATACTCAGTAGATCCCTTCGTTTACCAATTTCATAAGTTTAAAAATCTACCCCTACCATATATACCTATGCGAACACACAATCTTAGATAACCCTTCTATGATTCACCCTCAAAAGCCACAAGACACCAACTCCATAATCTAGAGCCACGCCAAAGAAAGGTCATTTGGATCTCCCACCTAGCCTACTTATCAATCCTCATATAGTTCATGACCCCAAGATGACACTCACCCTCATTCCAAGGTTGTGCAATATCCTATAAGAAAAATTCCCACTATAGTGATTCATACACAAGTTAGAGTCAAACTCATCCTACCCATTATTGGGTTGGGCATAAAACATAATTTTTCTAAAAAACCCTAACACATCATAGGTCACAAGGTCATAGGTAATAACACATAACTTAAGAACTCTCATAGCCTTAAATACCCATAAATAGGGTCAACCACCAAACACCCACTAGGTATGAATCATATTTATACATATGTTTAAAAATTGTGTGCTTTTCAATTTTTACATTCACTAAAACTTTAAAAAACAAAGGCTCTAATAAATTAAATTTAAAATAAAATTTATAAATGAAAAAGATTTATATGATGTACTTGGAATTTTATTTAGCTAACTCCATTTAGAAACCAAAAAAGTCATTATGAAATTTAATTCTAATCATTTACTTCAACTGGAAGTTTTCACAACCGAGGCTTAGTTAAATAAGATATTAATTGGATTTTATAGAGGAAAACACGCTTTATGTTTTAATTGGAATTTTATTTTTCAAAAACCACACAATAACAAGGGTAAACAGTCACATAACCCTCTTTTATACATTTAGGGAATTGGATAAGTGTGATGACACCATATGATTGTAAAAAATCACTATATAAATGGCTATAAAAACGTTAAATAATTTACCCAAGACATCATCCAATTATCCATATTAGTTAAACATGCAAATAACATGTGAATCATACATGATTAATATGATTTATGAACACAGTCTCTCATTATATAATAGGCCAAGAGAAAAATCCCATTAATAAATAACCTTGAAAATTAAGTTCTTAGTTGAGGTGAAATTAGATAAATGGTAAAATTGAACAATATAAACAACAATATCATCCCTAACAATGTATAATTTCTTCATACATGGTCTGGCTAGTCTCAGACATAAGTTTTGGACCATGTACTGAAAAACTTCTACACTATAGTATACCAATAATAGATAGTAAAACATAAGAAATATTCTATAATACCACTTTGTAATGTTTTACTTCCCCAGACCACTAACTGGTGCCCTAACGAGTGGAATTCTACAATATCACAGGCACGCCACCCAGTATGAAAAAGGTTTCCAACCAGTATCATGGATATAAAGTGGTAGAGTGGGGAGACACTACCTATAAACCAAAAATAATAATAACAACTAGATAAAAAATCCAAATTATTAAAAAAATACAATGAAAAAAAAGATATTACAACAATAATCAAAATAACACATGTTATAGTAGATAATAATATCTAATACATTCCATAAAGTCATTCAACATTAGACATATACAACATCCCAAAATACTAAATCAATGTAGGGATGTCTTGGAAATGGTTCTGAGTCCCAACTCAGTCCAAACAACCCATGATCAATCTTTGAATCCCAAACAAACTCTATGCTATGAGGCCTCTACCGAAATCTATACCTAAAAACAAGTATAATATTCTTAGGTACCTATGTGAAACGGTATACTGAGCAGGGTTTGAGTACATTTGATAAGATCACCATCAACAAAATCCCTAAAATAACCGGTGCATGTATAATTTATCAATCTAATAATTATAAATACAACCATTTAAAATATTTAAAATTAAATGAATAAAAAATCATCGAACCCGAGGGGAGGGTTCACCCCAGAAATAGTGCATACCTACTTTATCCAATTTCTGGGTTCCTCTATGTTTTTTTTTGATGACCATGCCAACCTAACTCCCACAAAGGATAATATACCCATCCCTTTCCAAAAAAAATAGCACTCAGGTAATATACCCATCCCTAAAGCCCCAACATCCACCTGAGGTCCATGTTCTTCCAAGGTTTAACAATCAACCAATATCCACTTAGGGGAAATGTTCACCCCAGGTTTAATGATTAACTAACATCCACCTAATGGGGTATTTAAATCCAAGTTTTAACTTTCAACCATCATTAACCTAGGATCCATGTTCACCCCATGTTTAATCATCAAAACCACAACCATGACCATTATTTTAAACAAAAAAACTCCAAAAAGTATTTACAATTTCACATAAATTATTTCATTTATATTTATAACCATTTCCATAATTAACATTTTCCATTTACAAATTAAAAACTATTAACATAATGATTTTTTTGATTAGCATCTCAAAATACCATTTTTATGTTCTATTCCAAAAGGGAATTACAGAAACATTAGTTTTTAAAATACCAAATAGATTCCATAAAACCCATCCCACATTTCCATTATGAATATCAAAATCAATATACCATTTTCAAATATCCCAATTCATGGTATAATTTATAATTCTTATTCTAAAAATCCATATTCTATTTATTACCAAGGAACCCCACTTGGGATCACATTATATTTTGATAAAGTAATGTTAAGAGGGAATACAATATATATTGAAAATATTATTAAAAAATTTAATTTCAACTAGTTCAATTAAAATAAAATATGGAATGACACACCTCACACAGACTTACAAAATATTAACAGAGTATTGATTAATTTTAAGGGACTATCTGCGTCATTTGAAGCTTCCTTTCATAAATTTCTCAACTTGGTAACCTGATTCTCAAGATCATCAATTGAAAATGGCTAACACTCATACCAACCATGTGTAGGATCATAAAAGTATTAAATATACTATAATATCAGGGGTTAATTGTAGTTTATAAAAATAAACTCTTTGTTTGTAAGAAATTATATTGAACAAATAGTAGTTTTGATATACTTTATAACATAAGAGTAATTAAATAATTTATAGTATAAACTTTACATATAATTCACTGTGGAAAGATAAAATAATAAAAACAATTATAACAAAGTTTATGAAACTTTTATAAGTTAACATAACAAAACTTATAGAACCTTTAGTAAGAAAGGTCTTCACTTTCACCAAAAGTGATAAGAAAGTTTTTAAAGATAAATTTAGGTATCCATGACTTCAAACATGTTGTATGGTCTATCTTCCAAACCTTTTAATCCATCAATCCACCTGATTGGACTAAGATCTTTCTCATAATCCCTAGGATCCCATACTCACATTGTTTGGATAAACCTTCTATCTTAATTTTCCCAAATATCCCACAATCCACTAGATCATTTATAGAGAAAATATATTCAATAAATTTACATTGAATTTAATTATTTTAAATCCCACCAAAGTGTTAATTAAAGATAAATTGTCACATTTCATGATATTGGTGCTATTTTGAGCTTAATCGTAAAAATTGCCTATTTTAGATTTTTAATAGTGTTAAATTATTTCTATCATATGGCCATAAAAAAATTTATATTAAAAAAATTGTACAATTATTTATTTCTAATCATATAAACATCTTGGTATTCTTTTCATATTTATTGACCAAAAGTTTAATCGACCATATTGAAGCTCTAAATAAGCTCACAGGTTAGACCATGAAAACTATTTATAGATCTATAGATTTTTTGTGTGGGGTCCCTAACTCATTTATGGTGGGACTAATTACTATTAAATTAGGTGGTTGGATGGGAAAGAAGTTTTGGAACATCTTTCATGGAGGCTCAGATGCATGAATTGGCCGTTTTAATGGTCATTTAGGCATTATGATCCAAAGGTTTGTAATTTGGAGAGTCTAACTAGACAGAATAAATTTTCAAAATAAAATGGGCATAAATATTGTAATACATGTCTAAATATGCTGAAATTATTAGGAGATAAGTCAAATATATTTATTAACAACATTAATGAAGGTTGAAATGTGTTAATAGGACATCTATTAGAGCTCAAATGCATCAACTTTTGGGGGATAAATTCTTCCTGTAAAAGGAGGGGAGCTCTTCCCTCTCAAATCATCTCATTTTCCTTCCCATTCCTTTAACGAATCAAGGATGATATCTCCACCAAGGGAGGCTAGCCTCAAATATTTTCTTTTTCTTCTTAATTTATTTTTTTTATTTTTTGGTCCACTCATCCACTCTCTTTTATTCTTCTCATCATACCATTGTGAACTATAATACTCATGATCATGAATAAATTACCTAAGGAATATCTTGATGGAGTAATAAGGTTATTGAACCTGCAACCATTTTTTAATATTATTTGAGTTGATTATAAGGATGATTTATAGTGGGATTAATCCTCATTATGGTTGTCTAAAGTTTAACTTCTTAATCTACAACCATTTTCCCTCGATTGAGGAGGTGTATGGAGGGTGTTCTTGGTGATTTCTAAGTGTACTTTTCATTCCAAAATAGGTTAGAATAAGATGTGCACACAAACTATGGAGTTTTCTTACTAAGAATATTTTATGTTGGTCAATAAAGGTTCTCCCTAAATGTTCTCTCAAGAGAACTTCCTTTATTCACTAATTACATCTTGTTTAGCATTTTATATTAATTAGAATTGATTTTTTTTTCATTTCAATTACTTTTATAAATTCCATTTCATTCATATAAATAATAAAAACAAAAAAATAATTAGTTTAGGTGAATTTTTTTAAGTGAGTGAACAACTAAGAACTCTCCTCAAGTGATAAGACCCTGGTTAGCCTCTATGTTGCTCTACGAAAACATAAAAATATGATTTTTCCATGCCCTATGAAAGGCGTGCAAAAATCATAAAATAAAAAAAATAAAATGAACAAACCTTAACTAATTTATAAAAAAAAATACTTCACAGACTATCCTTTAATAAAAATATCTTAAAATTATTATTGATTTGAAATAAATAACAAGATATTTAACAATCTTTTACAAGAACTTTAGATCCTATGTTTTCAACCACTTATTCTCCTTGAGGTTATAATTATATTTATAGATTTACTTCTAGTGGTTAGATGTTGGACTTATTAGGATCAATTGAAATTGAATCACACACATCATCTTCAACTTTTACTATATCAGCACTTTATCTGATGGTCATATAATTTAGTATCATAATAATTCTTTATATAATTACATCTTTTAGAAATTTTAAATCTTTAATAAATATACTTTGTACATCTCTATCTGGTAGTCTTAATGAATCTTCATCCAGTAGAAATTGTATGTCTTCTTTTAATGGTACATATCTGATGTAATTTGTATAACATCATATAATTGACTATGTGGAGATATTTCTGATGGAATTTATAATCCTTCCTTACAATCATATTTTTATATATCCATCTTATATAATTTGTACACATCTGTCTGATATACTTAGTATATGTTCATCTAATAGAATCATATTTCTCTTTCTATTAAAAATAATTTTCTTCCTGTAAATCATTATAGTTTATAAGAATTATATATTAAAAATTAAAACATTTAAGAGTGGATTTTTATTTTTATGATTAATATAAGAAAGTGTAATTTTGAATCAACAATCTAGACCTTTTTGAAAATAACTATACACAGGAATTAATAAAAAATTAAAGTAAATAACTTTTCAATAATTACTCCCCCTTATATAACTTTCAAGTTCCCCAACTTCTCCCACTTTATTATTTTCAAAAATAATTTAATATGAAATAAATATTTAGTATAAATGGTTCCATAAATGTTAGAAACATACTCTATAATCAATTTTAAAGAGTAAATAAGTATTTTATAAAACATAACATTCATTCAAAATATGAACATGAAAGTAGTAAAGGAAATTATAGTAGTGTAATTTTTATAATCAACCAAGAGTTTAAGAAAAGATTTAATATTTCTTAGAATTTTTCATTCTAATGGATTTCATATTTAAACAATATTTTCCTATATTCTCTGAATTCTTATATTTTTGATTCATTCTTAAAAAACCTTTCTTCTAGGGATTATAACTTATTGTTTTTATAATATTTTTTTGTATATTGTTGAATAATAAAGGACCTGATATCATAAACTAATCTTGAGAAAAATCCCAATTAATTATTGATACCATCAATAAACATTAAAACTGATTTTTTTCTCTTCTGATCTTGGTTATCTGGTCATCAAAGAACATTATATATTTTTCATTTTAGTTAATCCACTTGATGATGTTATTTAAAATTATCAACTCCACTAAAGACTTATCTTTAAGATTCTTAATAATATATTCATTCTAAATAACAGGATATGATATTTTATTAAGAGTTTTTTATCCTTATATGACATCTAATTTCTCTTGTATATTATTTCATATATTGGGTACATCTATAAATATTTCCATGATTACTTCATAGAGATTTATTAATTCATTGAAGTAATTCATTTTTATCTTTATACATGTAGACCTAACATTTGGAGGGTAGATTTTGGAATCACTATAAACTTTTGGCAAGAGAGCTTCCCTAACTTTTGGTGGTGAAGTTTCATCTTAAATAAACATTGAATGAGTAATTTCTTCAATCTCCACATCACTATTAAACTGATGTTATTTAAATGGTATAAAATTTGAAGCTTACTTTTAACTATCCAAATAATCTTCTTCTAATGAACTAAGGGACTCTATTTTATCATCAGAATGAGTGGATAAATAGATTGAAGTATGTATATAATTTTCTTCAACATCTAAATTATTCATTTGATCTATAAAAAATTCTTTTAATTTTATCAAATTCATTTTTCCCTTATTTATTGGGATGCCTCTATGGGAGTAGAATATTTTTTAGTATCATTTACAACTTATTTTTCTTTTAATTTTTCAACTTATTAAGAAATAGATAGACTAAAATCATCAACAACATTCTTTCCTTTATCCTTTGTAATGGACTGATAGATTTATTTTTATACCTATTCTACTATTAGAATGGGATGAGGATTGGACTGGGAAATGACTTGAGGATCAATACATGGAATTAAATGAGAATCGGTCCTGGGAACATACTAAGTAGCTTGATCTGATTTCTCAATAGAAATGTACTGAGAAGATTCCTCTTGATTATAAAGCTTTTCAGGGTTATTTTCTTTTTACCTAAGTAAATATAAATCCACTTTAGCCTTTTCCTCTTTTATACATTCTTTTTTTTCTTCTCTTACTCCTTCATTTTGTAAAATAATTCTTCTGTAAAATATGTTTCTTTAACAGCATCAAGCCAGAAACTAGGATAACTATATTTATTCTCATTCTTCTTCTTTATCAATTATAAGAATTATTTTTTATTATATTTTTTTATAAAGGATATACCTTGGTTTAAAAGACCATTTCATGTTTATTAAATTATATAAATACTTCAATTGAATTATCTTTTGTATTCTTCCTTGTAAGTTTAGGGAATTTTTTAGGGTTTTTGGAAATTTTATTTTCTATTAAACTTTCTTCTTGATAACTTTTACATCTTCATCCAGAGAATATTTTATTAGTCTATATATAAACCTTCTCTCAGAATTTAAATATATTAACTTCATTTTTAAATGTTTCTATCTCCAAAATAGGATTCTTTATCTCTTATAAGATATAATTCATTCTTATTATTTTTAAATCTCTTGAAATTTTCAAAAACTCTATTGAGAAACTTTGGAAATAGTTTAACATTAAGCTTTATAGTTTCTTTCCTGATGGCTTAAATATAGTTCATATATGAACTTGACCAAATTAAACTAATTCATGTTACATAGAAAATATAGAAAATATATATATATATATAACTTTTTGAGTATCATGATATCTTTTCCTCATAGAAAAAAACTTTTAATCCATTATAAAAGTATCCCTATATCTAGAGATAGATGTGAAAACTTCCTTAATCCCCCATTTTTATCAAATAAAAACAACTCTGCAAGTGGTATTTAAAATGATCAATATTTTTCTAGTAATTTGTGTGTTACTAAATATGATTCACCTTTGAGAAGAATACCCACTATCTAAACCATCCTTTTGATATTTAGATTATTTAACTTTCAAAAAATATTCAAAGTTGCATTATTTAACCCATAACTTTATTGAAAGATGAGATAATAAAAAAATCCCTAAAAATACATGGATAATGAAGGTAAAACTCATATATGGTTGTCTAAATACTTTCCCAAATATGAAAAGTTTTTTCTGATTTTAGAAAGAATTCATACCTTCTAAACCAACCATGATTGATTAATATTTTTATAAAAACTCATCCAGTTTCAAAGTCTATAAAAGTTTCCATAGAAAATAAATAGATTAAATAAAAGAGTTTCGAATGAACTTCTTAAAAGAATAAAAAAATTGAAGAAAAAAACTAGTGAGAGGTATCTACAGAAGCCTCTTGTGAGTAAATAAAGTTGATCCACTTCCACTATATATATATAAACAAATAAACTCTCTGAATTCAAGAATATCTAAATACTAGTATTAGATATTGGATGGTGATGAAATCAAGACTTTAAGAATGTAAATATTTTGAACTCTTGGTTTTCATAAATATTTTTTAGAGATTTTTTAGTTTTATCAAATAGACTTCATTATAATAGAACATTAAAACATTTACAAAAAAATCAAAAAAAATCTTCCATAAAATTTATAATAAAATAGAAAGTGTGCCTCTTAAAGGGTTAATGAATTAACTTCCTTGAGAAATATTGTCTAGTGATTTGAAAACATGGTTTTATAACAAATTTATAGGAATATATTCATACTAATGAAACATCATATAAACCTCATTTCAATGAAACTTAAAATTTATCTTAAAAATATCATTTTGTAGATTTTTTTAACCAGAAAAAAACTAAAACAATAAGAAATAAAAAATGAAAATTGTCATCCCCTTTATTGAAGAATTATTCACTATAAAGAGATAGTTAAAACTATAATTATATTAATGATAAATTTATATTAATCATACCAATATTCTATTTAATATATTCAAATATATCACAAATAATATGTTTTTTAGAAAACTTTGAAATTTGATCTTGCGTACTAATGAGTTTTAAAATAATATTTTCTTTTTTTGTGTGATACTAAAGGAAATTTCATCTTAAATCTATGTTATTTTATCACGAGTGATTTTTGGGGTTCTTAGAAAAATATTTTGAAATTATGTTATCACACAAAATAGTATTTTTACTAAAACTCATGCCAAAGTTCCACAAAATTTGGATTCTAAAAAACATTTTATTTCAATAGAATTTCTAAAAGAATAAAATATTCCACGTTTGAAAGTTTCTTTAAGATAATGAAAGAATAATTTTACATCTTTATGATGATATTATTTCATATTTTCTTGATATATCACACACAATTATATATAAAAAATTAATTATAGTCATATAACATTAAGATATAATAAACTACCAACCATCCCTCAAATTTTTTTGATCAACTAGTTTTATAAATTCATCAAGATCAATAGTTTTTGAGGTTTGGATAAGAAAACATATACAATAAACATTGTAAAAAAATAAGTAAATATTTTTTTATAATTTATTCAGATAATAAATTTATTTATATATTTTGATAAATTTGAAAACTGAGGTAAAAAAATTAGTTCACCCATCATGCTCATTTCAGACTCAGATTTCATAAGATCAAAAAATAATAATCAGAAACATATTTTTGAGTTGGTAAAAATATAATTTCATAAACATAAATATTAATAATGATTACATATTTAAAAAATTTCCTTATAAAATTTTTGGATCAGAAAATACCATGAAAATTTTATTTTTAAATAAAAATATGGAAAGTCTATCATACCAAGAACTTGGAGTTTGTTTAAGCCCAAAAAGTGACTTCATAAGTTTAAAAACATGATCTGAAGATTATTTATATTTAAAACTAGGCGGTCTATATATAAACTTCCTCCTATTCATATCCATTAAGAAAATAATACTTCACATCCATTTGATAAAGAGTGAAGTTTAAATATGTTGTAAAGGTTAAAAGTATATGAATAGATTCAAGTCTCTCTAATGGTGAAAAATTTTCTTCATAATCTATTAATTCTTGTTGATTATAACCCTTCATAACAACCCTCACTTTATTTCTAACAATAATTCAATTTTCATCAAAAAAAATTCATAAAACCCATTTTACTCCAATCAAATCAAGATCTTTAGTTTGTTCTACCAAATATTTAACTTGTTTACTCTCAAAATCATTGATTTTATCCAATTATCATCACTTAAATCATAATTAAGTGTTTTAAGATTAAAATTAAATAATAATACACAATTTCTGGATTCATTTTTTAAGTAACTATGAGTTTTAACTAGTTGATCAACATTTACAATGACATTATCAGTGGGATGATTTCTTAAGATCAACTGATTCCTTGGATAAGTAAAACATTATTCTTAAATAATAAGTAAAACTTATTATAAAGGTAAAAAATATGAAATTATTTCTTCATTTTATTATTATATCCAAATAATTCTATAAAATAAGTTGAAAACTATTTTTTAAAACATCATCTAAAAATATTGTTTCCAGACATTTGAAAATATAAGGATCGGTTTCATCAAACATAACAAGCACTCATTCCTCAAGAGTGTTTATTAATTTTTTAAGAATAAGATAACCCTTACTTATTGTAGAATATCAAATAAATATTCTACCATCGTCTTTTGTATAAAATTTATTTAATTTATATTTACTATTCATAATGGGTGCTTTACATCCAAAAACTCTGATGTAAGAAAATTTTCAATTTATTCTATCCACAACTCATAAGAGTTTTGATTCAAAAAAGGTCTAAAAATGTAAATTTATAATGATTCAATAATTACTAATAGATTTTGCTAACAAAATTATTAGTTCATTATTATTCACTCAATATGGTTCAATTAATTTTTTAAAGAATTATATTTATTAATTTAATTGAATTATTTTGATAAGGAGTTCCAGGAGGTAAAAAATTTTGTGTAATTCCTTTCTTACTATAAAAAAATTAAAAATAATAAATTTCAAACTCTCTACCTTGATCACTACGAATAGTAACCAAAATTTTGTTTTTATAATTTTTAAAACAAGATATATAACATTTAAAACAAATAATAACATCTTGATTTTTTGTTAGAAAATAAACCCCATTATATCTATTGTAATCATAAACTAAGACATAGACATAGTGTTTTCCTCTAACACTTACAATTTATATTGGCCCAAATAAATACATGTGCACTAACTATAAATATTTATAATTTCATATTTCATTAAAATATTTAACTCTTTACTTATATTTATTTCCATAATTATAAGGGTCACATAAATTAAAAGAATTAAACATATTTTCTTGTAAATCTCTCACAAGTTCTTTCTTAGAAATTTTAGCTAAAGTTATAACATTACAGTGTCTTAACCATCTATGCCACAACCAAGATTGATCTTTTATTCCAACAAGGAAGGTATATCTTGGTTTCTAAGTTCTTCTATGTTTAAATTTTAAACATTCTCATGCCTATATGAAAAAAAAAGAATAAACTTACCTTCTAAGAATTGGATAGTACATTTATCATTCCTAAATCTCATAGGATTGATTTTATTACGTAATTGACTTATGTCGATGATATTATAATTAATTACTACACCATGTAAAATATTCAAAATTAAATCTTTACTAAGGAATTAAATATCACTCATTCATTAGATTTAATAAAATTTTCATTTCCAAATTTCTTGTTCAGAATATTATTAAATAAGTTTTTGTTTCATGTCATATTACTTGAAAACCCCACTATAGATGTACCATATATTTCTAATTTTGGTACTCATAATTTCTCCCTAAAATAAAAAATTTAAGGTTTAGGTACTAAGACTTTATTTGGTCCAAAAATTATTAGCAAACATAATTTTGGAATCCACATTTGTCAAACTTTATTGTGTTGTATAGCTTCTAATTAATTAGAAATATATACTCTATGAAAAAAGGACTAATTTTTTTTTAAAGAACATATTTTTTCAATTCCATCCTCTTTGAAATTTCATACAAAAGTGTACATTTTTAGAAAACAAATTCACTAAAAAAGATCTTTTTATTAAGTAAATTTGATTCCATAATTATTTCTATAATCTCTAAACTATATGTATATATTATCAAAGTTTTCCTTCCTAGAATCAAAATTTAACAAAAGTTTTTCTGGACTAATAATTTCATATTTTAATTTTACGAACAATTTCTTATCATTATTAATTAAGTTATAATTAGATTTTTTATTTATCTCTGATGTATTTTAGTAATCTATGAATTAATATTAGAAATTATAGTATTGGATTTATAAATTTCTTTTTTTTCACAATAATAGTATTTCATAACCTTAGTATTCATTTTCTATAGAATGTTAATGTATCTGGTCATTTATTAAAAACTAGGTATACTATTTTATCTTTTGATGTAATAATATTTTCTTCTTTCAAAGAAGTTGAAATATATTCATCACCAAAATATGGGTGATTGGAATTTAGATTTAAGTTCATGAGAGATTCAGTGATACCTTCCATTTCATATATTTTGTTCTTAGTAATTTCATATTATAATCCATCAACTTTATTATTATCACTACTATCATATGAAGAACATTATACAGAAGAATCTCCACCACTATCACTCAATGTGTCTATATATTTTCTACTTTTCTTTACTTTTCCATTATAAAACTTCTATGAGACTTTATTTTCTATTTTCAACCATGGAAAATTAGGATTGGTGTTCCCTAGTTTTCAAAATTCATAATAAATTAGCTCTGATGTGTATTTCTTTTCACTTATCTCTTTCTGATTATTTCTCTACTTATAAGGGAAATAATTCTCCCTAACTATCATATCCATTTTCTTGTCCAACTAAGTAATCTCATTTCCACTTTCCTCTAAATAGATAGAATCCAATTTAATCTTAACTTTCTTTGTACACTTTGTGGATTTAGAAATATTATCATTATACTTATATTTCTTAACTAAAATAGTTCCATATATAGAAGAAAAAATACACCATTTTTTTATTAACACCTATTTTAAATCTAATCTCATACTTCATAAGTGTTCAAATCAAATCATCCAAACTCGGGTTTTCTAGATTTTTTTAGTATTTATCACTGTTATTTTAGATTCACACTCCTTAGGTAAGATATTAATAATATTTTCTATATTTTATTCACATATCAACTCTTTCTCTCCAAGATATTTCAAAATATTCACAATAGTCATGAAATATTGTATATTTGAGTAATTAATTATTCTAAAATTAAATCAAAAGATTGATAGTGTACATAAATCATAATACTTTTAGTTTCAAAACCTTAGATGTTATAAAGTGATTTACTTCAATATTTCACCAATTATTGTTGGTTTTCTCATTTGAATATATCTAGCCATTAATATTCCTTTTCATATAACATAATAAAGTATTTTGAACTCTATAGTATAACTAATATTATTTTTTCACTTCCATAAAAATAGTTATCATTCACTTATTTAGAATTTTATAATTTTTAATCATCATGACAAGATTATAAACAACATTTTTTATAAAAAAATTATTCTATCTCTCTAATACTTATGGTCATCACCATAAAAAATTAGTGTTCCTCTTAGATTGAGATTTTATAATGTCCCAATAAAAAAACCTGACATCATAAACAAAAAATAATCTTCTATACATAAAAATTTAGTGTAAATAATATATATATATAGATAAAAACTCTGATTCCAAATATATGATCCTAAAAGTATTTAAAATAATACAAGAGTGGGGTCAATTGTGGTTCATAAAAATTTAAACTTATAATTTACCAACTCATTCTATGTAAGAAATTATATCAGAAAAATAATTTTTCTAATATATATTATTACATCAAAGTAGGTAAATAATGAAAAGTAAAAACTTTACATAAAATTCAAAATAGAAATATAAAACTTGTATAAACAAGTATGAAAACGTTAAACAAACATTTATAAAGAAACGTAACAAAACTTATATAATATTTACTATGAAAGGTATTCACTTTCTCCCAAAGTTATAAGTATGTTTGTGAAACTGAATTTAGGTATCTGTGACATTAAAACTATTGTACATTCTTTCTTACAAGCCTTATAATCCCTTAATCACCCTGTTCAGAATAACTCGGTCTCATTATCCCAAGGATCCCTTGATCACACTAATTAGAAAAAAAATCTCTTTATCTATCATCGGTAATGAACAATACTCCAGATTGGATGAAAAAAATACAATAGATGAACCTTAATTCATTGAAAAATAAATCCTCTAAAAAAATATTATTTAATTAAAGTCTTTAAATATTACAACTAAAGAGCACATAATAAAAATATTTTTAAAACACATCATTAGTAACTTTAGATCAAATATTAGAAATTACATCTTCTCTTTGAGGTTATGGTCCTATTTATAAACATGATTCCAACTATTTGATTTTTCACTTATAAGGATCAGTTTAAATGAAATTAGACACATCATCTTCATCTTTAATCATATTAGCACTCTATCTAGTGGTCGTATTATTTTTCATCATTACAATGATTTAATGAATCCTATATAGTAGAAATATGAAATCTCTATCTAGTATGCTTTCTATATCTTTATCTGTGAGGCTTGGTAAATCTTCTGATAGAATTTGTATGTATCTGTTTGATGGTATCTATCTGATGAAATTTATAGAACTCTATCTGATGACTTTTTAGAACCCTATTTGATGTAATTTATAAAACTTTTTTACAATATATTTTTTATATGTCTATATAATGTCCTTTATACACATCCGTCTAATATAATTATTATATGTCTATTTTATAGAATTGGGTTTCTCCATTTACTAAAACTCAATTTCTTCCTAGAAAAAATTATAATTTGGAAGAATTATAGATTATAAATAATAACATTTAATAGTGGATTTTTAATTTCAAAAATAAGATTAGAAAGACGTATTTGTCTCAATATCATGGTCATAACCAGCATCAAAATAACTAAAACTAATTAATTATAATCTAAATATAATTAATTAATAACATATGATAATTAAATAACCTATATCACTTAGGTATAAATATAAAATTTACTCACCAAGCGCTTATGTTTCACCTAAACTGGAACCAACCCTCCTCTAGAGATTAGTCTTAGCTCCTGAAACACACCTGATCTAAGACCTTATAAACTAGAACCAATACCATAAATAATGGAATTTAATTTAATTTAAAATTCTTGAAAACTCACATGGTGACATACCTATATTTAAATAATGAGAAATGTGTGGAAATGTTGCCTTGGGCCATCCTCTAACAAGGAAGCATGAAATACCAACAAGAACATCATTATTCCACCATTATTTAGTGGATTCATCACCCACATCCCTATATGGATAAACTGAAAATTAGAGAAGAATAATAGGATAATAAATGAGTTATATCCCTACCTTATTCTATTTATTTCAAGAAACGGTGTTTAAAACCTCTAAGGATGAATTAAGATCCTTAAAGACCTCTAATGGGTAAATAATTGGTGTTGGGAGGAGATAATATCCATAGAGAATGAAAAATATAAGTGATGGTTATAAAGGGTACCCCTATTAAAATTACAGGGGTACCCCTAATTTAAAAACTACATAGGAGGCCACCAGTTGGCTGGTAACCTCAATTAGTTATTCGACCCACCCAAGTGCAAGTAGGGTTTCATCCCATTCCATTAGCTAGTTGGGTGATTTGTACTAGCTACATGGTGGTTTTTTAGTATCACATTGTAACCTTTTATACTCCCCCAGTGCATTCATCTTCTTTTGGCCTCCTACTGATGACGAAACCTTATCCCAAAACTCCCTTTTTAGGGGCCTAAGCCTTCATAATACTCTTCCAAACCATTATTTTAAAAATAGATCATCTAGTAAATGAAATCTAAAATTTCCATTGGAAATTAAAACTCGTCGTTAATTATAGTTAATTACATTAATTATTTATCAATATGGCCTTACTGGTCACATATTTTATAAATTTATTCATGAAAATCAAACTTGTCCTGAACATTCAAACTTGGGGGATCTATTCTCACAAATTTTAATTTCCCAAAATTGATTCTCATATTATCATGATTTTCCCGCCCGTATTTGTATATTATTTTAATCCATTTAAGATAAATGTTGTACTAACAACATAGGGTATATTTTCAAATATATTATTGCACCCGTACTATCCATTAATTTCATATCTTCCAGGATAGAATGAATTTTGTCCAAAATATATATTTGTATTGTCTTAGTGAATTTCAATCATTATTATGCCTTATTAATTCATTCTCAATTTCATTTTATATAAGAGTATCCTTTTTATGATTTTTATTAGCCCAAAGTTTCCCAGATTTGGATTTAAAAACTATATTATTATGACAGATGTAAGTAATATATTTTTCATTCAGAGGAGAATATTTTACCTAAATGTTTGGGATAACATTCTTAAAAACGTGATATGATTCAAATTTTACCTCCATAGATTAATTTTAATAATTTATAATTTTTTAAAGTGTTTCTATGATCAAGAAATATTTATTTTTTTGTCAAACTCTTATTCTATAATATAAAATTTCTCTTGAAAATCATTGAAAATTTAATCTTGTTCTGTAATTTTCACCTTAATAATATTGAGTTATTCAATGTAGTTGTCTTCCTTCTTCAGTGAATTATCTTAACATTATTTTTTCTTATTCAAATAATTCTTTTATAGCTAGATTTTTTTGAGTTTAGCATTATTATTAAAACAAGATTCAAGTTCATCCTTCAATATATGTTTAGTGTAGATTTATTCTACCTCATTATCACTTATCAAATACTCTTTATGTTTTGTAACATGATCCATGGAATTTTTCTTTTTTTTAAATTATAAATTCATCTTCTAAATCACTACACTAGGAAGAAATTTTATATTATTCTTTAATCAACAAACTTCTTTTTTTTATTTATAAAAACGTATACATCCCATTAGTAACATTTCTTTTCTTTTTTTATCTTTTCATTGGAATTATATCCTACTATTTATCATAAAAAGTTCATTTTATTTGTAAAATAAACTAAAAAATGTCTAATTCCATAATATTTAAATAAATTTAATTAAATTTAAACTTTTTATTTTTATTTTTCTTTCATGGATATATATATGTATAGAGACATTATCTTTTCATAATCCACATAATATTAATTATCATTATCAAAATATTTATGTATATACTCTTATTTTTATTTAATTTAAGTATTCTTTTTTATCTTTGAATTCCACATATGTTTCTTTATTTATTTTATTTTTTTGAAAAAAAATCAATTTTAATTTATTAGGTAACAATAATATTGGGAAACTCATCAAGAGAAAACCCATTAGTGTTTATATATTCCAAATATAATATTTTTGCATCAAATATATTAATGAAGTTTCATAATAAATTCTTAATAATTATGGTTTATTTCAATTTACATTAAAAACCATTGATATTTCTAAAAAAAATTAAAATTTTGAACAAGTTATCAAAAGTCTCATCATCAACTATTCTAACATCTCCAAACCTTTATCTTTAGATCAGTAAAAATGATTCCTTTACTTTTATATTCCATTTAAAATTATTTTCAATTTTATCCTATATTTCATTGTAATTTTTAAGTATTATAGGCTTTTTATTCACCTTTTCATATAGGGGAATCAATATTATATTATTTTCCTTACAATTATCTTCCTAATTTATTTTATTAGCATGTGGCGTAGGAGAATCAGTCTCAAATAGTGTAAAAACAATAGTGGAACAATCCATAACCTTTAGATCAAGTGAAATAATATATATATATATATTCATTAAATTATTATATCCATGAAAATAATTTTTAAATAAATTGGTATGCATTTACTTTTGACAAAACTGTGATTCTGCATCGATTATTCAACCAAGATTGGATCCTTCCTTGGGAAGATAGTTTTATCTGAATCCACTTCATGTACCTGGGAGATTGATGGTGAAACACTGAGAGGTGAGGTTGAATCAGTGTTTCTATTTTATAGTTTATTTCCTAAGAAACCAACATCTATGATTTTTTGAAATCATAATCCACTCAATCCATAAATTTCACCCTCACCTATGTGAAATAGAAATAAAAAAGAACATAAAATCACATTATATTTTTACATGGTTTTCCCCTAGTGTCGGTGACTACGTCTTGTTGTATTTGTGTCAAGTAAAATAAAAAAATGTATCAAAAATATCATAGAGTTATTATATATGGTAATGTATCATCATTAACCTAAGAAGTTGTTTATTGAAAGAAGTTTTCTTTTGAAGGTGATTTATACTAGATCCCTCCACTTATAATATGGTGTTTAAACTAGATTGAAAAGATATTATTGAACCTATGGATTCTTCTACACCAATGGAATATTTTCTCTTCAAGACTCCATAATCTTGGGCATGAGTTTATATTTATTATTCTTTATGAATTTTGAGGTCCATAATTTCATAAGTAGTATTATATCATCATTCATACTCTCTCAAAACAAAAATTCTTATCAATTATCATCCACTACACCTTAAATACTTTTTATATCTTTTTAAATCTTAACAGGATCACTAAAATATTTTCAATTATTTTGAATATGGGAACTCTATGAATTTACGTAATGTAATATTCTTCTATTTAAATTGGTTAAAAAACTTAAAATACTAAAGTATTCATTCTTTACAGTTATAATCATTATCTTTAAATTTTAATATCTAGATTTATCATGAAAAGATATTATCTATTTTTTTTATTTAATTCTCCCAAAAATCTCAACTTCTCCTTTTATTCAAATTTACACAAAAACTACAATTTCATTATACCTATAAAAGATCACATGCAATGATATAATTATGGTGTGAAGATTCATCACATTTTGCAATCATATTAAAATGATCTCAAAAAAACTCAACATGAATCATGGATCAATACTCAAATCATCGTGATATTTCAACCATGAAGCACAACATAGTTGTTTTCCTATATCTATTATATAAAAAGACTCAATAGGTATGAATTGTGTCCTTCAAAATATTTCACCAATTTAAATGCTCACTCATTAAGTTTGTTTAAAATACATCTTTTTCTATTTTAATCAATTAATATAGTGTAAATTAAAGTAAATAAAGAGTAAGACACACAATATTTTTATATTTGTATGAGGAAATAAGAAGTATCCCCTTGTCTACTCTAACAAAACAAAATCTTGGATTAATTATTTTATTTATATATTTTTTCTATGGATCTCACAAATGAGTGTATGAAGTTGATACCTAGTATAATTCTTTTTCCAAACCTTTAAATCATTTTATTAATGACCTCATAACTAAGAAAATAGTTGGCACTCACCCATATCTGAGTATATATTGCTAACACTTAGCCTTTATAGCTAAGTACTAGTGTTTAAAACTTCACCCTAAAGATAACTACCAGTAGATAACACTTCCAATAGAAATGTGTTAGGTTTAAAGAGTGAATATAGTTCAACATATGATTGGAATATTACTGGTAGTATATAATCCTTATCTGAAAATTAGTCTTCAAAATTAAAAAGTTCTAAAAAATAATTCATTGTAATTTGATATTCAATCATGACAAAAAAACCAAAAAATATTCTTCAAGGCAAAAAAGTAGTTTCCTTATTTTTTATTTTTTTCATATATCTTTTCCTCTAGTCATATTGAAATCTATAAATGCATCATTAATATAATAATAGAATATATATAATATTTCAAAAATATTTTTCTCATAATATCATGTTGTGTAACTTCCATGGTGGACTTATCATAAATTATTAAAATCACTCCAAAGGACATATATATATATATAATAGAAATAAAAATCAGTAAAATATACCTTGATTTTATACTTGATAAAAATAACGTCCCTAAATGTTTTAAACATAATTTATGAAATAAACTAAAAAAATTCTATCAAAAAAAATTTAAAAGATATAAAATAATATTTTAAAAATCGTAAACCAATTGTTAGAGCTTTGCAATATCACTGTAATATTAAGTATTTAAATATTCAATTAATCTTATAAATCACAAAACAATAGTGGCCTTAAACATTGGAATTTGAATATAAAATAGTATTTCCTAGTTTATTATTCATATTATATGATAGATACTACAATCATTTTGGGAGATTAATAACTTTCAAATACACATCCTTACATAATCTCATTATCATAACTTCTAATATCTCTAAGTTATATCCTCTAATATTATGATATAGTTCTATATTATGCATTTTGTATCTTCGAATATTGAATTATCATAAATTTCATTCTTTATATCACATCTAAGTTTTCTCTAATAGAACCATTACCTTCTGAATCCTCAACTTAAAATGTAAGATTAAAACATTTCTTCACTATGAAATTTAAGGTTAATATTTTGGTATATAAGCATAAAATTTCAATATATAATAGTATATATGTCAAAGATTCCATTACCCAAATATCATAAAGTGGAGGTCTCACATGTTCTGTTCTATATATTCTGAAATTATTGAATCGTAACTTCTAATATATGGATATCATAAGGTGAAGTTTATATGTTGTATCCTTAAATGTCATGTAATCATAATAATTATTCTAGATTATTTATATCATATCTTAAAATAAATTAATTTCTTAAAACTTCATTCAATATTTAATAGTCTTCTTCAAACTATAGTGCGTAATGTATTTTTATTTCCTAAATAATAATATGTAATACCCTTCGATCAAGAAAATTCATTACGTAAGAAATTCTTCTGATATACCTAATATTTTATACTTATAAAATTTTCAAAAATATTTATACATAATATCATCATCTTCAAACATAATATTTTTGAATTATCCAGTTTTTATAACTTATAATACATAAGAAACATCGACACAAGATACATAATGATTTTGACTTTCTGAAAATTATAGAATTAATTACACATAATACACATTAAACAAACTTCTTAATAATACATAATATATTTCATCATATACTTATTTATGCAAAATTTTATGTAATTAAAAATTTTATTTAACAAATAATATTAGAAATCACATAATAATAAATTATAAATAATAACAATAAATATTTTCAAAACAATAATTATCATTACTTAAAGAAATTAGCAAGGAGTCAGTAGAAATTGTCCCCCATTTTGATAATTACATGACTCAAACACATTAAACTCAACATATTCCTTTTTATAAGGATAAAAAAGTTACAATTATATAAATAATATAACATAAGAAGCACACTTTCCCCTTAGTATACAATAATAAAATAAATATAGATAAGAAAAATTGGCAATAAAATTTTATCCCCCTTTGATATATAATAAAGTAAAACAAATGAATTCTCTATATTTCAATAAATAATTGTGAAATAAACTCAAATTATAATTATTTTGTAGAAATTTATAATAATAAACCATGGAATAATCATCCATACATATATTAATCTTCTTAAAAACATTAATAAAAAATAATTCATAAAGAATACTAAAAAAATAATATAAACACCCACTTAATATAAACATCCTAAAACATCAAAAGAGATAGAATTTATATCACTTTTTTAAAATATAGAAAAGTGTATGATCTCCAAGTAAAATCCTTCTATATAATAAATTTATCTATAAGGATCCAAAAAATATGTTACAAAGTATTCAAAGAATAATAAAAAAGCAATGAATTTAATAAGTTACCAATAGTTTATCTCATGCCAGTAAAAAAATAGTAAACTCATAATAAACATCAAATATAAATCACCCGTAAACTAATAATATTATATCAAATATATTTTAGAAATTAAATAAAGGATATTAAAATAATTAAATATAAATAGTTTATTACATATCATTCATACTAAAAAATAGATAACAACATATAATACATGATGAAAAAATAAAATAATAACTTAAAATAATCATTTAATAACATAAATTAATACCTCAATATAGAACATGTTAGTAAACCAAATGATAAAATAGAAAGCACACTCACTATAAAAATAAAATTTTTTAAATTAACTCAGACCAATATATAGGTAAATAGAACTATAAGTATTATGTATACTGTCTAAAGGTTAATAAAATAATTGAAATAATCATTTAAATATAAGAATCAATAAATATGATAAAAAAATATAAGAGAAAATGAATGAAAAAATTATAAAATAATCTCCACTAATATAAAATAGTCAGTTCACATTAATCAATTACTATAACTATTATAGAATTGAGAGAAATACTCCTTATAAAGATATAAGTACAAGTCTATTGAACTTTCCTTTAACATTTCCTTTATAATTTTCATCAATTTAATAATAAGTATTGTTGGTAGGAGTAGATTACTCAATAGGGGAGGGGTGAATTGAGTAACTATAAAAATTTCTATAAAATTTATTTCTAAAAAGGTTTCCCCAAAATTAAATGAAGTCCACTTAATCAAGGATATATTGTTATAAGATTTTGACTGTTTAAATAACTTCTTAGAAGATTTATTAGTTCTCAGTAATCTTAATATCAGTTATTAATATTACTCTTGAAGCTATTCTACTAAGACAAGACAGTTATAACTTCTTTCCAAGACTAACTATCAATGTGAATTTAGTAACTTCTGAGTTATAAAGAAAAGTAGTAAAACAGAGAAGACTAAATTAAGCAGCACAACGGATATAAAACAAGTGGTTCGGTCTCAAGCCGAGACCTAATCCACACCACTTGGTAATCACCAGCTACCAAGTAGTTTATATAAATAAACTTGATCCACACCCTGGATCGAGGTTGAACAATACTACATAGGACTGTCCAGGCCACACAAGGACCTCTTTCATTGTTCTCTGTGGGTACAAATAACCAGGCCACACAGGGACCTCTTCTACACTTATCTGTGGGTATACACAAGTGTAACTAGATGTTTGAGTAAGGATATCTTGTATCCTTTAGTTTGATGTTGAAGACTGATTGTGTTATATACAGAAACACACGCTACTCGAAAGTTAATAAAAATGATACACAATAGAGAAGAAATTTTGAGATAGATTTAGAAATGCTCTGAGTGTTAGTATTTGCAGCTCTGGACTTCTGAGATGGGGCAGATGCAGAGCTCAAGTCCTCGTCTAAAAAAAAGAGTGTCTTAAGACAGAAAAAGTGGTGTGTGTTCATTGTGATGTCTGATAGTGCGAAGATATCCTTGATTCTAGGTTTCAAATATGCTTCGTGTGTTATTCAGTAGTGTCAAGTTGTTTGTAATAGGCCTTTCTTCCAAAAATTTCTCTAAGTGTGTTATTCGTTATGGTGATCATGCCCGCTTGGTTTTCTTTCTCAGGTGTATATTATTTCTGGGCAGCACTTTTATTTTAACTTGGAGTGCTTGTGTTGAGGATGAAAGGTTGTATGTATTCTACACCTCGTACCTCGTACTATTAGATGATGTGTTTGTAGATAAAAATTAATTATTTCAGTGCATTAAAGTATTCAAATATTACTGTTATAGATTAAATTGAAAAATGACAAAACATATTAGGAAACGATGTCATAGTATGTCATGGAAACTGTGTCTCCTTCACACGGTGTCTGGATTGGTCACGGTGTCTTGTGGTTGCGGTGTCTGGATGTTTGCAGTGTCTGATTGTTCACAGTGTCTCAAGGTAATGGTGTCTCAATGTTACAATGTCTCAAGGTTACGGTGTCTCAGGGTTACAATGTCTTAAGGTTACAGTGTCTTGTTTCACGGTGTCTGCTTCACAGTGACTACTTCACGGTGTTTTCTTCACGGTGTCTGCTTCACAGTGTCTACTTCACAGTGTCTCAAAGTCACGGTGTATGGTTTACTTTGCTAGAAATACATAACCAGTGGCAGACTCATGGTGTCTCAGATTTTTCAAAACTACTGTATTCATACTTAAGAAATGATGATCATAGAATGTATTAGACTTAATAATTTTTCAAAGAAGGTATTTAAAAAGTAAATCAAGGATAGTATAAAGTAATTAAAATGAATGGGGAGCAATTTAGATCTTTAATGGATCTTCTTAAATCATGAGAATACTTAAAACAATAATACACATGATTTGATATAATTTACAGGATTTATCCAGGTTGAATAGGATTTGTGATCATTAAAACATGATTAGTACATGAGGAGTCCAATGATCTCCCCCTTTTTGATGATCAAAAATCATATAGATTTAAAGTGTATATTTTATTCAACTATATATAGAGAGATAAATGTCTAACATATAGATATTTCTCCCCCTTTTGGGATTATCCAAAAGATTGAATAAGAGAAGTCATGAAAAGTGAACATTTCATTAAAGAAAAGAAGGTCTAGTACAAACAGAAAGGAGAAAAACAAAATCAATACCATTCCTATCAAAAAGGAGTAATCACTGTTCTTCTTCATGGGTTAGCCTTCTCTTTTCCTTTAGCAGTAGTAGTAGAAGAGGAAGCCATAGGAACTGAAGTGGAGGTAGAAGAAGGGAGTGACGTGGTTGATAGAGAGGGTAAAGGGAGGCCTTCAAAAACTGATGGAGCCAGAGTAGGAGTAGTAGAATATCGAGGCGGTTTTTGATCAATGATCATAGGCCTGATCTGACATAGTGCTTGGCTGACAGACATAGTAGTGGAGGATAGGGCAGAGGTGAAGGTAGACAACCCAGGTCTTAGAGGTGCAGCCGCAGGAGCAAAAATGGTTGTACTCTGAACATGAAGTTAATATCTCATAAGCTTAATGAAATCTGTAATGATATCTCTACCATACTATATGTATTTCTCAAAATCATCCTTGTTTTCTATAAACGTATCCAACAATTGAGTAAACTCTGTGAGCTTTTAGAATTGGGTCTTGAAAGCTTGAGTAACAGGAGGAATCCTCAGATTTTCCACAAGATACTTGAAATTATTTGTCATATCAATCTTTGAGAAGATTTGGTTGAAGTAGAGATCCACTTTCTCAGCAATCTCTTTATGAGCATCATTTTCAATTTTTGAGTGGATTTGGACTAGATTGAGAACTCGGACACTGTTCTTAATAACTTCCGAGAGAGAAGCTGTATTGAGACCCCTGAGTACATTTTGAAGCTCTTATTTGACCACTGATCTGATCAGATCACTATCTAAAGAGGTTTTAGAGGATTGACCAGAGGCTTTAAAATCATTGATATTGGTGGTAAGAGATTTTAGTTGATTCAACACTTTCTAAAGACAGTCCATATATTAATTAGTGTGCTTCTTATGATTAACAACAAGCTATCTCATCTCCTCTACAATCTAATTATTCCTTTCAGTGACCATTTCATCTAAGGAAGCTAAATAATATTGAATCTGAGATACAGCAACCTATGGGGTTTGATGAACATCAGGTGATATAGGATGATAAACAAGCTCTGATCTCTTATGCATCTCTTTTTTCATTTCTTCAATCATACCTCTTAGAGTCTTCACTTCATCACTAAGCAGCCTATTTTCAACTCTAACTTCCTGAATCTCATGAAGCATTTTGGGCTGTATTTTCCAAATAACTTTCTCTAACAATAATGAGGAATATCTCTCAATTAGATGTGTCACACGAGTAGGTTGGTAATTCAGGACATTTTCAACACCAAAAAAAAGGCTAGCACCAAATTTCTTTAGATCATCTTTACTCACAAAGGATGGTTGTTCTGATGAAGGTTCAAAAACCAGGATTGATACGGTTTTAGGTTCCTTTGCAGGGGAAATATTAGAGACTGATTTCAACTGGAACAAAGTGGAAAGGTCAAGGACTTTTGCAGAGACTTGCTGAGAGTCATCCATATCATTGAAACTGGGTAACTTATACCTAGTGGCTACAGAACTTGAAACAACTGGATTTGGTACTTCAGTGGATTCTAGATTTGGGGGTTTCTCCCCCTCAATAGTTGTATCCTTCTCAAGAATGAGAATATTAGGATCTTGATCAAATTATACAAACTCAACTCATAGTTCTTCTCTTATTTCCTGCCTAGCCAAATGAAAGGCCAGCTCCATCCTTTCCTCAGTTGAAGGAATGACCTCAGGAATATATTGTTCCAATGGGAGTTCTTCAAGATCATCTTATATCATAACAGGTAATTATTCCTATATAGGTTCTCCCATGTCACTGTTTTTAGTTTATTTGGCAATAGATTCTGTTTCAGCATTGGGTTGAGCTTCTAGAGTAACAACTTTTGTACGTTCAAGGAATTCTTTTTCACTTACCACAAGAGGGATAATAGTAATGTCTTCCTAAAAAAATAGTTTCCCTCGGGGGCACAACAGCCTCTTCTTCCTCGTCAGCATAATATTCAACAGCCTCATCTGGTTCCAAACCAGGATCAGGAATATCTTTTGGTCTTAAGGGATGTTCCACTAGATTGAATTTCTCATAGATTCTATCATTTTCTTCCACCCATTACTTTTTCCAAGGATTCCAATTAATCTTCATTCTCTTGATAGTGGATTTTGAAAGTTAGAATTCACAGTCCTTTATTACTTCCTCATTAGGTCCAACCATACCTTTGGTATGAAGCATGGTTGAGATAAGCCGAGAGTAAAACAGGGAAGTTGACTTGGATGTGGCTTTGATCAGCACACACATATGGTGTATGATATACTTTCACAGGTTAATATTATTCCTATTTTTTATAAGGTGGATCAGAAACACATCCTAATATTTTAAAACAACAAAATCACCTTTTTAGGGCTAACCAAATTCTGTATAAACTTAAACAGACACCTTGATTCTCAATCTGGTTCAGTAGTAATGGCTCTCCTCTTGGTGTCATTTCCAGTTAATGCTTTGAAATCATCCTCCAGATCAAATAATTCAGTTGAAGGTGAGGGTCCTCTCTGATAATCCCCGTAGATGCCTTCATGAGGTATCCTTAGGCATACAGCCCATAACCTCAAAGAGAATGATCATTTCTTCCCATTGATCCAGCTTCTCACGACATAATTATCACCTGAATCAAAATAGAATTGTACATACTGATAGAACTGAGACACTAACTTAGGATTGAAAGGTCTATCTTCCTTTGAAAACCACTCTAGCCAACCTTGTTCATTTAAAACATTCAGAACCAGATAATTACTTGAAAGAATCCATTTGGGGAAAACCTCTTTCTCAGGTACTACAACTTGGTTGACTAGATTTGGGTTTAGAGGACCTCCGGGTACGATCTTTGGTGTGATTTTCTTCTTCTTTGAGCTACGTTTCTCAAGAGTCGGTGATGAATGGCGCTTCATCCTAGGCATCTACCAAAGGTTTTGGAGAGAGAGAAGAGTTGCAGGGTTGAAGAAGGATTCAAAATGAGTGAATAGAAGAAACCCCGAGTGAAGAATAGAGTGATAATTTCTTCATTTTATCATTTAATAATACCAAACATTGCAAAAGTAAAAGCACGAGAAAGTAAAAGGGAGAAAAGAATAATTACCGTGATATGGGTTTTTACTTTGTAAATAAAAAATAATAAATAAATTTTACTATGAGACCATGTTTGAATGTTATGGTGAGAAAGTGATTGTGAACTTTACAGTGAGATAGTGATTATGCATTTTACAGTGAGACAGTGATTATGAACATTATGATGAGATAGTGACTATGCATTTTACAGTGAGAGAGTGACTATCAGACAATAATCACGAAACACTAATCGTGAGACTGTAAACATGAAACAGTAAGATATAAAACAGTAAAACATGAAATAGTAAGATATCAAATAGTAAGACATCTATTTGAGGTTTATCATGCCTAGTTCTTGTATGATATAGTCTATTCTCTCAGAATTTAGTGGTTTGGTGAATATATCAGCAAGTTGATACTTAGTACTAATGAATTCCAAAGTGATATCACTCTTTTGATAATGATCTCTCAAAAAGTGATGTCTTACATCAATATGATTTGTCCTAGAATGTGAAACAAGATTTTTTGAGATGTTAATAGAACTTGTGTTGTCACGTTTTATAGGTACATGCCTGAATTGATATCCATAATCTAGTAATGTGTGTTTCATCCACAAAATTTGTGCACAACAACTTCCAGCAGCTATGTATTCATCTTCTACAATAGATAATGAAATAGAATTTTGTTTCTTACTACACCATGATACTAGTGACTTGCCTAAAAAGTGACATTTTCTAGAGGTCCTTTTTTTGTCTAACTTACTACCACCGAATTCAGCATTAGAATAACTCACTAATTCAAATTATTTTCCTCTAGGATAGAATAGTCCAAGATTGGGTGCATGCTTGAGGTAATTGAAAATTATCTTTATAGCATTTAAATGAGTTTCTTTAGGATTTTCTTGAAAACGATCATACATACACACTAAACCTAATGTCAGGATGACTAGCGGTTAAGTATAGTAAACTTCCAATCATTCCTTTATAAGTGATTTGATCAACATATTTTTCCATCTTCATTAAGATCCAACTTACAAGTGGTACTCATGAGAGTGTCAGTACTTTTAGTGTTATCCAATCCAAAACATTTTATAAGAACTCTAGTATATTTTATTTGAGTTAAAATAATTCCATCATTATTTTGAAATATTTGAAATCCAAGAAAGAATTTCAGTTCACCCATTAAACTCATTTCAAATTCATTTTGCATCACTTTAGAAAAAATCAATACATAAAGAATTTCTTGATGATCCAAAGATAATGTCATCTACATAGATTTGAACAACTCAAAAATCATTAGAAATTCGTTTTATAAAAAGGTTTGGATCATCTATTCCTTTTGTAAAACCTTTAGAAATAAGAAAAGTACTCAACCTATCATACCAATCTCTTGGATCTTATTTTAAACCATATAAATCTTTTGATAATTTTAAGAAATGATTTGGAAAATGGGGGTTTGTAAAACCAGGTGGTCATTCAATAAAAACATCCTCAATTATATACCCATTTAAGAATGCACTCTTAGAATCCATTTGATATAGTTTGAAATTCAGATGTGCAGCATAAGCAAGCAATATTCTAATAGCTTCAAGTCTAGCTAATAGTGAAAAGGTCTCTTTATAATCAATTCCTTATTCTTGACTATAGCCTTGTGTAACTAATCTGTCCTTGTTTCTAACCATGCTACAAGCATCATCTACCTTATTTCTGAACACCCATTTAGTTCATATAGTGAATGTTTCCTTTGGTCTTTTAACAAGTTTCCAAACTTTGTTTCTTTCAAACTGATTAAGTTCTTCTTGCACAGCTATCACCCAAAATTCCTCATTAGTAGAATCATTAATGTTTTTAGGTTCAAGTTGTGACAAGAAGACTTGATGTTCAACTTGATTTCTAAGATAAGATCTAGATTGATTTCCTTTTTCTAGGTCTCCTACAATAGCATCTAAGGGATGGTTCTTAAGAGTTCTAACAGCTCTAGAAATGAGGGACTAGCGATTCCAGGTTCATCAACGGGTTCAGGTTCATTGTGAATTGATTCTAAAGAATTTCCAGAACTAGATGTTTTCACAGAATGGTTTGAGGATTTTGGACTAATGTTCAGATTTGATACATCATCCTCCAGGATCTTTAGAATTGTTTTAGGCTCATGTGGATTTGTTTCATCAAATTTGATATGAACAGATTCTTCCACACATTTAGTTCTTTTATTGAACACTCTATAGGCTTTACTAAACATGGAATATTCTAAAAAGATAACTTCATCACTTTTGGATGAAATTTTGTCATGATTTTCCTTAGTATTAAGAATATAAATTTTACAGCCAAAAACATTGAAGTAGTTAACTTTGGGTTTTATATTATTCCATAACTCATAAGGAGTCCTCTTAAGAATGGGTCTAATCAACACTCTATTGATTATGTAGCATGCTGTAATGACATCTTTAGCCCAAAAATAAATAGGTAGGTCATATTCACTAAGCATTATTCTAGAAATCTCTTGTAGGGTTATATTTCTTCTCTCTATAACTCTATTTTTTGAGGTGTTCTAGGGGCAGAGAAATTGTGACTATAACCATTTTTTGAGCAAAAGGATTCAAACTCTTGATTTTCAAACTCACGACCATGATCACTTATTAAGGATTTAATTCTAAGTCCACTAATAATTTCTACAGACTTTGAATATTTAGTAAAATAAGAGCAGGCTTCACTCTTGTGATCCATAAAGAAGGTCCAGGTATATCTAAAAACCCATCTACAAGAACATAAAAATAATGCTTCCTATTTAATCTAGAAACTCTAGATGGTCCAAATAAATCTATTTGAACTAGTTCGAGAGGTTGATAAGTTGACACTTTCTTCTTTGTTTTGAAGGAAATTTTGTGTTGTTTTCCCTTTTGAGAAGGATTACACACTTTGTCATTTGGAAACTCAAGTTTGGGTAAGTCTTTAACTAATATTTTTATAGTTAACTTTCTAAGGGAGTGAACATTACAGTGCCCTAGTCTCCTATTCCAGAGCCAAGACTCTTTATGAAATACACTTAAGAATAAAGAATTTTGAGAAGCTAAAGAATCTAAGTTAACAGGGTAAACATTTCCATTTCTTAATGAAAAAAATACTAATTCATCTTTAGAATTAAAAATATTTCAAGCATCATTTCCAAATATAACATGAAATCCATCATCACATAATTGTGAGATACTATGCAGATTTTATATTAATTCATTAACAAATAGTACTTTAGAAATAAATAATAAATTAGAGTTACCTATTTGGTCGAGGCCAATAATCTTTCCTTTGGTATTGTCACCAAATGAGACATGTCCTCCATCTATTTTTATTAGGTTCTTGAAGCATGAGTAGTCTCCTATCATGTGTCTTGGACATCCAATATCCAAGTACCACAGACTTTTACAGGATCTCTTTAAGAAGTTTTCCTATAAAAATGATTAAGAAAAACTAGATTTTGGTACCCATACTTGTTTGGGTCCAGTAATATTAGTGATAAGTTCTTTAGAACCCATATCTGGCTCATAGGTTTCCTATAAGCATTAAGTAAAGTATTTGAAAAATAAACTCTATTCGGTCCAAAAAAAACATTAAATAGTAGAATATGTATCATGAATTGAATTAGTTGATTTGGGTCGAGAACTGGGAGTAAAACTATATGTCCTAGATTTAGAGACAAAATCTATTCTACCAAGGCTTCTTTTACCAGGTTGATAACCAATATCAGTGTTGTATTTAGGGGAAAATTTTTTCCTAGAATTTGGGTATGGGTATTTTTTCCATTGGTAAAATTTTCTAGGTCATTCTTTAATTGATCATTAGACATTTTTAATTCGTTGGTCTCTTTGAGCAGTTGAGCATTTTTCTATTTTACAGTTGTGAGTTCAGATTTAATAGTCACAGTAAGAGTATGTTGTTTATTCAATGATTTATATTTTTCTAGTTTATTTTATGTTTCTTCAATCATGTTACAGTATTCAAAAATTTCTTCATTATTCATATTTTCATAGTCACTTTCATCTCCAAAATAATATAAATTAAGTACAAGAGAATCCAGTGTTACATCAGATGTGTTTGTCATAAAACACATATTGTATTTATTTTCCTGTTCATCATTTTACGTTTCTGAGTCACTTGAACTATCCTCAGAAGCACACCAGGTTTCTTTCATTAGCTTTTTATACTTCTTGTCCTTGTCCTCATATTTCTTTTTGTACATGAGCTTTGTACAGTCAAATTTGATATGTCCTTTGAGCTTACACTTATAGCAGACAATTTCGTCAGTCTTGTCACTTCTTTTCCAGTCCTTTCAACTTCATTTTTGGTCATATTTTCCCTTGAAGTTAGGATTTCTGAAAAATTTCTTCTTCTTGTAAAATCTATTGAATCTTCTGTATAATTGAACCATCTTCTCATCACTATCGGGTGATGATTGTTCACTGGTGGAGCTTTCTATAGAGGCTTCCATTTTCCCTTTGTCTTTGGGCTTAGATTTGGTGGTATTGAATGCAATAGATTTCCTTTTTAGTTCATCCTCATCTTACTCATTGAATTTTAACTCTTCCTCATACATCATTAGTTTCCCAATGAGTTATTTTATAGGTATCTTTCTATTGTCACATGATTCTCTAATAGAGACAGAGGTTCCCCTCCATCTATCAGGCAGACATCTGAGAAGTCTCATGATCTGTTCCTTGGTAGTGATTTCTCTTCCAAGAGAAATCATTGTGTTGAAAATCTCATTGAACCCAAGATACATGTCAAAAATAGGATCATCAGGTTTCATTTTAAAATTATTATATTTAATAGTATAATTATTAAGTCTTATTTATTTTATACTAGATGTTCCTTCATGTGAGACAGACAGGGTATCCCAAATTTCATGGGCAGTTTTACAATCAGAAATTCTATTGAACTCTTCATTCCCTATGGAGCAGTATAAAGAATTCATAGCTTTGAAATTGTTAGTGTAGGAAGTTTTTATAGGTTCATCCCATGTGATTTTATCAGTAGCAGGAATATTATATTCATCTATAATGGATGACCAAATCTCAAAGCTCAAACTCTCTAAGTTCATTTTCATTTTAATTTTCTATTGAGCATAGTTGGTTCCATTAAAGAATGGTGGTATGTTGGTTGAATCACCTTCCAATCTATTATCCATAATAAAGTATTACTTTAAAAGAGCTATAAATTTAGAATGAACAGAAATTTACAGATCTTTAACGTACCACTTCAATCATAGTTTCATGAGATTAAACAAAATCTTAATAACCACCTCTGATACCAAATGTTGGTCAGAGTAGATTACTCAAGAGGGGAGGGGTGAATTGAGTAACTATCAAAATTTCTGTAAAAATTATTAATAAAAATGTTTCTCTAAAATTAAATAAAGCAAAGTTAATCAATGTTATACTATTATAAGAGTTTGAATATTTAAATAACTTCTTAGAATATTGATTAGTTATCATTAATCATAATATCAGTTATTAATATTACTTTTGAAGCTATTCTACTAAGACAAGATAGTTATAACTTCTTTCCAAGTCTAACTATCAAAGTGAATTCAGTGACTTCTGAGTTATAAAAAAAAGCAGTAAAATAGAGAAGACTAAATTAAGAAGCATAGTGGACATGAAAGAAGTGGTTCAGTATCAAGCTGAGACCTAATCCACTCCACTTGGTGATCACCTAACACTAAGAAGTTTATGTAAATAAACTTGATCCACACCCTATATCGGGGTTGAACAATAGTACACAGGATTGTCCAGGACACACAAGGACCTCTTCCACACTTTTTCGTGGGTATACACAAGTGTAAATAGATTTTTGAGTAAGGATATCTTGTATAATTCAGTTTGATGCAGGAGACAGAGTGTGTTATATAAAGAAACACACACTACTCAAAAGTTAATAAAAATGATACACAACAGAGAATAAATATTGATATAGGTTTAGAAATGCTCTGAGTGTTAGTCTTTGCAGCTTTGGACTTTTGAGATGGGGCAGATGCAGAGCTCAAGTTCTTATCTGAAAAACAGAGTGATGTAAGACAGCAAAAGTGGCGTGTGTTCTTCATGTCATTTGAAAGTGTGAATATTTCCTCGATTATAAGTTTCAAATATGCTTTGTGTGTTCTTCAGCAGTGTCAAGTTGCATGCAATAGGCCTTTTTCAAAAAAATTATCTATGTGTTTTCTTCTTTATGGTGATCACGCCCACTTGGTTTTCTTTCTCCTGTGTGTATTATTTATGGGAAGCACTTTTCTTTTATCTTAGAGTGTATGTGTTGAGGCTAACGGGTTGCATGTATTCTACACCTAGTAGCTTGTATTGTCAGATTATGTGTCTACAAAGAAACATTAATTATGTCAGTGCATTAAAGTCTTCAAATATGGTCGTTAGAGATTAAATTGAAAAACAACAAAACATATTGGGAAACAGTGTCACAGTATATCATGGAAACAGTTTCTCCTTCACACTGTGTTTGTATTGATCACGGTGTCTCGTGGTTACGGTGTCTATATGTTTATGGTGTTTGCTTGTTCATGGTGTCTGCTTGTTCATAGTGTCTCAAGGTAATAGTGTCTCAAGGTTACAGTGTCTCAAGGTTACAGTGTTTGAAGGTTATGGTGTCTTAAGGTTACGGTGTCTTGTTTCTCAGTGTTTGCTTCACGGTGTCTGCTTTACGTTGTCTGCTTCACGGTGTCTTGAAGTCACAGTGTCTGGTTTACTTTGCCAGAAAGACATAACTAGTGGCAGACTCACAGTATCTCAGACTTTTCCAAACAACTGTGTTTAGACTTAAGAAATTATGATCATAGAATGGATTAGACTTAATTATTTGTCAAATAAGGTATTTAAAAATTAAATCAAGGATAGTATAAAGTAATTAAATAGAATGTAGAGCAATTTAGATCTTGAATGGATCTTCTTAAATCATGATAATACATAAATAATAATACACATGATTTGATATAATTTATAGGATTTAACCAGGTTGAATAGGATTTATGATCATTAAAACATGATTAGTACATGAGGAGTCCAGTAAGTATAATTTTAAGAAGTTTCCATATATTGATTAGGAAGTATTTGATTTTTCATTATTTTTCTTATAGATTCTTCTTATAAAAATATCAAACATCGATATTTTTTAGTACCCATATTCTTTTGGGTATATAAATTTTATAAATATGAGATTTAGGTAACCAAATATACAAATTTGAACAATAATTTTTCCCTTAATGTTATATAAATATTTTTAAATATATTCATTAATAATACCACATAATTAATAAATTTTGAAGAAACAATAAATAGCATAATTCACATAAATATTGCAATTAAATCAAGTAATAGTGCACCTAAATTTTCATTTTAAACTAGAAAAAAATAATTCCTATATAGCTTTGGATTTTCACTATTTCATTTAATTCAAATATTACCTATATTTACTCTTACATTACCAAGTATTTCGTTAAAATAATTGTATCCTTCAGTATAACTTATACTATCCAATTTCAAAGAATCAACTTTAGCTAGTAATTTTATTATTATACTATCATGTTTGGCATAAAACAATATGGTTTTACTAAGTTTAGACATTAATTATAAAATATTTTTAGAAAAATAAATATTTTTAGTAAAAACGTGGTTATAATGTTTAATAATATGATATCATTTTATTAAATTTTCATATTTATCATTTAGAATGAAGTAAAACTCATTAATCTCATTAAAATAATGTTTTTTAGATTCATTTGTATGAGATAATAATGATTGTACCTCTTTTGGATAATCCATAAGACACATATTTTAGTTTTTTATTTTAATTTTTAGCTTCTGAGTTAGTATAAGAATCCTCATTAGAATCGTTAAAAGCACTCCAAGTAGATTTAATAACTCCTTTTCCATTATTATATAATCTAATTTTATTAAAAAATAAAATTTGAGTATATTGAATTTAGTTTTAATATTTTCACCTTTATTTTATTCATAACATTATACATTTTTCATGTTTTCCTTATCCTCCTTAAAGAATCCGTTTTTCCTATGATACAACATTCAAAATATTATAACAATTTCTATAATTTAATTAATATAATTTAAAGTAATAAATTCATCATAAAAAGAGTTATAATATATTTATTTATACATTATCTCATCCTTTAAAGTAGAAACTTCATGAAAACCATTTTATTTTTTGTATAAATTATGATCGTTAACTTTTTTCATCTCAACTTCATATAGAATGAGTGTTCAAATCAAATATTTCATTTTTAGATCATTAACATGTGTAAATTGTCTAATTTAAGTATATATTTCACATTATATAATAGAAAATACTCTAAGAGATGTTAATTCTTGATCTAGATTTAGAATAGTAGTTCTGATACAAACAACATCATGCATTACCTTTATGAGTCTTCTATTCATTTGAGTAATACTTTATCTATCAAACATCATAAAAGTATCCAACTTTATATTTATATTATTGTACCTTAATTTTATTATATTATTAATTACCTCATAATAAAGAATGATGGTTTCCCTCATATCATGAGTATTAGTTCATTGGGATACTTTTTCGAACTCATCAGGTCCTAATCCAAAAATAATGACATTCATATACTTTGAATTTAAATCATAATTATCCACTTATTTATAACTCTATAACTCAAGTTCACCAGTAGGGATCTTATAGGGTTTCATCACCTTTATATAAACATTTAAACAAAGATTCTTAAAATAGATAATCATTCTAGGTTTTCAGCAACCATAATTCTAATAATAAAAATAAGGAGCTATAATCATTGATATAAATTCTCTAGGATCATCTATATAAATTTGTATTTTTCTAATTGTATATTTATCTTTGTATTGTTAATGTTGAAAGGACATAATTTATTTAAAAACACATATTTTTATTAGTGTATAGAATCTAAGAGTCTTGTTCTTATATCACTTGTTAATATTAGGTAGAACAGAAATATCTCTTAAGTATTAAACTACCCAATATAGAGATTCTAAGAGACCAGATCTAATACCAAGTATTATCCTAAATATATTTGGAAAAATGAATCGTGAGGTGAGTGAATTGAGTATTTTAAAATATTTTACCAACTTAAATCATCCCACTTTAAGTTGGTTAAAAATAATAGATTTCTCTTTTAATCACTTATTTCAATATAAATTAATGCAAATAATGAGTAGGTCACATAAAATTTTTATAGTGGTTTGAGAAAACAATGAACATATCCAAGTCCACTAAACCAACACCCAATACATACTTGATGGTTTTATTCTGATTTTTTCCCTAGAGATATCACAACTGATTTCAAGTAATTGAAACTTAGTATAAGTCTTTTAATTGGCCTTTAGATCCTTTTAATAATGGTATCATAATTGATTAAGTAGATAATACTCACCAACAAATAATTATAAGTATTCAATACTTATCCTGGACAACTGAGTATAAGCAGTTGAAACTTCACTCCAAAACTAAGTAGATATAGTTAAGGATTAAAATATAAACAGATGAGGTGTAGAAATTAAATAAAATTATACACATAGTTACTGTATTAATCAACAAAAAGTTGATGAATCTTCTCTAAAAATGTTTCTTTAAAATATAGTATCTCTCAAAAGATCTTTTCTTGTAATTTGATCTTTAATGAACAAAGAAATAATAACTTAAATTATTATTCAAAGTAATAAATAATATTCCTTATTTCTTTTTTCTTTTATTATATCTTTAATTACAGTAATATATAAATCTGTAAATATAATAGTATGAGAATAATATAATATAAAAAATATTACAGTTATATTTTTCTCATAAAAGCTTTCTTTGTAACCTCTATGACCTAATTATTGTATCGAATTAAAATATTTATAGAGTGAATATATATAGATAAAATATAAATAATAATCTATAAAATATCCCATTATTTTCTCCTTGATAGCATTGACTTCTATAGTTATAGTAAATATCTCTCTATAAATAAACACAAAATAATTTTGGTCAAAATAATTTAAATAGATGCAATATAATATTAAAAAACATCTTCAAAAAACTATAATAGATTTAAAATATCTCTATAAAAATTATCATTTAAAAATTTAACTAATCCATACAATCATATGATAATAGTAACCAAAAAATTTGAATTTTAATACCAAATAGTATTTTTCATATTTATCAGTTTAGCATTAGACAGATTATCCAATTAGAAAAGGTGATTGGTAATTTCTAAATGAACCAAATTTCATAATCTCATTATCATAAATTTTGATAACGTCAACTCATATCCAATGATATCCAGACATAAAAGTGGTTACTTTATGTTATAACTTTTGATATTCCATTATCATAAAATGCATTATGTGTGTCGCATCCAGGAAGTCACAAACATAATACTTATCTTCTCAGTTCTCAACTTAAAATTTAATAGTAGAAGTTCACTTCACTATAAGATTTAAAAGTAATATTTTGGTAAGTAAGAGTCAAATTTCAATACATAAGAGTCTATCATTCATAGCTCTTGATGCATAGATATCAAAAATTGGTGTTTTTATATGTTTTTTTAATATCTTTTGAAATGCATGGATCATATGTTTCAATGTGAAAATATCATAAGGTAGAGTCTGCATATCATATCTTCTATCATCTTAATATCATAATTATTATTCTACATTCTAAATTTCATATTTTTGATAACTTAACTTATCAAAACTTCATTCAATAAAAAATATTATTCTTCAAACTGTAGTGTGTAATATATTTTTCTTTATTTAATAATAATACATAATATCTTTCCTTTGAGAAAAATAATTAAGTAATAAATTCTTTTAAAATGTAATATTTTAAACATAAGAAAATTTACAAAAATCGTCATATGATATATATTCAGCTTCAAATGTAATAATTTTTACTTGGATAACTTTTTGATCATCTAATACATATAAAAATCACAATAAACATAAGGATTTTTAATTTATGAAAATTATATTACGCTTTATACTTAATATTATTTTATCAAGATTCTTCAATATAAGTAATATATTTCTTTATATTTTTATTTATGTATAATATTTTTTACATCAAAATTTTTTTCAATATAAAATATGAGTAATCACCATATAATAATTTTATAATAATAATAAATAATATTAAAAATAAATAAATAAAAAATAATAATAACATGAATAACAATAAAAATAATTAATAATTAATAATTAAAATAATGATAGATAATAAATAAAAACAAATAATAATTATAATAATAATAAATCATGAATCATGAAATATTAAAATAGATAATTCAAATTGTTAGGGACTAGTAATTTTCATATAAAATCAATTATCATAACAAAAGCAATGTGATAATGAGACACTCTACAAAAACATAATCTAATTTAAATATTAAATGTTCTTAAGAAAACCTATTTAATATTACATGACATTAAAAAATATCTTGAATATCAATTCAAAACATAGGTTGTTATTATGTGTCGTCATATTTAATATTTTGTATCCTTAAGTTAATATTATGTATGAAAAATAACCTCAAAGTTATTATTATATGTCTTCCACTTATTCATACATATGCTCTGAGTTGCTCTTAAATATCACTTGGACACTTTGAATTATCATTATGTATTCACTAGATGACCTTATATATTCTCTAGGAAATATTACATGTCATGAAATTAATCTTATATATCATCAGTGAAATGTAACATATTCATATATTAATCTTATATATCTTAGTGTAAATTCCAAATTACTTTGAAAATACATTTTCTTGGGAGATCTTATGTATGCCTTTTCCATTTTCTTGGAAACACATAGATATTACTTATTAACTCTAGACTTCTAAAAATCACCTTAGAATCTCTAGAAATTACATACAAAAAAATATTTAACAATTTATTATGTTCATAAATGTGGATGTTTTATTAAAAATGTATGGGGTAGTAATTTTTCTAGATATTTTATTTCCAAGAGTGGATATGGATATTGCATTTTGGATAATTACTTTTCAGATAATTATATATTGTTCCCCAAAGAATTTTTGTGGATGTGATATTATGGGGGATTAGTCTTGATAATCAAGTGTTGTATTACATTATTAATTTGACAAGGATATATAAAAACATTATCAATTATTTCCCTATAATACCTTTAATGCTGGATAGGTATTGGTTGTGGGTATTGTGTTGTAAAAATAGTTTATATAGTTTATTTTAGAGGAAATAATAGTGATAGATTATGGGAAATGATATTGAAAAGACAATATTTGTATAAAATTATATATTTTATGGTAATTCAGAGTTATATCATTTTATATTTTTTATTTAAATGTTTCAAATGTTGTACTCTGTCAATTTTTATATAACCACAACCAGTATTGGCATTAGGTGTAACCCTAAATCCATGTTATATAACATTACTCATCACCTACTCCATCTTGATCTCATCTTAGGTTTTTTGTATTTACTGATGATAAGGTGTTATAAAGGATGGTTGTATTCCTTGATCATGATGTGGTAAGTGTGATAATGTGGTTTTGGGTAAATGGATAGTCTCTATAATATGTTTATGGTTGGTACATGGTTAAAAAAGTCAGTGGGAGTTGATTTTTAGGGGATTTTATTTTATATATGTATTGTATTATAGTATATTGTGCATATATCATTTATTTTTTAGAGATTTGTTTATAATGGATATCGGTGAGACTTGGATATTATAGATTTACCATTCAAAAATTTAGATTCTCTATCTTATTTATTCATTCATGGATGCATTACTATGCTCTAATCACATACACATAAGGGTTTACGGGAGGAACCTTCAGATTATTTCATACTCATCTCTAAATTATATTTTTTTTATTAATCAACTAGATTATATGGGAATATATGTTTGTAGAAATTATCTTTTACATGATGTTCTTGGAGGGTTTGAGTTCCTTTCATCTCCATTCAACCATTATTAAATTATTACGATTCATTTGCAAAGACATGAGGGTTTTAGGGGAGCATCTTACTAAGTATTTTATACTCATCACTACTTTTATACATATTTTATAAAACTATAATATCTTTTGGGTGGAGGTGTCAGATGATGTTATCCCAGACATGGTGTTCTCTATAGTTAGATATTATTTTATTTTTATTTATTTATAAATTATATAGATATTATTTATGTGGTTTCTTTTTAACTTGTGGATTTATTATGTTTAACGTTATTTTTTGATACTTATGAATTTATATTATTATGATCATTTTTTTTAAGATTTATCTTAATAATATTATAGGTTTTCATTTGATATTGGATTTGGACTTATCTGATCTCTTATTGGTAATTTTTCTATGATTTTTTATATATACCTTTAGTTTTAGTCATTAGGTCATGGAATATTAAAGGATAGATTAGGGTTTTATTCCCAATCTCATCACTGGTTCAAGAGGAGTCAATATAGGGTTGGGTTATAATAGATTAGTATTAGATCATTATGTATAATGGTGTTTGGAAATGGCATTGTTGATGATTTCATTGGGTTGGTAAGATAGTAGTATACTTTAATCCTAGAATGTGATATAAATCAGGGAAACTAGATATGGACTTTTAGGGACCTTTTGATTTTATAAAAGGACTTTGGTATTCTAATAACCATAAGTTATAGTGTTATAGGGTATTATAATAGGTATAATAAATTAATCATGTAATTGAATTTTATATTATGATGATTTTATATGTTGGGTAGATTATGATTATTCACATAGGGAAATCTAGGTAGTTGAGTTATATGTTTCTATTTCCATTGTGAATATTTTATTATTATAGTTTAAAACCCTAGTAGGATAAATTTAAATACATTTACTTAACAAATTATCCTTTTAATTATAAGAGTAAAAAATAATATAATAATTGAGGTGGGAATTCTCTTTTCTAAGAAACATACAATTATTTGTACATGCATCCATGGTCTCATATATGAAATATAAGTTCTAAGTCAACTTTCTTGCATGGTTGTATAACTCATAAATAATCAATACAATGAGATTAAATTTTACAATAACACACAAAATATATCTATTGATGTATTTATCTACTAATTTAAATTATTATTGTTTAAAAACACCATGATAATTGAAAATTTATTTAAAGTTGTGAATGAGATATAAAATTCAGCATGGGCGTCATCAAGGATTTTAAATAAGATTAATGTTTCTCTATCTACTCATGAGAAGGTGTTACACCTCATTACCCCCTCATTCTCATTATTTGAGACTCCATAATCTTACCCATAAAGTATTTCCTTCAGCGTTACATTCATTGGATCAACTATCATCAAATCAATATCCATTTGAATAATTTTTTATCCTTGATAGGAAACAAACACTTTACTATGATGAGTATAGTTATTATAATTTTTTAAAAACAAGTTATATAATAATAACTCATGTGAAATAATATATATTTATATTTATTTTTCATGGTCAACTAATATGGTCTCTTTAAAATCCATTAGTGAAATCAATAAAATGTATAACACCCTTAAAATATTCTATATACATCATACTTAGAAACTCAATCTAACTCTTATCCATATTTATATATTTATAATAAATATTGATTAACATACAGCTTAAATACTTAAAAATTTTAGGATATTACCAAATAAATGATTCAAATATTGATATATATGGAAATCCTTTGAAAATATTTATGGTTTACATCAAATAAATTAAAATTATTTGAAATAACACATGAGTGATTTATTTATATACAATATTAACTTACTAAATAATTATTGAATTGATATAATGATAATGATAATATTTTTTAAAATTATAAATAAAATATCAAAAACAATTCATCTTAAATTTTTAGGAATCTACGAAACTATAATTTTAATATAAGTTTACCTTGGATTATTTTAAATGGTGAATATGTGAGTAATTTAAATTTTATTTTCTAACTTGAATTTAAATGTTGGGAATTTTAGTAATAGTAATATCAAAAGTAGACCATAATTCAAAATTTTAAAAATTTATTAGAGTTTTTTTATGAATATACACATTTTTGATTTATTGTTGACTCGGTTTAACATATTTTAAAATTTAATTTATATATATAATTTTAATATAGTGTTTAAAATTATTAATTATGGACTTTTTAGTGTGAATGGTTCTGTTGAATTATTTTATAAAGAATATTTTTAGCATGTTCATATAATGTTTAGTAATTATATGCACATAATACTTCAGTAAAAAATTTCAATTTATAATATATATATATATATATATATTAAAAGATGTCTTTAAAACCACCATAAATTAAAATTATAATATAAAATATTTAAATCAATAAATTATTTTATTTTTTTGTAATATTAAGTTTTTTATAATTTAATAGAAAAAATGTTTTGAGTTATATATAGAACATTTTTTAATAGAATAACAATTTCAAGAAAATAATATTTTATATCTACAATACCCAACACAAAACATGTTTTGAGATGGATATTTTTATTATTATGTTTTTCATTTATGATTTTTTTTGAAAATATTATAAGTATTTATTTATTTTAATAGTCTAAATGGTAGTATAATATTTTTGAGGTAAATATCTTATATTGTATCTTTAATTAAAATAATTAAACTAAAATGTTTTAACATAAATATTTACTCTAAATGTTCTGAATATTTTTTCATGTTTCAATCATTTTTCTATTGACTTGTCCATTATTTTCTTATGTTTTGTATATTATAATATATTATTTATTTATTTATTTATTTATTTATTTATTTATTTTATTTCATTATAATCCATCTTTTGTGGGTAGAGAATTAACTATTAAATGTCCAAAAGGCCTTTTGACCTGAAATAACATTAGAATTGTATGGCCTAAAGGCTCAATCCCAATACATGGGACAAAGGCTCAAATATATGAATAGTACTATGATAATACCCACTACCACTACATTCCTCACCACTACTATAGTTGTGTCTATTATATCAGTCACTCTTATAGTATTCTTGTAGTGCCTTCAACCCCCCCCCCCCCCCAAATTGGATTTTCGTCGAGGGATAAACCCCTAACATCTTGTATATATTTATATATCAATTAGAAATTATGAAAAAAAAACTTAATCAGTTATAAGATGAAATAAAATGAAAATCAAAACAAAATAAAGTAGTCATAAAATGGAAACATCGTTATATTTATAAATGTGATACATAAGATATCTAAAATTATAGTAACCTAGTGAACCATAATAAAAAAATTGGGAAGGAGAATTGAATAAAATCAAATATTAATAGATATAAAGATCTAATTATAATTAAAAATTTTAATAAAACATAGGATCATAAATTATTTAACTTATTAAATAAAATATTTAAAATAAAAGTATAAAATTGAATAATAAAATAAATATTATAAATAAATTAAATGTATAAAATAAAAAGTATATATAATTGAATTAGAAAAAAATAATATTTATAATAAATAATAGAAAATACTAATAATTATATCCATGAATGGGGTTAGATAATATTGAAGTAGGGGGGTCAGACTACTTAGATTTGCGAGAATGAGAGGGAGGAGGTTTTCTATAAGGGGGATTGGTTTAAATAGTTAGGTAGAGCTAGAGTAGTGGTAGAGAATGATGCCATGGGGTAGTTTTTCATTTTGAATGTTGAGGTAGAGTAATTCAACATAGAGGTGGAGGTGAGATGGAGGTTAGTGTGGTAGTGGATGAGGGGGAGGATAGTGTAGGGGTGGGTAGAGCAATGGAGTCTTGATATATTGGTCGATCGGTGGTATATTAATGGTTGTAGAGGTTGGGAAAGGGGTAAAAATGGGGAGGCTTAGAGATAAGGTGAAATAATATGTGACCCCCACCCTTAATTCCTAGTTATTTCTTAATATCATTCACTTTATTACATGTGTGGAAAAGCTAAAATACCTAATTGATTGATATAATGGTAATAGGAGAATCCAATTCATTACTTTTTGGGTTTATATATAAACATAAAAGAAATCTATCAGTATTAGGCCATAAATAATGGCATAACATGGTGATGATATCCCTATATTATGTTGGGAACCAAACCATTATAAGATGTATTTTTTAGGGCATTGGTGTTTAGATGATGACACGTCCAGATTTGGGAGAGGTGTGGATAGAAAGAGCTTCCTTTCATGGTATCTATAATATCTAGACAATGATACTCATTATTATAATCAATGCAAACATCAATATATAGTAGTGGTTAATTTATAATTAATTAAGATTAATAAATATAAAAAACTGAAAAAAAAAATTGAAACAAATTGGTACCACTTTAAAGTAATAAAAATAGGAATCCAAACACCCTTTTTAAAGTGGATTATTTCTTAAATCTAATGTCTTGTATTCACTCTCCTTAGTATAAAACCATCTAGAGACTACTAGAAAAAAATTATTATAAATAATAATCCTTATAACTATGATAAAAATAAATTATCTCTTAAAAACATATTACAATCACCCAATATATAAAATTTATAATTATATAAAATGAGTAATAAAGATGAGTTAAAATATTACCTTATTCAATTTATAAATAAACACAATAAATGAACTATCAAAAAAATTAAAGGCTAAATTTAAATAAAATATGGCTTATGATAAAGATTGTATTAAGTGAATGATTTTATGAATATATATTATATTCTTTGTATATTTCATTTCCTGTTATTTATATGATTTCAACCGTATCATTTAATATCTTGGTTCATTAATATTCTCATTACTTTATTAGGAATTCCATTTTCTAATACACTTATAATGGTTTCATATTTTTAGTGTGGTCATTAAATTTATGCTTCAATATGACTCTTTTATGTTTTTAAATTGTTTCAAAGTTGATAGCGTAGTTAATGAAACCTGATATATTATAAATTCTATTTTATTATTTTATAAAAACCTCCACAATGTATATTTTTTTGATGTAATCACGTGGTATGTTAAACATGTGTACATACATACTTTATTTTCTTAACTAAGTAAGCATTATTTTTCTGGTGTTTTAAGCCTTTATCATCTATCTTCCATTATTACATGATACCTATATATATTTAAAAAAATTCTTATAATTATTTCCTCCATATTTTATTTGGGATGTATGTCATATTTATTTTAAATATGGCATAAAGTCCTAGGGGGTAAAAAGCTTATGACATTCAACTGGATATAAGGTTTTTACATTTTAGGGTTATTTGAAAGGACACAACATTATAGGGATAGTCCAAATTCCATAAATTTAGGGCGGTTTATTACAATTTTTACATTAAAGGGATATTAAAAATTCTAGATAGATAGTGGATAAAATATTAACTGGGGGGAGGGGTTATTTGAGGGAGGTTTAGAGAGGTCCCTATAGTTACATTATCCCAATATTCCTACTATAGTTCCTATAACTATGATTTACTCATGTACTTCTATAATAGAAATTTTCTAAAGTTCCCCCATAATAGTGCTCTACTACAATATCCTTGTAGTAGTGCTCCACTATTGTACCCCCATAATAGTGCATTGTTACAATATCCTTATAACAGTTATCTACTATAGTAACCCCCATAATTATTCAATAATACATTTCCCCATGTAAGAGTTTTCTGTTATAGTTCCAATAAAATAATCCCCCCACTATATCTACCATATTCATAGTTTTCTATTATATTTCCAAATATAGTACACTTTTATAGTACGTGATACAGTGCTTGAAAATTTATTCCTTTGAGATTTTAATGTCAAACCTTAAGGTTGTCAGTCTCCCTTTCTTAACCAACTAATCTATTAGGATTATTTTTATTCCATATGTAATATAAATTAAAAAGTCAACACTTCAAGATTTTAAAATATTATAGACTTATATCAATTCTCAAATTAATGTTCTTATAATAATATGTGGGGTGAATGCCACGTGAAAAACTTTACCAGATTAAGATTGATCGTTTGATTAATTATAATTTAATTATTAAATAATCATTACATTGTCAAATCAATCACATATGATGCACATTATATGGATAAATTAACATATGGGGAAATTTTCATCTGATTAAATTTATATTATCCCGTCACTTATACTAGTGTTTATCTCATATTAGTTATTTATAAATGTTTTTTTATGTGTCTTCCTAACCATGTTGATATAGTTAAGGATTATTACACCTATTTCAATTATAAAATTTATACTTTTTTACACATAATTGGTGTTCAATTTATCATATTACAAGACAATGTTCTAATTTAAAGTGAATTTCAAGGATAGGACTGGTAAGAATCATAAGATAAATGTAAAATCTATATCATTTGAATAATAGAAAACCATGTTCTTGAGGAAATTAAATAAATGTAAATTCGTGGAATTTAAAAAACAATTATGAATAATAAGAGGATAAAATTGGAGAAAGATAATAAAAAATCAATCTAGGTTAGTTGAATAAGATTTAATTAAAAATGGTTCAAGTAGTTATACAATTTTAATTAATATTTTATTAATAAATATTTTAATTCAATGATTAGTTGTCTTAGAAAATTTTCAAGTCTTATAACATGGATAGGTAGTTAAGAGAATAGACAATATTATGTTTTGTTGTGTAAAGCGGTCGAATCATAAATATTTTTTTATAATATCATGTTTTACATGCTATATAACAATATGTATATGTGTGTGTTTCATGATTCATAGGATTAATAAACTTATATTATTTTATATCACACATATCGTTTATGTTAGTGTTTTATAGTGCACTATAAGTATGATTGATCCTAAACCCATGATAATTTTTTATTAACAAAAAATAAATACAACAAATATTTGTTGAGAAGAAAAAAATCATAAATAATGTAGTTAGATCTAAAGACCTATATTCTTGGGAATCATTATAAAACTACCCAGTATGATTAAAATAGATATTAATGGTGTAAAAGTTAATACAAAACACATATCAAATGGTATATATTTAATTATATAAATTTCACTCAATCTAATAGGTTTAATAGAATATTTATATCATTATAATTAATAACCATATAAAAATTTAATGTAGGATAATGAATGATTTTACTATTAATTTCATGATAATTTTGATAAAGTAATTTTCAAAATAATTATAACATTTAATGGGTCAAAGATAACAACCACATAATTAATTATTTATAAATATAATATTTAGTTGGTCAAGAAAATAGGTATGAAACATAATTTTCTGTCATAAGAAAAAACATGATAAAATTATTTCATGTGTGAGTTTGTAGATATATCCAATTATCAATTTTTATTATTTATGTAACCAATTTGGAAGGTTTAGTAGGAACCCAAATAAAAATAATATCAATACATCCCAAAAAAATAAGAGAAAAATGTTAAGAAAGAAAAAGAAAATCATCAACCAACCACATTAATCTTTCAGCTAAAGGGTCCACTCTAATATTTTTAGGATATATGCAAGATATCGTGACCAGGATAAAGCTATATTTTATCTTCAATGTCGGAGGTGAATAATTTCTAAAAAATTAGGTATTCATCAATAGGGAATACATTGTGGTTAGATTCTAAAAAAACACATCAAGTTGTGATATCATCTACTAATTTCATTATTCATTGTGGCCTTTAGTCCATATCTAATTATCTAATATAGTACAATCATCCACTAATAATTTGATGAAAATTTTTACTGTGTCATATTACATGGTTAAATCCTTTCCAAATTAGTATTATATAGAATTAGTTTTCTTATAAAAATTATGGGGAAATATAAAGCCCCATGTTTCTACTTTTCCAGTCTCTCACTAGCGGACTTATTTCATGGACTCTTTAGGTCTTATTTCAAATTTAGTTCCTAGATTTGATCTTTAATGACATCCTGGACCTCCTCATAGATAGAATATTATTTACTAGTCCATCTTGTAAATATTTTCATGGGATATGATGAAACACTATTTTGGTAGAAACCTCTTTCAAAACTTGTGTGGTTTTGTATTGATTATATAAAATGATTAAAAAATTAGTGTTATATTTTAAATTTAATATTAAATATAAATAAATAAAATTTGTTTTATTTTTTTATTTTTTTCATTCTTTTACTATCACATTTTTTTATGTTTTTGGAAATTATTAAATTATACTTATTTATAAAAAATATTCAAATAATTTTAAATCATTTAAATTAATAAAATTATTTTTCATTTATATATCACTTTTTATACCTAAATGTGTTATCTTTGTCAACCCCACCCCAAGCGTTAGGTCGGCCACGAAGGAAACCGACAGCGTAAGGTCACCGAGTCTCCAAAATGGCACGGCATTGTCGCGCTGGGCTGAAGAATGTGTCACAGACCCTAGACGTGGTGGGGCACACGGGCGGCCGCCAGGTCATCGGAGGGGCGCGGCGCCATCGTGCCGCGCAGAGGGAGAAGTCGCGACCAACGACGGGCCGCAGCAATTGAGCAAAGGCGGCTGGCTGGGCCGGCCGCCAGCAGAGCGGGAATGGCTGGCTGCTCAGCCATCTGGGAGGAGTAGGACCTAGCGGGTCCTGTGTGATGTGGGTCGGTGCCACCTTGTGCCGGTTTGGCTCCCACCCGAACGGCTTAGCTGTTCAGGAATTCCAGGGGTTGTGCGGCTTTCCCCCTGGACGCAGCTTAGGTGGACCCCCACGGGCTGCCGAGATGGACCCAACGTGGGTCGGGCCACCCCTGCGGGCCGAGCTTCCCCCTCGGGTCGGGTCGGACCTTCGGACTGGGTCGGTCCGACTGGGTCGGTCCGACTGGGTCGGACCGGACCCGGACCCGTTATGGCCTTTTTTCACCTTTTCTCCCATTACTTGGGTTACGGGTGACCGATTGATGAACTGTTTGTGGTGACAGAAATCTTGGAGTGAGAAAGTTCTTTTGAAAAATTCCACATGAGGTTTGGAAGCAGTTGGGGTATGGTCGGGTTGGATTGAAAATAAATCCAATCGGGCTCTTGGAACAAAAATGCCAATAACTATCAGATCGAGCGTCTGATTGACGCACCGTCTATCGCATTGTGTTCCTATTGACGAGACGGAAGTTTAGGATACATCAACTTGGGACGACGTTGCAGTTGATGTATCAACTCTTGGAATAAGGGGAATACCCTCCTGGAATCAAGAATGCTAGTGGAAACCCTGAGGCTGGCTATGCATTGTTCATGGGACTCATGAACAGGATCTTCCAGCCATACCTCGATCGCTTTGTCGTAGTCTGCATTGACGACATTCTGATCTACTCGACTACTAAGGAGGAGCATGCCTATCATTTGTGTGTACTACTAGACACACTCTGAGAGCACCAGCTTTATGGTAAGCTCTTTAAGTGCCAATTTTGGATTCGTGAGGTTACTTATTGGGTCATGTCATTTCAGAGGCTGGAGTTGCAGTGGATCCAGTAAAGATTGAAACGGTACTTTCTTGGGATCCACCCAGGAGTGTGAAAGAGGTACGGAGTTTCCTGGGTTTGGCTGGTTATTACCATAGATTCGTGCCAGACTTCTCCAGAGTTGCAACACCACTATCAGCTTTGACAAAGAAGGGGAAACCATTTGTGTGGTAGGATAGATGCCAGCAGATCTTTCATGAGATGAGGCAGAGGCTGACTAGTGCCCCCATCTTGAGGCTTCCAGAGGAAGGTGTAGGGTACATAGTTTACTTTGATGCATCAAGGAATGGACGTGGGTGTGTCCTGATGCAGGATCAAGCAGTGATCATGTATAGTTCATGGCAACTAATACAACATGAGAAGAACTATGTTACCCATGACCTGGAGTTATAAGAAGTGGTCTTCACCTTGAATATGTGGTGACACTATCTGATGGGCGAACATTTTACCGTGTACCCTAATCACAAGAGTCTCAGGTATATCTTCTCTTAGAAGGACCTGAACCTGAGATAGCGGCATTGGCTTGAGTTCCTCCAGGACTATGACTTAGAGATATTCTATACTCCTACGAAAAGGAACGTTGTTGTAGATGCCCTCAGTAAGAGAAATGGTATACAGCTACTAGGAGAGGTGATAGAGCAGTTGGATACCTTACAGATATCCTTTGTGGATAGAGATGGAGCGGACTTTCTTCAGTCTCTTACAGTAACTCATCCACTTCTACAGCGAGTCAGGAAGGCACAACATGGGGATTTTGACTACAAGACACAACGTGCTTTGATATCCACAGGGTAGGCACCTGATGGATTTTCTGAAGGTGGGGAGCATGTCATCTTCTTCAAAAGACGTACCTTGGTACCAGTAGCACTTCAAGAGGAAGTTTTGAGGGATTTCCACACTTCCCCTCTAGCGGTACATCCATGAGTGGTGAAGATGTACTAGGACCTTCGACGATAGCACTAGTGGCCAGGTTTGAAGAAGGTTGTAGCAGAGTTTGTCTCTCGGTGCCTCACTTGTCAGCAAGTGAAGGCGGAGCACCAGGTACTAGCAGGCTTGGTTCAGCCTTTAGAGGTCCCAGAGTAGAAGTGGGATGGGATATACATGGACTTCGTGATAGGTCTTCCACGTACATCAAGGGGACACAACTCGATTTGGTTGATCGTTGACTAACTCACCAAGTCAGCCCACTTCTTACCGATCAGAGTGAAGGGCTCAGTATAGAGCTTGGGATGCCTTTATGTGTAGGAGATTGTGCAGAAACATGGAGTACCTTCTTCTATTGTCTCCGACCATGACACACGGTTTACTTCCTGGCTATGGAAGGCGTTGCAGGAGGCTTTCGGGACGCAGCTACATATGAGCACCGCCTTTCATCCATAGACGGATGGCCAGACTGGGAGGATCATTCAGACCCTCAAGGACATGTTTTGTGTTTGTGTCGTCGAATTCAGTCACAGCTGGGAGGATCACTTTCCATTGGTGGAGTTTGCGTACAACAACAATTATCACTCCACCATAGGGATGGAACCTTTTGAGGTGTTGTACGGACGACCTTGTAGATCACCCTTGCACTGGACTGAACCAGGGGAGCCGGCACTAGTGGGACCAGAAATAGTACGGGCTACCACCGAGAGGGTGCAGATCATCCAAGAGCAGATGAAGACTGCGCAGAGTAGGAATAAGTCGTATTTTGATAGGAGACAGAGACCTTTGTAGTTCGAGGATGGCGATCATGTCTTCCTATGGGTCTCACCTCGATGAGGTCTATGAAGATTTGACTGAGGCGGAAAGTTATCTATGCGATTCATCAGACCATTCTAGGTCCTTAGCAGAGTAGTCGAGGTGGCTTACTGCCTGGCCCTTCCACCTCAGTTATACCAGGTTCATGAAGTCTTCCATGTATCCCAGCTGAGGAGATACATGCACAACCCTTCCCACATCATCGACCATGGAGAGCTGGACGTCGACGACGGGGAGACTTTTACCGATGTTCTAGTGGAAATTGAGGATTGACAGGATCAGGTCCTATGTGGACGGTCGATACCTCTGGTGCATGGTCGCTGGCAGCACAGGAACCTCTAGGAGAGCACATGGGAGCGGGAGGCTCAGATGCATGCTCAGTACCCCCATTCGTTCCCCTAGTTCGAGCTATAGCATATGAGGACGTAAAGCCCTGAGATGAGGAGAATGTAAAGACACAAAATTCCTATGGAATTTTTCTTTAAATACATGGTAATTTTACAAGTTCGTAAAAACTGACGGCGCTTGATTCCGAGGCCCGGTGTGCCAGGAATCAATTTATGAAGTTTTTTTCGGGTACGTTTAGTAAACGTATGAGCGTGATTTTATAACTTTTGAACCAGTGCACAGAATTGAAATATGAGGGCACCGTTGAACTTGTAGCGTCAGTATTCTCTTAAGAAGGCTTTCACCTCGACGGTAGTTGGTCGAGAATGAAAGTTTGTTTTTGGTTTTTTATGAATAAATTTAATAAAAATAAATTTGTGGCATTATTTTTATTCTTGTTGGTTAAAACCTCCAAGAGGATGTTGGAGGTGGAAGCCACCACACCTTAACCTCCCATGAGAGGTTATGGTGGTGGGGGCCACCCGAACCCAACCTTTCATGGGAGGATAAATGAGGTGGGGACCACTCAGCTTTTAAACCCTTGAAACTCTCCATTAAGTGGGGAGAACCCTTGAACTCCCCTCTTTATGGTTCCTAACCGACTCAGTTAATTAATTGAACACATTAAATTAATTAATTTAAACCTTTTTGAATTTTATGCCAACAATTTAATAAGATTTCTTAATTTATTATTTTTTTGGCATTTCTCTTTTGGTGGAGCCTGGGAAGAGGAGAGAGCTTGGAGAAATTGTTTCTCCAAATGAAGAACACTATATCTGCCAACGACGAACATCCTCATCTTTTTATCTTCAACCGGAACAATGGAAGAAGTGTTGTCCTTAAAGAACACTGACAACGATGTCCTCGACTTCTACATTTCTGATGTCAATCAATCGACATCCGCCTTTCCGAGACATCATCAACGAACAAAAAGTAGAGGTAGGGAATTTGAGTTTGAATTTGTCCCCATTCTTCATCATTCAATCTTGGGTTATGTTTAGCCGATTATTATTATCATAATGTGGAGGGTGCAGGCTGCACGAACATGGCCCAACCCCCCCCCCCCCCTCCATTTTTCCTCTCTTGTTGACAACAGCGGCGGCGCAATGGTGCCGTTGAAGGACTGGACCGCGGCCGATGGGCCGCGGCGGAGCAAAGACAGCTAGCGGCCAGCCGACCGCGAAGGAAACCGGTGGCGCAGTGTCGTCGGGTCGCCGGAAGGGCGTGGCGCCGTCACGCCGTGGTGAAGAACGGGTCGTGGCCCCTAGCCACAATGGTGCACATGGGTGGCTTCCAGGCTGCCAGAGGGGCATGGCGCTGTCGCGCTGCGCAGAGGGAGAAGGCGCGGCCAGCGACGGGCTATGGCGGTGGAGCAAAGGTGGCCGGCTGGGACGGCCGCTGGCGGAGCGGGAATGGTTGGGCGCTCGGCCTGCCCAGAGGAGCGGGACCCAATGGGTCCCACGTGATCTGGGTCGGCGCCACCTGGCGCCATTTTCGCTCCCACCCAAAAGGATTAGCCATTCAGGAATTCTAGGGGGCGCATGGCCTTCCCCCTGGATGCGACTTAGGCGGACCCCCACGGGCCGCCGGGCCGGACTCGCACGATCTGGGTCGTCCCCACGGGCCGGGTTGGATCCACAGACTAGGTCATACCCACGGACTGGGTCAGACTCCAGTCCAGACCCAGGTCGGGCCGGGTTGGGCTGACGGGGCTGGACCGGACTCTGACCCATTTTGGCATGTTTTCACCTTTTCACCCATAACTTGGGCTATGGGTGACCGATTAACGAACCGTCTGCGGCGACTAAAAGATTGGAGAGAGACAGTTCTTTTTGGAATACCCCACTTGGGGTTTGTATGCATTTGGGGTAAGGTTGGGTTGGATTGAACCTAAATCCAACCGGGCCCTCGGAACATAAATTCCAATAACTCTCAGACAGGGCGTCCGATTAATGCATCGTCTGTCACGTTGTGTTCCTATTGATGAGACGGAACTTCGGGATAAATTAAATTAAGAAGATATGGAAATTGATGTATCAAATCTTGGATTGAGGAGAATACCCTCTTGGAATCAAGCATGCCAGTGGAAACCTTATGGCCGGCTGTGCACTGATGACTGTTCGTGGATCATGTGTTAGTACGATAGCTCTGACTTCTGTTTCGGGATCATCTGTTGGTCTGACAGAATAGCGGGTCCTAGATCATGTGTTGGTCTGACAGCTCTGATGACTATTCCTGGATCATGTGTTGGTCTGATAGTTCTGACTTCTGTTCCTGGATCATGTGTTGGTCCGACAGAATAGTTGTCCCCAGATCATGTGTTGGTCTGACAGCTTTGATGATTCAGTGGCTACATCTGATAATCTCTATATCTCTACAAAAGTTGTTTACCTGTGTGAGTTGAGTCAGTGAATTCTATGTTTTCCTCATGATTGTGATGGGTTACTTGATAACTTAGGTATATTTATAGGCATATACCTAAGTAAAGGATGCATGTAGAATTCATGCTCTATGGTTTATCCTTTTTAGATTTTGACAGACCTTGAGGGTCTTGGGGTTTCTAATAAGTATCATTATACTCACACCTGCACGGGCTATGCCTGCACCTCATTGTGTTGGATACAGATGATAGAAAATGTTGACTAAGGATGAGTAGCAAGACTAGACGGTACCCGGAGGTGGACCTTACGACGAGTCGGTACACGAAGGAGACTGACGGACTTAGAGTGCTGAGGATTCCATATGTACCTACACTTCAGGTAGGAACCCCTAAGGATGACCCATTAGCTTCCTTTCTTTTTCAGTTGTACCTGTTTTTCAGTTGTACTTGTACTTTCTGGTTGGGCTTGTATTTCTGGCCCCTTTACTTTTCAGCACTCTTTTGTATACAGCTTTACTTAGCATTTACTTTCAACTCATACTCTGTTGTGTGTGTGTTTTCAGTTTATAAAGGCAATTCCTTCTCGGTTTTAGGGATTTATGCCTTTGGTTCTAGTCACCATCCCCTAGCCTATGGAAGGAGGCTTGGGGTAGTCATGGCACGGGCCTCGGGGGACGGGTCGTGATGATCCCAAATAGTAATACCATAAAAAATAACTACTCTGATAACACATTGTAATTTCCCTGGCCTAGAAACCACTAAATGGTTCCCCAAGCTAGGTCTCCACATGACCTCAAGTGTGCCTCCACATATGCCAGAAGTTTACGACTAGCAGCGAGGGTCTATATGATCATGTTGGGAGATTATACCCACTTTACCAGAGTAATCCATAAAAAAATAAATGAATTATAATAATGAATAAGAACTAATAGAATATGCATAACCAAACATCTCCCAAACTAGTTACAAACCAAAAACTAAAAATAATTATTCCATGTAATACTAGTAGTGCCACAAGTGCAGAAAACCCAAAATAAAAGGAACATTTAAAGCCCCAAAACGGTCCTAACTCCAAGTATAAAACATATTCCATGAATATCCCAAGCCTAACTCAATTACCAAGAATAGGTCCTTTTCCCTTATCCTAAACTACAAGCATGAGATATGCTCAGGTACCCAATGGCGGCCTGAGAAAGGTGTGAGAACAACTTAATAGGCCACCATCAAAATAGTCTACAAAATATATGGTCTAAAAATATAATTCATAAAAGTACTAAATAAATGATAAGTAAATAAAATAATGGACAGGTTCCATTAGTTATAATCTTTAATTTAACCATTCTGAAATTATTACCATTTCCACCATTTATACCATCTTTTATACTTGATTCATTTTCATCTTGTATCCTATGGGTTAGGCATTTACATCAATTACACAAGTTTTTATGGAAATAAACAATAAATTTAATGGGATAAGTTAGGTCCCTATCTCATTAGGGATAAACAAATCACAACAAATACAATATCATCACCTTGAAGCCTCGGTCAGGGTGGAATGCTTTATATAAGTGTGTGTGTGTGTGTGTATTAAACACATATACCATATCACAAACTGTTCACAATCAATACACATAATAAAAAAATCCATAAAAACAACATGGAGATCAATATCATTTAATAACCTTTTAACACATTTACTATTTATTTTATATATCCCACTTAACCCAATTTTCCATTATTATGTCGCAACCCATTTGGAATATTCAATAATAATGTATTAAAATCCATTTAAAGTACTCATCCATCTTCCCTATGGAAACTTATTTATCATATTTCTCATTTCAGAAGACATTACCCATTTAACTTAGTCAACATTTAATATGCACTATCTATCTAGGAATTTATAACATAATTTATAAACCATTCAACACAATATCAGTTAACCCAATTGACCCATTTTTATGCCATTCCAAACAACCCATTAATCCATCATCAATCCTAGGAACATTTATAATTATTTCATTCCCAACTCAAAAAACCATATTAATATGTTCTTTAAGGTTTCTATGTTATCACAATTCAACTCTACACTTAACATTTCCAATTTATAGGTTCGGGAATATTGGTACACCCCATGGGTAGCCCTAAATATGTCAAATCATCCTCAACACATCCCATGGGGATCATGATGGGTTAAAATCAAATTTAGACACAAATGTTATCAAATATCACTAACGATAATGAAATTATAACAAGGGGAAAAGAAGAACACAACACACATGCACAAATCCACACTTAAAACTATGGGATATAACTTGTATACCACCTACCTCAAATCCATTGAAGAATTCACTCTTAATTGTAGACTTAGATATGGGTTCAAACACTCCTTGAAGCCTTAATCTATATTCCATCAGAAAAATAGGGTTTTAGGTCTTTGGATTAATATGGAAGAAACTAAAATCCCTAATCTAGATAATGGAAGCAAGAGGAATATTAGACATACCTGGGGATTCGATGCACAACCAATAACACTCCAAATGACTAAGAATCGAAGGAGAACCACCCTTGGAAAGCTTGGGTCGATTTTTTTTATCCCTATGGTTGAAGGGGAGGAAATGAGGGAGAAATTGGTTGGGGATCTAAAATCATGAAATGGAAAAACTATAATTTTTTCAACATTTAATAGGGAGCACAGTTTTTCCTCAAGGTTTTTCAAACTATGGGAAAACTATGTGCAAGCCACTATCCAAAGAAATTGATGTCACATAGTTACATGGGGAGATTTATGTGGTTTGACTAATTTTGATCCAACCGTGCATAATTCCACTATCCAAAGTTTCATGGTTTTTCATGAAATACCATACAGTTTTCTTAACTATGCACAAACAGTGCACCTTGCATAGGTTGGCCCGGTTTTCCTTCCTTTCATGCCCTGAACCCCTAGAACACCTTTGGGGCTACTCATTCACCCAATAAACATTCCTTTAACCAAAATGAAAGGATTTAAACCAAAAATTAAACAATTAAATACCTTCAAGTATTCCAGAATCTTATAAATATAGTATATAAAAATGTACCTTTAGATAGAACATGGTCAAACTGGTAGATAAGTACATGTCAAGATATTCAAAATTTTGATAATTTTTTAAGAATAAATTTCAATAACTATTAAATATATTCAATAAATGATAAATAAGTACTTATAAATTTGTATTTTATTTGAAGGTGTCATAAGAAAATTGGATTTCTAAAAATCTATAGGTGGTATTGAGTAACCATTGGGATGAAATGAGTACAAAACATAAGTCATAAAGGTTATGAATTATTTGATATAATCAAGTGGATTACCTATTAGTATACATTGGGAACCTAATAAAATAGACAATATCATGACAATATCATAACAAAATTTAAAATTTTACACCAAGTACTTAGTTAGGCACTACAGGGAACCTTATATGTTAGGTAGTGACCCTCAAATATATTTTCAATATTTGATATATCTATGTGTAAAAACTCAACCATGACTCTAAGAATGTATGAATAATTTTAAATTTGTTTTAAATTTTTTATATCATTAGGTAAGTGTCAAAAAAATAATAAATTTTGAATATAATTTTATAATCCATTAGAATTTTATTTTCAATGAGATGTTTTTGAAATCTCATCAAAATATATTATAAAGATATTTATGAAGGTATTAATGGTAGAATTTTATTATTTTTAATATAGGTAAGGATATAATTGTTTTAGTGTAAAATTTATTGAACATATTATTAAAGAATCATGTGAGGCCCCTTCATTGAGAATTACATTGAGGCAAAAAGCGTGAGATTATTAAAGGTCACTATTAAAGTGGTGGAATACTGAACTAAAGATAAAATTTAGCTAAAAATATTGATTATTAATGATTTTTAATTTTAGTAATTCTTAACCTACTAAAGTCGGATCATCATTTACAAGAAAGAATATCAGTGTTGATGTTGTGACATCTAAGGTTTTCGAGAGATTATTTTTCATTTACTATTATCAAATATTTTTTAACCATTTGGAAATATTAAATTTGTTGGAATCATTTATTAAGGATTAAGGGTTATAATTTCTCCAAAAATAATTTAATAGAAACTATCTACCCATGTATATTTTATTAATGTAAATGATGAAACCATGTGAATTGGATAATACCAATCATGTTAATAATGAGTTTACACATTGAGGGATAAAATTGGAATAATATCCTATGTTCTTTTTGAATTATTCTTTTGAAAGTATGGTAAAAAAACATGAAAAATTAAAGTAAATAGGCCAGCCACACTAAATGTTATTATAGTTTAAACATTGATAGGTTTTTCAAACGATAATAAAAATAACTTTGATATTCACTAATTCCCCACCACTAAAATGAATTGTCTTCCTAATATTGACATAAGATAATCCAAATAGTTTAATACATATCATTTCATTTATCCAAGTAGATAAGTACATCAAATATATCTTTCCTAAGCAATAAAAGTCATTTCTTTGGTCTTTTTCAATAAATGGACCATATTTCTTTTTTTTATAGTGGAGAACAAAGGATAGAAATTTATATATTCATGATAAAACCATGATCAACTGCCCTCTATTTGTCTTAATCATTACAATAATATAATATAAACATCAATTATGATGTTTTACATGTATATATCCTTACAAACCTTGGTTATTGAATATATATGTAGTTTACAAGTAACACCTTGAACTGAGAATGGCTTGAATAACCTAATTTGAGGTACCACATGACCTTAAGAATTATCCTTAATTACTAGAGGTTGAGAAATAGAATTGATTGTTTCTGAATCAATCATTAAAGAGTGATTTACCATTAAATAAAAAAATAAAAAAATTAATAAAAAATAAAATATATGAAAAATAATAATTTATCACACACAATACATAAGAAATTATAGAGGAAAGTAAACTGCAACAACAAAAATGGATATAAATAATTTACTCATCTTATATCATGTAACCTAATTCATACAGGAAATGGTTCCTTGAAATATATAAACATATATATATATATAAGGAAAATAAAAATATTTACACGTTAGTACTAAAAAAGTACCTTACCCACAATTTAGTACTAGGTGTAATGACAATGACTAAAATTCCCATTTAGTACTTATATAATTCCATAACAATAACTAAATCATACCTCATAATCACCTTATATTGGGTTAACCTTGAAGGTATGAATAATTATCATGTGGGACACAATTTCACCACATTGAGATCTGTAGTAAACTATGGAAGGTTCTTTCTTGTATTTAGAATAAATTGTCCAAGCATCAGTTATAGAAAGTGTGTTTCCAATTTTGGAATATATGTGAAGGGGTGAAATAGGTAAAAAAACAATAAATAATATAAATATGTGATACCAAGAAACCATGGTCTAAAACATAAAAAAAAATAATAAGGGTGAAACTAAACAAGAATATATGTATTTGTATATATTTCATGTGAAACATGGCCTAGGGAATAAAATAAAGGATTCTATGAAATGAAACACCAAAAAAATCACTTGCATATATCCCCTAAGTCACACCATGATCTTCTCATCATGATCTCAAGAAGTGACTACTCTAAATCCACACTCTATGTGATAATAGTTCCTATGATCCAAGGATTTTTCATTTCCTATATCATGTAAAAGAGGATATACATGATTCCTATAGGGGAATGGGTGGGGGTGATTATGATATACCCAGTATAAATTCACCACCCCACCCCAATTTAACAATCATTAACTCAAGGTCATATAACAACAATATAAGGTTAGAGTGAAATAAAAGTATAAAAAACAAAAAAAAACGTATTTATTTTAAACATATGAAAGTATAAATTGAATAATTTACCCCCAATAATAGGAGGATCAATACCTGAACTCGCATACTTTGGGTCTAGTTGGGTATTGATGTCATGGATAGTGGTAGGTAAATCTTACAGCTCGTTCCATCTAGATGGATGCATATACTAGAATCAGGGCACAATGACTATCCTATGGGAAAGGAAAATGGGCACACTAGAGTCGGATAAATGTTTCATCCCATCCCATAGGAAATTGGGAAGGATTATATTAGATTCAAGTCATTTTAACCCAACCCATAATCTTACTCCAAATCAAGTTTTACTTGATTAAAAAATTTTATGGTAGGTATATACCACTTAAAATATACTTATCAGTCATCAAGTAACATGTAAAATATTTTTCCATCCTAATAAAGTTAATGATTTAATAAACATTTAAAATGATAATATAATTAAGAATTTTAACATGTTTAATGGAATCAGCATAGTCAAAGAAAAAAAAAGGAAGCCTCAAAAAATACTTTTAGAGAAACATAAATCAAGGAAAACCAAATCAGATTTTGAACTATGAGAAAAATAATTTAAGAATAAATTTTATTTAGAAAAAACTTATTTGCTAAAATTTATTCTTCTTAATATCATTTTTATCCCACTCCTTTAAGATTATTATATAAAAGAGAGGTAAAATACCATGAATATATCCAAAAAAACTCATTGGGGTCTAAGGGAAGATCCCATGCAACCAAAATCCATTTTCACCAACTTAAGATAAGGAAGACTTAGGGTTTTAGATACTTAAATCAAAAGGGGGATGTATTTTATAAGTGGAATGATAATTTTTTCGTGGATTCACTCAAGTTAATCATCTAAAAAAATTATAGAAGATAAAATAAAGTTATTTGTATTATTTCCTAGCCCTATGTTATAGAGATTAGATGTCACACTTACAACCATTAAATAATTAGAGTGGAGAAGACTTGGTATATTCTTACCATAACACTCAAAAAATACAATATCTTATAACCTATTTGATTATATTTTTCAACTAAATGAAGTTATAAAAACTTTAGAGAAGTATATATGGATTTATAGCACCATTGAGATATCAACTGAAAGAAATTGTGGGGGGCTTGGGTTAGAGTGATTAAGGTATTATATTTTCTAATAAAAATAAAATTTATCCTATATAATTAAAAAAAATCTTTGTACTATCAGTTTCTTGGATTAAATTCATTGGGAACTTTCTGGGGCTTATAGAATCCTTGTACACCACCTGGGTCCACTAAGTACATGGTGGTAGTCCATCAGGTACATGATGTTGCTGCAACACCGTGGGTCCCCTCTATTAATCCTTCCTTCTTCATTAAAATTCCTCTAATTCTATACCAAATCAAAATTATACCCTAAAAGATATATATTAACCAAAATTAAATAGAAAAATATCCCAAAATATTCGGTAATTTACAACCTCCCTACCAATAGGATTCTCATCTAAGAGAAGCATTGACCAAAATTCTAGGGTAACAAGTGTGATTATTAAGATTTAATCTCATCATCATACTCCCAAGTCTTTTATTGTGTATTTTCAAGCTTTCAAAAAAACCAAATAATAGGTATCTTATTTCCTTGAAGTAACTTGTGAATCTGATCAATGATACAATTTTAATATTCTATATAGGATGTATCAACCTCAATATTTATATATTCATACCAAATCACATGTGTAGGTCCAAGAACATACTTCATAAATTGAGAAATGTGAAAGTTTTCATGTAAGACACTAAATTGTATAAGTAAATTTAGTTGATAAATAATTTCTCAAATTATACCCAAAATTTCAAAAGGCCTGACAAATCTCATAGCTAAATTCCCTTGATTACCATTCGTCCAATGACCCAATCTTAGTGAATCTCAAAGAAATAATTGTTCACTAATATTAAACTCTAGGGGTCATCTTTGGTGGTTAATATAATAATTTTATCATACTAGATCTGTTTTAATATCCTTTTGAATCAATTTCACATGTTCTATCATTTCTCAAACAATATTAGACCTGGTCACCAACGATTCCCCAATTTCAATCCATCATAGGGGTGAACATAAAGGCCTCCAATATAGGTAATATTAAGGATACATTTGAATATATGATTAATAACTATTATTATAATATAATTCATATAATTAATTTATATTCTTCCCTAATACACCAAAGTTAAGAATAAAATACCACAATATATCTTTTAATATTTGTATAGTTCACTTAGACTAGCCATTGGTTTGAAGATGAAAAGTGTTGTTGGATTTTACCTAAAACATATTGCTCCCTAAAAAACATACCAAAACTGAAACATGAACTTCAAAATACTTTCTGATACACTACTAGTGGGTACACCATATATCTTTTCAATATCTCTAATATACAACTTTATGAGTTCATTAATAGAGGAGGCTAACATAATGGGTAAAAAGTGAGTTGTCTTTGTTAGATGATCCATCATCACCAAAGATATATCCTAACCATTAGATGATCTTGGAAGATAGGTAAAAACGTACACGGGGATATCTTCCCACATATATAATAGTAAAGTGTCTAAATCTTTCATATACGCCTTCAATGGTCTATTTTTTCCTATTGATGGGTGAATCAAATTTCAATTAATCTATTGATATTCTTTTCCATGTTAGGTCACCAAAACTAGTGATGAATATATTTATTTATATTTGTGACTCTAATATACACTACCCATGGAAAAGCTTGATTCTCATTTAATTATTCTTCTCTAATAAATATTTATATCACCATCCTTCTATGGAAATATAATAAAAAATATGGATCCTGGAACCATCCATCAAGTTTCTTTCAAATAAGTGTAAAATCATGATTTCATAATGGGGAGTCTTAATGTGACCAATGATATGTAATTTAAGATAAATTTGGGGAAAATTTATCCCACTCTAATCTATAATCATGTCCAAATAGAGTTCAGCAAGACCTCCCTGCAAATATCTATGGGAACCATGTTTATTTTACCAAAATAATACTAGATATAAAAATTAAAAGATTGAAGATATTATACCTAGTTACCCAACCTAATACTTAACTTGAGAAAAGATATATCATAATCTCTTATGGTTCGTAAACACCAAAAAAAATTCATCGAATAAATAATGTATCCAAAACATTAGAGTGTGAAAAATAGTATCCATTACTAAATCATGGGTAATATAGTTTTATTAAAAAGGTCAAAATTGTTTGTAACCATAAGACATTATTCAATGATCTTGTAAAAGAATGTATTTATAACAACTAAGAGCACATTATAATACACCTCAAACCCTTCACATGGATGATGCAAGATAATAATAGAAGCTATAGTCAACATATTTTTAAATTATTGAAAAGCCACCTCACAATAGTCAAACTACATAAACCTATATCATTTATTCATTAAATTATTCCTTGGAGAAATTATTGTATAGTAATTCTGAATAAAATAGAGATATTAACCAATAATTCCAAGGAAATTCTTGATCGCAAACATATTCTATGGAACTTTCCATGACATTGTGACCTCAACCATCTTAGGGTCTACTAAGGTACATGTTTCTGAGATCACATACCAATATAAATTTCCATATCATATCCAAAAATAAAATTTTAACCTTTTATCATGTAGTTTATGATTTTATAAGGTCACTATGTTAATTTAGATATATCGATTATGGTCAGCCCCAAACATAGAATAAAAATGGATATTAACAACAAATACCTCCACGAAAGTTTTTAAGAATGGATGAATGATACTATTCATCAATTTTATGAATTCAAATGGAGAATTGGGTAATATAAAATACATCAAAAGTTATTAAAAATTCACATGAACAATTTAAAAAGAATATTTTTGAATGTATTTTGACCTTAATAGGATGTGATGTTATTTTGAATATAAGAAAATCATATAAAATAATAATACTTTTAACTGATAAAACATATTGTCTATTTTTAAAAAGGTATAATGGTTCCTGATCATTAATTGTTTTAGCTTCAAATAATCCACAAGAAGACATAAACTTTTATTAGCTTTCTTTATGAAGAGAATCGGAGAACCCTAAGGATAAGTGCTTGAGTTAAAAAACTATTTTCCCTTAAGATCCTCAAACTGAATTTTTAGCTTTCTAAACTCAGTTGGTTCCATATGATACAGAGGAGTAAAAATAGGTCCAGTGTTGGGAAAGAGATCAATTATAAACTATACTTTCCACTTAAGTTGAAATCCTAAAACATCCTTAGAGAATACTTCAGGATAGAGATCCACCATAGGTGGTATTGATTTCTGATCTTTAGAATCAACTAATTTGGGTATTATACTAGCTATTCCATCTTAAATATCCCTAACTAGCCCTTGATCTGGGCCATCTTGACTGGCTTAAATCTTCCACTCTTCATACAATGTATAATGAGCACCAGTTGAGATAAAAAAAAGTTAATCTCTAGTTATAGTGGTCAATACAATATTATAAAAATGTTGTCCATTCCATTCCAAGAATAACATAAATTATTTCATATTAAATATCATAAGTCTCAGAAATTCCTATATGAACTCACCCTCCAAGGTATAATATAAACACTTTATAACACCAAAAAATTCTAATAACCTTTAAATAAGTCAATGTGTTTGATAAATTTTATTTCAAACAACACTCTATGTAAAAGAGACCAATATATTAGAATAACATTCATAATTAGGATAATATATTAATAAATTAAAAATAATTACCTTTAGAAAGTAAATAACTAATATGAGTAAATGTCAAAAATGGTGGTTTCAATGAAATAAGTTTTCTTTATATTTTTTATTTTCCATGAAAAGATAAATTTTTTAATTTTAGAATTTGAATTAGATAAAATAAACCTAATTTTTTTAATTTATAAAATAAAAATTTACCTAGTATTATTTTTTTATCATTTTCTAAAAAGTTTGATCTTTAGTTGAAAAATGTGTTATTTATGAAAATTATAATTTTAAGGATTTTATCACTATATAGAATAACCTAAAATAATTCAAAACCAATAAAGTAACAAAAATTGAAATTAATTAATAACACTATTAATTTTTAATTATTATTTTTACATATAAAATATTTCCTAATAATTTTTACAACAAAATTAAAATGTTACTTTGATATAAAAATTGTTTTGGGTATTCTCTTTAAATCATATAATTTAAAAGGTCAGGTTTGGTTTTTTATTTCCATAGAAGCATCATACCTTTTATTAAATTTATAATAAATTAATTTATGTCTTTATAATCAATAAACATGACAATTTTATTATTATTATTATTATTATATGTGTATATATATATAATAGCTTAATAACATTATTTATCAAGAAAATTATTTTACACGATTATTTGTATTTATTTTAAAATTAACTTTTCACACCATTCGAAATTTTATTTTATAAATTTATTTTTAATTTTGGAATTATATGTGTAAAAATAGTTTAAAATTTTCATCATAATCTTTTTAAATAAAATTAATTACTAAGGCTATAAAAATTACCTAAGTAAATATAATTTTTGGTAAAATGAAAAAATGTTAAAACAAAAAGGTATAAAACTCTAAAATTTGTCTAAAAATAGAGTTTTTTATGTTATTTTTTACCAAAAATAAATTTCCTATCCTCATTTTTTCATTTTTCCTCTTACACTTGAATAGTAACTTACTATATTGAAAATGTAATGGTTACTCCCAAAACTACCCTTTCCTTCACTTATACAGTGTAACACTTAACCACTTCAAGAAACACCTATAATTATAATTTCTACTTTAAAATATACTATTTTTATATCCTAGAACCCTCTCCCACTTTCAAAATATTTTGGTCACCATTAGTTAGCATAAGGGATTAATTTCCAAGGAGATATCCAAGGAAAATTAAAATCTTCGATGTTAGTATTATCAAATATAAATTTGTTATTCTTAATTATATTCATTCAAATTTATTCTAACAACACTAATATAATGATATTATTATCACTTATATACTCTAATGTCACTATATTATGGGTATTATTAGTGTTTATTCATATACCTCATCCATTAAGAAAAACAAAATCATCGTTCATGCATTGTTTGAACTATTGTCATCACGAAGTAATGGGTTTCATTTTATTTCACCAACTTAAATAGATAAATATAAGAATGGTATTAAAGTATAAATATTATTTAATCATATCATTAGTTTTCTGGTATAATAAATTAAATAACCTATTAATTATATAATCAACAAATGATCATCGTTAATTTAATCATTTAAAATAATCGTACTAAGAGGATAATATTTTATTCAGATTATGTAATGCTTTCCAATCCATTAATTCATATTATAATTCCTTAAAATTATAATATATAACATTAAAAACATTAAATAATAATATTAAAATTATTTTCTAATTATATTACAAACAAAAACACTACATAATCATTGATTTAATTAGGTTATGTTCATGTTTGGAGATATTTAAACACCTAATTAAACAATACTATAAATTTATATCAATAATTAATATGGGAACATAATTATAGTTATAATATTTTATAAATTTTTAAATAATTATTTTATTTATATTGGATACTTTTTATTAATATTTAATTCATTAATTAAGAAAACACCCTCTATTTGTCAAGAATCACTGAAACATGCTTTTATTGACTTCATCTTCAAGGAAAAAGACTAAAAAACTCATGAATGGAATTTGAAACATAATAAATAATTATAAATCATTAATAGCCTTAAATTTAATTATCTAGTGATTATAAACCTCGAAATAAGAATAAACACATATAAATCTATTATGAAACAAGTAAAAATGATCAATACTATAAACACAAAATGTGGAAAATAAAAATAATTATTATAAAAAAAATATTTATGAAAAGTATGAATGGAAATGGATTTGATTAAGGTTTTGAATTAAGGGATTAAAAAATATATTTTTTTGATATATAATGTTAAAGTATGTTTTTGAAATTCAGGAAAATATTTAAGGGTTTTATTCTCAAATTCCTTTCTCATATATATTTTGTATTTTAAACCTAATTTAATTTATGAGTTTTATATAATATCTAGATGAGATATCATATTATGAATTATATTGTAATCTTGGTATTTGATATTCAGTTACATCCCTATATTTCAAGGGGTTTTGATTAAAGTGTTACTCAAGATGTAAGGGTTTTCTTGGTCTCAATTCTAATTCCTTAAGACATGTTACATGTTACACACCTAGTTTCCATTATATTGTGTTATATTTATTTACCACCACATGACATTTATATAGATTATTATTTTTCAATTCATGGGATAAAATAATCTATGTTAAGTTATTATCTTTAAAATTATTTTTTCATAAGTATCACCCTAGTCATAATAGTTTTTTGTAACTCAAATTACATTCATTGAGTTATGATTGTTCTCTTGAACTTATTTCATATAAGTTGGATACATACTTCTATTTGATTGTATTGTGTGGTATTATCTCTTTTTTGATAGGGATATATATTTTTATCACATATACCCATTGAAAAATATTTCTCACTTCTTGGGATATGTTATTTTGAAACTGTCCACCTTCTTTATATAGAAGGCTTTTGATCATGCTATTTTAGTATTGAATTATATGATTAACCATTTCTATATATAGTGTGAATATCACATTTAACATAATTAATATTGGATAATTTTTACCTATAAAATATATTACTATAATTAAATGTGTAAAATTATTTTCATTTTGTACTTCGGTATTCCCAAATTGATGATTATTGAAAAGTTGACTGTGTATTTCTTGACCATACACCTTCTTTCTATAGATGGGTTATGACCATGGTATCCATTTTATTGAAATGGGAAAAATTATTGATATTTTTTTATGATTATTAAATACTAATATATGTATATTATGTATTGACCTTATGAATTTCTAATTATATGGATAGCCATATTGTATTCAGTAAGAGGTTATTTAGAAAATGGTATAAAAAGTATTATTGACTATTTTGGTGAGTTTATTGGTCTTAATCAAGTGATGGGTGGGTCCTTCAATTATATATCACATTGATTAATTTATAGGTCTCATGATCCAAAATAGGTTTGGATATTTGGTGTATGAATGCCCAATTCAGAAAGGTATCTTAACCGTGATATCAATGAAAAGTAAGTTGTCTTGTCATAAAGCCTTAACAATGGGTTTTTTATGTCTATAATTATAAATCCCATTAGTGTGAGATAATTATTATTGATATCCATTTTTTCATTTATTTATATATATATATATATATATATAATTCTATAAATTTCAATTTTATTATGGATCTATGTTGTTTACCTATTCCTTCCATAATATTTATGTCATGTTTATGACGTGACTTATTCAGTTATATGTTTCTCTTACTAAGAGCTTGAAACTACCCCTTATTATGTTTCCATTTCCCCAGGTTATGAAGAAAAGTATTAAACAATACATTTTTACAAGTATATCACAATCTAAATAATTTATGTGATATTTTAAATACACATTATGGATTAATTGATTTCATATATAATGAAAAAATGTATATTTTATACAAAATAATGTGGGATTTACTATTTATTTTTTTGCCTTGACTATATAAAAATCTAAAAATAAAAATATAATTTGTATATAATATATTCAATAATCATTAATTATTTTTTAATTATAGATAATTATATCTAATATTTTACAGCTGGAATAAAAAAGTATATAATGTATGTGTCTATAAGCACTGAATCTATAAGTGAAAGTCCAGGACATCACAGTTGGTATAAAAAGAAAGTTTTAGATAAATTTATAGATTATGATGTTTATTGAGGATAATTTTAAGTGTTAATAAGTTGATAATTATCATAATTTATAAACCTTTTAGATAGTTATATGTTTTAATAGTAAGTAAATTATTCACATTTTATTTTGGGAATTGGATAAGAAAACTTCAGTTAAACCATAAGAGTAAGTCTAAGTATTGGATAACATCCAATAATTTGTAAAAATTGGATATTATATGGTCTCCTCTAGTAATAAATCCATGTATTAATACTATATTTTGGATGTGGCTATCGTACAGATGTTTCTAGGGTCAATCACCTTGAAAAGGGTTGGTTGAGCATTGACTCAATCATCACTATAATTCACAATGAGTGGGCCTATGAATGGATAGCTAAAAAGAAACTCCCATGGGTTATTATTTGGTTAATATAATTTTATTTACAAACAATTATAAATTATTTAATAATGGTGTTAACTAATTTGGTTATAGAACCTAATAGAGAAATGATTATGGATAACTAATTATTGAACAAAGAGAGCTATAGTTTAATCTAAAAGTATCATGTGTTATAATAAAATGTGGAATAAGGGAATAACTATTTGGATTGATGTTTTTATATACATATTTTGTATATTATCATCACTATTTTAGTTTTAGTATTGGGTTGAAATAAGATCATAGAAATGAAACTGAGAAAGATATATAGCTATAAACAACTATGTCTTATAACTAAATAAGTGAGCATACTTAAATTCATGATAATGTTATTAAATTTCTATTACAATAGAATATGTTATTTTTCTATTCTTACCTAAGGGAGTGAGATTGATATTTTCTTGAAAATATTATCTATTTTCATTAGTTAGTGATATGTATCAATGATATTATGGTATATTATAAATGTTATGTGGATTATATGAAGCATATATGATTATTATTCATTGGTTTTACATTAATGGTATAGTGAAAAATAGTAAATGTAATTAATAAAATTGAAAGGTGATTTTATGATAATGTTAAATTTTTTGGGATAACAATTGGAGAAGACATCATTGAGATATAGATAACTCTTAAGTGTAATATACACATGATAATGAGATAATAAATGATGGTTTTATTTTTAATAAGTATGTCAGATAGTAATTGGTAACCTTAGGATTGATAATTGATTCATTATATTTTTGGAGAAGTTCATATCATTTTTCGCATTATGATATATAGTTTCTAGTGTACAGATAAGTGGTTAATACCATTTTATGGTTAAATATAGAGTTAATTTTTAGAGGAATATGTAATCTCATTGTGTTTTAATGTCTTAGATATTTAAATAGTTTTTGGGAAAGGTATTTTTATTTATAGTATATTATTAGGGAATATATATACTTTGGTATATGATTATAGGAATGAATGATATTTCTTTAGGAATGTTAATTTTTATTTTGAGAGTATAGATTTTAATGATTATTGGGTTTAGAATATTTAAAGAGAGTTAAGAGTAATTTGGGAACTCTATTTTAATGATTTTTTTAATAAGTATGAGAGAAACCAACTAAAATTAATCTTTCTTAAACCAATAATGATATATGTTTAACTAAAAGTGATATAGGTTGTAATGAGTATGATATAAGTTGAGTTGTAAAAACTCTATGCTAACATGATAATGATATAAAGTGATATATATTGAGGATAAATATTATTATTATTATTATTTATGATAATTCACTTATAATTATTATCACTAATGTTATATGTTTTGGTTTTAATAATGGATGGAACTATAAATAACCATGGGTGTGAACTAAAATGTGGAGATTACCTTAATGAACAACCTATCGTAATGGGAGTTGTAGTGAGAAACCTTGTGATTATACCAAACCATCTATCATAAAATATGATTAAAAATGTGAATATACTCAAAGTCTCAATCATACCAAGGAAGAGAAATATAGAGTCACATGAAAGACCAATTTTCTATGTTGATGAAGGAAAGAGGATCCAATTTTCAATATGTGAAAAAATTGGGAAGAGGCATGAGGGAAATTATCTTTAAGGGATATTTAAATGTTATAAGTGTGGAGATAATGGTCATAAAACTCACAAACTGAATGGAAAGAGAGTATCTACAAAAATCTATTGCATCAATTGTAAGAGAGTTTGAAATCATGTAACTCAATATCTCAACCCAAGGGAAAATGAGTGAAATAGTCACCAACAACTATGAAAATAAGGAAAACCCTGTTAAACTACTACTAATGAATCAGATAGTGAGTTTTAACTCTAGATTTTATAGTATCCTAAGACATGTAAGTTTTCACCAAATACTGGATATTTATTTATATATAAGAATCCCTAGTGTTATGATTATCATATATATAATTTTCATGGTTTATGGGAATTTATTTATTATGGATCTGGATCTACATCCCCTAGTATAATTATATGTGAAATTAAAAAAGGGTCATATCTACTTATAAAGAACTTAAAATGATTTTTCATATAGATAAATATCATTCCAAATACAAAATAAATCCATGATCATATATAGGTTCATGTTTATTTATACGTTACCTATATAAATTACACTGATCTTATGAGAAAAATCATGAGGATTCAATTTATTAAAGGGAGGGATAATATAACAACATAAAATTATAATTACCATTAAATAAGTTAATGTGTTTGATGAAATTTATTTCACATAACTCCAATTTTAAATGAGTTTCAACATATTATAATAACATTAGTAATTAACATAACATGGTAATAAATTAAGAATCATTACCTTTAGAATATAAATAGTTAATATGAGTTAGTATTGATAAAGGGTGTTTTCAATGAAACCATCTGTCTAAATATTTTTCATTTACCAATAAAATATAAATTTAAAAATCTTATCATTTTAATTATACAATACAAACCTCATTTTTTTCATCACATAAAAATTTACTTAGTATGAGTTTTTGAGCATTTTCTAAAAAGGTTGATTTTTAGACAAAAAAAATGGGATTTAAAAAAATTATAATTGATATAATTTTATCACTATATAAGCATAACCTAGAAGCTTTTAAAACCATTTATGTCACCAAATATTAAATAAATGGAAAAAAAATTATTCATTTTTAAATATTCCTTGTACATATAAAACCTATTAAAATTATTTTTAGAACTAAAGTAAAATGTTTCTTTAATATAAAATTAGTTTGGATCTTCTCTTTAAATCAAGTATTTTCAAAGTGAGGCTCGGTTTTTTCTTTCCATGGAAGCCTAATTAATTTTATTAAATTAATAATAAGTTAATTAGATCATTTAAAATCATAAACCTTGATAATTTTATCATATATATAAATTAAAAATCTTATTAACATTATTTTTCAAAAAAACTAATTTTATGAGATTAAGATTATTTATTTTTAAATAAACTAGTCACACCTTTATAAATTTTATTTGATAAAAATATTTTCAAATTTTAAATTATATGTATCAAATTAGGTAAAAATATAAATATTAATCTTTTTCATTAATATTAATTACTATGGTTAGAAATAAGTTACCAAGGTAAAAGTAAGTTTATGTATAATAAAGAAAGTTAAAAAAAGAAATAAAACACTCAAATTTGTCTAAAAATTATTTTATGCGGTTAGATTCATCCCACTCATTCTTTTATCTTCTTTTTTCTATTTTCTGTTCTTTGACACTTGAATAGTAACCTTATATTATTTAAACCCAAAACTACCATTTCCTACACTTATAAAAGGGTAACGTCTTCACTACTTAAAGACACACTTATAATTTGGTTTTCTTATTAAAATATCTTTATTTTTTCTCCTACTAGAACCCAATCTTGTTTTAAAATTATTTTGGTCATTATTATTTAACAAAAGGGCTTCATTTCCAAGGAGACTTCCAAGGAAAATTTAAGTCCTCAGCATGAGTATTATCAACTATTTAGTATTTTGTTTCTCAATTATATTCCATAAAGTTTATTATAAACACACTAATATAGTTATAGTATTATTATTTATATATTTTAATGTTATTATATTAGGATTATTGTCTTTTCTTATTCATATTCTCCATCCATTAAGAAAAACAAGATTGTTGTTTGTGTGTTGTAAGGACTACCTCCTCCATAATGTAAAATATTTCTTTTTCCGTTGCCACCTTAAATATATGGATTTAAAAATAGTATTAAAGGATAAATATGATTTTTATTATAATATTAATTTAATTTATGAAAAAAATAGAGAACCTATTAATGATATGATTAATAAAAAATAGAGAACCTATTGATGAGGTTTAATGAATAAACTCTCTAACATTAGTGATGTAAAAGATTTGTAAATCACTAGGTTTTGAGAGATGTTCCACAGAATTCCTTTCAGATAAGGAATTCAATCAAGAAAACATTCCATAAATGGATTTGAAGAGTGTCTTTAAGGGTTAATCCTGATGAGGATAGGTGGATAGGTGTAAGAGAAGTGAAATGGGCAGCAAGGGCACCCAAAAAGAGAAGGGCGCGCAAGTCCTGGCAGGCGTGCAGGTACTGTGTGGGCGTGCAATTCCTTATTGGCGCATAAGTCCTGGTAAAGGAGTAGGGCAGCGCGCAAGTGTGGTCGGAACACAAATCCTGGGTGTGCAGGTGTACCTGCGTGGCACATGGGTACTTGCGCGATTGTTAACCAGTAGGGTAATACTTGTGTGATCCTTGACCAAAGCCTTTAAAATTATCCCGATGTACTTCCAGAAGAGTGGCGCGCAAGTTTCAATGAGTAGGTAAGGAGGCGCGCAAGTGTGTCCATTTCCCTTAAGGGTAAAACACATAGGCGTGCAAGTGTTAGTGAATTCTAATACTTAGACCTTATTCCTCTTGTTTAGACCTTCCATTCTTGGAAAAGAATTACCTTAGAAGTGTTCAGAAGAATTGAAGAAGAGACTTGGGTGTTTAGAGCTCTGTATCTGAATTCTGGAAAAAATCATTTTCAAATAGGGTGCCCACCGGGGGTATTTATAGGATAGAGAAGACCCTGGGTGGTTTTCAAAGAGGGCGTGCAAGTCACCGGCACGACCATTAGGAAGCGCGCAAGTGTAGTTGCGCGACAGTGAGGGAACTTGTGCGGCGCATGTGCATTTGAATCCTTGTTCATGCCTTTATCGATTTTTGATATTTTATTCAAAGGATGAATCAATTTGAGCTAAGGAATTTCCCTCTACATTCCTCTAGACAATGTGATGAAAAGGAGCATCAACAAAAGTCCCCCCTCAGAGTTGGATATGAAAGAGGATTTGACTCTGAGGAAAAAAGAGAAACCATGGGTCTTTTTGGTTATTGGCAGTTTAAAGTCATGCATGTCAGGCATAAATGGGCTAATGTTTAAGGTCGAAATAGCTTTGACCGGATGGATTAAAATTGACTCAATTCCTTAAAAATTTATCTAAAAACATATTACCACACTCAAGTATGGGGGAAAAAATGTAAACCATGACTTAAGAAATTTTGAATCTGAGGAATGATATGAAAAAGAGCTAAAAGGCATTAGAAGAAGTAGTTCCCAAGAATAAAGTTACCATTATTTAACAAACCCGTTAGAAGGTTGAATTATGTAGGTCCACCTAAGGGCATTGACAGCATAGTCAAATGATGGTATCTCTTGGCTGACAGGTCCGTTATGTAGACTACTTATGAAAGGCCACCTAAGGGCACGTGCTGCATAGTCAAAAAAAAGAACTCTCAGAAATTTACTTTTCTACTGCTAAAAAGCCAATGGATGTTTATGAGGATTCAAATTTTCCAAATCATAGAGTCTGATGTATGGAGAGATGTACTTGAATATGGAGAAGATATTTCCAAACCATATTATCTAAGAACTGGATGAATGTCACTCCTACGAAGGTCTGACCCAAACGTAGGGAAGGAAAACATAAACCATAGACTTGAATACTTTCATATTGTGAAAAAGGATATGGGAAAAATATGTTAAGGATGTCTATTTTTGTGGATCCCTACATATTTTCAATAAGAAAAATAAGGACAAAATAGGTTTTCCTCCTAAGAATGAAGTTACCACTATTTAACAAACCCATTAGGGGGTTGAATTATGCAGGGCCGCCTAAGGGAATTGGCTGCATAGTCAAATAATAGCATCTTTTGGCTGACAAGTCCATTATGTAGACTGTTTATGCAAGGCCGCCTAAGGGCACGTACTACATGGTCAGGAAAAATAATTCTTAGAATTTCAAGCCTTTTGTGATTAGAAGTTAAGAAAAGGGTTATGAAGATCTAAAAATATTTAAGGTTAGGATTATGAAACAAAAAAATGGGTATTGTACAATGTATGTAGAGATACATAGATCAATGCTAACCATAATCATGTTATGGCTGGGTCCTGAATTGAACGGTTGGACTTCACTATGTATCCCAAAAGGATGGGAATCAAGCCATACATAGTTCTTAAACTACAGTTTAACGTTGTGTGGGACGAACGTATAGGAGATCTTAGTTTGGGGTCATAGAGTTCGAACCATTATAAGAAATACACAGTGTGTGTTTTCATGGAGACCTTTTCATCCAAGGGACTGAAAGTGGAATTTGGGGTTAGGCCCAAAATACTTGGGGCTGGATTCGAGGGATACTCGAACATTCCTATGTATCCCATATGGATGGGAATCAAACTCACGTAGTTCTAGAAATACCCTATGTACAAATTTGGTTCGTACATATGAAGGGTGAAAGTGTAACATCCCAAGTAAGTAATGAATAATAGATATAGTTATCTATGTCTATTTATGAATGAGATAGTGTTTTAGAGGCTTAAAATGTGAATAAATCCAACCTAAAGCATGAAATACTCTAATATTTTTAAAAGATTGTTTTACCGCCTTTTGATGGAGAACCATTTTTAAATATATATTTTGACAATTTTATAATCTATATTTGTCAAAATAAAATTATTCTTTATTATTGGGAAATTGAAATTTACTTTGGATAAATTTCTGGTATTTTTCTGATAATGTTCATTTTTTAATGAATAGTGAAAAATGTTGTATTTTAATTCAAAACCTCTTTTTTAATCTAATTTATTTGTATGATTATATTGTCTTTTTAATTGGTTTTAAAGTGAAATTAGAATATATTTTTACCATTTAATCCAATGGTGGTCGTTGGAATTAATTTCACTTTGAAATTGGACTTAAACTAGTGTCAATCTTTTGATATATATTGTTTCATAAAAATATGCTATTTGTTCTGACAGCAGGAATTAATAATTAAATTAATTATTGTAACTTATATGTTTTTAATTTTTAAAAATAGATATCATTTTTTAATTCGTAATATCAAATATAGCTTAGGGTGATGTTTTGGTATTTTTCTGAAAAACTTCAATTTTTGATGCATAGTGAAACCACTAAGTGGTACTTAAAAAACTGATTTTTCGTTTAAATGAAATTTTACCACCTCTGTGTTTTTAATTTCAAAAATCCGGCATACATGGTTGTAATTAGGAAGTAAAATGTGGTTCAATGGGATTAAAATAATTTTTTGGTGAGTAGTAAATTTTATGTTTTTAATCGCAATTAGAGGTAATTAGTGTAGTTTAAGGTAAAAATAATGTTTTAATAATATGAAATGACCTTGACACATGTACTACCCATATTGTATGTGTCATGGACAAACAAGACAACCCATGGTTCTATATTTGGGACCCCATGGAGCCACTTTGGTAGGAAAATGACATTAATAACTTTTTATTTAATGTTAAAATGAAAATGTCACAAACATGTGTTGTTTTACTAAAAAAAATTACATGGGGTTATACAAGTCATATTTTTTAGTATAAATATTCATTAGAAAGATAAAACTATTTCCTACATCATAAAAAAAATTATAATTTTTAGACATTAAATAAATTAAATTATTTATGACACCATGATGATGCAGCTATTACCTCATTATTTAACGATTTAAATAAAATGAAAAGATAATGTAAAATATAAGACCTACACTTGTAAAAATTCTATTGGATGGGTTTATTTAGAACTCTTATCATCTTATCCTAGAAATATATAATTTTGGGACCTTTAAAATCTGAAAATCATTTTATAATAAAGTAACCTTTTATAACTTTCCAAGAGTGCCCCTCCTCTCCTCTTATAAAAGGCCCCCACCTCTACCACCTTACCCACACCTCTCAAGCCTTTGGATCGTCCAAACCCTACCCATTTTGTCTCAAAACATCCCTCTCTTCCTCATAGAAGCCTCACTTTGGGCATAAGTCTTTCCAAGGAAGCCTTTGAGATCAAATAAAAAAGAGATACCTGTTTTAAAGGCAGTGTCTTCTCATGTGTTCTTATGTTTTATCTTGCTTCTCCAACCCCCTAAACTCTTTTTATTCATTTATTTTGTAAAAACTCCAGTATATTCAATATACTAGGATTTTTTTATAAGAAGTATTATATCTAAACTTACACACACATACATCTAATGGTTAAAGAACATATTGTTTCTGTGGATGGTGAATTTCTGCCTCACGAAACGATGATTGTTCAATATTCTTTTAACACCTTCAAAGGTGGCCATTAAGATGACACTATATTTATATATGATATATAATATGTTTATGTTTTCCTTAAGCTTCTGTATTTTTCATTTATGGCATACCTTTATGACTTCCATTATGGGTATACGCGATATCTTCATTTTAGGAAGTGCAGACTACCGCCCCCTCAAAGTGATTTGATTCATTAATGCCTTATGTGGGACGTATAAAGGATGGAATTAATGATATTATATATGATATTATACTGGAATTATAATATACCTTCATATCATTATGATTATAATCCATAAAATATGAAATATAAATGAAAGTAGCGTCCATGCGTACGTACGGCTTACCGTCTCCATGAACGGTGCATTTCATTTGTTACCTCTAAATGTAATGTAATATTATAAATGCATGTATATAATGGATATATATGATATATATATGATATCTACATAATGAATATAATTCTGCATATAATGGATATTTTACCCCATGAACAAACATGTAATTATAAAGAGTTTATTTTTGACTCAAGTAGCAATGATCGACAAAACGACCATTATTAACTTAAATGATTATATAATGTTTATAAAATGGAAATAAGTGACATAAAAGTAATAATAAGATTGAAAAAGGTTCTTAATAAAGTATAAATTAACTCAAGTTTATTATTCAGGAGATTAAAGAACGATCGAGTCAAGTCGGATACGAGGTATGGGAATCCATCTCAATCTCCTTTCATTGAGGCATATTTTGTTTTATACACAACTTTATTTTATACGGTGTATAAACCCCTTTAAATTTTATGATTATTCAAAAGGAATCTTTTTATACGAAGTGTTTACTAAATGAAAAAAGGTAATGTTTTTTTTGTCGTACGTATGCGGCGACAACGACTTCTCCCCCGCCGTGACCATTATTTGAGTTTCGTCTTCCTCTACAAGCCATAACTTTTTTTTGAATGAAAAATAAATATCATCTTTTACTTTTCTTTTATTTTGGTATGGAAAATGGTTTTCATAATGTTCTTATATAAATTTGTTGTATTGATATCTTGTGATTGAAAAGTGGAAATGTTATGTTTTCCTTTATGCATGTTTTATGTGATACGATTATGTTATGGTTCTTGGGCATTGTTATGTAGATGGGTAGTTCTGTGATAAACTAAGGGCGTGTGAGCCTGATATATCTCTCCAATGCATTGGGTAATGCGAAGGAGTTAAACGTTAAGGTTTATTCGAATTGATTTAGGGAATATACTGTGATGGGTATTCCAAACGTAACCAAGAGGGTTACTCCCTACGTAATAATGTTATGAATGCCTCAAGTTACCTTTATGTCTTATGATTTCTATGATTTATTCATGATTTGATGAGTTATGTTAAAGTTCTTATGTTTTATGGGTAAAGTATGATTTCATTGATTCTTATGTATACATGTACTCATGTTTCCCTTCCATATTTTTTATATCCCTTACTGAGCTTTTTATGATCATCCCAAGTTTTTGAAATGTTTTTTCACAAGTCAAGGGAAAGGTACATGATATGATGATAGTATCAAGGAAGTGTCAAGAAAGAATCCATGTTTTATTTTAAATATGTTTCCATTGATGGGAAAAATGAATACTATCTTTTATGTAACCACTTTGTTTAAATGTGGAATGTAATGAATGATGTATGATATAATTCTCTAAAACTCTAAACCTGAAATGATCCTCAACGTGTATTCTTGAAGTAACTCAAGATTAAGTAAGGTTTAAGGCTAGGGCCTTATAGTTGGTATCAGAGGTCGGTTTAGATAACTTTAGGAGTTATAATTCTATTAAATGATTATCCAAAAATATTTTTTTATGGTCAAATTGAAATGATATAGCATTTGAATATTACTATGTTGCTTCATCTAAGACATGTTTTTTCAGAATGGTTTTCTGCAGAGGAAACAGGGAAGCAGTGCTAGTAAGGAATACAGAAGGAAATAACCTTCTGAATCAGCATCCTGAGATGGTCGGAATTGGAACTAAATAGTTTGTTTTAGTAATGGCGCAGTTGACTCAAGTGATAAATGGTGGCGGTATCCATGCACGAGATAAGCTAAATCAACCGCAGAGGAACATGTAGTGGTGGAACATTTAATGAGGCAACATCCCCCATCATTCAGAGGATCATATAACCCTGTGCTAGCTGAAGGGTGGATTAAAGAACTGGAGAAGATTTTCGATGTCATGGGGTGTTCAGACAATCAAAAGGTTAGTCTTGCTATTTACCATTTGGAGGGTGAAGCAGATCAGTGGTGGTCGATGGTTAAAAATATCAGGGACGCTGATGAGATTGATGCTCTTGACTGGGATGAATTCAAAGGTATGTTTATTGAGAAGTATTTTCCTAAGACTGTTCGACTTAGGATGGAAAGACAATTCCTGGAATTGAGGCAAGAGGAAGACTCAGTGGCTACCTATGAAGAAAGGTTCACTCGATTGGCAAGGTATGCTCCAAATTTTATCCGAGACCTTGATAGTAAAATCAATCGTTTTTACTCAGGATTAAAGCCAAAATATCAAAGGGCTTTAGCTTATCGTGAGTTCAAGAGTTATGAAAATCTTGTTCGATGTGCTGAGAAGGTGTAAATGGAGTTTACCGATGATCAAGTGTTCTATAACAACCAGCAGAAGAAGAGACCAAGGTGGCAGGAGGAAGGGAAGAATTGTTCAAAAAAAGTCTGATGGTAAGAAAACTAAGTTTCCAGTTTTTGATAAATGTGGTAAAAGGCATGCTAGGGAACGTCTTCTGAATTCTGGAAAGTTCTACCGATGTGGTAAGATGGGACATAAGGCTCGTCATTGCACTGAAAAAGATCAGGGTGATGGTAAGACCAAATTTGATTTACAGTTTGTGAAATGTTTTAAGTTCAATGAGATTGGTCACTATGCAAATGAGTTCCCGACAAAGAGCTTGAGTGTTTGGAAGCATTTAGACTACAAGCAGAAAGGTGTGGTGAAATCCTTTGCAACTACTTCAGCAGATGTCAGGACATCAAATGAAGTTGTATTAGGTACTTTGTTTGTTTTTTCAGATTATTCCAGTGTTTTATTTGATTCAGTGTCTACACATTCTTTCATCTCTAAAAAATTTTCTAGTAAAATGGGAATACCATCTTAAGAAATAACTCCTGAACTTGTGGTAAAAACACCCGGGGGAAATTTCGAGGCAAAAATAATTTATAAGAATCTTCATATCCTTATCTGTGGAAAGAACCTAATTGAAAACCTTATTGTTTTACCTCTAGTAGAGTTTGATGTTATCCTGGGTATGGATTGGCTCTCTATTTACCATGATAAGATTGACTGTAGAGCTAAAGAAGTTTATTTTCAGAAAGACTTTCAGTTTGTGTACAAGAATGAACCCTTACTGTTGATAACATATCAAGAGGCCGAGAAACTTGTAAAAGATGGAAATGAATGTTACCTTGCACATATCATTGAAAGCAAGGAAACTGTTCAGATTAATGATGTTCCAGTGGTAAATGAGTATCCTGATGTTTTTTCTAATGAGTTTCCTGGAATAATACCAGATCGGGACGTTGAATTTACTGTTGACTTATTTCCTGATGCTAAGACAATTTCAAAACCCCCTTATCGAATGGCTCAAACTATACTTTTAGATTTGAAGGAGAAATTGCAAGATTTATTAGAGAAAGGTTTCATTCGACCTAGCACATCACTATGGGGTGCTCTTGTTTTATTTGTTAAAAAGAAATATGGTTCAATGAGACTTTGAATTGATTATAGAAACTTTAATAACATCACTGTTAAGAACAAATATCCTTTGCCTCATATCAATGATTTGTTTGATCAGATTCAAGGAGCTCAGTTTTTTTTCAAAGATTGACCTGAGATCGGGGTACCATCAGTTGAAGGTAAAGGAAGAAGATATTTTTAAGACCATGTTTCGTACAAGATATGGCCATTATTAATTTATAGTAATGTATTTTGGGATAACCAATGCACCTGCTGTATTCATGGACTTAATGAATAGAATTTTCCGTGAGTTCTTGGATAAGTTTTTGGTTGTTTTCATTGATGATATTTTGGTGTTTTCTAAAAGTAAATAGGAGCATGAAAGACATTTAAGGGTTATTTTGAAAACCTTAAAATAAAATAAATTGTATGGGAAATTTAGCAAGTGTGAGTTTTGGTTGCAACAAATTTCTTTCCTTGGTCACATTGTTTCTAAATATGGGATAATTGTTGATCCTACAAAAACAATGGTTGTTGAAGAATGGCCAAGACCCAAAAATGTAACTGAGATTCATAGTTTTCTTGGTTTGTCAAGATATTACCGAAAGTTTTTTAGAAATTTTTCACGGTTATCTAGTCCAATGACTAAGCTAACTCGAAAGGGTGTTAAGTTTATCTGGACAAACGAATGTGATGATTGTTTTCAGGAATTGAAAAGAAGATTGGTGAATGCTCCAGTTTTGGCACTACCTTCCAGGAATGGTGAGTTTGTTATCTACAGTGATGCTTCATTGAATGGACTTGGTTTTTTCATAATGCATAATGATCAGGTAATTGCTTATTCTTCACGTCAGTTGAAAACTCATGAGGTAAATTACCATACACATGATTTGGAATTAGCTGCTGTTGTTTTCGCTTTAAAAATTTGGAGGCATCATTTGTATGGAGTAAAGTGTGAAATATATACTGATCACAAAAGTTTAAAGTATATATTCACTCAGAAAGAATTGAACATGAGACAGAGGAGATGGCTAGAATTAATCAAGGATTATTATTGTACAATTCATTACCATCCGGGAAAAGAAAATAAAGTGGTTGATGCTTTGAGTCGAAAAAGTAATGCTTCATTAACAATGTTGTGTTTGGAACGTGATCCTTTGGTTAAGGATTTGATGAACTTTGGCATAAAATTTTTTGGTGCAGGATGTCCTTCTGTTTTGTTTCATGTATCAGTGAAATATTCTCTATCAGACAGAATCAAGCAAGCATAGAATTAAGACAGTGAGTTAGAGAAAAAGGTAGAGCTGGTTCAGAAGGGTAAGTTGCCTGAATTCAACATTGAAAATTGTGTTTTGAGATTTTGGAAGAGATTGTGTGTGCCTTGTGATTCACAGTTTAAGAGAGAGTTTTTATGTGAATCTCATAGTTCTCCGTTTTCATTTCATCCTGGTAGTACTAAGATGTACAGAGATCTGTGAGAGTATTACAGGTGGGATGGAATGAAAAGAGATATTGCTGATTTTATAGTGAAGTTTTTGACTTGTCAACAGGTAAAAGAAGAATGGCAGTTACCGAAAGGGATGGTTCAGCCTTTACCAGTACCAGAGTGGAAATGGGAGAATATATCCATGGACTTCGTTGTGGGATTTCCGAAGAAACCTCGAGGTAATAATGCAATCTGGGTTATTGTTGATTGCTTGACTAAATATGCTCATTTCCTTGCTATAAGAGATACTTTTTTCCTAGATCAACTTTCTCATTTGTATCTTAAAGAGATAGTCAGGTTACATAGAGTTCCCCTCTCCATTGTATCTGATCATGATCCCAGGTTTACTTCTAACTTTTGGAAAGGCCTTTAGAAGTTACTGGGTACTGAATTAAATTTTAGTATATTTTATCATCCTCAATCAGATGGGCAGTATGAAAGAACGATTCAGAATTTGGAGGATATGCTACGTTCTTGTTCGATGGATTATCAGGGAAGTTGGGACCAACATCTTTCTTTGGTTGAGTTTTCTTATAATAACAGTTTTCATTCCAGTATACAGATGGCACCATTTGAGGCGTTATATGGGAAGCGGTGTCGAACTCCAGCTTTCAGGGATGAAGTGGGTGAAAGGAAGTTGATGGGACCAGAATTGGTAGAAGAGTTGGCAGAAAAAGTTCAGCTGATATAGAGACACATGAGAACAGCTCAGAGCAGGCAGAAGAGTTATGCAGACAACAGGAGGAAGGATCTCTCTTTTGAGGTAGGTGATCATGTCTTCCTCAAAGTCTCACCATGGAAAAGTGTGATGCGATTTGGTAAGAAAGGAAAGTTGAGTCCAAGGTTCATTGGACCATATGAAATTTTGGAGAGAGTTGCATCAGTTTCATACCGAGTGGATTTACCTCCAATTTTATCTCAGGTACACAATGTTTTTCATGTTTCGGTGTTGAGAAAGTATATGCCAGATCCATCTCATGTTTTGAGTCCAGAGGTAGTTCAGTTGGAATAGAATCTATCTTATGAGGAACAACCGGTTCAGATTATTGACCAAAGGGAGCAAGTGTTGCGAAATAAGGTAATTCACCAGGTAAAGGTTTTGTGGAAAAACCATATGGTTGAAGAGGCAACGTGGGAATCTGAAAATGCTATGAGGGATAAATACCCCCCACTTATTCGGTAAGTAAATAAATTGCGGGGACGTAATTTTCTAAAGGGGGGAAGGATGTAACATCCCAAGTAAGTAATGAATAATATATATAGTTAACTATGTCTATTTATTAAATAGATAGTGTTTTAGAGGCTTAAAATGAGAATAAATCCAACCTAAAGCATGAAATACTCTAATATTTTTAAAAGATTGTCTTACCGCCTTTTGATGGAGAACCATTTTTAAATCTATATTTTGACACTTTTATAAGATATATTTTTCAAAATAAACTTATTATTTATGATTGTGACATTGAATTTTACTTTGGATAAATTTCTGGTATTTTTCTGATAATGTTCATTTTTTTAATGAATAGTGAAAATGTTGTATTTTAATTCAAAACCTATTTTTTAATATAATTTATTTTTATAATTATATTATCTTTTTAATTGGTTTTAAAGTGAAATTAGAATATATTTTTACCATTTAATCAAATGGTGGTCATTGGAATTAATTTCACTTTGAAATTGGTCTTAAACTAGTGTCAATCTTTTGATATATATTGTTTCATAAAAACATGCTATTTGTTCTGACAGTGGGAATTAATTATTAAATTAATTATTGGAACTTATATGTTTTTAATTTTTTAAAATAGAAATCATTTTTGAATTCGGAATATCAAATATAACTTAGGGTGAAGTTTTGGTATTTTTCTGAAAAACTTCAATTTTTTATGAATAGTGAAACCACTAAGTGGTACTTAAAAAACTGATTTTTCGTTTAAATGAAATTTTACCACCTCTGTGTTTTAAATTTCAAAAATACGACATAAATGGTTGTAATTAGGAAGTAAAATGTGGTTTAATGGGATTAAAATAATTTTTTGGTGAATAGTAACTTTTATGTTTTTAATCGCGATTAAAGGTAATTAGTGTAGTTTAAGGTAAAAATAATGCTTTAATAATATTAAATGACCTTGAAACATGTCCTACCCTTATTGGATGTGTCATGGACGACCAATAAAACCCATGGGTCGATTTTTGGGACCCCATGGAGCCACTTTGGTAGGAAAATGACATTAATAACTTTTTATTTAATGTTAAAATGAAAATGTCACAAACATGTGTTGTTTTACTAAAACAATTTTTACATGGGGTTATACAAGTCATATTTTTTACTATAAATATTCATTAGAAATCAAAAAATATTTCCTACATCGTGATATTTTTTTATAATTTTTATACATTAAATAAATTAAATTATTTATGACACCATGATGATGCAGCGATTACCTCATTATTTATTGATTTAAATAAAATGAAAAGATAATGTAAAATCTAAGACCTACACTTCTCAGAAACCTATTATATGGGTGGATTTCGAACTCTTATGACCTAATCCTCGAAATATATATTTTTGAGACCTTTAAAATCGGAAAATAATTTTATAATAAAGTAACCTTTTATAACTTTCCAAGAGTGCCCCTCCTCTCCTCTTATAGAAGGCCCCCACCTCTACCACCATACCCACACCTCTCAAGCCTTTGGCTTGGCCAAACCCTGCCCATTTTGTCTCTCCACATATCTATCTTACTTATAGAAGCCTCACTTTTGGCAGAAGTCTTTCCAAGGAAGCCTTTGAGCTCAAATCAAAAAGAGATACTCGTTTTCAAGGTGGTGTCTTCTCTTGTGTTCTTATGTTTTATCTTGCTTCTCCAACCCCCTAAACTCTTTTTATTCATTTATTTTGTAACAACTCTATTATCTTCAATATACTAGGATTTTTTTATAATAAGGATTCGAGCTACACTTACACACACCTACATCTAATGGTTAAAGAACATAATGTTTTTGTGGATGGTGAATTTCTGCCTCACAAAACGATGATTGTTCAATATTCTTTTAACACCTTCAAAGGTGGCCATTAAGATAACACTATATTTATATATGATATATAATATGTTTATGTTTTCCTTAATCTTCTGTATTTTTAATTTATGGCATACCTTTATGGATTCCATTATTGGTATACGCGATATATTTATTTTAGGAAGTGCGGACTTTCACCCCCTCAAAGTGATTTGATTCGTTAATGTCATATGTGGGACGTATAAAGGATGGAATTAATGATATTATATATTATATCATACTAGAATTATAATATACCTTCATATCATTATGATTATAATCCATAAAATATGAAATATAAATGAAAGTAGCGTTCATGCGTACGTACGGCTTACCGTCTCCATGAACAGTGCATTTCATTTCTTACCTCTAAATGTTATGTAATATTATAAATGCATGTATATAATGGATATATATGATATATATGATATCTAAATAATGAATATAATTTTGGATATAATGGATATTTTACCCCATGAACAAACATGTAATTATAAAGAGTTTATTTTTGACTCAATAGCAATGATCGACAAAATGACCATTATTAACTTAAATCATTACATAATGTTTATAACATGGAAATAAGTGACATAAAAGGAATACTAATCTTGAAAAAGGTTCTTAATCAAGTAGAAATTAACTCAAGTTTATTATTCAGGAGATTAAAGAACGATCGAGTCAAGTCGGATACGAGGTATGGGAATCTGTCTCAATCTCCTTTCATTGAGGCATATTTTATTTTATACACAACTTTCTTTTATATAGTGTATAAACCCCTTTGAATTTTATGATTATTAAAAATGAATCTTTTTATACGAGGTGTTTACTAAACGACAAAAGGGAAGGTTTTTTTTGTCATATGTATGCGGCGACAATGACTTCTCTGCCGCCGTGACCATTATTTGAGTTTCGGCTTCCTCTACAAGCCATAACTTTTTTTTGAATGAAAAATAAATACCATATTTTACTTTTATTTTATTTTGGTATTGAAAATGATTTTCATAATGTTTTTATATCAATGTGTTGTAATGATATCTTGTGATTGAAAAGTAGAAATGTTATGTTTTCCTTTATGCATGTTTTATGTGATACGATTATGTTATGGTTCTTGGGCATTGTTATGAAGATGGGTGGTTCCGTGATAAACTAAGGGTGGGTGAGCCCGATATAGCTCTCTAATGCATTGGGTAACGCGAAGGAGTTAAACGTTAATGTTTCTCTGAAGAGATTTAGGGAATATACTATGATGGGTATTCCAAACTTAACCAAGAGGGTTACGCCCTACGTAAGAATGTTATGAATGCCTCAAGTTACCTTTATGTCTTATGATTTCTATGATTTATTCATGATTTGATGAGGTATGTTAAATTTCTTATGTTTTATGGGTAAAGTATGATTTCATTGATTCTTATGTATACATGTACTCATGTTTCCCTTCCATATTTTTTATATCTCTTACTGAGCTTTTTATGTTCATCCCATGTTTTTGAAATGTTTTTTTCACAGGTCAAGGGAAAGGTACATGATATGATGATAGTGTCAAGGAAGTGTCAAGAAAGAATCCATGTTTTATTTTAAATATGTTTCTGTTGATGGGAAAAATGAATACTATCTTTTATGTAACCACTTTGTTTAAATGTGGAATGTAATGCATTATGTATGATCTAATTCTCTAAAACTCTAAACCTGAAAAGATCCTCAACGTGTATTCTTGAAGTAACTCAAGATTAAGTAAGGTTTAAGGCTGGGGCCTTATAAAAAGGGGACTTTAGTGCAATGATGATTTAACCCAAGATAAAAGGTTCGGGTATTTCCATGTATGCACGTAGTCTTTAGAATGAATCATGATTGAAAATAAATGTAAATAATGATTCCCTCTTAGGTGAGGGTATCAGAGAATATTGTAGTTTATTTTCATACAGGACAAAAGTGTTATACAGTTTAATGTCATGTAGCTAGGACAAAGGTGAACCAATGTGAAGAGATTGGTTTTGGGCTTGAACCTTGGGAGTTTGCCTATGTACCGAGCCTAGAAAGCAAGGATCAAAGTCTGCGTAGTTCAATTAAAGAATGAATTAGTGATCAAGTTGTTCTTAGGGAAAATGACCTAAAAATAGTGTTGGGACTTACAAATGGTTTGTAACCCATAGTGAGTGTTATGGTTGAAGTTTTCTCTAAGCTTACGTGAGTCATACTTGGTGTGAGAAACAAGAGGTAGAAACAACCCTAACGATGCACAGTTTAATGTCATATAGGACATATGAAGGGACTATGCTGTTTAAAGTCTTACAGTTAGGACTATTGGTGTTGCATAGTTTAATGTCATGTAGTAGGGAAAAAATACAGTTTAGCGTCATGTAGGATGTATTAAGGGATTTCTGTACAGTTTAGCATCATGTAGTTAGGAAGATGGGGACAATGCAATTTAATGTCATGTTGGAAAAAAAGAGAACTGTGCAGTTTAATGTCATGAAGTAAGGACAAAATAGAACACATTTTAACATCATGTTGGATGTATTAGGGACTTTTTCATAGTTTAACGTCATGTTGGACGAAAAAAGGGACGATACAGTTTAGCGTCATGTTGGACGAAAGTGCGAATAGTTTAAGGCCATATGTATGGACCGTGGATGGTGTAGTTTAACGTCATGCTGGACGTAAGGGATATGAAAATAGTTTAAGGTCATATGCATGGATTGTGGATGGTGCAGTTTAATGTCGTACTGAACGTAAGGGACATGCAAATAGTTTAAGGTCATATGCATGCACCGTGGATGGTGCAGTTTAACGTCGTGTTGGACGTAAGGGACATGCAAATAGTTTAAGTTCATATGCATGGACCATGGATGGTGTAGTTTAACATCGTGCTGGACGTAAGGGACATGCAAATAGTTTAAGGTCATATGCATGGACCGTGGATGGTGCAATTTAACATCATGTTATACGTAAGGGACATGAAAATAGTTTAAGGTCATATGCATGGACCGTTGGTGGTGTATTTTGTGTTTATAAAAAATACTTCTTCAGAAATCTGGCATTGGTTGGAGTAGTGATGAGTTCTCTATCCATTGAGATTAAAGAATAAGCTCCATTGGAGTAGGCCTTATGTATTGATTAAGGTCCTTACCGCTTTGGCTCAATCTTGGGAGGTTTCTTTCCGAGTATCATCAGATTTCTGAGAACCAGTACCAATTCTCCCTGAACGAATGAATGAAGACAAACTTTTTTGTCAAAAGCTCGTGCCATTCGATTATGATAGACTTCCAAGTGGTGAAAAGTGCACAATATTTTCTCATCTAACCATTCCAATTCATCCAATCGCTTTTTAGATTGTTCATCTGTAGATGATTGATCACAAATGGCTACTCTGGGCGAAGGTAATTGAACGTTAATGGGCAAGACTACTTCCGTTCCATATACCAGTGAATATGGAGTTGACCACGTTGCAGTGCGGGTGGTGGTTCAATAAGCCCATAAATCATGAAAGAGTTTATCATGCCATGAATTATTATCTTTATCCGCCATCTTTTGCAGTATATTTGAAAGATTATTGTTGAAGGCTTCTATCTGGCCATTGGCCGCTACATGATACCGAGATGAATGGTTGGATTTGATGTTTTATTCTTGATACAACTTCTTCACCTCGGATGAACAGAAGTTGGTGCCATTGTCCATCAATATGGTATGAGGGACACCAAATCTGGTAATGATGTTAGACTTGATGAAGATAACAATGCATTTAGAACTAACTTATTTGAATGGTATTGCCTCTGCCCATTTGGAAAAGAAATCAGTAGCAATAAGAATATACTTAAACTGTTTGGTTGTAGCTGAAGGATAAGGTCCCACCACATCCATTCCCCATATGGCAAATGGCCACGAGTATTTAGCTATATAAAGCAACTCCGGGGGCTGGTGAATGAAGTTGGCATGTACTTGGAATGAATGACACTTCTTTGTGAAATCAACACAATCTTGTATCATTGAAGGCCAAAAGTATCCAAGCATTCAAATCTGATCAGATAGTTTATGTCTAGACTGGTGGGCACCACAGATTCCTTCATACACTTCTTTCATGATAGCCATTGTCTCTTCACCATCAATGCATCTGAAGATAACTCCATCAAAACCACGCTTGTAGAGAGTTTTCTCTAAGTGATATGGGCTATCATAAAGAGTAAAATTGACCACACATCACCGGATCTGTTCTTTCCCTACTCTATCAGGTGGAAGTGTTCCATTTTTAAGGTATTCCCTGATAGGTGTCATCCATCCTGTAGTATGACCATATGGTTCAAGAATGGGACTAATTTCATTGATCTCTTCAATTCTGGTTCGAACATAAGGTGAAATTGTACGATGGTGGGCAATATTGATGGTTGTTTTGTCCCAATTTGGATATGCTAGAGCTGTGGCTATATTATCCAGTGCATTAGCTTGAGAATTTTGTGATCACAGGACATAAGAAAATGTCAGTTCCATAAGAAATTCAGTCATTAACTCTCTAAGGTAATCATACAAAGGGACCAATTCTTCTTTTCTGATTGAATAATCCCCATTGAATTGTTTGATTACCAGGTCTGAATCACCTTTCACCTTTAAGTGATTCACTTGTGCTTGAAGCGCCAACTCCAAGCCTGTAATGAGGGCCTGGTATTCTGCTTCATTATTGGTACCACCTTCCCACAATAAAAAGGAATAAGGTAACACTGCCTTTTCTGAGGAAATAAGAATAATTCCTAATCCAACCTTGTTGAATTTAGGATCTTCCATTTTCTTCCCTGTTGGACTTCTGGAAGCACCATCAAAATACATTTCCCATACCTGAGGACTATCCTGAATAAAGAAGACTTCTTCATCAGGGAGTTCAATATCTGAAGATGTGTCTTCTACTGAAGGGTGTTCAGCAAGGAAATTAGCCAGAGCTTAGCCCTTTATTACTATTTGAGACACATATTGAATATCAAATTGCTGTAAAATAACTGCCCACCTTGCAAGACGTCCTATAAGCATTGGACCACTAAGGATGAATTTGAGCGGGTTATTGTGAGATACCAATTGGACCTCGTGATGTTGTAGGTAGTGTCTCAACTTCTGAACTGTAAAGTTCAATGCTAGGCAGCACTTCTCAATACTTGAATATTGGGTTTTTGCTTCAATCATAGTCTGACTGAGATAGTAGAGGCTATTCTCATTCCCAACATCATTCTTCTGAGCAAGAAAGGCACCCAATGATCACTCTAGAGATGTCACATAGAGGATAAGTGGTATTACTTCAATAGGTGGAATTAATACTGGTGGTCTCAAGAGATACTTTTTAATAATATCGAATACTTCTTGACATTCTTCAGTCCACTGGTAAGTGACTCCCTTCTTCATCAATTTGGTGAAGGGTAAACTTTTTCCTGCCAGATTGGTGATGAAACGCCGAATATAGGCTAAATGTACTTGAAGTACTCTCAATTATTTCAAATTTCTAGGAGGTGACATACCAAGGATTGATTTTTTGTTCTCAAGATCAACTTCGATACCATGATGGCATATAACAAAGCCTTTAAATTTTCCTGAGGTTACCCCAAAAGCACATTTTAAGGGGTTCATCTTCAAATTATGTTGTCGAAGCTTGCAGAATATGACTTCCAAATCAGCCAAGTGATTAGAACATTGTTTGTATTTGACCACCAAATCATCCACATAACATTCAGAAAACTTCCCTAAAAAGGGTTTGAAGATACAATGCATGGCACGCTGATATGTTGCGCCTGCATTCTCTAGGACAAAAAGAATTACCCGATAGCAGAACACACCTTGATGGGATCTGAAGGCTGTATATTCCTCATCTTCTGGAGCCATTCAGATTTGATTATATCCATAATATCCATCCATGAAGGAGAGTGCTTCATAACCATATGTTGCATCAATCATAAGTTCTATAATCGGAACTGGAAAATCATCCTTTGAACAATTCCGATTAAGATCTCTGAAATCAATGAAAACTCTAATTTTCCCATTCTTATTTTTCACTGGGACAATATTAGCCAACCACTTGGGATATTGAACTTGTCTAATGAAGTTAGCTTTGATAATCTTATCCACTTCAGCTTCAATTTTGGAAGCATAAGTTGGGTGTGTTCTTCTTGTGGCTTGCTTAAATCCTCGATGTTCTTCTGGTAAACCCAAATGATGAGTAGCAACATCAGGATCAAGCCCGGGAATCTCTGTATAGTTCCTAGAAAATATTTCTCTATTTTTCTTTAAAAAGGAAATATACATCTCTTGTTCTTCAAGAGTCGTGGTTGCACTGATTAAAGTGGGTCGTGGATCTTCTTTTGTAACCAGATTGATTTCTCTGAGTTCATCCACAGTGGTAGAGATAACCTCTTCAAATGCTGGAGGAGCATCCCTGAGATCTTCCTCTTCTTTTTCAACATGTGTTATTTCCTCTATTTCTACTTGCATAGTAGATGATAAAGCAGAATTTCCATGATCAGAAGAGATGTTAAAATTTTAACATCTTGAAGAAGTAGATTCTATTTTTGACCCGGTTGATGATGAAGGGTCTTCCTTGGGAAATAAAGAGGAGATGATGGGTTGAGAATCAACATCATTATTCACCTCTGATGTTGATATAACTTCCTCTGGCCTGATTGCTGAAGTATAGACTTGTTGGATTTTAGCAGATGAAATAAAGACATCTCCATTTGAACTTTCATCATTTCTTGGTGAATCACTACTTTCTCCCATGTTTTCTAGCTGGATTGTCGTGATTGACATTATGGAGGCTTCCATAAGAGTATTTTGATTTGGGTCTATCCTGTCAATTTGATTGATAGGCAACACATAATCTGTACTCACATGTATAAATGGATTTACTAGAATCTTTTCCAAACCATATGGATCATTAACTTTGGTAATCTCCCTTGTTATGGATTCATCATTTCCCCTCATGTGGTAGAATTCCGCCTCAATGTATTAAGATTCACATGTCTTGAACGGGGCCTTATCACCATACAATGTCCCAACTTGACCATAGAAACAATACTTGATACATTGATGGTATGATGAAGGAATAGTCGCATGTCGATGTAGCCAGGGTCTACCAAGCAAGATGTTGAAGGCTGAGTCTTGATCAACAACCATGAAATCTGAATTGGATACAAGATCTCCAAACTGAGTTCTGAGTGTAATCTTGCCCATTGGTTCTTGTTAATTTTTATCATATCCTTGTAACATCATAGTAGAAAGAGATAAATCAGATTCTGTGAGGCCCAAACAACGAAGTGTACGAATGGGCATGAGATTGACTCCTGAACCATTATCAATGAAAACTCTTCAGATGTCCACACCATTGACCTTTCCAGATAAGTACAAAGGTCTAATATTCCCATGCATGACATCATTTTCATCTTCACCTGTGAAAGATATCACTGCATGGCATTCTGTATGATTATTCTCTACATTGTAGACTTCAGCTGCAGCAATTTCAGTTTCAAACTCCTGAGGACTTGACAAAGCCTCAATGAGTGACTCCCGAAGATCCTTTGACAGATTCAAAGCATCTAGAATTGATAACATGGCTGGTACTTGGGCCATGTGTTTCAATATATCATACTTTTGATCCAAAGGTCTGGATTTTCCAACAGGAACATATGGTTTAGCAGGTGCCTTGGAAGTTGATGCTTTGGAATTTGATGCATCTTGCACTGGGATAGGAGTTGATAATACTCCTGACTTTGGAAGATTAGACCGATTAGGTCGATTGCTGAGAGGAATAAGATGGAACCTTCAATCGATATTCCAAAATAATTGTTTCAGGACTGATTCTACCTTGTGTGGAAGAACTTTCTTGTTCTTGTTGAGCTCGTTGAAGGGCTCTACCATGAGTTTCTACCGCATGAATAGTTCTAGCAGGGGTAGAATTGGAATAGTGGCTTCTGAGATATCCACGTCTTCCTCTGTATCCCTGACCCCTGGAGCTTCCTCTAATTTCTCTGTTTGATACAGAGAACTTGGAGTCATCAAAATCGAAACTGTGACTGGCATACGGATCTGTTAATTGAATCATATTAATAGAACAGAAGATCAATTCTTCATCCGATAAAGACTCTACCTTATTAGCATGTCTAGGCTGTTCCGTTTGGTGGGGTGGTGCCCATGGATTTGAAGTAGATGGCATGAAGTCTTTCAGAGTCAAGGACAACTTAGGTTTTGACACATACCCATCTTCTTCTGATTTCTTTTCTTTCTTTGAACTATTCCTCCCTTTTGAGGATTTTCCCTTTGAAGAAGATTTTGCTGTGGCATTCATGGCAGAAGGAACAACTGGTTTCTTCAATTGCGTTCGCAAAATGGCATGAGTTCGGTTGATCATTTTTTTAACCATCCAATCATCATATTTTTGTTCATTTTTGTTCTTTACTTCTTGTCACTCGCCCTCTTCCTCTGGAACTATAGCAGTAACACATGCTACCTGGGCTCAAGAGCCTTTTAGTTTGACTTGTCCCGAGTCGACCATCTTTTACAGAAGGTCCTTGAAAACAAAACAATCCTGAATGGGATGCCCCAACATTTGATGAAAGTGGTAATAATTGGGATGGTCTTCACCTCCTTCCTTGTTTGGCCTCTTGGGCCGTGGCAACTGAACCAAATTATTTTCCAGAGCTGAAATGAAGTAGCCAGGAATTTGTTCATTTTTTAAAGAGTATGATTTGATCTTTAGATCCTCAAACTGTCCCCGTCTTTGATCTCTTTGATCATCTTGATGAAATGGCCTCTGTTGTTGGAACTCAGGAGGCAGAGTCCTTTGAGAAGATGAATGTTTTGAAGTAGAAGTAGGTACAGGTGCTTGCTTAAGCATAACTGTAGCAGTATCTGATTTTCCCATTATTTTTCCTGGGACTGATGAAATTACATGAGATTTATCCTTAGTCTGTATAAGGGAATCTTCAATCTGATGAGTGATTGAAGTAAGGTCTTGAAACCCTCCTATGTATTTCACAGGGATCAACGGTATGCACAACTCATCATGCAAATTTTCCACACAGATTGGCAATAATTCCTCTTTAGGGAGTGCTAAGCTTAGGGAATATGTTAATCCCTTCCAGTGAGAAATGAAATCTGAGACCCTTTCATTCTCCCTTTGCTTATAGTTTATAAGATCAAGAACTGTTGTCTTTGGCAACGTTGAGCTAAATTGGAGAAGGAATCTTTTGTGAAGATCCTCTCATCTGGTAATTGACTGGGATTGCAAGCTTGTGTACCAGGAAAAGGCTGGTCCTTTCAAGGTTCGCACAAAGCATCTGAGTTTCACTACTCCTTATTGCTCTAGAGTTCCCATCATAAGATCGCAAGAAGACACGTAATTCATCAAATGATGTTCAAGATCACTTGATCCATTGAAAATAGGGAATACAGGGCTCCAAAAACTTGATGGGGGAGGGATTGAATCTACCCATTCTGGGTAAACTCTCTTTTCCGGTTGAACCTGTGCACACTTCCCTTCCATAGTCTCTAAATGAGCTGTTAATGACTCAATAGTAGTTATTAACTTTTGAGAAACATCCAGTTGAGCCTGGACCTGAACAGGTGCAATGACTGGAGCTGGTACAGATGTGGCAACTGGTACTGCAACTGATGGTAGCATCGACATTTGTTGTTGCACTTGACCCATAGGATTATACCTGTGAGGGTGTACTAATAGAGGAGGATATTCTTGATCCATTTCAGTAGTGGCAACAAATTCCCTTGGCTGATTGACTCCAGCACACTTAGGAGGAAGACTACCCTGAAGTAGTTATGCATTCATCCTCCTTAATTCCTCCATTTCTTCCTCCTGTTACGCAAATCTTTTCTCTAGTGAGAGAGATTTTCCTTCTCCATAGGAAGGTTATGTAACCTAATTCATTCCTTTCCCCTTGTTGGCTCCCTTTCAGAGAGGTGGAAGTGGGTTACCTGAAGGATTGCCTAGGTTTTGGGTAATCGTTTGATTTCGCGTATGCACACCTTCTTCATTTGTGTCTGTGCGTACAACTTCTTGAGCAGGAACCTCTTCATCTGAGTCCCCTAAGTGAGCCTCATGTTCTGGAGGATCAGAAACAATGGAATTAATGACATTAATTGATTCATAACACATCACATCCCTTTTATCGGAATTTCTATGATATTTTCTTTTTCCATGTCCCGGGTGAGACATAGCATTTTGTTGATTCGATCCCTCGGGAACTTCTTGATGAACCGTAATTTGGGGAGAATCTCCTGATAATTTGGATCTTCGTTATTCTTGTGGCTTCTTCCCCAATTGAGAGATGACCGACTTTCGCTAAGGAGGGGATTGATGATTTGAAAAATTCCTCGGTCCGGTGGACTGGGGCTGTTCCTGCTGTCCTCGCTCAACTCCTCGAATCCTATTTTATGATTCTGAGGGTTGGGTTAAAATATTCCCCAGTCTGGCAAGCTAGGGTGGCTCTTGACATGCTATTTCTGATACTTTCTTAAAATCTCTACTAATCTTGCGGACCTTAGTTCGGAAATTAGCTGGATGCATCAATCGACATCCACTTTTATCACCCGGCTCAAAAGACCGTTGGATGATTTCTGACACTTCTGCCACTTGGTGATGTGCTTGCTCCATACGAAAGGCATGTTCAATATTCTTGTTTGCTTGATGCAGGAGTAATTCAACAACTTGTTCTCTGTATTCTTGATTTTGAGAAGAACTAGTTGAGGCCTATTCTTGGGCAAGCCTTTGATTACAAACAAAACCCATTGACTTTGGCCATCCATGGGCAATAACATTGCATGAGACCATTTTCGGTGAGCTTTTCTGGATAGAGAGTACAGTGAAATGTAGTGCTCCATGAACACCCCATCCCCTGATATGAATACCAGATGGGGAATTGGAAATTAATTAGATCAATATTCTTAGTGCGCCAAGGCATGAACGCTGAAGGGATATTTGCTGCTTTTCAGCCTTCAGAAATCGAGAGACTGGTAGAGATGCCAAGCCAATTTGGAGTTGTAACCCTTTTATTATCTTAACATGATTTTCATATTCATTATAAGATAATACTTTCTTTTTCAATTGACAAAGAGTTTTCCATATGTTGAGATGAATGTCATTAATCCCATCTTCCGTCAACATCTTTGGAATGTCATGCTGAGAGTCGGCCAAAGGCCAAAACATGACTAGCAATTCACATTTCTCCAGTTGTTTTCTCATGTTCATAATTTCCTCTTTATCATTCAATAAAGATTCATCTACCTAATTTGACCAGAGTTGGTGCTTCCTTGTTGATTCATCGGATTCAACAAGACTGGTAGAGAATCCACTGATTAAACTAGAAGATGCATGACTTAGGGGTGGTTCGGAGAATGACCTACACCCTGAGCTATCTTATGTTTGAGAAAGTATTTCACTTGATGATAGTGAAGCATCAGACATGGATGGCTTTACTTTTTCAAGTTCCTCAAGATAATAGGGCTTTCTCGTCACTACATTGTCCACTAGAGCATTTTCCGGGAAATGTGCATCACTACTGTGGAGAGGACTTTCGCAGCGAAATTCATCATCATGGGGAGGACCACCATGGTGGGTTACAACAAAAGATGAGATCTCTTACTCCTTGGTCTTCTTGCTACACAGAGGGTTATTGTAGCTCTCATCTGAAGATGAAACTTCAAGATTGACCGAACTATCATGAAGAAATCCTTCATGAGGAAGTGTCTGTTGAAGACCTTCGGAATTAATGTTCCCAATATTGGGAAACGAGGGAGTAGAATCTTGGATTCCAACAGATAATTGTCTAAGGGCTTCAAGAAATCCAGCATCGAGTAAGGCCTTGTTACAGATTGGCCCTTGATTTCTTGACTGTGATGGGTGGGTCTTCTTATTATAGGCCTTCTTACTCAATTTGGAAGGTGTATGTGCCTACTCAAGAAAAAAAATCAGGTTAGGCTGATTATCTCTGCTCAAATTAGGTGTATGTGCCTGACTTGGTTGTCCATATGATATGCAGGAATACTCCCCACAACCCTCTTGGACTGGAACAGATGTGTATGTCTATTCCAGAGTGAATTGCTAATGTGTCACTCCACTGGTAGGGATAGATTTATGTGTCTTTCCCTGAGATGCTGCTGAAACTGTTATAATATACTGACAGGCATCCAGAATATGAGCAGGGGTTTGCTTATGCTCTTTCACCATTGATAGAATATTCTTGGTGACTTCAGCTACCGGAACGGGGATATACATCCATTCTGTTCTTGGAGTAGGTGTATGTTCCTGCTCTTGTCCTCCTTTTCCAGTCAGTGAATCTTGATAGTACTCAAGTGTGGGGGTAGAGAGTTGAGTTTGCCTCTTGTTTATCATCAGAGCTTTCTGACTGACTTCTCCGAGTGCTACCAAACTAGATTGTTGGAAGGCTTGATCAATACTATCAGGTGTATGTTCCTGCTAATTGCACTTCGCAGAACATGGTTGATGAGCTCCATCATATGTAGTCAGACGAGCCTGCTGACTAGCTGATGATGTATAAACAGGTGTATGTTCCTGCCTATAGTACTCTGCCGGAATTTCCTGGCGGGATTGGTATGATTATGCCAGACGAGTCTGCTGGATAGCGGAATTAAAACGGACGGGTGTGCGTGCCCGCTCATTTCTTGCCACCAAGTTAGGTTGGTGGACTTCTCTGGAAACAGCATAGATGAGAACATGCTCACTATTAACTGGATTTCACCTCTGGCGGTTCATCTTGCCTTCTCGGGTTCGAGGAACCTGAGCCGAACGCCTGGAGATGATGCCCTCATCATGTTGAGGGTGCACTTCCGCACGAGTCTGGCGGAAATTGTTGATGGGAGCCCTCGGGAAGGACTCCTACTTCCTTGAATTAAGGCCCTGAGGGACCTGCTCATTCACCTCCTCAGAATATGGGAGTGAATGGTGATTGTGTTCTGGGTATAACGACCCGAAACGGTTAAAGACGGTGGTTAGAACTGCCTGCTTCTTGATCACTGGTCGTCGCCATCTGGATGACCAGGGTGAATTGTTCACTTGGAGGGATTGTTGAGCAGCCTCTAGAGTCAGAATAGTACCATTTTTACGGTACTCCTTAACCAGCACATTTTATACCCAGCGTTGAAGATGCTGAGTAGGCGATGTCATCCTCTATGCAGACGACGATCCAGAAAAAGTGGCAAAAGTGGCATTCGCAGCAGAGGTTTTCATAGCATAGGTATTCACATACGTGAATTTAAGAAAATCCATTCTTGAAATACAGAAGATCTTGGAAAAGAGTTCTGGTTTGATATAATAGATGTAATAAAGATAAGTCTGGCCACTACATCTTTTGGATAAGCACGTATATTATTGATTGTTTTGTTGGCCATATCATTGAGTTTTAAATAGGGCCTAAAAATAAGTAAAACAACATTTTAACTTGGTTAAGGATTCACTTCGGGTTTACCATTTTTTATTTCCTTTGGAATTGGGGATGACCTCATTGATTAAAGGTTAAAACATTCCATGCGGTTTCTAACGGGTTTGTTCGTAGAACCGGAAACATCCAATGATTCCACATCCATTTGGACCTACTTTCCAAAGGAAGGTTCTCATTAGTTGTGGACTAATTAGGCTTAGGAATTTTAATTGGTCGATAGGATGGGAGGTCGGACTCATCACACCTTTTTGAGTGGAATTACTGTCTACTCCGGGACTCTCTTTGTAGATTTAAGTTATGTTCGTGAATCCTTATTACATTACCAAGTATAAAATGATTTTTCCTTTAGATCTGACAATCAATGATTAATATGTATGAAATTTAGATAATCTTTTATATGTATTCGAGGTTCTTCATTGATAGAGAATCATCTGTATTTGTTAGATATTCTTAGTCAATGGTATCCTTCAATACATAAAGTTGCTTGGTTATTATGATGACCATACTGGTTTTAAAGCCACTCAATGGGGCACTTGAAGTTTATTGTCATTTAGAAGGAGATGGATTATTTTAGAGTTGGGATCGTACCCACATATGGGCTACCTACGTATCCTTTGTTTAGAAAAGGAATCAGAACCCACCTAGTTCGAGTAAGGGAGTATGATATTTATGCATGATTGATGGCTCAAAGAAAGATGTCATGATTACTTTTACACTCTAAGCTCACATGAGTCATGATCGGTGTGAGAAATAAGAGGTATTGGTGAAACCAGACAATTTGTGCCACGAAAGATGCAATGATTTGGGGCTTATGTATGTATGACTGCCCAAACAGATGAAGATTAAGATTTACTTCAGGGAAGAAATCCAGGAACTGGTTCCATAAAGGTGTATGTACTTTATGGAGATTTGGATACTCTAATCTTGGGGATTACTCTTAAGGGAGATGCCCAAGTTAGGAGGGGACTTATGACTGGGTTTTATTCTTGAGAAGGAAGCCCAAATTAAAAACTAAATTAAGACCGGTTAAGGGAAATTAAGACTGGGGTTTACTCCCGAGAAGGAGGCCCAGGTTAAGGGACTTGAAAAATTAAGGGACTTGGGGATTACTCCTAAAGAGGATGCCCATATTTGAGACTGGGGCTTACTCCTAAAAGGGAATCCCATGTTAAGATAATTATGATTGGGGCTTACTCCAGAAAAGGATGCCCACAATAAGAGAACTTGGACTGGGGCTTACTCTTGAAAAAGAGGCCCATATTAATGAGGACTTAGGGCTTACTCTTAAGGAAGATTCCCAAATTATTGAGAATTTAGACTGGGGATTACTCCTGAAAAGGAGGCCCGGGTTTAGAGAACCATGGTTGGGGCTTACTCTTAAAGAGGATGCCCATATTTGGGAACTTGGAGACTGGGTATTACTCCTGAATAGGAAGCCCAGGTTTACGGGAATTATGGCTGGGGCTTACTCCTAAGGAGGATGCCCATATTTGGGAACTTGGGGCTTACTCCTGAAAAGGAGGCCCAAATTAATGAGTACTTGGGACTTACTCCTAAAAAGGATGCCCAAATTAATGGGAATTCTCTCACCTTAAAGGGTGAGGTTGAATGAATAAACTCTCTAACTTTAGTGATGTAAAAGATGTGTAAATCACTAGTTTTTGAGAGATGTTCCACAGAATTCCTTTTAGATAAAGAATTCAATCAAGAAAACATGCCATAAATGGATTTGAAGAGTGTATTGAAGGCTTAATCCTGAAGAGGAGAGGTGGATAGGTGTAAGAGAAGTGAAATGGGCAGGAAGGGCACCCAAAAAGAGAAGGGCGTGCAAGTCCTGGCAGGCGCTTAGGTACTACGTGGGCGTGCAAGTCCTTATTGGCGTGCAAGTCCTGGTGAAGGAGTAGGGTGGCATGCAAGTGTGGTTGGCGCGCAAGTCCTGGTCGCGTAGGTGTACCTGCACGGCACATGGGTACTTGCGCGATTGTTAACCAGTAGAGTAATACTTGGGTGATCCTTGACCAAAGCCTTTAAAATTATCCCGAGGTACTTCCAGAAGAGTGTCGCGCAGGTTTCAATGATTAGGTAAGGAGGCGTGAAAGTGTGTCCATTTCCCTTAAGGGTAAAACACATAGGTGCGCAAGTGTTAGTGAATTCTAATACTTAGACCTTATTCCTCTTGTTTAGACGTTCCATTCTAGGTAAAGAATTACCTTAGAAGTGTTCGGAAGACTTGAAGAAGAGACATGGGCGTTCAGAGCTCTGTATCTGAATTCTAGAAAAAAATCCTTTTTTCAAATGGGGGGCCCACTGAGGGTATTTATAAGATGGAGAAGACCCTGGGAGATTTTCAAAGAGGGCGCGCAAGTCACCTGCGCGACCATTAGGCAGCATGCAAGTTTACTTGCGCGACAGTGAGGGAACTTGCACGACGCATGTGCATTTGAAGCCTTGTTCATGCCTTTGTCGATTTTTGATATTTTCTTAAAAGGATGAATTAATTTGAGCTAAGGCATTTACCTTTACATTCCTTTAGACAATGTGACGAAAAGGAGAGTCAACACACATTGATTATGGATTCATGTTGTTTGCATATTCCTACCATAATATTTTTTCCATGTCTATGCCATGATTACTTCAGTTATATGTCTACCTTACTGGGAATTTGACCTCACCCATTCTTATATTTCTAGTTCCCCAGGTTATGAAATAAATAGTAATTGTGATATTTTTATAAGGATATCATGTGTGAAATAATTTATGGGAGGTGTTAAAGGAATGTTATGGATTAATTGGTTTCATTTATAATTAAATAAATGTTTCGTTAATACAAAAACCATGGGATTTTATAGTTATTTTTTTGTCCAAATTATATAAAAACTAAACATAAAAATTTCCTTAAAATGTAATTGATTCAATAATAATTAATTATTTTTTAATTATGGATGGTTATATCTAGGATTTTACATATGGCATCAAAACAAGTATATAAAGTATGTGTCTATGTGCATCAGATCCTAAAGTTTGGGTCTGAGTCATCATAGTTGGTATCAATGGAAATATTTAGATAAATTTAGATATTATAGTGTTTATTGGGGATAATTTAAGGGATAATTAGTTGATGTTTATCATAATAGATAACCATTTGGGATAAGTATATAATTTAATGTTAAAGAAGTAATACACATTTTATTTTAGGATTAAGATAATAAAATTTAAATAGAAACTCTAGAAATAAGTCTAAGTATTGGATAACATATTGTTTTTTGTTAAAGTTGAGATTATTTTTTCCTATCAATAAAACCCTAAGTAGATACTATCAATTTGATGCAGTTGTGGCACCAATTCACCTAGGTGTAATCACCCTAAAAAGGGTTAGTTGATCATTGACACAATCATCACTCTAATGCATGATGAGTGGGCCTAATACTGAACAACTAGAGAGATAATATCAGGGGATATTATTTGGTTAATCACATTCTCATTATGAACCATTATGATGTATTAAATATTTATTTTATCTAACATGGTTACAAAAATTAATAGAAAAATGAACATGGATAACCAAGGATTGAACAAAGAGAGTCATAAGTTATTCTAAAATTATTATATGTTAAAAAATGTTTCATAAAGGAATAATTATTTAAATTGATATTTTTATATACATATTTTTTTATTTTATCATCACCATTTGGGTTTTAGTATTTTTTTGAAATAGGATCATGAAAATGAAGCTAAAAAAGGTATTTACCTGGAAACTAGTATGCCTTATAACTAAATAAGTGATAATTCATAAATGATTGAGAATATTGTTATATACTTATTCTAATGGAATAGTTCTGTTCCCTATCCTACCTAAGGTAGTGAGATTTATATTTTATTTAAAATATTAGCTATTTTCATTAGTGATTGATGTTTATCAATGATATTCTGGTATATTCTAAAATTTAAGAGTATTATGTGAAATTTCTAAGGATTATTCTCTAGTAATTTTACTTTTTAAGTATGGTGAAATATATTAAATCATATTAATAACCATTAAAATTTATTTTATTTAATGGTTATATTTTTTAGGATAAATAATATAGAATACATGGTTGAGGTATATATAACTCTTAATTTTATTATACACATGATAATAAGACAATAAAGGTTGGTTTGATTTTGAATAACCATATTAGATATTAATTGGTAACCATGAGATTGATAATTGATTTAGGGTATTATTAGAGAATTTCATCACATTTTTTAGATTATGATATATAGTGACTAGTGTATGAACTAGTGGTTAATACCATTTGAGGGTTAATGATGGGGTTCATTTTTTGTAGGAATATATAATCTCATTATGGTTTAATGTCTTGTAGATTTAAATAGTTTTTGTAAAAGGTATGTTATTGAGAGTATATGATTTGGGTATATACATAATTGGGTATATGATTTTAGGAATAACTAAGGCTGTTAAAGGAAGGATCAGTTGGATTTTGAGAGCATAGATTTCAATGATTATTGGATTTAGAATATTTTAAGAAAGTATATGGTAATTTAGTATCTCTATTTAAAGGATTAGGTTAATAAGTATGAGATAATCCAACCTAAACTAATCAATCTTGAACCAATAATGATATATGTTAAACTAAAAGTGGTATAGGTTGAACTAAGTCTAATACATGTTGATATATAAGAACTATAAACTAACATGATAGTGTTATGATGTGAGAAATATTAAATTTAAATTTTCTTGTGTCTATTTATGATAATTCACTTATAATTATCATCACTCATCTAAAATAAATTTGTTTTCATAATAGTTTTAACTAGAATTAACCATGGGTGTGAGGGAAAATAAATATATTACCTTAATGAACAACTCATCAGAATAGGAACTGGTGTGAGAAAACCTATGATTATAACAAACTATCTATCACAAAATATGATTAAAAATTTGAACTTGGTAGAAATCCCAAACACACCAAGGAATTGAAAGATGAAGTCTCATTAAATATCAAGTGGAAAAGATGATGAAAGAAAGAGGATTCAATTTATTATATGCCAAAAATATGGGAAGAAGCATGGGGATATTTTTGTATAGGAATGGGTAAATGATATAAGTATAGAGATGAAGGTCATTAAACTCAAAAGTGTAAGGGAAATAGAGAATATATAAAAATCTATTTCATTAATTTCAAGAAAGTTTGGAATTATGTGACTCAATTTCCTAACCCAAGGGACAAGAAGGGAAATAGTCACCAATAATAATTTTCAAAAGAAAAATCTTGAAACTACTTCTAATGAATCAGATTTTAAGTTTTCACTCTATATATTCTATTGTCCTATGTCTTTTAATATTTCACCAACTACTATATATTTAGTTATAAATAAAACCCATAGTGGTATTATTATCATATAAATCATTTTTAGGGTTCATGGGAGGTTATTCTTATGGATCTAGATCTACATCTGTTAGTATAATTCTATGTGATATTAGTAAAGGGTTATATATATTCATAAAGTAATTAAAATGAATTTTCAAATAGATAAATCTCATTCCAAATGATAAATAAACCCATAATAATAAAGTGGTATATGGTTAAATATAATTTACCTATAGAAATTACTATAATATTATGAATCAAATTACAAGGACGCAATTTATTTAAGGGGGTATGTAACACCCTGAAATTCAAATTAACTTTCAATAATTCAATGTTTTGTTAACTTTTATTTCACACAACACTTAATATAAACGATTCAAAACATGTTAGAATAAAATTTTTAATTAACCTAATATGGTAATCAATTAAAAAACATTACATTTGGAAGATAAATATTTAATATTATTTAATGTTGAAAAGGGGTATTTTCAATGAAAAATGATTTATTTATATATTTTATTTCCCATTGAAAGATAAATTTTATAATTTTATAATTTTAAATATATATAATATATAAATGTTTTAAAATCATCAAATAAAAATCGACTTTCTATGATTTTTTATAATTTTCTAATAAGGCTTATTTTTAGTGAAAAATATGGGATTTATGAAAATTATAATTTCCATGATTTTATCACCATATAATAATAATCTAAGATATTTCAAGACCATTAAAGTAACTAAATATGAAATTAATAAATAATATTATTTATTTTTAATTATTATTTTCATATAGAAAACTTATTCCAAATATTTTTTAAACAAAAGTAAAATGTTACTTTGTTATTAAAACTCTTTTGGTTCAACTATTTAAATCAATTATTTTCAAGGTGAGGTTCAGTTTTTACTTGACTTGGAAGGCTCATAAATTTTATTAAATTAATAATAAATTAATTTATGTATTTAAAATAATTAACAGTGATAATTTTATCATATATATAAATTTAAAACCTTGAAAATGTTATCTTAAGAACAACTATTTTTACATGATTAAGTGTATTTATTTTAAAATTAATTTTTCACACATTTAGAAATTTTATTTGATAAAATTATTTTTAAATTTGGGATTAGAAGTATAAAATTAAGTATAAATTATAATCTTTATCCAAGGAAGAAGTAAATTTGGGTAAAAATAATAAAGTTAAAAAACACCATAAAACACTCAAATATATCTCAAAAAGAGTGGTTTAAGTGATTTTATACCCAAAATCATTGTAATATCCTCCCTTTTCATTTCATGTACTTTTACCATTTAATTGTAACCTTGTATTATTGTAAATGCAAGGGTTACTCCCAAAACTACCATTTCCTCACTTAACATCATCACAAATTCAAGAAATTAATGTCTTTTGAATTTATCCTTGAAATATTTTCATTTTTATAGTCATATATCATTATACCAATTTAAAAATATTATTTTCACCATTATTATCAAAATACCTTCATTTCTAAGGATACTTCCAAGAAAAATTCAAGTCCATGGTGTGAGTATTATCAACTACTTAGTTTTTCTTATTAATTATCATATTTAAAATTTATTCTAACCCAAAAAATATAATTATATTATTATAATTTATATACTTTAATGATACTATATTAATTTTATTTTCATTATTTATTTATATACCCCATCTATTAAGAAAAACAAAATGGTTGTTCGTGTGTTGTGCAGACTACCACCTCCACGACGTAACATGTTTCATTTTCCTTAACCACCTTAAAAGTAAGGATATAATGATGATATTAAAGGATATATATGATCTTTATGGTATAATAAATTTTATGGTATGAAAAATTTTATAATATATTAATGATATGATCAACAAACAATCATCGTGAATTTAGTCATTTAAAATAAGTGTACAAAGAGGGTAATATTTTATTCAATTTGTGTAATTAATTAAAATACATTATTCTTCTTATAATTCCTTCAAATTATGATATAAAACACTAATAAAAACTAAATAATATTATTATGCTCCTGTAATAATGATATTACAACAAAAAATCATAATCATTCATTAAATGAGGGTATGTTCATGTTTAGATTAGTTTAACCACCTAATTGGATAATACTATGAATTAATAACATGAATTACTAAGAGACCAAAATTACTGGAATAATATGACATAAATATTTAAATAATTATTTTTTTATTATTATTATTTTTATATTAATATTTAATTCATTAATTAAGAAAACACCCTTTGATTGTCAAGAATCACTGAAACATGCTTATTATCGATTTCATCTTCAAGGATAAATACTAAAATGATCATGAATGAAATTTGAAATATCATGAATAATTATAAATCATCCCTAATATTAATTTTAATGATTGAGTAATGATTAACTTTGAAAGAAGAATAAACATGGGAACCTCTATTATAAAACTAATACAAACGATCAAAACAATAAACACCTGATGTGGAAAGTCAGAAAAATTCTTGTAGAGAATGAATATATATGAAAAATATAAATGAAAATGTATTTGAGTATGTTTTTTAATTAATTGACTAATATGTTTATGTTTTTGAATCGTTATGTTAAAATATCATTTGAGAAGTTCAGGAAAGGATGTAAGGGTTTTCATCTCAAATTTTATCTTTGAGACATATTTGGTATTATGCACCTAATTTAATTTATGAAGTTTATATAATAACTATATGAGTTATAATATCATGAATTATATTTTAATAATTATATTTTAAGTAAAATTACAGGACCTCTCTTTCAAAGGGTTTTGATTAAAGTGTTACTCATGCCGCAAGGGTTTTCTAGGTCTTAATTATAATTCTTTGAGACATTTTATATTGTGTAAACCACGTTTCTTTTGTATATTTTTATATTGATTTACTATCCCTTGAATGTTCTATGCTTTATTTTATTTTAATTCATGGTAAAAAATAAACTAAATAGTTTATTTTTTTCAAAAGTTTTTTAACTCAAGTATTACCCTATTCGAAGAGTTTCTAGTAACTCAACTTTCATTCAATGAGTTGTGATCATTCTCCTAAAATTATTTCAATTAAGTTACATAAATCATGTTATTTTATTGTATTATGTGTTGTTATAGTTTTATATATATACATTCCTATCACATAAATACTTTGAAAAAAATTTCTCACATCTTAGGATATGTTCTTCTGAAACCATCCACCTTCTTTATCTAGATGGATTATGGTCATTTTATTCTGGTATTGAATGATATTTATACCCATTACTTTATATGGTGTGAAAATCATATGTTACATAATTTAGATTAGATAATGTTCACCTAGAAATTATTTTAATATATTGACATGGGTAAATTATAGACAATATGTAAGTTGTTATCCCAATACGGATGATTATTGGAAAGTTGACTATATATTATTTGATCATCCACCTTCTTTCTCTAGATGGGTTATGACCATGTTATCCATTTTATTAACATGGAGAAAATTATTGATATCCTTGATGATAATTGGATACTAATATAGGTTGAATATGTATTTCAAATTTGTATCTCTTGTTATATGGATAGTCATGTTTTAATCGGTAAGAGGTTCCTTAGGTAATCGTATGAAGAGTATTGTTGGCTCTTATAGTGAATGAATTGGAATTAATTAGGTGATGGGAGGATCTCAGAATTATATAGTCCCTAGATTCATTAAAAAAACTTGAGAGACAATATAGGTTTAGGTATTTGGTGTGTTCCTACCTAATTTAAAAATGTGTCTTAATTATGGTCTCTATAACAAGTAAATTATTTTGGCATAGGGCCTTAACAATAGGTTTTTTATGTCTAAAATTATACATTCCATCACTATGAGATTAGTATTATTGGTATCCTTGTTTTCATTTATTATCATGTATATAGCATGATATCAGTTTTTATTTGATTATTGATTTATGTTTTTTACATATTCATACCATAACATTTATTCCATTTATTCCATGATTTCTTCAGTTATATATTTTTCTTATTGATTTTTGAGCACACCCCTTATTATATATTTATTTACCCAAGTTATAAAGAAAATTTTTACATGTTACATATTAAGGAGGATACCACATGTGAAATAATTTGTGGTAGATATTTAACACACATTATGGATTAAGTGGTTTTATATATAATGAAAAAAAATCAATTTGATACAAAGAACATGGTATTTTCTAGTTTTTTTTTGTCCTGATTATTTAAATATTTAAACCTAAAAAATATCCTTCAAATATAAGTGATTAAATAAACATTAATGATTTTGTAATTATGGATGGTTATATCTAGTATTTTATATTTGGTATCAAAAAAATTATGTAAAGTATGTGTCTATGAGCACTGGATCTGGGAATTCAGTTCTGGGGAATCACACAATTCCTTACTAACTCTATCATTTTACCTAGAGTGGTATCAAGACTCATATAAAAAAGTTATACCACTTCTTTGTGTATAATATCTTATTCCAAATACTCAAAAATAAAGGAATGTAAAGCACCCATATCAAATAAGAAACATATTAAATTATAGAATAGTATGATAATACCTTTAATAGTAGATGGACCCACTCAGAAATAGGTGTAAGACTTCTCTTCAACATAAACCCTATAAAAACCCTTGAGTTGATCTTGAGGTGGAAATTCCTACATCAAAGAATGAACAAATACTAATAGACCCTGAATTCCACATTAACCACCACATCCTGATCTCCCGGATGTTAGTAAACTACACTCAATAGACTATACAACTGATTGTGACTATAATGATTGAGTTAGTTAAGGTCGTTTCCCAACACTATTAGATATACTTCATCAGAAAAAAAAATATAAAAATGGAAATATTGACCAAATAAATGGAATTATTTCACTTAAAATGATAAATTTTAATTTATATTCCATGTACACCTAAACTAATAGTATTTAATAAGATCTCTTCTTGAACTAAGAAAAGGGGTGCTCTACTCCCTTAAATTTCTTATAGAGATCCAACTCTTCTCAACTATTCCCATTACCTATTCTAGAAACTAAAAGAGGAATCACTTATAGTTAAACTAGTTAAACATCCACATACTCCTACACCTCTTTTATACCATGTCATAATGAGGAAAACTTTCATTTTCAAATTGGAAAAAGGTATCAAATTTTATATAATCACTTGAGTATATAATGTTTTTTTATAATAGATATCATGGAATATATATTTTGGCTCCTAATATCTACTCATATATGGATTTAAGTGAAGCAGATCAATGAGTTATGTAGTGTAATAGATAAAAAAAATCTAACCTTTTTGAAAATTCCTAAACTCTTTAAAATTTAATCAATATATGGTTTCAAGGAAAAATTTCTCAAAGAATAAATATTTTAAATTATTCTAAGTATTTGGTCTTTCTTATCCTCAAGCATGACTTTCCCCAAGTGTTGAGAAACCCCGCCCAATATAAAGGTGTCCAACCTAACCTATTATTGATAAGGTGTTTCTATGATCTTTAATATATGATGGATATGTATAATCCACACATTAGATTCATGTGGAAATATTCCACCCTAAAATATCATAGGATGATAAAATTGAAAGACTCTCATAATATCAAGGGTGGTCAGTAAATTTAAAAGGAACTCCTTGACTATAATCTTAAAGCAATTTATCAATCCCCTCAAATACCCAAGGCTTAATCATAGATTGGGATAGCAACACATGCACATCTTCCACTTTCTATATGGTTGGTGGTGATCATCTTAGTGGAATACTATATAATTAGGTAGATAATAATATTATATTCTTTCCCCATTGATAAAAATTTAGAATTTAGAACTATAATAAAAAGGTTAAGTCTAACCACCCATTCATCTCTCCCTTCACTTCTTTAATTTAAAATTCATTTAACAAACCTTTTAAAATAGTAGTACATTATTCTGAACATTATTTAATGATATATAAGACATGATTTTAACAAAATATGGGAAATATATCTATATAAAAATATAAATAATTCTTTTTTAAATTAAGGAATAAATCATTTATTCATATTAATATAATCATTAACAATAAACTTATTGAAAAGCACTATTTTTGTTTTTTAATGTTTGAGTTTTTACGAACCTTCAACTTAATCAAAAAATAATATTATAATAATAGGTAAACATGCAATATGACATGTTTCTCAAATATTTATTACCTGTAGACACTTATCCATAATGTATGAGGCTCAAGTACAAAATTATAGCTCATAAAAGAAACAAAATAAACCCCAGACTACCCCGAGTAACCCAGGCCTCTACCATAATTATAGTTTCTAAGCATATTTATCAGTTACTTACTAAGTATCAATGATCCTATCGCCTAACTACTCTAAATTATCATACCCAAAATCCCTTAATATAGTCTCTTATAACATTTTGTAATTATTATAACCTGAATTATCAAATAATACCTAGATCACACCATCACAACACCTCATACCTGTATCTCAGTCACTAGATTTTGTTGTAACCACCGAGGGATGAATAATGATCATGTGGAAGATGGTTTTCCCTTATAAAAACATGTTTTAAATAAATTAAGGTTCATTATAATATTTTTAATTATCAATACAAGTACTAATTTTACCTCATGTATTTAGTTTTGGAATGGAAGTGAGATGATAGAACAGGTAACATAAAATGAAATCCATAAAATGAACCTGAAATACTTGTAGAAAATGGTACAAAACATCCAAAAATATCTAAAAAATGGTGAACCTAAATAATAATCCATGTGATTATATATATGCCATGTAAAAGATGGGTTAGGGATGAAAACAAAAGATTCTATGAGAGGATACATCCATGAGAACACCCATGAAGAGACACTAAGTTGCATCTTGGCTCGCTTATCTTGAGCTCAAAAAGATACCACCCAAACTCCACCCTCTATATGACACTAGCTCTTATTCTCCATGGATTTTCCATTTCCAGGATTATGGACAAAAATAATTTTCACACATCCTATAGGGGTAACTATAGGGTGTGAGTGTGATATACCTATTAGGTGGTCACCACTCCACCCCTACCTACCAGACATAAACTCTAGTACATGAAGTAACAATAAAATCCTACAATTAAATAAATATAGAAAAAATATAAAGTATAATAATTATTTTAAATATCATCAAGAATAACTTGTACAGGTGATCTGTTATACTAGGATGATCTACACAAGAACTCAATTGCTTCAAATCTATCCTAGTATAAATGTCTTGGCTAGAGATAGAGAAATATTACATCTCATCCTATTTATATGGATATATATACTAGATTCAAGGAATAAAACCCACCCCATAGGAAAGGGGAGTGGGTATACTAAATTAGAGTAAATATTTTAACCCGTACCATGGAAAAAGGGAAAGGGGTATACCAGATTCATGGAATTGATAAATCATCCCATCTTCTAGCTCCAAATCAAGTTGTACCTATTTAATTGCTTATATTATAACCATATACCCCTTATAATATACTTACCAGTCATCAAGTAGCATGTAAAATATTTATTTATCCCAATTTCCATTATAATTTAATAAAAATTTACAATTATAAGTTCAGTAATAAATTTAACAAGTCTAATGGAACCAATATAATCAAAATAAATATAATAGTCACTAAAGGTATACTTTTAAATAAACATTAATCAAGGAAAACCAAATAATCTTTTTAACTATGAGAAAAATTATTTAATAATTCATTTTATTTCAAAATAGTTTATTTTGATTAAATTAACTCAACCATGTGTTGTTGTTATTTAATTAATTTATTTGTATGAGATAAAAATAGATTCACCTATTATACGTATATTTAAAACTCTCAATGAAGTCCAGTGGAAGAGTGTGTTCCACAATATACCAATTTGACCAACCTAACATTTGAAAGAATTGGGCTTTTATACACTTCCATCAAAGGAGTAAATATTCAATAAGTAAAACAATATGATTACCTTTGATTCCCTCAAGATAAGTCTTTATATCAGTTTAATAGAAGATAATCTAAAGTAATTTAGAATATTACCTATACCATGGTTTGATATATTAGATGTCACATATGCTTCCATGAAATAATTAGAGAGAGGTTAATATTATAGTAATCCTTACACTAACCCTCATTAAATATGAGATCTTAAGGCCTCTTGGAGCTTATTTAGTAAGGTTATGAAGATGTAAAAATGTGAGGGGAGTAGAGAGGGAGTGAGAGCACCATAGAGATGTCAATGGACTGAAATGGTGGATCTCAAGTTAGGGTGAATAATGGAATATATTTTAAAGTGAAAATAAATTTTCATCGCCATAATTAAAATATCAAGTTATAATCCTACCATGTACTTGTTCTAGGGGAACTAGGTACCTGATGGGGCTTATAAAAGCTTTTTACACCACCCAGGTCCATTGGATGCTTAGTTTTATTACAACACCTTGGGTACCCTCTCTTCTTCCTTCTATATTCCTCTAATTTTCTTTAATTATCTCGTAACATGGGATTATACTTTAGAATAGATAGAGTGAAAAAAATTAAATAGAAAACTAACATAGAGTATTAGAGTCTTCACTACCCCATATTAAGTTATCTTTAACTCAACTACTAATCATAGGGTTATAGACCTTTCTTGCATCATGAGGTATAAAATATACACATACACCAAAGTTTGTGTACAAGGTGTTTGCATGATAGTTAATGAAACACTACCAATAAACCCTAAACATTTTATATAAGGATTTAAGAGTGTATACATGATAATGTAATAAATATAATATTAATTATGTAAATCAAAAAAATCAACATTTTGTGTGATTATGTTCTTTCTAAGCTACAAAAAACCCTGACACTATATGCTTTGGCTATTTTTGGTTAGTCATATTTTTGTATCGCTATAGAATAATATCATTAAATATTGGTATTTTTAGTATAACATAGTTTTATTATATCATTATATATTCATATTATAGAATAATTGATCATGATATAACATTAACCTTTATTAGTAAAGTAACAAGGGTTATCACATAACATAGTTATCCTATGGAATCAATTTTCCAAGACACCAATCACGGTTCATGATATAAAATATCCTCCCCTCATTATAATAATTATAGTATAAAAATATAGATATAAAAAACATGGATAGTAAAAATAATAATCATTATAATATACATAGAAAAACACCCATAAACTCCCTAACTAATAAAAACTCATCCATATGGAACTAAGTATCCTAAAACATCAATCAGAGTATAAATGTATCAAACTCAAAACTCTATTCCTATCAAATATATAATCACCAAAGTTAATTTGAAACTGATAAATAATGTTGGCCCTACCTTTGTCTTACAGATAGAGGATCACCTCCACTGATGGTTTGTGATTCTTACCAAGAATGATAAGTATGGAATGATTGGGAGAAGAAGACATTGATAGAAAATGGGGAGTATTTTTTTCAAAAAAAATATCATTAAAGAGGACTCCACTTAATATTTTTAGAATTTTATACTCAAAATACCAAAAATGCCTTAATTCTAAAATAAGGGTAAGAAACCATCAAAATCTTAGTGTCCCTCCTTATAACTCAGGGGGAACAATAGAATTAAAATAAACATAAACTTAAACATAATTAGAAGGAATTAAATTTTTAGTAGCTACTACTTCCCCACCAAAAATTTTATAGGATCCAACCAATGTTTTTATGGGAACTTAACTATCCCAATCTATCCCATTTTTTCTCCCTTTCTAGGTATTACTCATCCAAGATTCCCCCATCCCATTTTTTATGTATAAATACACATAACTAAATATTAAATTAAAATTAAATCGAATTACTAATCTAAAATAATTATATCATTACAAACTCCCTAACATGGGGATTCTTATCCTTGTGAAGTAACATCGAGTATCCCTAGTGAATAACTCCAACCACTATGACTTCATATTCACTTTTATCTTTTAAGTATCTTCATGGGTCTGACTATTATACAATATAAATAAAATAAAAAAGAACTATTTTACTCATATATTTTTTTATATCCAATCCATGACATGTACAGTGTTCTCTTTTCATGAGTTGTTATATTCTAATTACACTTCATTGTAATTAATCATGTGTGATGGATTTATCTCATATATCTAAAACTAGGTTAAAAAATATATCCCATGAATCACATGATAATAATTAAAAAAATTAATATATAAGACACAACCCTAATATAATTTTGGATCTTAAAAGCTCCCACAAACTATAAAGAACACTTTTAATGTTTCCTTAAATAATGATTTCCCAACTATGGTGACACCCTTAAAAGTACCCAATATCCTAATACTGAATTTCAATGGTATACATATCTAATATTCGTATGATCATTTCCTACTCTCGGTCACTATTAACCATTTTTTAATCAATCTTATAATATTTATAATCTCTTTCATGAGACTTGGTATAAGTAGTAATGAATATCCCACTTCCTTCATGAACAAGGGATAAGAACATAACCTATAGTTACCCTCATCCAATGAGTTAGTACATTATTTTAATTTTTTACTTAACTTTTTAAATTGTATAATTAATGGTTTTAAAGAATTTTTAATTGAATGGGAAGGGATTTAGAAGATGATGATAGAGTAAGAGATAAGGGGAAATGGTGTTGTAATGCATCAAAAACTCAATGTATTACCATAGAGAATCCAATGAATCTTTTCTAGCCACCATAAGTCCAGTGAATACCCACCATAATTCTAGTGGGTACTGATGATATTTTTTTAACAAGGAGAAACATGGTAATTTTTCTTATTAAATTTTAAATCCACCTTTTTATTATTTATCATTCATTTCCAAGGGCTCATTCAAATCCCTCCCCAGTGATCTCCCCTTCCACTCCTCCTCACCCAAGTGGATCCACTCATATTGGGTGATTCAAGTCTACCTTAATCTTATAAAAGGATTATCTTCTAATTAATGTGATAAAGTTTAAAATATATATTAATTTTATTTTTGACTTTTTTGCAAGACTTTATAGATAAGATAGTTCTTAATCAATGGTAAACCAGCTATCCACGGGCATGGGTGCACCAATTACTATTTATATATATGAATATATATATATATATCATTTTATGGGTATTATAATACCCTAAATGGTTATTAGGATGGGTATTGAGGTTCCATAAATTTTTTTATGAAATGACATTCTATCAAATATGGGTATTGATATATCCTTTTTTTATGGATTGTGGTTACTTATTATTAATATGGGTGTGATTTGTGAATCTAGTTATATATCCATAGACATCCTCTAATATATGAGTTATTTGGTATGTATTTTGAGTGTGTATTGAAGAAGAATATCTTATTTTATTATAATCTCATTCAAAACTTAGAAACTAACCATCATTTTCTATTTTTTTATTAAATTCTTTTCATGTATTAAAATATATTTATTTATTTATATATTATATCCATTGATTTATTTATTATTCAATTACATATACCAAGTTTTATGAAAAACTATTAGGGTTCAGGTGGTGATTTCCTACTAGTTATGATGTACTCACACCCTACATGGGTCCTTTGGGATGCCTATAGACCTTTCTTATGTTATATAAGAAAAGTAAAAGTACCAAAATCATAGTGGTTCATGGGACTTATAGGTCAAAGTGAGTTGGGTATTTTTGTGGTGTTGATAGAGGACACATACAATGAGGTCATCTGTTGCCCATGAGTTATTTATTAGGTAATATATCACATTAAGGACTTTATTTTCATCCTAGTAGTTCCTTTTTTATTTATACTATGTATTTGTTTGTTAGAGTGATCCTTTTTGGTTGATGGTTTGTAGTGCCTGTATGGAGTCTACATAAATTTATAATTTTATTATATTATTATGTAGTTATTTCAGGTAACCATTAGGGTATAAGTTTTCTCCCATAATAAGCAGGTGTTACTTTTCATTTTTTTTCTTATCTAATGTCTACTGAGGTCATGGTTTTTCTATTAGAACTTATTTTTGAGTTTTAGTTAAATGTAGCAGATGGTAAACTACATCACAAATTTATTTTCTTTATCCCTTAGTATTTTCACCAACATATGGAGATTGGTAAGTATTATTGAGGTGTTATGGAGATATAGTCCTAGTTAATGAGTGATATAAGTTGGTTCATTAAAAAATTGTATCAGATTCCACTTAGAATAGTATGGAAGGAGAGTTTCCATAAGATAAGACTATCAATACTTAAGAATTAAGACATAAATATACATACTTATTATAATTATGGTGTAATCATGATTTATTCAACGCATTCTAGGTTGACCTTAGTCTCTTTTGGTAATATTATAGACCTATCCATATTCCTTTGAGTCTCATACATCATAAGTAGGTGCCTATAGGTAGGAACTTATAGGATGTCATGGAATATTTTATAGTATTATATGATTGATTAATTTATTGTAGAAATTAATTAATTATTTTTATTAATTGAAACCAATTAAATAAATAAGTAGTGTTTTTGTACTTATTTATTAGGGATTACTATTTTAATATAAATTATTTAATTAGTTTTTTTCAATTATAAAATCCCTTTATTGTTATTGTTACCTAGATCTTTTATTCTTACATTTAATGTATACTTTAAATAAATATTTTAAACTTTGTTTCAAAGAATAAATTATAGATAGGATGGGTTTATGACTTAATGTATAAGGCCCCGACCTTAAACCTTACTTAATATTGAATTAAATGAATAATTCACATTGAGGATCTTTTCAGGTTTAGAGTTTTAGAGAATTAGTACATAACTATTACATCTCAAAAGATTACAAAGTATACACTTCTACTATGTTTCCAAAAAATAAAAAAAACTCTTAAAAAGAGACATGTTTAGTTCCATGTTTTATATAGCATGACTTTCCCTTGATCCCGTCCTTGACCCTATTCCACATTAAGTCCTGTGAAAAACATTTCAAAAAAACTTGGGGTGAGCATAAAAATCTCAGTAAGGGATACACAAAGAACAAAAACTGTTAGTTTTTCAAACATCACGTAAACCATGTATACTTTATCAAAGTAATACCTTCACCTTCATGAAGCAGTAAAAACTCTTCACTGAATAAAATATCATTACGTACCCTTTTGTAACCAAAGGATTACCATAAAACCCATATAAAGAACACATGATATATAAAGGTAACTTGGGACATAAACATACTTAAGTGGAATAACCATACGGTCGACTTCCACACATATCACTTAATGGAATAGCCATACGGCCAATTTCTATACATACTTAATGGAATAGACATACGGCCGACTTCCATACCCAATGCATTGGAGGTTATAACGTAACCACCCGTCCTGGTATTCACGACACCACCCGTCATATGGTTTATCACGTAACCACCCGTCAAATGTCCAAGTACCAATATAAAATCATAAAACATAAAACCAATATAAAGGAATGATAACATTTACACATTTCATTCACAATATATAATTTAAATATATTGACATAATAGAATCCTTTATCAAAACCATTTTCAATACCAAACTACATAAAAGATTATATGGTATTTATTTTATTTTAAAAACATTACGGCTTGTTTGAGGAAGCCAAAGACCAGATAATACTCGTGGCGGCGGAAAAGGTCATTGTCACCGCGTACATTAAAAACAATCCTTTTTGTCGTTTAGTAAATCGCTTCATAGAAAAATATTCCTTTTGTATAAAAGTAAAAGTCAAAGGGGTCTATACACCGTATAAAAGAAAGTTGTGTATAAAACGAAATATGCCTTAATGAAAAGAGATTGAGACGAAGTCCCTTACCTTGAGTCTGACTTGACTCGATCATTCTTTAACATCCTGAATAATAAACTTGAGTTAATTTAAACTTGATTAAGAACCTTTTTAAAGTTCATTATTCCTTTTATATCACTTATTGCCATGTTATAAACATTATGTAACCATATAAGTTAATAATGTTTGTTTTGTCGATATTTGGTTCTTAAGTCGAAAGTGGACTTCTTACAATTACATGTTGCTCGTGTGGTCAAAGGTTCTTTATATCCAGAATGAAATTCCTGATTTGGATATCATATATATCATATATATCCATAATATACATGTATTTATAATATTACATAATCATTTAGAGGTAAGAAATGAAATGCACCGTTCATGGAGACGGTAAGCCGTACGTACGCATGAACGCTACTTTCATTTCTATGTCATATTAATGGAATTAAAACTAAATAAGAGGTATGTATATTTTAATTACATAATTATATTCATCATTTAGATGTATCATTCATTATATATATACATTATATACATGTAATTTTAATAGTACATTACATTTGGGGATAAGAAATGAAATGCACCGTTCATGGAGATGGTAAGTCGTACGTACGCATGAACGCTACTTTCATTTCTATATCATACTTTAATGGAAAGAAATAATAATGATATAAAGGTATATTATAATTCCAGTATAACATCATATATAATAACTTTAAATCCATCCTTTATACGCCCCACATATGGCATTAACGAATCACATCACTTTGAGGGGGTGGTAGTCCGCACTTCCTTAAATGAAGATATCACGTTTACCCATAATGGAAACCATAAAGGTATGCCCAAAATGAAAAATACAGAATCTTAAGTAAAACATAAACATATTATATATCATATATAAATATAGTGTCATCTTAATGGCCACCTTTGAAGGTGTTAAAATAATGTTGAACAATCATCGTTTCGGGAGACAGAAATTCGCCATCCACGGAAACAGTATGTTCTTTAACCATTAGATGTAGGTGTGTGTAATTGTAGCTCGAATACTTCTTATAACAACATCCTAGTATATTTATTATATTTTAGTTGTTACAAAATAAAATAATAAAAAGAGTTTAGGGGGTTGGAGAAGCAAAATAAAATAAAAGGACTCAAAAGAAGACATTACCTTAAAATCGGGTAACTCTCTTAGATTTGAGCTCAAAGGCTTCTTTGGGAAGAATTCTACCCAAAGTGAGGCTTCAAGGTGTAATAGAGGGATGTGGAGAGCCAAAATGGGCAGGGTTTGGCCGAGCCAAAGGATTTGGGAGTGTGTGTAAAGAGGTAGAGGTGGGGGCCTTTTATAAGAGGAGAGGAGGGGCACTCTTGGAAGGTAAAGAAAAGTCATTTTATTTTAAAATGGTATTCGTATTTAAGAGGTCCCACATTGATGTGTTTCGAGGATAAGGTGATAATGGTTCTAAATCCACCCATCCAATAGGTTTTGTCCATATGTAGGTCTTAGATTGTACATTATCTTTCCATTTTTTTTAATCATTAAATAATGAGGTCATCGCTTCATCATCATTATGTCATAAATAATTTAATTTATATAATGTCTCAAAATTATAAAAACAAATACTATGATGTAGTAAATCTTTTTAGATTTCTAATGAATATTTATAGTCAAAAATATGACTTGTATAACCCCATCTGAAAATTGTTTTAGTAAAACATCTCATGTGTGTGTCATTTTTACTTTAACATTAAATAAAAAGTTATTTATGTCATTTCCCAACCAAAGTGTCTCCATGGGGTCCCCAAGTTGACCCATGGCTTGTATTGGTCGGCCATGACACATAAAATAAGGGTAGGACATGTTTCAAGGTATTTCCATTTTATTATAATATCATTTGTGCCTTAAATTGCACTAATTACTTCTAATCGCGATTAAGAACTTAAAAGTTACTATTCACCAAAAAATTATTTTAATCTCATTGAACCACATTTTACTTCTTAATTACAACCATGTATGTTGGATTTTTGAAATTCAAAACACAGAAGTGGTAAAATTTCATTTAAACAAAAAATCCGTTTTTATAAGTACCACTAAGTGGTTTCACTATTCATCAAAAATTGAAGTTTTTCAGAAAAATACCAAAAATTCACCCTAAGCTATATTTGATATTCCGAATTCAAAAATGAAGTCCATTTTACAAAATTCACAACATATAAGTTGCATTAATTAATTTAATAATTAATTCCTGCTGTGAGAGCAAATAGCGTGTTTTTATGAAACAATAAGTATCAAAAGATTGACACTAGTTTAAGTCCGATTTCAAAGTGAAATTAATTCCAACGACCACTATTGGATTTAATGGTAACAATATTTTCTAATTTCACTTTAAAACCAATTCAAATGATAATATAATCATATAAATAAATTAGATTAAAAATATGTTTTGAATTAAAATACAACATTTTACACTATTCATTAAAAAATGAACTTTATCGGAAAGATACCAAAAATTTACACAAAGTGAATTTTGATGTCCCGATTCTAAAGAAGAGTTATATTTGGTCCAATAGAATTTATAAAAGTGACCAAAACTATATTTAATGACGGTTCGCCATCAAAAGGCGATAATTGAACCTTTAGTGAAAATTAGTGTATAAAAGCCTAAAATTGAATTCTTTCCGTATTTTAAGCCTTTATATTTTATTGGATAAATGTAAAAACATTTAAAAAAACATATATAATCATATTTTAGTTATTTCTATCCATTCCCACCAATACAACGGCTACATGTTAACTACCACTTAAATTAATATTATTATATTACTAGTGGGCAACGTAAGTTTTCAAAGGAACTCATCGTTGAGTATCGGGTACGCTATCGAACATAGAAACCCCTTTAAAGTAAAATTAATATTTAATTCGTAAATATTAATAAATACGAAAATGTTTTATTCATTATTTACCTGGGATGTTACATCCTTCCCCCCTTTTGGGAATTGCGTCCTCGCAATTTTATTCACTTATCAAAATAAGTGGGGGTATTTATCCCTCATAGCATTTTCAGATTCCCACGTTGCCTCTTCAACAATATGGTTTTTCCACAAAACCTTTACCTGGTGAATTACCTTATTTCGCAACACTTGCTCTCTTCGGTCAATAATCTGGACTGATTGTTCTTCATAAGATAGGTTCTCCTCCAGCTAAACTACCTATGGACTCAAAACATGAGATGGATCTGGCCTATACTTTCTCAGTATCGAAACATGAAAAACATTGTGTACCTGAGATAAACTCAGAGGTAAAGCCACTCTGTATGAAACTGATCCAACTCTCTCCAGAATTTCATATGGCCCAATGAACCTTGGACTCAGCTTTCCTTTCTTACCAAATCGCATCACACTTTTCCATGGACAAACCTTGAGAAAAACATGATCACCTACCTCGAAAGATAGATCCTTCCTCTGGTTATCTGCATAAATCTTCTGCCTGCTTTGAGCTGTTCTCACGTGTTTTTTAATCAACTGAACTTTTTTTGACATCTCTTCTACCAATTCTGGTCCCATCAGCTTCCTTTCACCCACTTCATCCCAAAATGTTGGAGTTTGACACCGCTTCCCATATAATTCCTCAAATGGTGACATCTGTATACTGGAATAAAAACTGTTATTATATGAAAACTCAACCAAAGAAAGATGTTGGTCCCAACTTCCCTGATAATCCATTGAAAAAGCTCGTAGCATATCCTCTAAGGTCGGAATTGTTCATTCTGACTTCCCATCTGATTGAGGATGAAAAGCTGTACTAAAATTTAATTTAGTACCCAACGACTTCTGAATGCCTTTCCAAAAGTTATAAGTAAACCTAGGATCACGGTTAGATACAATAGAGAGAGGAAATCCATGTAACCTGACTATCTCCTTAAGATACAAACAGAAAAGTTGATCTAGGGAAAAATTATCTCGTATAGGAAGGAAATTAGAAGATTTAGTCAAGCGATCAATAATAACCCAGATTGCATTATTACCTCGAGATGTCTTCCGTAATCCCACAACAAAGTCCATGGATATATTCTCTCATTTCCACTCTGGCACTGGTAGAGGCTGAAGAACCCCTTTTGGTAACTGTCGCTCTGCTTTAACCTGCTGACAAGTCAAACACTTCACAGTAAAATCAGCAATATCTCTTTTCATTCCATCCCACCAGTAATACTCTCGCAGATCTCTGTACATCTTAGTACTGCCAGGATGAACTGAAAACGGAGAACTATGAGCTTCACATAACAACTCTCTCTTCAACTATGAATCACAAGGCACACACAATCTCTTCCCAAATCTCAAAACACAATCACTATCAATGTTGAATTCATGCAACTTAACTTTCTGAACCAGCTCTACCTTTTCCTACAACTCATTGTCTTGCTTCTGTGCTTTCTTGATTCTGTCTGATAGGGATGATCTCACTGATACCTGAAATAGAACAGAAGAACTTCCTACACCAACAACTTTTATGCCAAAGTTCATCAAATAAAAAACCAAAGTATCTCATTCCAAACATAGCATGGTTAATGAAGCATTACTTTTTCGACTCAAAGCATCGGCCACTTTATTTTCTTTTCCTGGATGGTAGTGAATTGTACAATCATAATCCTTGATTAATTCTAGCCATCACCTCTGTCTCATGTTCAATTATTTCTGAGTGAATATATACTTTAATCTTTTGTGATCAGTATATATTTCACACTTTACTCCATACAAATGATGCCTCCAAATTTTTAAAGCAAACACAACAGCAGCTAATTCCAAATCATGTGTAGGGTAATTTACCTCATGATTTTTCAACTGACGTGAATCATAAGCAATTACCTTATCATTATACATAAGGACACATCCAAGTACCTTCAACGAAGCATCACTATATATAACAAACTCACAATTCTTGGAAAGAAGTGCCAAAACTGGAGCATTCACCAATCTTCTTTTCAACTCCTGAAAACAATCATCATATTCCTTTGTCCAGATAAACTTAACACCCTTTCGAGTTATCTTAGTCATTGAACTAGATAACTGTGAAAAAATTTCAACAAACCTTCGATAGTAACCTGCCAAACCAAGAAAAATACGGATCTCGGTTACATTTGTGGGTCTTGGCCATTCTTCAACAACTTTTGTTTTAGCAGGATCAACAGTTATGCCATCTTTTGAAACAATGTGACCCAGGAAAGAAATTTGTTGTAACCAAAACTCACACTTGCTGAATTTTCCATATAGTTTCTTTTCTTTTAAGGTTTGCAAGATAACCCTTAAATGACTTTCATGCTCCTCTTTACTTTTAGAAAACACCAAAATATCATCGATGAAAACAACCACAAACTTATCCAAGAACTCATGGAAAATTCTATCCATAAGGTCCATGAATACAGCAGGTGCATTGGTTAAACCAAAAGGCATAACTACAAATTCATAATGGCCATATCTAGTAGGGAACGCAGTTTTCGGAACGTCTGCTTATTTTACTTTCAACTGATGGTACCCCGACCTCAAGTCAATCTTCGAAAAATACTGAGCTCCCTGGAGCTGATCAAACAAATCATCGATATGAGGAAAAGGATACTTGTTCTTAATATTAATATTATTCAAGGCTCTATAATCAATGAAAAGTCTCATTGATCCATCTTTCTTTTTAATAAACAAGACAGGATCACCCCATGGTGATGTGCTAGGTCGAATGAAACCTTTATCTAATAACTCCTGCAATTTTTTCTTTAACTCTAAAAGTTCAACTTGAGCCATTCGATAAGGGGGTTTTGAAATTGTCTTAGAATCAAGAACTAAGTCAACAGTAAATTCAACTTCCCGATCATGAATAATACCAGGAAACTCATTAGGAAAAACATCGAGATACTCATTTACCACTGCCACATCATTAATCTGAACAGTTCCTTTATTTTCAACAATATGTGCAAGGTAACATTCATTTCCATATTTTACTAGTTTCTCAACTTCCTGATATGTTATCAAAATCAAGGGTTCATTCTTGTACACAAACTGAAAATATTTCTGAAAAGAAACCATTTTAGCTCTACAGTCAATCTTAGCATGATAAAAAGAAAGCCAATCCATGCCCAAAATAACATCAAACTCTACTAGAGGCAAAACAATAAGGTTTTCCGGTAGATTCTTTCCACACACAAGGATAGGAAGGTTCTTATAATTCCTTTTTGTCTCAACGTTCCCTCCGGGTGTTTTTACCATAAGTTCAGGATTTATATCTTGAGATAGAATTTCCAATTTACTAGAAAACTTCTCAGAAATGAAAGAGTGTGTAGACCCTGAATCAAACAACACATTGGCATAATCTGAACAAACAAACAGTGTACCTGATACCACTTCATTCGATGGCCCAATATCTACTGAGGTTGTTGCAAAGGATTTAACCACCCCTTTCTTCTTGTAGTCTGGTTGCTTTCCCCCAGTTGAGTTCTTCGTTGGACACTCGTTTACATAATGACCCATTTCATTACACTTAAAACATCTTACCGTTGGCTTTTCATTGCATGCTTGGTCATCTTCCTTACAGTTACGAGCAATATAACCAGACTTACCACACCGAAAGCACTTACCAGACTTGGATAAACATTCTCCAGGATGAATTTTACCACACTTCTCACAGGATGGATATTTGCTTTTCTTACCTCCTTGCTTCTTTGATGAATTATTCCCCTTTGCCTGCCAACTAGACCTCTTATTCTGTTGTTTTTTATAGAACACCTGATCATCGGCAAACTCCATTTCCACCTTCTCCGCACATCGAACAAGTTTTTCATAACTTTTGAACTCACGAGAAGCTAAATCCCTTCGATACTTTGGCTTTAACCCTGAGTAAAAAACGGTTTATTTTACTATCAAGATCTCGTATGAAGTTTGGGGCATACCTTGCCAATCGAGTGAACTTTGCTTCATAAGTAGCCACTGAGTCATCCTCCTACCTCAATTCTAAGAACTGTTTTTTCATCCTAATACGAACCACCTTAGGAAAATATTTCTCAAGAAACATACCTTTGAATTCATCCCAGTGAAGATCATCAATCTCATCACTATCCCTGATATTTTTCACCATCGACCACCACTGATCAGCTTCACCTTCAAAACGGTAAACATCAAGACTAACCTTTTGATGTTCTAAACACCCCATGACATCAAAAATCTTCTCTGGGGATTTTATCCACCCTTCAGCTTGAACAGGGTCAGATGATCCTCTGAATGATGGGGATGTTGCCTCATGAAATGTTCCACCACTGAAATGTTCCTCTGTGGTCGATCTAGATGATCTCGTGCATGGATACCACCACTATTTATATCCTGAGTCAACTGTGCCATCACTGCAACAAACTGTTCAGTTCCAATTCCGACCATCTCAGGTTACTGATTTGGAAGGTTGTCTTCCTCCTGATGTCATCTCAAAATAGTTGCTTTGTTTCCTCTATGGAAAACCATTCTGAACACAGAAATATCTTAGGAGAAGCAACATGGTAATCTTTAAATGCTATATCATTTCAATCATATTATAATTTAACACTTTTCTAACTCCTAAATTTGTCTAAACCGACCTTTGATACCAACTATAAAGCCCCTGCCTTAAACCTTACTTAATATTGAATTAAATGAATAATTCACATTGAGGATCTTTTCAGGTTTAGAGTTTTAGATAATTAGGACATAACTATTACATCTCAAAAGATTACAAAGTATATGCTTCTACTATGTTTCCAAAAAAAACTCTTAAAAAGAGACATTTCTAGTTCCATGTATTATATAGCATGACTTTCCCTTGATCCCGTCCTTGACCCTATTCCACATTAATTCCTGTGAAAAACATTTCAAAAAAACTTGGGGTGAGCATAAAAAGTTCAGTAAGGGATACACAAAGAACGAAAACTGTTAGTTTTTCAAACATCACGTAAACCATGTATACTTTATCAAAGTAATACCTTCACCTTCATGAAGAATTAAAAACTCTTCACTGAATAAAATATCACTACTTACCCTTTTGTAACCAAAGGATTACCATAAAACCCATATAAAGAACACATAACATATAAAGGTAACTTGAGACATAAACATACTTAAGTGGAATAACCATACGGTCGACTTCCACACATATCACTTAATGGAATAGCCATACGGCCAATTCCCATACATACTTAATGGAATAGCCATACGACTGACTTCCATACCCAATGCATTGGAGGTTATAACATAACCACCCGTCCTGTTATTCACGGCACCACCCGTCATATGGTTTATCAAGTAACCACCCGTCAAATGTCCAAGTACCAATATAAAATCATAAAACATAAAACCAATATAAAGGAATGATAACATTTCCACATTTCATTCACAATATATAATTTAAATATATTGACATAATAGAATCCTTTATCAAAACCATTTTCAATACCAAAATACATAAAAGAGTATATGGTATTTATTTTATTTTAAAAACATTACGGCTTGTTTGAGGAAACCAAAGACCAGATAATACTCACGGCGGCGGAAAAGGTCGTTGTCACCGCATACGTTAAAAAAATTCCGTTTTGTCGTTTAGTAAAGCGCTTTGTAGAAAAATATTCTTTTTATATAAAAGTAAAAGTCAAAGGGGTTTATACACCGTATAAAATAAATTTGTGTATAAAACAAAATATGCCTCAATGAAAGGAGATTGAGACGAATCCCTTACCTTGAGTCTGACTTGACTCGATCATTCTTTACGTCCTGAATAATAAACTTGAGTTAATTTCTACTTGATTAAGAACCTTTTTAAAGTTCATTATTCCTTTTATATCACTTATTTCCATGTTATAAACATTATGTAACCATTTAAGTTAATAATGTTTGTTTTGTCGATATTTGGTTCTTAAGTCGAAAGTGGACTTCATACAATTACATGTTGTTCGTGTGGTCAAAGGTTCTTTAGATCCAGAATGACATTCCTGATTTGGATATCATATATATCATATATATCCAGAATATACATGTATTTATAATATTACATAATCATTTAGAGGTAAGAAATGAAATGCACCATTCATGGAGACGGTAAGCCGTACGTACGCATGAACGCTACTTTCATTTCTATGTCATATTAATGGAATTAAAACTAAATGAGAGGTATGTATATTTTAATTATAGAATTATATTCATAATTTAGATGTATCATTCATTATATATATCCATTATATACATGTAATTTTAATAGTATATTACATTTGGGGATAAGAAATGAAATGCACTGTTCATGGAGATGATAAGCCGTACGTACTCATGAACGCTACTTTCATTTCTATCTCATACTTTAATGGAAAGAAATAATAATGATATAGAGGTATATTATAATTCCAGTATAACATCATATATAATAACTTTAAATCCATCCTTTATACGTCCCACATATGGCATTAACGAATCACATCACTTTGAGGGGGCGGTAGTCCGCACTTCCTTAAATGAAGATATCATGTTTACCCATAATGGAAACCATAAAGGTATGGCCAAAATGAAAAATACAGAAGCTTAAGGAAAACATAAACATATTATATATCATATATAAATATAGTTCCATCTTAATTTCCACCTTTGAAGGTGTTAAAATAATGTTGAACAATCATCATTTCGGGAGGCAGAAATTCTCCATCCACGGAAACAGTATGTTCTTTAACCATTAGATGTAGGTGTGTGTAAGTGTAGCTCGAATACTTCTTATAAAAACATCCTAGTATATTTAGGATACTTTAGTTGTTACAAAAGAAAATAATAAAAATAGTTTAGGGGGTTGGATAAGCAAAATAAAAAAAAACGACTCAAAAGAAGACATTACCTTAAAATCGGGTAACTCTCTTAGATTTGAGATCAAAGGCTTCCTTGGGAAGACTTCTTCCCAAATTGAGGCTTCAAAGAGTAATATAGGGATGTGGAGAGCCAAAATGGGCAGGGGTTGGCCGAGCCAAAGGCTTTGGGAGTGTGTGTAAAGAGGTAGAGGTGGGGGCCTTTTATAAGAGGAGAGGAGGGGCACTCTTGGAAGGTAAAGAAAAGTCACTTTATTTTAAAATGGTATTCAGATTTAAGAGGTCCCACATTGATGTGTTTCGAGGATAAGGTGATAAGGGTTCGAAATCCACCCATCCAATAGGTTTTTTCCATGTGTAGGTCTTAGATTTTACATTATCTTTCCATTTTATTTTAATCGTTAAATAATGAGGTCATCGCTGCATCATCATTATGTCATAAATAATTTAATTTATTTAATGTCTAAAAATTATAAAAAAATACTATGATATAGTAAATCTTTTTATATTTCTAATGAATATTTATAGTCAAAAATCGGACTTGTATAACCCCATGTAAAAATTGTTTTATTAAAACATCTCATGTGTGTGTCATTTTTACTTTAACATTAAATAAAAAGTTATTTATATCATTTCCCAACCAAAGTGTCTTCATGGGGTCCCCAAGTTGACCCATGGATTGTCTTGGTCGGCCATGGCACATCCAATAAGGGTAGGACATGTTTCAAGGTATTTTCATTTTATTATAATATCACTTTTGCCTTAAATTGCACTAATTACCTCTAATCGCGATTAAGAACTTAAAAGTTACTATTCACCAAAAAATTATTTTAATCTCATTGAACCACATTTTACTTCTTAATGACAACTATGTATGTCGGATTTTTGAAATTCAAAACACATAAGTGGTAAAATTTCATTTAAACAAAAAATCAGTTTTTATAAGTACCACTTAGTGGTTTCACTATTCATCAAAAATTGAAGTTTTTCAGAAAAATACCAAAAATTTACCCTAAGATATTTTTGATATTCCAAATTAAAAAATGAATTCCATTTTACAAAATTCACAACATATAAGTTGCATTAATTAATTTAATAATTAATTCCCGTTGTCAGAGCAAATAGCGTGTTTTTATGAAACAATAAGTATCAAAAGATTGACACTAGTTTAAGTCCAATTTCAAAGTGAAATTAATTCCAACGACCACTATTGGATTTAATGGTAAAAATATTTTCTAATTTAACTTTAAAACCAATTCAAATGATAATATAATCATATAAATAAATTAGATTAAAAAGAGGTTTTGAATTAAAATACAACATTTTACACTATTCATTAAAAAATGGACTTTATCGGAAAGATACCAAAAATTTACACAAAGTGAATTTTGATGTCCCGATTCTAAAGAAGAATTATATTTGGTCCAATATAATGTATAAAAGTGACCAAAACTATATTTAATGACGGTTCGCCATCAAAAGGCGATAATTGAACCTTTAGTGAAAATTAGTGTATAAAAGCCTAAAATTGAATTCTTTCCGTATTTTAAGCCTTTATCTTTTATTGGATAAATGTAAAAACCTTTAAAAAACATATATAATCATATTTTAGTTATTTCTATCCATTCCCGCCAATACAACGGCTACATGTTAACTACCATTTAAATTAATATTATTATATTACTAGTGTGCAACGTAAGTTTTCAAAGGAACTCGTCTTTGAGTATCAGGTACGCTATCGAACATAACAACCCCTTTAAAGTAAAATTAATATTTAATTCATAAATATTAATAAATACGAAAATGTTTTATTCATTATTTACCTGGGATGTTACATAATGTTATTTTTTTATTATAAAATTTTAATTACCTATATGTGGAATGGGGTCTAATATGATTATCTACATATATATGAGATATAGAAATCTAAAGATCAGTTATATATATATATATATGAAGGAGATAAGTAATGTTTCATTCCTTTTAAACTCATTATCAATCATCAATTCCTATAGGTATTAGATAAACTACTTCTGGTCATAGGATAAGAAACACATAAATAGAAACTTGTATATTTGGATATATTTTGGTACTTTTATTTCCATAAACTACAACCTTTAAGGGTGTTGTTTCATCATAGAAATTTGATTATTGGTTGGATCGTATCTAGAATATATTTGAGATCATAAATAATTTTAAGCTTCTTATGGTTCACTTTACTAATTTATGCTTGAAGGATCTAACTGACGATGGTGGGATGTGATGGTCAACGAAGATATAGATCAAGGTCTTACCTAGAAGGGTTTGAAGGAATTTATTTATAAAAAATTTTATCCAAATAACCCTAATCATGTTATATATTGTGAATTTAAGTAGATTAATTCTATAATGACTTAGGTGATGGATTATGCCACTATATTTACTTATTTACTTCATTTTTCTCTCTAATTGAGTAGAAATGTAGAATTTAAAACTAAGTGATTTGAGATGGGTTTATAGAAACTATTGCATATATAGGTGATGATATTCAATATTTATATATTTTTTGAGGTTTTTAAGATATTAATGTTGAACAAGATGAGTTCTAAGGGAGTTACAATAACTAGTGGTGTACTTCTAGGTCATATTATTAGTGTGGGGTCTTTCTGTGGGTGGAAGTTATGATGGGAAGATACTAACTGAAGTGATCATTTTGATGTTACTCAAAGATATGGTACTCATTCTAATATTTTCCAAAAATTCCTCTAATACATTATTATAATTTTTGATTCCAAAAACATATGAATCCTAAATATAATTTTGAATCAAATTATTGTCATCGGTGTAGTTTGTTTGGGTGTCTTTAGAGATTCTATAGGAGAAGTGAATCGGTGAGAATTAGTTAGTGAACTCAACATATCTAGGAATATAATGATTATGTGGGTGGAAAATAAATGATATATTTCTTAACACCTACTATTAGTCCTATACATAGAGGAATACATGGTATATAGGATGAATAGTTGATCTCATCTACTTTGGTGTAGGTATTTCTACTGTAAGGGTAGCTTAAGAGAAGAAGATGGATATATACATCTGAGTATTCTATGACCAATATTGGTGTGGTCCCTTATACAGTGAGAGGTATTATTTTAGTAACATATATACTTTCTTATACATTATACGATTTTGGGGGATTTAATTATTTTGTTTCTAAGATACCTATGATTCTCATGGGACTGAATGTAGTAATATCTATAAAGTTGATAAACATAGACACGCCAAGGGGGAAAAGTAAAAAATTATTGATATGTGTGTATCTTGAGATATTATACTAGGTTTATATAGGTATTTCAAGGATTTATCTATTTTATATATAAAAACCTTTGATAACATCTTGGGAATGGAATTTTTAACACAATTCTAAGCTTACACTAACTACTATCAAAGGTGGGTTTATTTCACTTATCTATTTCATATTCTTACAAATCTCACATCCTTTTATATATCCCCTTTGGAATTAATTCAATCATCTATAGGTAATAGGGTTCCACAATTGATATCTCAACTTCCTGGAAGATCTTCACCCCAAGATTCATCTATTCCTCTAATTTGTTCATTTAAATAGATAGTTCTAGGAAATAATTCTCAAATTATTTGATGCTCATTTCCCCAAGTCTCTCCAATAACCTTTTAAAAAAAATATTGGTAATTAGTGAAAGGATTTATGATTATCTCACTTACTGATGGTGAAATTTATGTATGATCATCCTCTCTTGGTGATATTCTCTAGATTCATTGATTCATAGTTTCATTCTATAAAGTTTTTCATTTCAATTCAAACCCATGAATAATTTTTCACCCATTTATTTTCAATGATTGACTTTATCAAGGCTTTATAAAAGGAGGATTTTATCTACTACCATCTAATATTCCCCCTTATTTGGAGGCCTTTTTATGTCTATTTAGGTAAAGACTCGTCTTAGGTGGTTCTTTTGGATTTATCTTGAAGGCCTCCCCCTTTATTTCCAAGACCCTTCTATTCTCAAATAAATTGGTAATACCCCTATAAATTTATTATGTGCTAAAAAAGTAACTCTATATATGGATCACACCATGGTATCCAACATTTTAATTCAGAGATATTTGGATTATTCCCTATCTCAAAGAATACTAATTTTTGTAGGGAATGATATATCCTTCTATAAAATGGTTTTTGACTCAAAATATCCTATTTTTTGTTCCATTTTATATTTATAAGTTCACTTAAACTCTGTATAGGAATTTTTGTGGCAGAATCTCTTTATAGGCTCTAGTACCAGTCCCACCTTTGGATCTCCTTTGAGGGGTCCTTTTCTAGATCCTTCTGAAAGGTCCTTGGGGTGGGATATTGAATAGGCCTTGAATCATGAGGATGAGGACTATAGTTTTAAGGAGGTATGGATTGATTCCAATAAAGTTGTGGCCCCAGTCATCTTGGATCTAAAATCATCCACTCTCTGAGAAGAGGATCTTCAGGGGAATGAGCTAGGTTCTTCTCCCAAAATTTCAAACCCTAAGTGTCAGGTCATTGATAATCCATAGGATTCAAAGGATTTAGATATGGTCCCTTTGAAACCTAGAACCTCTTTTGATATTATTATATCTATCCTCCTACTTAATAATTTATACCTTCTTTCCATCCAGAAGGTTGGTCCCCTTCTTTATCTAGTTTTCTAGTTCTAGGAGTTCAGGGCAGTTTTGAGCATATGAATTCCCCAGATCTGAATATTTCGTTCAATGAAGAGTATCTGGTTTTATAGGGGGTCTCAAATTCTAGTAAAGTGTAGATCCTAATTGAGTCTAAAAAATCCTTCAAAATACTCAAAAAAATTGGTGAAGATATCTCCTTATCTCCCCCTCATCAATTTATGGAAAAGAAGATAAAATCCCTCCCACCCACTTCTAGAATTTTGTTCACTAGTTCAATGATCAACTAGAAATAATTTTTATCGTCTACCTAAAACAAAGTTGAATCATGCCTCCATGACTACCCCATACTATCCTCATGATCTCCTATCTGATTTTAAATTCTAGGGGTGTTGGTTCCCAAAAAAATAAATATCTTCTCAAATTAATTGGAAGCGGTGACACTTCTCTTTTAGAAATTTTGGAACCAAAACATAGATCCCAGGAAATCAAGGATTATGTTATCAAAATTTATATACTAAATATCATGCATGAAGTTCTAATAAATTACCACATAAATATCTTCTATAAGAAATAAATTCATGGGAATTTTATTGAATTATCCTCACAAAAAATTGTCATCAAGTTCAGTAAACATAAAATTTATTTATCTTATCAAAAATTTATACCATATTTACTTATAGTCTCCTAATTATTAGGTTTACTTTAGGTTTAGGATAGTTCAAAAGATAGGATTAAAAAAATTATCCTAGATGAATCGATTTTTAGGAACATAGTGAGATCAATTGAATGTCCGGATAACTGCTTAATGAAAATGTTAAAAGATAAGGAGGAAATTATTGTGGCATTAAAAAAACTCAATCCTAATATCACCCCATTATCTGATGGATTTATGTGGTTATTTTACTTAGTAGTATTGGATATGGTGAATTATTGATGTTATTAGTTCTGTTGAATATTTCATTGATGGAGGATATCTCCCTAGAGTTGTCTCTTCTATGGTTCTTTCCCTTATACCCAAGGTGAGAAACCCAGATATTGTTGGTCAATTTTATCCTATCATCTTATGAAACCTCTCCAATAATATTTTCACCTACATTATCAACAAAATTATTTTTAAGTATTTTGTTTCTCGTATTTATGGTGATAAACATGCCTTCATCAAAGGAAGAAACATACAAGGAGAAATTTACATGCCTCAAGAGATGATATATCATCTTAATAGAAAGGGGTTTGGTTCTATTATAATGATTAAAACTAATATGTATAAGGCCAAATATATAATGGAATGAATCTTATTTATCAATTTTATAAGGAAATTTATCTTTTTGAGTGGGTCTATGACCTCTTTTTACATTAATTTTCTTCTATATGGTATACCATATCTCTAATGGGAATGTGATTTGGTTTCTTAAAATTTATTAGGGGACTTTGACAATGAAACCCAATTTCAAAAAGCCCCTTCATCCTCACTAAATATTTTCTCATTAATAACCTTAAATCTAGAATTTTCAATACCCTGGTTCACCCTTATAGAATATGTTATAGGTTAAAGGTCATATCTCATCTCTTCTTTGTAGATGACATGATCTTTTTCATCAATGGTAGAAGAAACACTATTAAAAAACTCAAATTAACCTTAAATTTTTATAGTTTCTGACACAACTCATTAACACAAATAGTAGTAATCTCTTCATCTCTAAAGATTATTCTAGAAAGTTATCCAAGCTCATTGAAGAGAGTCAATGCATCACCATAAGATAATTATTTATGGAATATCTTACTGCCCCACTTTCCAACAAAAGGATTAATATCCATCACATTAATGGTATTTAAAAAAATTACTTGAAGTATTTTAAACTAAAAAACCATATTTCTCACTTTTGGAGGGCGTGTCACATTTTTTAATATTATGTTGACTTATATCCTATTGCATGTTCTCTTAGTTTTTAGGACTCCAAATACTATTTTTAACAACATTAAACATATCCTTAAATATTTTATTTTTGATTCTCATCAAGAGGGGCACTATCATTGGACCGGGTGGTATAGGAAGTCCAAACATGTTAATTAGGTTGGAATCAAGCTCAATAAAATAGTTAAAAACATTACATGTTTTTAGGATAATATTTCTTTGGTGTAAATTTTGGGGCACTCTATTTGGGACAAGTTTATTAGGGAGAAATATGGGTCTTCCCCAATTTGTTATATTAAAGGCTCCTCAATATCTCGTCTCTAGTGCGGCCTAGATGATAGTATCAGAATAATTCACAATAACATTTGTTCTATTATTGGATGAGGTGACATTGACTTATTTATGGACAATTAGACTAGACTCCCTCTCTACTTCAATGTATTACCTTCTTTAGATCTAATATTTGGGCATGCCACATATTTCCCTCATCTCTTTGAAATAATCCTCAATGGTGACCGGAAATACCTTTAAAATATAATACAACTAGTAAATAACCCCGACTAATGCATTTTTAATCCATCTCCATCAAGATCCTTCATCTGCTCATCCTTTCATGATTTGATATATCTTTTTCTATCTCATAACCCCTTGTCCAGTAGTGTTTATCTAATAAAATCCCAACCAAACTCAACTTTCTAATTTGGTATCACAAAAATATATTCTCTCCCCATGGATATCTACATCTGTTGTAAAGGCATTAAACTCTACTCAAAATGCCTCTACTGAACAAATTCAAGTACTGAATCAGTGTTTCACTTATTCAGAGAAGGGGATTTGGCCAACTACACATGTACATATCTTGGGGTGGGTGGGATTATGATAGCTATGAATCTATAAATTATTTCCTCATATATTTATTCTGTGTTAATATAGGTTCTAAATTGAATGAACAAGGATTAATTATCCTCTATGTGGAAGGTTTTTTGGTGATATGGGACCCTTGAAATATAGTTCTTCATCATGGACTCACCCCCAATAATGTGTACCTCAAATATAGAATCCTTTATCAGATTCAATAGCTCGGTACCCTATGTACGAAGTCTATCTTACCTTGAACATTCAAACTTCAAATCCTCTCTTCCATTTTAATTGGTAACTCAGATGATGTGAGGTCTAAAAGAAATTGGGTTTTTTAGAAGGCACCTATGAGACTTAAACTCAATACAATGGATCATGTAACCAAGGGATTATTTATGTATGATACCTCATCTAGGAAAATTGTGGTTTATTCATCATGTCTTTCTCCTCTTACTCTAGATAGGGAACTTCACTTTAAGTGGAAGTTATATATTATAATCTCTAGTATCAATATTTGTATGCCAAAAAACATATCTTTATTTTCTTTTGAATATAAATCATCCATGAATTTTAAATATCTCTTGGGCCACTACCTAGGTCATTGGAGTATCACTTATACCACCATGAGATGTTAGATCATGCATTCCTACTTTGAGATATGGGATTAATTTGAGGGATCTTTTGGCTTCAAAAGGTGACCAACTAGTGGAGTTGAACACTTTTTTGGGTTTATCCAACTTACATATAGACTATGTTAAAATCATCCAAGGGTATTACATTGATAATCATCATTTTAGGCCTCCCTAGTTATTTGTCCTCCAATCTCTTCATCCCCCTTATTCTTCCTTATTTAATCCATTTTTCATAATAATAAAAATTAAATTTTCATTCAGTCGATATACATTTAGAGAGTATGAATTAAAATTTAGTCATATTGGGATATATTAGGAGATTTTTGGTGTTATTACTATAGAAATGGATATTAATATGCTTAGAGTTATTCAAGTTGAGAATTTGAAGGTTTTGCCTCTATTGGTTGATTATTTCCCAGATGTGTTCCTTGAAGATTTTTTCGGGATAACTCAAAAACTATAGTTGAAACTCTCTATATAATTTTTATAGAATAGAACTAATCTATATTACTCCATATCAAATAAATCCAAATTAGTTAAGGGGGATAAAATTTAGTTGGAGGAACTCATGAAAAATATATTTGTTAGACCTAGTACTTTACCCAGGAGTTCTCTCTTCCTCTTTACTATAGATAATAATGTAAGTATAAATTTTTTTGTAAACTATCAGTGGTTAAATTAAGTAATAGTAAATAATCATTATAGATATCAAAAAATTAAATATCAATTTGATCAGCTAAAATATTCAATGTGGCTTTTTGAAAATTAATACATATTCTAGGTATCATTAGTTTTGTGTGAGAATATAAGATGTTCCAAAAATAGATTTTTAAATAAATTGTGGCCATTATGAGTATATAGTCGTGCATTTTGGGTTGAACGATTCTCTTGTAGTATTTATGGACCCAATAAACCAAATATTTCATATATTCTTATATTCAGTCATGGTGTTTTTAAGTATGGTTCCTTGGTATATTTTTAATTATGTAATGAGAAATAAAATAATCATCAAATTATTTTAGAGACCCAATGAGAGAATTGGTTTTATGATAATCTTTTTAAATGATTTTTTTGGATTCAATTAGTCAAATTTATTGATCATATGTTCTTATAGGTTTTAATCTTAGTAGACCCTAAAAATTTCATTGTAGTTATGTCTTGGAAGGTTCTCATGATTTTTTTTGATATAGAGGTTTTTTGAACTTATAGGGTATAATTATTTATTCATATAAAATTTTTATATATTATTTTATCTAATTAAATCCTTAAAAATAATTTATTTATGTTTATATTTTTAGATAAATGTGATTTTAAATTTTGGGATATGTATAAAAGTCTAACCATGGATTATATATTAATCTTACCTCATCTAGATAAAAGGTTTGAGGTCAATTGTGATACCTCTTCAATGAATATAGGTTATTTTATTATATAGAATCATCATGTAGTAGCTTTTGTATTTAGAAAAAATTATACTCAAGAGAATAACAACCCAACTTATGGCCTTGAATTATCTATTATAGTTCATCCTTTAAAGTACTATATGCACTATCTTTTCAGCAAAGAATTCATGGTATTCATTGACCACAAAGTCCTAAAATATATCATATCAAAGTTAAATATAAACTTAATAAAACATTGGTGGGTAGTATATATTAAATAATTTGATTTTAAATTCTTATATTCACCTAGAAATGTCAATATTTTTTCTAATTCCCTTAGCTAAAATCCCTAACCTTGGAAAGTTCAAGAGGTGAATAAAGAGTAGAGGATTATTTCAAGAATGGATAAACTTCATTTGGATTTTTCTATAGATTTAGGTGAACTAAATATATGACATATTAATTTTATATTATCTATTTTTGATCAAGTTAAGGAATCATAAATGCATGACTATGATAGTACCATTATTTAAGAAACACTTGATGGTGGGGATATTCTTCAAGGTTAGTCTCAATATTTCCATTCCCACATCAATGTTTGTGGTAGGATCATTGTTCCAACTAGAATTACATAAGAAGTTTTAATACCCAATTCAGGGATTTAGGTTCAATCCAAAGCACCAAAAGACCTCAATCACATCTCCACATAGAAAATAAATTTTTTAATAGTGGATAGGGCTACGTCCATACATTGGGGAAACTGTTCCTATTATATCATTTCAATAAATAATAAATGTAATGATAGAAATAAAAAAAGAATAATTAAATAATATGGACTCATAAATACATTAAAATCATAATAATATCATCACATGTAATAAAAAATGTAACTTAATGTAATCATATATCATCGATCAAATAAATTACCCCCACATGAGATAGATTATATACAAAGGAATTATAAAAAAATAAAATAATATTGAAGGATTGGCAATAAAAAGTTTCTAAGAATATTTCATGGTTTTTCCATTATATCAAATCCATTATATCCATGCTTATAAACCTAATATAGGGTTTTTTTCCCTTATTGGGTCCCTAATAGTTTAATCTACACATCCACTAAGGTATATGTGCAAGGTGTGAGTATAAAACCTAGTATGATATAAGTAATAGGCCCTTAAAATAAATCTAAAATCATAAGATCAAGAACGTACTAAAATAAAAAAACAAACATATAACAAAATAAAACTAATTAGGATATTAATGTTATAATCAGTCCACCACTAACCCCAGCCTCACTTGCTTCAAAACATAATGGTTGAAGGGGTCACCTTATACTATAGGAATACCAAATATATCATAATAAGAATCTAACATGCAGTCCTATATCCCAACAAAAGGTTATCATTTTAATATTGTTTAGATCTTAACATATTTGAGCCCTTGGGAAAGAATAATATATATAGAGATAAAAACTATCAGGTATATCCCTTGAATTTGAATAAATAGTGAGGAAGTCCTGTCACATCTAACCTCTTAGCAATGTAATCTATAACACCCAAAATTTTTATTCCTCGAATATGTTGAATATATTATCTTACACCCAACACTGAACTAAAACAAAAAATTCCACATTTTTTTAAGATAAAATATTAAAATAAATTATAAGAATTAATATAATATGATAATCCAATATAAAAAAAACATTATTAAAATTTCAAGAGTAATAAAAAACACAATTAAACAAAAAGACCACAAATTTGAAATATTCATCCTCGTGGTTTTCCTTGAAGATCATATCACCAATTATAACTATGGAAAGAAGGAAAAACATTTGAAATATAATAGAAATTTTGAGATATAAATAAACAAATATGATGAATAAATTTTATAAAAGTGTATAAGGTTATATATATAAGTGATAATAGATAATATGACAATTATAATACTATTAGAATTATATATAACTATTGGAAATGTGTATAAAAAATTGGTATATTGAAAATTTTATAATGAGTAAATAATCATTTTATATAAATGAATAATGTATTAAATATAATATAATAAGAATTTATAATAAATACTTATCATCAATTAAGTAAATAATGAATGATAATAAGTGAAATATAGCCAAACATTACATAAAAAAATTTATATTCAAGAAGAATTATTTTAATAAATTATTATGTATCTTTATTTATAAGTTAAATTTCACATATTTAGATATTGAATTTGATAAAATGGAATTATTTTTTGGAATCAAGTCTTTTAATTAGGTATTAGGAGCTATTTCATTTTTTGTGAAAAAATAAGTTACCGATGTGAATAGAGAATTACACCAATAAACTCTATAAATAGTGAAATATAGTATATATTTAAATTATATATAAAATATTTAAAGGAAAAATTAAATTTATTAATAGAGGTAATCTCTATAATCCTTGGGTCTTTACACTTATGGGCCACCTTTAATGTAAAAATGGCATTTCTTAACCATTAAGTAATGAGAAATTTCAAAAATAGAAATCAAAATCCTTTATAAAAGGACTCATCCTATACCCTTATTAAACACTTCCAAATTTTGGTTTTTTATTTAATCCTAAAACAATTATCTTTATCTATATACCTCTATCACATTAGTTATATTCTTTCCCGATAAGAAGGCATGAATCCTTTATTAAAAAGGAAGATATTATGAGAAAGGTCATTTCTATCAAAGTAAGTCGATATCTCTTATAAATATATTTAAATTAACTTATCATTAATAATCTCTTCAAATATCATTCACCAATAAAATTTTGTTCTATTAACATCATTATTTTTCTATAAAAATAATATAACTCTATGATCTTACTCGTTAATTATTATAGAATGTTTATATTTTGGTTGGGGATGTGATTTTATTTTAATACATGTTTAACTCATATATTTTGGGAAAATAATATGTTTTAGTCTAAATGTGTCTTCATTTGAAATATTTAATTTTTTAAATTTTGTGTTGAATATATTGTTCATTTAATATTTTAATGAAATTTTGTGTTTTGGGGACTAAAATTATAGAATTATTCTTGGTTTATTTTTATTATATTTTTAGGATCAAATATTTAAAAAAAATAGAAAAATTTTAATTGAAATTTTATATTGATAATTTTTTTAATGGAATTCAGATTTGGGATATAATATGTTCATATTTCCATGTTTGTATTTTTAATATTCATTGTTTAAAATAATTTTAATTATTCTATTGAAGTTTGTATTTTATTTTTGTGTTTTGAATAGATAAATTTCTCAAAATTTTGGTCTTTATTTATTGATAGTAGAACTCAAAAGGTTTATAAAAGTGATTTCCTAAGTTTTGAATCGTATTAAGGTTTAAACACATCATAATGTTGTTGAGTGGAGATTTATTAAGGTTTTTTGGCCACCTTATAAGGTTCCCAAGTAGCTTTTGTAAGATTTAGAATACATTTTTTAAGGTTTTAGGGATTTATAGGGTTCCCAATATAGGGTTCCTGGTATGATTTATAGGGTTTAGTTATAGTGAACACATAGTTTAGTCCTTTGAATAATTTGGGGGTTTTTTGTTATAAATTTAAAAATTCCATGTCAAACCTTAATTTGCAAATTCATAATCAATATAATAAGAGATCCTATGATTAAACCTGCAAAGATAAACATGATGAGGATATCACTGAGACTTTTTTAGGAAGATAGTGAGAGTAAAAAAATATAGAGAACTTCTCAGTTTTATAATTTAATAAATTATAATTGAATCCAAGTGTAGGTTGTGACATGTTTAGAAGAGATTCACTCAAGGCACCAGGATGTTGATGATGAATAATGATGGACGGCACATGTCTAATTAGAAATATTTTCTTGTAATTGTTGTTTGTGAGTAAAAATAATCAGGACATATTTATATATTTGAATATTATTGAGTGGAATCATTTATTTTCATAGTAGCATGGGGGATGAGAGAGACCATATTAGAGGTGAAGTGGGTAGTACTCAAACTTATGGTTCAAAGGGGTAGATGGAGAGAGGATCAAGCTCAATAGAGAAGATAAATCTTATCTTCACTTAATTTCTTTGTACATTATTATATTTTATATTCTCTCATTGTATATTTTTATAGTACATTGAAAATTTATACTAATATCCTTTAGGGGTTTGGATTGCAATGAATTGAATTTATATCCCTATTATTTCCTAAGAATTCATAGTGGTTTGTTTTTCTTAGTGGGACTATTTTGTTGTCTTCCTTTATCTATTATCTGGTAGTGAACTATCAATGATAACATTATATTTTTTTCTGATAAAATTTCATTTATACTTCACCAAAATTTAAAAAATTAGTTGGGTTTCAATGAAAGTTAAACAATATGATCTTTTTTGTTCAGTATACTCATTTTAATTTCTTTATGATCATCATTTTTACCTTGTTCCAAGTACCTATAGGTGAAGAATTGTGGATATATTTAATAAGAAACTTCAATTGGTTTACTTAATCTGGAAAAGGTTTAATTTTTTCTTCTCTAGGAAGGAAACATTCATTTCTTAAGCCATATATAGAAAAATAATTTCCTAGGATAGTTTACTAAGTAATTTTGATCACGAATTAATAGTTTTTCATCTCAATCCCTTTTCTCCAAATCATTCATAACTACTATGTTTAATCTTTATATAATAATATATATTATATTATCAATTAATATTAGTATGTTTCCACTAATCTCATATAGTATTCAAACCTTGTCTTGTTTTTGTTCTTTTTACACACTTTCTTCTTATCTCTCTCATTTTTTCTTCATTAGTTTTCACTTCACTTCATCCCTATCTTATACAATTTTATTCTTTTGTGTTCTTTTATTTGTTTTTGTTTTTGTTTTTTTTCAAATAATTTTTCTTCCCTTGGGATTAGGACTACTTACATTTGTACTTTTTTAGGTATATTTTATAAATAAATAAATTTTATGGCTCAGTGACACCTATCAGTTAACTCAACCACTTACATAAATGATGAAATAATATCTTTAACATTTCCAAAATGAGTGGGTATAATAGCATAAATAATGGTAATATATTATATAAATTATTAATATATGTTATCATTAAGGTTCTGTAAGATTGAAACTAAAATGAATTATCATTATAAAATATCTTTTAGTATTGATAAAATCAACTGAAATGTGCATGTCATGAAATCCATTCTTATGAACTATATCTATATCCTCCATAAAATGAACATGGAACTATATAAACCCTAAAAAATATATGATTAAACTAACTATAATAATCTAGGAATAATTAAGAAATTATCAAAGAATTATGATCAACATCATTATGTCAAAACTAGAATGAAATAATCAGAACTACTAGCATCCAATGATAAAAATAATCAATGACTAACAAATATATATGTAATAAATGGTTATAATGGAATTATATATAATTTAATATATTTATATATTTATTTATATATATATATAAGTCTCTAAAATTAGTTACAAGGATTTATATTTTTATTATACATGAGTTTAAAGTGGGTTCATAGGATTCAATAGTAAAGGTAATTATTTTCTATTCCAATCATTCTTCTTACTTGAGATTATCAATAACTAATTTTATATTTAGATAATATGTTTGAAATTTTAATATAATCCCCTAATTTTATTATCCTAATGTTATTTTATGGTTTTACATGTCTCTTTACCATTTATCTATTATTTATTCCCAATTCACATAAAATAAAATTCATAAAAAAAATTGTTTTCACCTATTCTTTTTAGATAGAATCATTTTCTTCCAAGTCCATGTTTTATATTATGATTCATGGATATATTATATATCCTTATCTCTAATTCTATGTTTTCTTGAGATATATTTCCAAAAAAATAATTTTTTTGAAGGTGTAAATGGAATCCTTTATTTATCCTCCATTATGTTTCTCATGCAGTAATTTTCTCTCATGGTTTTATTCAATTTTATTTATAAATTTTAATTTTAAAATTTTAATTATTTTTATTAAGGATAGAAATGGGTACCCATTAAACAAGTACACATCACTACCCATATTGATTAAATGAGGTATGGGTATGTTGAAATTGATTTTTAATTGGGTTTGATTATTAAAGATATTAGTCATTCTAGATTCGAGTATCAATGATAAGGTACCTATACCTATTAATATTAATTAATATTATTAAAATAATTTGATAAAATATAAATATTAAACCCATCTACAACATGCATAATAAATGTGGTGGTTAGCATGATGAAAATACTATCAACAAATCTCACCTACTCCGACACTGTTTCTCTCCCCATCCTAATCATCTTTTCCACTCTCCTATATTTTTTTAAAGTCCCACCCACTTAATAATCATTAATTTTTTTTAAAAAAATTAAAATAATGGTAAATACATGAAATTCAAAACCCGTTATTCCTGTGATGATAACTTACACACACACTAGTTATCCAATTTCAAATAACATTATTCCCTATTTATATGCTTGATTTGAGTAGGCTTCCAAACCATGTACTATTAGTAAATATAGTGTTTAAAATCCCTCTTCTCCCCTCTCTTTCAATCCAAAATTTAAATTTTTTTAATAATTTAACTATTAATTGCTATATTTTTTATTTTTAATAATATAACTATTATTTTAATTTATAACAGATAATCCTAAAAAATATAATAAAAATATAATATAACAAAATAAATGGGTATTTAAATAATTACATATTTTAAATGGATATTAAATTTTGTTTTTGGGTTAAAGTACTTTTAAATGGTTAAAAATCATGTTTTGGTGTGATATTTTCTAAATAGATTTCAGTATAAGTACCTGTATTTTCATGGGTACTCAACTCATTATCATCCCTAATTCTTCTAAGTATTTTTTATTAATATTATAATTATTTTTAAAACCATTTATTTATAAATTATTTATTAATAAAAGTAATCAAAATGTAAAGGATATTTATTCTTAATTTCTAAGTGATTTTATAATATTTTTCTAAACTATTTTTAATTTATGTCAATATCCTTTAATGTCTATCATGTTTCACTAGGGATATGATTTAATAAAATCATCCACTTTATTTTTCTAGATAATTAATTTATTCCTTATGGAAATTGTTATAAATATAATTTTATTTTCATAGTTTAATTATTATATGATGGATTTATGAATGTTTTTATGATCATATATAATAAATATGTATAATTTATCATTATGTGATGGGTCAGTCCAATATAGCCCTCCAATGAATTGGGTAAAGATTTATATCTCTTAATATGTTATGTTATAGTACACAAGTGGTTAACCTAGTCCATTATATTAAGGGATATAGGTGGTTAGACTAGTATATTATGTTATGATTTTTTTTAACCTAGACATAAGTTATGATTTTCTATGCTTATGTTTTAAACACATTCCTAAGTTATGTATTCATGGAACATTATAATTACCTTATGATTCTACACTACTATGTTATCCCAAATTAATTTTGATTAATTCTATGTTCTCACTCCTTTGAGTATGAATTTATTATTATGTTCCCATGCATTTATGTTATTTTTATGATTACTCATTTTTTATTATATTTAGGATTACTTATGTTGACAAGATTTATATCTCTTATGTATTACCCCTTATTGAGCATATGATATCACCATTTTTTTATGTTTATATTCACAATGTAACAAATATGGTTATTAGGAATAATATGTCTAGAAAGATAGAATTTCTAAATAATTTTTCGAAAGATTTTAAATAATTTTTATACAATGATATTTTTATGGAGATAATATCTAAAGACACTAAACCTATAGGTTCTAGGGATGTGATTTATTATGATTTATAATGTATAGTCACATTTAAATGATTTAATATGAACTTATTTATGTTTTGGTTTTATTAATTTGTATCAGAGATGGGTTTAGTTGATTTTGGATATTAATAATAAGGTTATTGAACTTAAATAAACATAGATTACACCAAAATTGATATAATTTGACCAAGAGTGTCATAACTTAAACCAAAAAAAATCATAGGTTGAAATAAAGGTGTCATAATTTGGGAAATATTAGTATTTTTTAGGACCAAGTTGGATGGGGAAGGAAGTAAGAAGAATCTTATTTTTTAGAGTTTTATCTTTTTTTTGTCAAAGAGGATAAATCACTTCACTTTGTGAAAGTTGTGGATAAATATGAAAATGATTTTCTGAGTTTTATTTCACAGATATCATAAGTTTGAATAACTTGTGATGAAGTACCTATGAAGGAAATGTAGATAAAATACACTTTCAATCATAGTCAGTTTTTATTAGAAATGATGATGTTATTGGAAGACAGGGAAGTTGTAGTACTTTCCTTTGATAATCTAACAATGCTAAAGGTAGTTGATCAAAGATTAAATATCATGACAGATAAGGCTCGATATGAAATCAACTGAGATTAAAATAATATAGATTATATTGAATAATAATTGGTGTTCTTACTGAATTAGAATTTAAGGTGGTGTTGTTTCCTAGTGTTTTCCAAAAAAATTGGCCTCAAAAAATGGAAAATAGAGAAAGGTTTTTTTGGAAAAGGAAGTTGCACGCATGATTGAATATGAATCTAAATATTGTTCGCAAGTGGATTTATATGTTCAACACATAAAAATATGTCAAAGTAAATAATTTTGTACAATATTGAAAGTGTTTTGGAATTTTTCATGCAAGATGTGCTTCAGGATCAGAATATCGAAAAATGAAAGAGGCATGATGTGTGTGAAATATTTATAATGTGCGTAAAATATGAGGCTGCGTGAAAGAGATTTACACGCCCAATGTTATGTCAAATGATATTTTACACACTAAAATAATATCTTATGTGACACGTCAGGACATTTCACACAGTTCTGGCGATGCCTATAAATAAGTGGTGACCCCCACTCATTTGATAGGCTCGACACTCAATGAAATCCAAGGCTTTGAATCGTGAAATAATTGTAACACCCCAAGACTTTACAATATTTTTATTTATAAATAAACTTAATTTAATTTATTTATTTATTTTTACCCAAAATATTATTAAGATTATGCTACACACAACAATGATTTGTCTTGCATTAAACACAAGTCCCTTTTTTACCAAACAATAGTATATTAATAAAATATTATTATTTAATATGATATATAACCTAGAAATTAAATAAGAAGTTATGATTAGTATTAAAAACTTTTTAATTTTATATCTTACATATAATTTTAATATTCATCTTATGTATTTTCTAGACATGATATAAGAAAAAATTCAATTTTTCAGATAAAATAAGTATTTTTCAAAAAATGCAGTTTTAACGCCTTTTAATTATGAACCCTTTTTAAATCCAAAATTTGACACTTTTATAAGTTAAATTTGAAAAAACTAAACTTATTATTTGGAATAGGGACATAAAAATATATTCTGGACAAATTTTTGGTGTTTTTTTTATAACATTCATATTTTAATAAATAGTAAAAAAATATTGCATTTTAAGTCAAAACTGATTTTTCATCTAATCTGTTTATATTATTATATTATCCTTTTAATTAGTTTTAAAATATAATTATATTAAATTTTTATAATTTAATATAATTTAGTTCATTGCAATTATTTTCACATTAAAATTAGATATAAACACATGCCAATCTTTTTATGGTTTTTACTTTTGAAAAACCCGATTTCTCATTTTGTCAACGAGAATTAATTTTAAATTAGTTACTGTAACTTATGTGTTTTAAATTTTTAAAAATTGATTCCATATTTTGAATCAGTGGGTCAAAATAATATTAATAGGTTACTTTTATTTTTTCGATATTATGAATAGTAACCTTAGTAATTTTTTTATTACCTTGATTAAAGGTAAATTGGGTAATTAAAGGTAAACATTATATTATAAAATTATATTAAAACCTATAAAAAACCTATTTTATGACCCAATTGGACCCCTATAATCTATTTTTCTAAATTGAATCACTTAATGGCCACTTTCCTATGAATGTAACAAAAATTAATGAATGTGAAAAAATGTCACACTCTCATTTTATATAAGTATATTAATTTTAATATATAGATAACAAGGAGATAACATTGATTATAAATATCATTTATAAATATAAAACAATTAAATATATAATATAAATTTATTTATAATTTTTAGAGATTAAATAATTACCATTAATGATGAAGCAATAGTGATGCATAAATTATTTTATTAATTGAAATATAAAATAAATTATTTTAAAAATATTAAAAGAAATGTAATTTAAAATAATTAAGGTGATAAAATAATTTTATAGTTTAATATGGCATGTTTGGAGTATACTAATGTTTTTTTTTCAAATTTATCTTCTGTTTTTATTTTATTTAAAGTCAAATAAATTAATAGTGTCAAAATTGAAACTATTTATATTTTATAAAAATAAAATTTTATTAAATTATTTAAAAGTCATAAAATAATTTAATAATTACAAATTTAAAATTATAATGTCTAAAATTTCATAAATTTTCTAATTATAGACATTTAAAACCACATAAATAAATATTTATAACCATTTAATATTTATAATGTTATTACTACAATTAAAATTAAATAGATTAGATAATGATAAATCAAAATGATAAGGTTTAAAATAAAAAAACAAATATGTCTAAATATTATTGGTTGAGATTATTTAGACCCATAATTCTCTTATATTATAAATAATCTACTTTTTATCCTTTTTAATGTAAAAATTAATTTATATTAATTTAATAGTTTTAGTATTTTCAAAGGTGTCCCTCACCTTTGTTATAAAAAGGCACTTATCCTTCTCTTGAATTCGCACCTCCATATCCATTTTTTATCATCCAAAACATGACCACTTCTACTTAAAACTTACCTCACTTTATCCTATAGGTCATAATTTGGGAAGAAAATCATTCTAATGAGCCCTTCTGTGCAAACCAAAAGGAGATACCTGAAAAAGAGGTAATTGTTTTATCGCCACTTTCAAAGTTCTTTTATTCTTATAATTCCTATTTCTATGTTGTTTCCATATAAAAATAATAAATCTAGTATCATACATATACTTATATGTTATTTTAATAAATTTTCAACCATATTTCTCATTTTATCCATCATACAAATAACAATATCACCATGCGTGTGTATGTCCACGTCGTGATGTAATTTGTTTTTCAACACAAATTTATTGTAATAAATATTATGATAAGTATAATGTATATAATTAATGAATATAACATGATAATTATTATGTATAATTAATATACCATCCAATTCCATATCATTTAACCATCAAGGGAATGATATGGTCGCTCGTGTGTACGTACAACCTACCGTCTCCACAACACGATGAGATTCATTCTCTACATTAACCATTAAAGAATGGTTATAAAATTTATATATTGAGTAAAAATAATAATTATGAGCTTAATATCATTCTATATATTAATAAAATACATCTTATTCATAAAAAACATGACTTACATGCAAAATAGGAATGGGAAGTCAAAGCAGTTAACACCCAAAATAACGGTAAAATAGAAACACTATTAATAAAATGATATAATAGGATCATATATGATATAATAAATATTTATATGGTTATGTTATAATTTAATAACATACATTAACCAGTATATAGAAGTTTAAAACACCATGTACTAATGTAAAGTACAAGGTAATGGTTAATTTCACAATCTAATTATTATTCGAGAATGTTTATTTGTAAGTATTTACTCATACATATTTATTATGCATGTCCATGTTTAGTAAAAATACATTTCAAAATATATTTAATATTTCTCTAAAATTATTTAAAGTTATTTATACCCATGTTTTACTATTTATAAGATGTTTTGAAAGGAATATTTCTATCGTTTTCCAAACAAGGTACTTCGTGAACATTTCGACAAATTAAGGAAATAACTTTTTTGACTTATACGACATGAGCGGATTTTTCCTCTATTATGTATCATTAACATTTTTAATCTTCAATTACAAGGTTACAAGGTTATTTTGAAAAGAAGTTTTTTCTTTTATTGTGCGGTTTTTAAAATATTTCAAAGTAAAAAAGGGATATCTCTCTCAAAGAGTTTTAATGATCTTATTTGATTATTTTCATCTATGTCAACATCCTCATTGGATTTTATGATTAATTGATATTAATACCATTAATGGTTTGTGGTTAAAGTAATAATATTTCATATGATAGTTTTAATATGAATGTTTATGTTATGTTTCACCCTTTCCATAAGAGGAACGCATTGGACATAGTAAGTGATGGGGGAGTCCTAATATATCCCCTTGATGCATCAGTAGGTATCATGAGACAAACTAGTGTCTTGGCACAAGGCCTTGATGGTATGGTAATGGTCTTGGCACGAGGCCTTGACGGTATGGTTATGATGTCCGATATTTTGCATTTTCTCATTATGAGATTAGTTATTGATTTTACATGTGATTATTCAACTATTAGAATATTCATGTTAATGTTTAAATGGAATTATTTTTTTTATTCTTTCCATATTATGTTGAAGATAATGTTTTAAAAGGCTTGTGTTTTAGTTTTATACCTCGCCTTAAAAGTATATTCTTATCTTTGATAGCTTCTTCTATATTGTTTATCCTTACTGATCATATGATCCCACCCATTTATTATGTTTTATTTTCCTAGGATTACAAGAGGTGTGTTATGATTTATATACAAGTTTAAACTATGAAAATAAAGGAGTTCTCAAAAAATTATGTATATTGAATTTTAAGTTTTGAATTTTAATGTAAAGTTCAGGTATGTAATCTTTTTTCCAAGAATTATAATATGATTGGTTCTTGATTTGATTCCTTATAATCATTACAATGTATTAAATTAATGCACCATCTTCGAGCTTCTAGGGTATGGGTTTTATAGTTAGTATCATAGTAAGTTGAGAAAAAACCATAGAAATAGATTTAGAAAACTTAGATTAGGGATCATACCCTAAGATATACTTTGAGGATAGAGGAATATCCTAAAATTTTGGTAATGTAGATATTATTTGGGTAATCCTAGAAAATACATCTATGTTGGGATACTAAAAGTGTACGTGGTTATGTAATAGATGTACATAGGATTAATAACTCTGGCAAGGAGTTTCGGGCTTAACTCAGGGTAACCTAGTATACGACAATGGGCCTTAATGTGCACCTGTTTTGACACTCCTAGGGGATATAATTAGGATAATTAACATTTTCTTTACAAACATTATTAAGGATTTATGAGTAAATATGTCCCCAAAGAAATCATTTTTTTATTATGAAACTAGATACGTGTATAAATTTAATCAATGTTGAGCATTTATCTAGTTTTTGGATTATAAATTATGATATGATCTAACCTAGTGTATGTCATTATTTAGAAGTGGTTCCCAGTTGATGTAATGTAAACCTCAACAATTCACATGATCTAAAGAGTAAGAATAATCATATCATTCATAGTCTTAAATATAAATTTTGAAGTGAAATATTCTCCTATGTATTCTCATTATATAAATAAATAGTATCATGTGTTAATAAGATAAGTAAATAATTCTCTGAGTCCTTTGGATTTGAAGGGAAGCAAGAGAAGAATGTGATGGTAGAGAAAAATATGGATAAATGGAAGAAGGGAAAGAATTATTTTCCCACATGTGACAATTGTGGAAAGAATCACCCTTGTAAATTCTTGAAGGGAATGGGAGTTTGTTGTAAGTGTGGAGAAAAAAGGACACCAAGTTCATGATTCTAAGGGTAAGAAGAAGGTTTATAATGTAAAATGTTTCAAATTAAAGGATATAGGACACTATGTGAACCAATGAATCAATCATAAAAGGAATATACCCCAAATGATGCTATTGGATAATAATCAAGTTATGACACTACCGCATATGAATAGGCATGATTAATGTGCTTATATTGTTATTAGATAATTCAATCATTTGAGTATTGTATCAATGATGTACTAGTTATATGAATTATAAAAATAAATAAGGATTATACTATAGTATTATTTCATTAATGATTTACAATTGCATAGTACCAAGAAATGTGACACAGTTGCAAGTTAAACTTTTTGGAAAATATATATTTGAGGGAAAGATAACCCTTAATATGTTCCTGATACTAACATAATGATGTTAGGATAAAGAGATGATTGATTTGGATAAATTATATTGGATATTATTGACTACCTTATAACTTATTAATGGTCTATTAATTCCATCTTTGTTGGAGTTTACAACATTTCTATATTTAAAGAGTATATCAAATATTCTATGTTTTATGTAAGGAATAAGGAAGTATGAACATATTTGATAAGGTTTTATGGTAATTCAGGTTTTAATAAAATACATGACGAAGGTATTGGCATGTTTGGTATGTGAAAAAAAGGGATCTTCATTATGTTATGTTGAATTTATAAATTTAGTGACCTTACTTATAAATTTTTTTTATACTGTGAGTTTAGAAAGAATGATTTTTGATAAGTATAAAGGTTGGAATGGATTAAGTTGAACATTTTATAGTATTTTTTGAGGTTAAAAAATTTCTTAAGATTATTTTTGGAATATTATACTAATATAGTTTTATGAAAAGGATAACCCACAGGTCGGGTGACAACATGTTGCATCAGACAAGGATTCAGAAATTGAACTCACAACCAAAGTGCGATAAGGCTTTACAACCTACCACTGGCCTACAGGAAGTCCCTAGTTAGTATAACAATGTTTTATTTATTTAAATGTTATAATTTTATTTTTATAACCTTATACGATTAATATAAATAGAATATTTTTTATTTTTATTATCTTTTGAAGAGAAAGATGAGTTTGTGGTATGAATTAGTTAAAGGATGAGACTCTATATTTCAATTAAGTATGCTTCCTTGTGTTCTTATTCTATAAAGTAAATTAATTCTTCAACACTAGGGAAAGGATCATAAAACCAAAAAAAAATCCTAGTACTTTCTTTTGTGATAAATAAATTGGTCTGTTGGATCATCGCAGATTTATAGCTTTCTATTTGTTAACTTTCTCCTAATAATGTTCTCTATCAATCTCCATCAGAGCTTGATGGTTAGATTTTTATTTCATGTCCATGTGTTCCTACATGGAACCCTAGTATGTTTTATTTCTGGTAACCTTAATACTTCACTTTATTTTAAAATAGAGGTCTCATTAATCCATTTTTTGATGTGGGATTTCAATAAAGTTGTTTTTAAATGTCAAACCCCTAGTTTTTCATCCCGAGTTTAAATTATGAGGACGCAATTTATTAAAGGAGGGGAGAATGAAACACCCCAATATTTTACAATATTTTCATTTATAAATAAACTTAATTTTATTTCTTTCTTTATTTTTACTCAACACCATGTTAGGATTACACTACACACAATAATTAGTTTGGCTTGCATTACACGCAAGGCTCAGTTTTACCAAACAACAGTATATTAATAAAATATTTTTATTTAATATGATATATAACCTAGTCATTAAATTAGATATTATGAATAGTATTAAACACATTTTAATTTTATATCTTACATATAATATTAATATTCATCTTATGTATTTATTAGACATGATATAAGAAAAAAAATTGTTTTTTCATTTAAAAGAAGTATTTTTTTAAAAAAGCAGTTTTGATACCTTTTAATGGAGAACCCTTTTTAAATCTAATATTTGACACTTTTATATGTTTAAATTGACAAAATAAACTTCTTATTTATTATCGGGACAGAAAAATTTAGTTTGGACAATTTTTTGGTGTTTTTATGATAACTTTCACATTTTAATGAATAGTAAAATAATATGCATTTTAATACAAAAATAATTTTTCATCTAATTTATTTATATTTTTATATTATCCATTTAATTGTTTTTGAAGTATGATTATATTAATTTTTATCATTTAATATAATATAGTTAATTTGAATTATTTTCACATTAAAATTAGATATAAACATGTGTCAATATTTTGATGGTTTTTACTTTTAAAAAACCCCATTTTATCATTTTGGAAATGGGAATTAATATTTAATAAATTAATGAAACTTATGTGTTTTAAATTTTAAAAAATTAATTCTATATTTGGAATCATTGGGTCCAAATTATTTTAGTAGTTTACTTTTACTTTTTGGATATTATGAATAGTAACTTTAGTAATTTTTTTATTACTAGAGTTAAAGGAAAATCAAGTGATTAAAAGTAAAAATAATATTATAAAATTACCTTAAATTTCCAATTAGATTAATAAATTCTACCATTATCATATATGGTTCAAAATAAAATCACTTAATGGCCACTTTCCCATGAATATGAAATAAATATAATAAAAATTAATGAATATGACAAAATGTCACACTCTCATTTTATATAAGTACATTAATTTTAATATATGAATAACTAGGATATAAAATATATTATAAATATTATTTGGAAATATATAATAATTACCTACATAATAGAAATTTATTTATAATTTTTTGAGATAAAATAATTTCTATTAATGATGAAACAATAGTGATACAAAAATTACTTTATTAATAGAAATATCAAATAAATGATTTTAAAAATATTAAAAGAAATGTAATTTGAATTAATTAAGGTTATAAATGACTTTTTTATATTCATATGACATTTTTTGAGTATATTAAATATTTTTTCCTAGGTTATCTTATGTGTGGATTTTATTTAAAGTCAAATAAATGAATAGTGTCAAAATTGACACTATTGATATTTTATAATAATAACATTTTATTAAATTATTTAAAAGTAATAAAAATTATGAAAAATTACTAATTGAAAAATATAAGGTCTAAAATTTCATAAAATATTCTATTATATTCAATTTACACCACATAAGTAAATTTTTATAACCATTTAATATTTAGAATGTTATTACAACAATTAAAATTAAATAGATCAGATAATGATAAATCAAAATGATAAGGTTTAAAATAAAATAAAAACATATATAAATTTTATTGTTTTAAATGATTTATACCCATAATTATCTTATAATATAAATAATACACTTTTTAGCCTTTTAATTTAAAAATTAATTTTTATTAATTTAATACTTTTGGTATTTCCAAAGGTGTCCATCACCTCTCTTATAAAAAGGCACTTCTCCTCCTCTTTAATTCACACCCCAAAATCCCTTTGTATCATACAATACATGCTCACTTCTCCTTTAAACTTACCTCACTTCATCTTATAGGTCTTACTTTGTGCAGAAATCTATTCTAATGAGTCCTTTTGTGCAAACCAAAATGAGATACCCGAAAAAGAGGTAATTGTTTTGTCACCAATTTCAAAGTTCTTTTATTCTTATGCTTCCTATTTATATGTTGTTTACATATAAAAATAAAAAATTTTGTATCACCCATATACATAGATGTTATTATAATCATGTTATACCCATATTCCTTATTTTATCCATCATACGAATAACAATATCACCATGCGTGCGTGCGTACGGCTTATCGTCTCCACGCCACGATGTAATTTGGTATTCAATGCTACTTTATTTTAATGGATATTATGATGATTATAATGTATATAAATAATGAATATAACATGATAATTATTCTATATAATTAATATACCATCCAACTCTATACCATTTAACCATCAAGGGAATGATATGGTCGCTTGTGCGTACGTACGATCTACTGTCTCCATGATACGATGAGATTCCTTCTCTACATTAACCATTGAAGAATGATTATAAAATTTATATAATGAGTAAAAATAATAATTATGATATTAATATCATTATATATATGAATAAAATACATCATATGAATAACAAACATGACTTACATGGCAAAATAGGAATGAGAAGACGAAGTAGTCAACACCCGAAATATTGGTAATATTGAAACACTATTAACAAAGCGATATAATAGGATCATATATGATATCATAAATATGTATATGGTTTTGGTATATTTTAGTAACATACTTTAACCATTATATAGGAGGTTAACACACCCTCTACTAACAGAAAGTACATGGTTAGGGTTACTTTCACAATCTCATTATTATCTGAGATTGTTTATGTGTAAGAATTTACTAGGACATGTTTATTATCCATGTACATGTATTGTAAAAATACATTTCAAAATATTTTTACTATTTATGTGAAAGTATTTAAAGACATTTATAACCATGTTTGATTTTTTATAAAAAAAATTGATATGAATATTTTTTTCCAAATAAGGTACTTTGTGGCCCTTTCAAAAAATTAAGGAAATAATGTTTTTTTAACTTATATGGAATGAGTGGATTTTTCAACCATTATGTCACTTTAAAATTTTTAAGCTTCTATTAAAAGGTTGTATGTTTATTTTCAAAAGAAATTTTTTTGTTTATTGCATGGATTTTAAAATATTTCAAAGCAAAAAAGGGATATCTCTCTCAATGAGTTTTAATGATCTTATTTGATTATTTTCATCTATGTCAACATCCTCATTGGATTTTATGCTTAATTGAGATTGATTTATTATGATACAATATCCCATATTTTATTGAATGGTTTATGATATATTTGACTGTTGTTATACTATTTTAATACTATTCATGGTTTATGATTAAAGTAATAACATTTCTTATTCTAGTTTTAATATGAATGTTTATGTTATGTTTCACCCTTTTAATAAGAGGAATACATTGGACTTAGTAAGTGACGGTCAGGGCTCTCAATAGCCCCTTGATGCATCGGTAGGTCTCATGAGAAAAACTAGTGTTTTGTCACAAGTCCTTTATGATATGGTAATGGTCTTGGAATGAGACCTTGACGATATGGTTATGATGTATGGCATTATGCATTTCAACGTTATGAGATTAGTTATTGATTTTACATATGATTATTCGAATATTAGAATATCACTATGAATGTTTAAATAGAATTATTTGATTTATTATTGCCACATTATATTGAATATAATGTTTTAAAAGTCTTATTTTTTAGTTTTATACCTTTCCTTAAAATTTTATGCTTATATATGATAGCTTCCATTATATTGTTTATCCTTACTGAGCATCTGAGATCACCCCTTTCTTATGTTTTATTTTCCTAAGATTCCAAGAGGTGTATTATGATTTATATACATGATTAATCTAGGAGAATAATAGATTTATCATAGAATTATCTATTTTTCATTTTATGTTTTGAATTGTATTTTAAAGTTCTTGTATGTAATCTATTTTCCAACACTAATAAACTAATTGGTCCTTTAGGATTTGATTTCTTATAATCATGCCAATGTATTAAAATAATGCACCAGCTCTGGGCTTCTGGGGTTGGGTAATTACAAGAATTCTGCACAAAGGAAGTTTTGTGAAAGGATTGGAGTTGTGTACAAGCTAAGTAAGCTGGATGCAAGAAGTGAGTTATCTGTAAGAAATAAGTTGCATGCAAGAGGTTTTCTACAAAAAAAGTTAAATGTTTCATTAAAGGAAATAAAGTCATGCACAAGCCACCCAAAAGGTTGCATGAAAGATTGGAAGTTCTACACGCATAGTAAGTCATATGCAAATAAGTTCGTATCATCTTCTAGGTTAGAAAGTGAAGAATTTATTTAAGATTTAAAATTTTCGAATGTTCATTAAGAAGCACTGAAACATTACATTACCATATTTGAGCTAAGAGATATCTCACCCACTGTTTAATTATTTTTATAGTGCTACAAGAGTGTAAGGGAATATCCTACTCATTGTATTCCACACTAAAGGATTATTTTCTAGTGTATTGTGTGGCATTGGATTATTTCCATACCATACCAAGGACATAGCTACTATTATCAAGTAGTGAACCTTGTAAATTCTTATGTTCCTATGGATATGTGTTTGGATTGTGATTAGTAGGGAAGAATATCTTTATCCAGAGGTAAAGGTTGTTTCAAAAATAAAGGAACATGAAAGAAAAATATATCACTGATTCACCCCCTCCCCCTCTTAGTGATACTTATATTCTGACTGGGTAACATCAATTGGTATCAAAACAAGGATCCCTTCATTTGTTCTTTGTCGAAGTTTTTAAGAGAAGTTATGATGGAGAATCTGAATTGTATGAACATTAAGGGGATTATAATATTTTATAGAAAGAATTATCATATTTAGAAAGACATAATGATGCCTTATCTCATGTCTCTTGGATATGAATTTCTTGAAGCTACAGCATATGTATTTCCTCTCATTGATGACAAGGTTCCACTTACACATGTCGATAAGAAGAATCTTGATAATGATGGAAGATAAAAAAATCCATTACTCTCATTGATTTTTGAGAGTTAGTTTTTAATAATGAAAGGTGTTGTTACAGATAAAGGTATATGGGATATGCTGAAAGACATCTATGAAGGAAATACAAAAGTAAAGAAAAAAGCAAAAAAATCTAGAGGCTGAAGTATGAAGATTTGAAAATGGGTGAGTATGAATCTTTTGGGGACTTCTTTACTAGGGTAAATTACATTTTCATCACTATCATATGTCTTGGTGAAAAGTTGGAGGATTCTATATTTGTTTAAAATATCTTAAGAATTGTTCCCAAAAAAATAATGCTAAATTTTCTTTTTTGGAAGATAGAGACCCTAAGTCATTATCTCTAGATTATTTTCATATTACTCTCATTACTTATGAAATGATAAGGGAGAAGACTATAAAGATAAAAATAAATGTTGATGGAGAAATGTCTTTCAAAGCTTCTAAGAAAGAAAATTACAAGAAGGATCTTGAGGAAGATGATGTTGATGACTCTAACTCCAAAAATGAGGTATGTAAAAAATTTTATGAAATGTTATCTTTATTTTTTAAAAATATAAGAAGAGGTACAGGTAAATAAAAAGGTAAACTTCCCTTTAAATGTTTTGAATTTGGAGATTTTGGCCACTTTACAGCTAATTTATCTCAAAGAAAGAAAGATGAAGACAATGATGAAGAAGAAAGAAGGCTAAGAAGGTCGTGGAAGAAACAAGGTGATAAATATAAATATTCTAGAAGAAGAAAGAATAAGCAGTTCTTCAAATCTAAAAGAAGAATCTTTTTTATAAAGATGAATAAGTTTAAGATAGTGAAGCTGAATCTGAAAAAAAAATTGAGAAAGACAGAGAAAACACCTTTATTTCAGTAGTGAACACTGAAGATTTCAATATCAGTAGTTCTAAATAATAAGAAACTCAACTAGAATCTCATATGAAAGAATAGTTGAAAGAATTTATATGGAATATTAGAAGAATTGAGAATAAAAATAAAAGGTTTTTAAATGAAATGTCTTCATCAAACAATCAATAATTTTTTCCTGGTGATAAATTCAAGCTGGTAAAATAGATTAATGATATAAAGAGTTCTCTTAAGCATAAAAACAATTGTAATGAACATCTGGAAGTAAAGATGAAGGAAAAAAGAAGAATAATTGGAACTTATTCAACAAAAAAATTCTAAATATGAACAAAGGAAATAAAAGTTTCAAAAAATATATCTCATAAATTGGTGAAAGTTATGTTGGGTCGGAAAAAAACGGGAGTGATGGCAAGAGGGGGGGGTGAATTGCCTTTTAAAAAAAAGATTAACAAATTAAAATCAAAGTTGAAATGCAGCGGAAAGTAAAGAGGCAATCACACAAGAAATTGTTAACGGAGTTCGGCCAAAACCCGGCCTACGTCTCCGCTCCCAACTCAACCGTTGAGAGATTCCTACCGCTTGCTTTTCAATGGTTTTAGCAAGAAACCCACTAGGCTTTGAGGTAGCACTAGGACCTATTACAGCTTGCTTTTATTGGTTAAGCAAGAACCCACTTGCTTTTAATGGTTTAGCAAGAACCCACTATCCTTCTTACAGGTGAAGGATAGCTCACCTATGTCTCAAGCTTTTTAAAGGAAAAGCTTGTGAACCTCTTTACACCTTAGTGGTGATGTGAAACCCAAAAGAAAGAGGGGATGAGAAAACGGTTTGGGGTTTGTAGGCACAAACCCAATTTTAAGCTCAAAAAATATAAAACAAGAAAAACCGTAATTGGGAGAAGCCTTGGGCGCCTTTGATTGATTGGAGATGTTGAAGGCCGCTTCCAAGCTTCTTGGGTGGAGCTCCTTGGATGTGGAAGTTGTTGGAGCACTTGAGGTTCCTTTGAAGGAAGTCGCCGGAGGTTGGCCAAATGATACAAAATGTGTACGGTGGCTTTGTATATGTTCCGGTGGGTGTCCGGGGCTTCCTTGGCCTTTATTTATAGGCATGGAACCCTTGGGGAGTCTTCGGAGCCGTTGGAGAGGTCTTCGGAGCCGTTGGAGGCCAAAAGAGAGATGACTGGTCAAAGCCAACGGCTAGTTTGACTGGGCTACCGGCTGGCCGGTGCAAGGCCACCGGCTGGCTGGTGCCTTGGAGCAGGGTTGATGCTTCTGTCCAGACTCCACCGGCTGGCCGGTGGTGAGGCCACCGGTTGGCCGGTGGCAAGACAGTAGCTTGCCATTCTTTGCAGGTGCCACCGGCTGACCGGTGCTGAGGCCACCGGTTGGCCGGTGAGATGGCAGTGAGTGGCTCTTCTGCCCAGAGTCCACCGGCTGGCCGGTGGTGAAGCCACCGGTTGGCCGGTGGACTGAATTTCAGTCCAGTTTTGCTTCTTGCTTTCTTGGCCTAATTCCTTAGCTCACCTGAAATGATTCCTATCATCCAAAAAACACTTGAAAGAGGATTAGATAAAAAATAAGGTGATTGTGATCATGAAAATTAAACAACGAGGGGAACGAGAGGTACAACAATCTCCCCCTATTTTGATGATCACAATCACCAAAACAATTAATGTAAAATACTGAAATTGAAAGGAAATGCTAAGCATGATGAAAAGGATTCTCCCCCAATCAATCAAGAAATTTCTCCCCCTTTGTGATTATCAAAATAGCGTGGGGCATAAAACTTGATTGAGGGAAAATTGAAAATCAAGATTTTTAAATCAATTGGAATTTTTGAAAATTGAATTGAAAAATTTGAATAACAGTTTGAATTGAAAGTTTTTAATTGAAATGAAAATTTTGAAATTGAGAGTTTTTAAACAAAGTTTGAAAACAATTTAGAAAGTTCTCCCCCTAAATAAAAACAATGAATCACCGGGGAAAGGAAATAAATTTTGGCCCGGAGAGACTCGCAAGAAGGGATTTTTCAATCCAAACTTGTCTCATGGCGGGTCTTCTCCTATAAAATTCGTCGGAATAGAAAATAGACTTGGGTTGGCCATACCGGGCATTTTTGCAGTCACACTCATAAATGAGGTGCCCGGGTTTTTTACAATAATTGCAAAATTTAAAACTAGAGCTCCCCCTTACAAAAACAGTGGGTGCATGGGAGGATGAGGCTTGGTTGGTATAGCCAAGCCCTTGGGTGGTTCTTGAAATTCGTTGGGAACCAAGCAATTTTGAAAGATTTTGTTCCCCTTGGGTGAACTTGGCTAAGGATTCTCTTAGGTCTTTAATGGTTGATTCTAAAGAATCAACATCGGGAAAATTTTGGATTTTGAGGGACATCTCCTCCTTCTCTTTGAGAAGTTGTTCTTTTTCGGAGGAGAGTTTTTTGAAAGACTTTTTTAAAGCAACAAATTTTGAAGAAAGCTCATGGAAACCATTTTCTAATTGGTCTCTAGCAAATTGGAGATCCTCATAAGACAAATGATTTAAAGAATTTGAATTTGAAGAACATGAGGAAGAGGAATCGGAAGAAGTTACCTCATGTTTTGCCATTAGGCATTTTGTACCTTGGCCGCTTGAGGAGGAGGAGGAGGAGGATAATGAGGTGTCACTCCATGTCGCCTTGAGGACCTTTTTCTTTCCTTTTTCCTTTGGCGTGGCCCGTTTTTTGTTGAGTGGGCAATCGGGCTTGTAATGGCCCTTTTCGCCGCACCCGTATCATTTTACCTTGGGCTCGGATCTTGCGGTGGGTTCTTGCTTTCGGTGCTTTCGGGATTTCTTCTTCTTGTGCTTCTTCATAAACTTGTGCATTTGGCGGGCGAGATTCTCCATTTCTGAGTCGCCGCTTGATGATGAAGAAGATGAAGATGGTGATGGTGAGGAGGAGCTTACTTCTTTTTGTACCTTGAGGGCGATGTTCTTTGGTGTCTTGATTGGTGTGCCCTCCTTTTGAGCTTGCCTCCTCATCATAATCTCGTACGTCATTAGGGATCCGATGAGCTCCTCTACCGGATATTTTTGACGTCCTTAGCTTCTTGGATCGCCGTCACCTTTGGTGCCCATGAGCTCGGAAGGACCCATAAGATCTTCTTGACCATCGTCTCGGCTGAAACATCATCACCAAGAGATTTCCTTCCATTGCAAATGTCAGTGAAGCGTGTAAACATATCGGAAATAGATTCATTTGGATGCATTGAAAAAGATTCAAAGTCTTGTCTATACATATCTAATCGAGTATCCTTTACTTTGTTGGTCCCCTCATGGGTAACCTCCAAAAGTTTCCAGATTTCATGTGAGGAGGTGCATGTGGAAACTCGATTGAATTCATTTCGGTCAAGGCCGCAATGTAGAGCATTCATGGCTTTTCCATCAAGCTCGAAATTTCTAATATCGGCTTGGGTCCATTTGGATTCATTGGGGGAAGACAAAGAATAACCTTGCATGACAATTTTATAAATTGGATATCCTATACTTCTAAGAAAAGTGGTCATGCGGGTTTTCCAATAATTATAGTCGGTTCCATCAAAAAATGGAGCACGACCCAATGAGTAGCCCTCGGGGGCGAAAGAGGTTGATGCCATCTAAATGGATCTTAAATTTGAAACCGGGTTAGGGTATTACTCAAAGTTTGCCTCTGATACCAATTATTGGGTCGGAAAAAAACGGGAGTGAAGGCAAGAGGGGGGGGGGTGAATTGCCTTTTAAAAAAAAGATTAACAAATTAAAATCAAAGTTGAAATGCAGCGGAAAGTAAAGAGGCAATCACACCAGAAATTGTTAACGGAGTTCGGCCAAAACCCGGCCTACGTCTCCGCTCCCAACTCAACCGTTGAGAGATTCCTACCGCTTGCTTTTCAATGGTTTTAGCAAGAAACCCACTAGGCTTTGAGGTAGCACTAGGACCTATTACAGCTTGCTTTTATTGGTTAAGCAAGAACCCACTTGCTTTTAATGGTTTAGCAAGAACCCACTATCCTTCTTACAGGTGAAGGATAGATCACCTATGTCTCAAGCTTTTTAAAGGAAAAGCTTGTGAACCTCTTCACACCTTAGTGGTGATGTGAAACCCAAAAGAAAGAGGGGATGAGAAAAGGGTTTGGGGTTTGTAGGCACAAACCCAATTTTAAGCTCAAAAAATATAAAACAAGAAAACCGTAATTGGGAGAAGCCTTGGGCGCCTTTGATTGATTGGAGATGTTGAAGGCCACTTCCAAGCTTCTTGGGTGGAGCTCCTTGGATGTGGAAGTTGTTGGAGCACTTGAGGTTCCTTTGAAGGAAGTCGCCGGAGGTTGGCCAAATGATACAAAATGTGTACGGTGGCTTTGTATATGTTCTGGTTGGTGTCCGGGGCTTCCTTGGCCTTTATTTATAGGCATGGAACCCTTGGGGAGTCTTCGGAGCCGTTGGAGAGGTCTTCGGAGCCGTTGGAGGCCAAAAGAGAGATGACTGGTCAAAGCCAACGGCTAGTTTGACTGGGCTACCGGCTGGCCGGTGCAGGGCCACCGGCTGGCCGGTGCCTTGGAGCAGGGTTGATGCTTCTGTCCAGACTCCACCGGCTGGCCGGTGGTGAGGCCACCGGTTGGCCGGTGGCAAGACAGTAGCTTGCCATTCTGTGCAGGTGCCACCGGCTGACCGGTGCTGAGGCCACCGGTTGGCCGGTGAGATGGCAGTGAGTGGCTCTTCTGCCCAGAGTCCACCGGTTGGCCGGTGGTGAAGCCACCGGTTGGCCGGTGGACTGAATTTCAGTCCAGTTTTTCTTCTTGCTTTCTTGGCCTAATTCCTTAGCTCACCTGAAATGATTCCTATCATCCAAAAAACACTTGAAAGAGGATTAGATAAAAAATAAGGTGATTGTGATCATGAAAATCAAACAACGAGGGGAACGAGAGGTACAACAAGTTATAGTAATGATGAACATAGAAATGATCAAAAAAATATACCTTGAAATGTTTATAAGAATTCTGGAGTTAGATCTGAGAAGAAGAAAATTGGGAAAGTTATGTTTGTGACCAAAGTTAACAATGTTAAAAAATTATAAGTTTTTAAAAATACTTTTTATAGAAAAAAAATTCTATTAATTCTATTTATGATAAGTCTAGAAATATATTTGAGTTTAATAATAATGTTTTGTTTCAAAATAAAAGGGTTGATGGTCAACAAAGTTCTATTAATATGGTTGTTGAGAAACACACTCACAACACTAGTCAAACCAAAAGTTTTAGACTAAAATACTCTTTTTATGTATACTTATAGTATTTTTGTGGATTCAAACACATTAAAGGAATGTATTGGTTCAATAAAAAACGTTACTAATATTCCACAAGTTATGAAAGATAAGGTTTGAGGGGTAGTCAATCCACTTAAAAGAATAAGTATGAAAAGGAAGTTCAGAATAAATCTAAGAAGTCTGGTGTGAAATTTGAGAATAAGTACCAACCACTCGAAACTATTTTTGAAAGATTTGAACAGCTTAAAAATATTTCTAAGGGTTTTCTTGATTTGTTACTAGTACAAAAGATGTTTCTTAATAATTATTAGAATCTGAAGGTGAAGAATGAAAAGGACGAAGAAAAGGCTCTAGTTGTTGAAACTGCTTTGAAATCTATAAAAGGATAATGAACTTAGATTCTTAATTGTGGGTGTTTTTCTTATACGATAAGAGACTTAAGGTTGTTGAATAATGTGAAGGACTTCAAAGAAGGAATTCTGACATTTGTCCATGATGAATCTCTAAGGATCAAATGTGTTGGACCAGCCATCATTAGGGAAGAAAAGATGAAATCGAAGAAAATGTTATATTTTTATGTGCTAAAACATAACCTAATGAGTGTTTCACAAATTTTTAATGGTGGTAACAAAGTTATCTTCAAAAAATATGTGGTTTTTTTAAGGAGAGGAAGATAGAAATATAGTTACAAGAGGCCAACTTACAAAAGGAAACTTGTTCCAAGTTGGTGAAATACAAAACTATTGTTACATGGGTATGATAGAAGAAAATCAGTTATGGCATAAAAGGTTGGGGCATATGTGTTAGAGAATCATGAGCAATTTGTTGAAGTGAGATAGTGTTTGATATATTTTTGATATGTTAAGAAGAAGAGATTAGTGTTGCACTATCTGTCAAAAAGGGAATATTACAAATTCTATGCATATTAAAGTTGACATTTGTACAAAACGACCCCTTAAACTTATTTATTCGGATATCTATGGGAAATGATAAAATAATAAATAAATAGAAATAATTACATCATCACTTTCATTTATGACTTTACTCTCATTAATTATGTTATGTATATGAAACATAAGTAAGATGCTCTGAATATTTTTAAGTGTTTTAGGAGAAAAGCAGAGAAGGAATATGATTATGCTCTAAAGAAGTTGAGAACTAATAATAGAAGTAAGTATAATAATGAATAATTTGAAAACTATCTTGATAATCATGGAATTTTTCATGAGTTCAGTTCACCATAAACACCTCAACAAAATGGGGTTACTGAAATAAATAGTAGAAGTTTGGTGGAAATGGGGACAACTATGTTACTTGAACATAGCCTTTCTCAAAACTATTGGAGGAAATCCATGAGTAATTTTGTGTATATTCGAAACTGATTTTTCTATAATAAAAATTCATATATGACTCCATATGAAATGTTTTATAAAAAAACTCCAAGTCTGAAACACTTAAGATTCTTTGAGAGTCCATGCATTATAAAGAAGAAAGGTGGAAACCTTGAAATGTTTGAGCAAAGAGGATATGATGGAATTTTTCTTGGCTATGATCTAAAAGTAATAGGATATAGATGTTTCAACAAAAAAAAGGAAGAATTAATGATTCTTCTGATGTGAAATTTGTTGAAAACATTGAAAAGGAAAAGAAGGTTTTTGCTGATATAGAATTTGGGTGGGATAAGGAAATTTTTGTTAAAAATTCTGATAATTTTGTAGATATTGGTAATACTAATCAATAAAAATAATCATACTCTACAATTTCAAGTGATAAGGATGAAATTCAAATAGATCATCCTGAGTTGAGGAAGCAAGTGGAGGCTCAAAACATTATTGGTCATCAACATCAGAGGTTTCAAATAAAAAGAACAATGAATGTTGTTACACATACTTCTTTGTATTCAAAAGTGTAGCCTAATGATGTCAATGAATCTTTTGAGCATCAATAATGGGTTCAGGCTATGAATAAAGAGCTTGATCGTATAGAAAATAATGATACATGGGAACTCATACCCAAGCCAGATAACAAAAATGTTATTAGTACAAAATGGGTTTTCTATAATAAGTTGAATGAATAAGGTGAAGTGATAAGAAACAAATCAATATTTTTTTGCAAAGGTTATTCATAAATTGAGGTTATTGATTTTGATGAAACCTTTTCTCCAGTGGAAAGGTTATAAACCATTATAATATTTCTTACTATTACTGTAAAATGAGGTTATAGGATCTTTTAAATGGATGTTAAATATTCATTCTTGAATGGTGATATTGACGAGGAAGTTTACATTGAAAAACCTTTTGTCTTTGTTGGTAATTATGAAAGGTCATGTGAAATATTTTCTAAATATATGAAGAAGTTGTTTAATATTTCCATGCTTAGAGAAATGAAATAATTTATTGGGTTATAAATTCTACAAAAGAATAAACACATTTTTCTTTCTCAAGAAAATTATGCTAAGGAACTTCTTAAGAAGTTTTGAATGGAGGATTTGAAACCAGTTTCCACACCGACTGTAGTGGGAACAAATTTTTCTAAAGATGGTGAAGGCAAATAAGTTGATTAGAAAGAGTTTTTAAAGTTGATTGGAAATTTGTTATATTTGACTGCATCATGGCCTGGTATTGTTTATGTTGTTACCTTATGTACAAGATTTTAGAGTGCTCCTAAATAATCGCATTTAGTTTATTGAAAAATAATTCTCAAATATATCAAAGGCACAACAAATTTTGTAATTGGGTATGATAGTTTAGAAAATATTGATTTGTTTGGGTATTTAGATGATGATTGGGCAGGAATTGTTGATGATAGAAGATATACATCTTGTGGAGTTTTCCTTCTAGGGAAAAGTGGAATTAGTTTTCATACAAAGAAATAGAATTTAGTGAATCTTAGAACAGCTGAAGAAACGTATGTTTTTTCCACTCAAGCTGGTATTCAACTTATATAGATGAAAACTAAGTTGGAAGATTTACTTGTTTAAGTAATGTTACCCTTGCTCTTGGGATGTGATAATAAAAGAGCAATAAATATTACAAGGAATCTGGTACAACATTCCCATTCAAAATATATTATCATAAAGTAACACTTAATCAAAGAGCATGTGTATAAGAATGAATTGAATCTAGAATATTTTCCTACATCAGAACAAGTTTCTTACATATTCACAAAACCTTTACTGATGGAACCATTTTTTAAATTGAGGTTGAACATGGGTGTTTAAACTCCTTCTCATCGTGGTTGAGGTATGTGTATCTATACCCTCCTTTTTCTTAAATTTGGATATTGTTTTCAAAGGGGATAATTGTTTCATAAATTTATCCTTATGGAAGCATGCATAAAGGGGGAGTTGATGGTAAGCTGTGAATCTAGCATGTATGTGTGTGAATTATTCTAACTATTTGTCGGAGTGGATATAGGAAATAAAACATTTTTATTCCAGAAAAGTTGAATAAGTAGAGAAATATGAGGAATAATTCTAAGGAAAAAGTCCAAAAAATAAATATATTTATGTTTCAGATAAGGCTAATAAATAAATGCTGAATAGATTTCATAGTTACTACTTTTGGACAGCATGGTCTTGCTATCAATAATTCTTGTTTCCTATAATGAGTTAGCTCACATAGGCTTAGAATTTTTGATAAGTAATCCATTGATTTAGGTTATAAAGTTAAGTGATTTATGAATCTTGGTTGACAAAAAAATCTAAAGGGGATATTTTTGGGACCAAGTTGGATGGGTAATAAAGTAAGAAGAGTTTGCTTTTGTAGAGTGTTTTCTTTTATTGTCAAAGCGGATAAATCACTTCACTTTGTGAAAGTAGTGGATAAATATGATGATGATTTTCTGAGTTTTATTTCACAAATATCATAAGTTTGAAGAACTTGTGATTCAATCCTTATGAAGGAAAGGTGTAGAAAATATGTTTCCAATCATATTTACTTTTGATTGGAAAGAATGGTGTTTCTGGAAGATAGGGAAGTTTTAGTACTTTCCTATGATAATATGATGATGCTAAAGGTGGTAGATAAAAGATTAAATATCATATCAGATAAGGTTTTTTGATGAAATAAACTTAGATTCAAATAATATAGATGATAGTGAAGCAGCATTAGTGTTCTTGCTGAAGTAGAATTAAATATGGCGTCATTTCCCAGTGTTTTCCAAATTTTTGGGCCTCAAAATCTAAAAAATGGAGAAAGGTATTTTTGGAAAAGGATGTTGCACACATGATTGAATATGAATCTAAATGTTGAATTCAAGTGTATTTTTTGGTTCAACACATAAAAATATGGCAAAGAAAATAATTTCATGCAATATTGAAAGTGGTTTGGAATGTTGTGTGTAAGAAATAGTTTAGGATCAAAATATCGAAAAATGGAAAAGGCATGAAGTGAATGAAATATTTGGAATGTGCGCAAAATATGAGGTTGTGCGTAAGATACTTACACAACTAATGTGATGTCAAATGATATTTTTCACTCTTAAAGAAGATCTTACATGATACGTCAAGATCTTGCACACAGGGCTGGCGATGCCTATAAATAAAATGTGACCCCCATTAATTTGACAAGTTCAACACTTAGATAAATCTAGAGCTCTAAATCACAAATAAATTCTATGCAAAGAAAGTCGTGTTAAAGAATTGGAGTTGTGCACAAGCTAAGGAAGTTTCACGCAATAAGTGAGTTGTGCATAAGAAAGAAGTTTCATGAAAGTGGTCTTCCACGATAAAATTTAAATGTTTCACACAAGGAAATAATGTTGCGCACAAGACACCCAAAAGGTATCACAAAATAATGGAATTTTTTCACATGTAGTGAGTTGTGAGAAAAGAAGTTCTTACTAGATTTTGGTAGGAAAGTGCAGAATTGATTTGAGAGATAAAATTTTTTAATGCTCATTAAGAAGCACTAAAACATTTCATTACCCTATTTGTATTAAGAAGGAGCACACACATTGTTGGATTATTTTCATTGTGATACATGAGTGTAAGGGAATATCCTACTCATTTTCTTCCACACCAAAGGATTATTTTCTAGTGTATTTTGTGTTGTTTGATTATTTCCATACCATACCAAGGACATAGCTACTCTTATTGAGTAGTGAAACTTGTAAATTCTTGTGTTCATGTGGATGTGTGTTTGGATTGTGATCAGTAAGGAAGAATCTCTTTAACCAGAGGTAAAGGTTGTTTCAAAAATGAAGGAACATAAAATTAAAAAAATTCACTGATTCACCCCTACCCTTATCAATGATACATAGATTCTAACTGGGTAACTTCATTATTTTCATTATAATATTAATGTTTACTATGGATATTACTATTTAATACTCACTCGAACCTTTTAGTTTTAGTTAATGGTAGGAATCATAAGGAACTAAGTGAACACTGAGTGTGATGGAAAATGAAATGATTCTCTGAATGAGAAATCAAATGTTATAGAAGCTGGTGTATAGAATCTTAAGACCATTATTACCCATCTCTCTCAAGATATGAACAATAACATAAACCATTTTGAGCTCCTAAATATTCTAAATAAGTAACAAATCACCATTGATACATTCATATGAAAGCATCCAATATTCTTTAGAGGGACTTTCAATCCACTAATTTTAGAGCAATGGATCAACATAAAAGAAATTATATTTTACATTCTTTATTGATCATAACATGAAAGGGTAGTTTAAATTATTTATCATCTATAAGGTAAAGCTGATCAATAATAAAATTTTAACAAGTACACAAAGTTAAAGAAAATAATTGACTTCATGTAATAGGAGGAGTTTAAGAAGACATTTTTCGATAAATATTTTCCCCAAACTCATTTAATTAAAATAGATAGAGAATTCTTTGAGATGAAAAAAATGAGGATGAATCTATTTGTACCTATGAAGAAAACGTCACAAGTATCACAAGGTACACCTTTGGTTTTATCATCAACTCCAAAAGAAAAATTTATTGTTTATTTAGTGGTTTAAAACCAAGTATTTTAAAATACTTAGTTATAAAGGACTTTTGTGGACATAAGGAAATTTTTTGATTTGTTCCTGAGGTTTAAATAGAAGTTAGAGACTCTTGTACTCAAGGTTCTAGGGAGAAAAAAAAGAAAATAGAGTTTCATAAAAATAAAAATGAAAAAAATATCCAACTTCCTACATTTTAAATATATTGGAAGAATCAAAAGGGGTTACCTCAAAGGAATGGTGAAATGATTAGAGTGTGGAATGGAATTCCATCAAGCATTTGGATTTTGAAGAGATATGATGAATTCAATCATCCCAATTAATGAGATGAAAGTCACACCTGATGAACCTCCAATTTTTTAATGTTTTAAATATAAATATTTTAGGAACTATGAAAATAAATGTATCAATGTAATAATTAATGAATAAAACCAATGCCAATAATGTAAATGTCTAATGGATAAATGGAAATAGTATATAACCACTACCACTGAGGTGTATTGTGATAAGTATGTGATGAAAGGTTCATTCATCATCCACTAAAAAATTGAAAAGATATTATTTTATTCTAGTTAAACATACTCCTCCATATCTAGAAAGTTTCTAAAATAATTAATTCACTTACTAATGATTGGATATTGAATTATATATGAAAATACCTAGTGGAGAGATGATTACATCCCAAGTCTATAACTATTATTTGACATAGGTTTGTGAGGGGATATTTCCTACAAATTTGATCATTCTACCTTTGGTTGAACTTGATGTGATTATGGGAATGGATTGTCTCACTTTATATAGATCCTCTATCAATTTTTAGGATAATTAAATACTATTTCATATCCTAAATCAACCAATGGTAATATATCATTTCAAGTTTGATTATGAAATCCCTATGGAAGTTACTTTACCTGTATAGATCTTGATACTAAATAATGAAGGATATTTATCCCAAATGGTTGGGGAGAATCTTAATATTAAATATATTTTAATTTTTAATGAATATGTTAACATATTTCATAAGGAGTTTCTAGGTATTATTCCAAAACATAATGTGGAGTTTTCTTTTAAAATTATACCTGGTTTTATACCCATGTCAAAGAATCCTAATAGAATAGCCCCTATTTAATTGGATGATTTGAAATGGTATCCATAAGGGAATCTGGAAAAAGTTTTTATATGCCCAATTGTTTCATCACAATGTAAAATAGTCCTATTTATTAAGAATAAAGACAGAAAAAATTATTTTTTCATTTATTATCATGAACTTAATAAGATCATAATAAACAAAAAGTATCTTCATCTTTATATTGATTACTTGATCAAATTTTAGGGGCTTAATACTTATAAAATATTTACCATTGATCCAAATTTCATCAATTAAGTGTAAAATGTTGGGTATATCTAAGACAATATTTCCTATAAAATATGGTTACTATGAAATCATTATGATTCCATTTTAGACTCACAGATTCACTTAAAATCTCCATGTATTTTATTAATAGAGACTTTAAATATTACATCGATCAATTTTTTATAGTATTTATAGAATAAATTATTATATACTCTAAGATAAAGGAATAACATGAAAATAATTTGAGGATTGTGTTGAAAACTTTAAGAAATGATAAATTTCATTGAAAATTTAGAGCATTTGAATTTTGGATATAGATAGTATAATTATTGGGTTATATAATCACAAGCAAGGGAATATTTATAGATCCTACAAAGATAGAGACGATTTAAGAATGGGCCAGAACATCCATTTAATAAATTCACATTTTTATTATATTATTTGGATACTATTAATGATTTTTGATAAATTTATCATGATTTTAAAATACACTAACAGAGTTAACAAGGAAGGGATTCAAGATCCTCTTGATAGATTAATGTGAAGACAGATTTAAGGGGCTTTGGGTAAGGTTGTTCATTATAAATTTACTTGAATTACCCTATAGTGGAGAAGTTTTTGTGATATATAGTGATGAATTAAAGAAGGTGTTAGGATGTGTCCTTATGAAAATTTAAATGGTAGTATCTTATGTCTTGCATCAATTAAAATTCCATGAGAAAAATTACCCAATTCATGATTTAGATCTATCAACAATGATATTTTCATTAAATATATGGAGGAATTATATTTATGGTTAAAATTGTGATATATATATTAATCAAAATATATTAAATTATATATTCACATGGAATGAGTTGAACATGTAGAAAAGGAGATGATTGAAGTTGATCGAGGATTGTGAGTGTTCAATGCATTACCATATTGGGAAGTAAAACAAGGTGGTTGATAGTTTTTTAGGGAAAGATCATTATAAATTATCCATGATGAGGATTTAAAGACACTCAATACTCATGTATTTTCAAATGATGGACTTGTAAATAATAAGGTAAGGGGATAAGTCTTATCTTACCCAAATTACTGCCCAACCATCCATCCTTGTGAAAATTGAGGAGGCACAAAACTATTATATATAATTATAGAATAAGTTTGGGAATAATCTTGAGTTCAACCATGATAGTGGTGGATTTATAATATTTGGGAAATGAAAGTGTGTCCATTAAATATAAAAATTGAAGAAGGGTTATTTGGATGATTCTCATAGCTCATCATTTTTTATTTATCCTATAATCAAAAATATATATAGGGATCTCAAGGAATATTTCTGGAAGAAAAATATAAATAAGGAGATTAAGGATTCTACATCATGATTCTTATTCTATCAGCAAGTTAATACTAAATGATAAAATTATAAGATGATGACACAACCATTACCCATACATGCATTGAAATGGTAGAAATTCACCATGAATTTCATTGTATATTTTCCCAATACCTATAAAGTACATAATTTTGTTTGGGTTATGGTAGATCACCTTATGTGGTTGGTACATTTCATTGATATTATAGAGGGTTTATCCCTTCATAATCTTAGAAATATATACATAAAAAAAGTTGTAAGGATATATGGAAAACTTATTTCAATTGTATCTAGTAGATATTTGAGATTCCTCCAAATTATTTTTTTTATTTTCATAAAATCATTTTCAAGGGTAGAGTTGGATCAACACATTGTCCAAAACACCACAAAATTTGGTGGGCATAAAATTCAAAATTCAAAATAAAAATAAAATTGAGATCTAAATAGGGAACACATCCCACAAATCACATGAGACACCTGAGGAACTCTGTCTTGAGGAATAAAATGTTGATTTAACTACACCATCCACTTGTTCTACCTTCAAACCATCACCATCATCATTGTCACTCCGTCTTCATCCTCTCCAAACATCTTTGTCATCACCATCACTAGTAATTGGGATGAACCATCATCACACTGATATTTGACTCCACTTCACTGGTGAGAACCCACCGGATCATCTCACTGAAATAAACCCATCGAATACTTGAACCTACCAATTTCCCCTTATAGAGGAACCCCTAAATCACCATCATCTACAAGAAAACAAACCAGAAAACATTAGAAAACCAAAAAACCAATGAAAACACAAAATATGGAGCATAAATCATCTTCGGGGAAGAAACAACCAAAATATAACGAATTGGAGTAGAAAAACAAGAGAGCAGAAATTCCATTAGAACCCCAAAGGAAGGATTGAAGACTACTCAGGTCGCACCTCCTAGTACACCATCAAAAACTAAACCAGCACATCCCAAAACCACGTAGAAAACCACCAACACCACACCGACTAGGGGGAGTGGTAGAACATGAGGCCAAAGCAGAGATTGAAGTAGGAAATAGTATCAACATAAATTCATGACCATCGCTGGGAAAATAATCCTTCCTTCAAATCAGACACCAATAGAAATGGAACCACGTACAACATCATCATGAAAAAATAACGACTGGATAAAACAAACCACAAAAACCTAAAGCATCCATCCTTGGAATGAGACTAAGCGTAGACATTCCATCATAGTTCGAGCCTCCTCACCATCCCAATCCAGCATAAGAACCCTCACATTGGACAATAGATAGATTATAGCATGAAATAAAGGGTGAAAAGAGAATAGGATGGGAGTAAATCCTGTGGATATGAAGATCATTAACCCAAAGGAGAGGAAAACCCCAGAAGGAATACAAAATCAGAGCAGGAGAAAAGGGGAAACAACAGATTAAGGAGCACCAGTAGAGGTAAGAAGCAAGATGACCAGAAGAGTGGGAGATAATGTTGAAGGGACATACAATGGCCTCCCCTTCTCCAAACTGCCACCCAAGAGGAACCCTAACATGAGAGAGAAAGGGAGGATATGCTACTCAGGTAGAGATTTTTGACCCATAACAATGTTTTGGATAAGTCTTCAATAATAATTTGATACAGAATTGGTATTTATCATAGATTGCCATCCTTTGAAAAAAATTCAGCCTAAAATGACTATTCAAAATCTATAAGATATGTTGGGTCATGTTAAATGGAAGAAAAAAGAGGTTGGGATCAATATATTATTTTATTTGAGTTCTCATGTAGTGAAATTTTCCATTATAGAATTCAAATGGAACTGTATGAGGCTTTGTATGGAAAAAAGTAAAAAAATTCAATATGTTCAGATAAGGCTAGATTAGAAGCTCATGGGACTAGACCTTACTCAATAAATGTCAGAGAATATTCAAACCAATCAATGACATATTATAGAAGGACAATGTTTTTCATGAACCAAGTCGGGTCGCCATCTGAACCGACGCCCGACCTGGCATGTGGCAAGGAATGAAGGGCGTTCTCGATTCCCACGGGCTGGCACAAGTGCCCGGGTATCAAAATAAACATTGGGAATGATTTTACCTGAACAAAAAAAATATAAAGAAACCAAAAAAATAAACCCAATCAAAAGTAAGAGTCACAACCAAAAAAGTATTTAACCAAAACCAGATTTTTGAGTCACATGTAAAACCAAAACCCAAAAAACACTAAAAGTATGGTGACCAAAAACCAACCCCAAAAATTGTTGCTCGATGAGAGGACACCACCCTCAAGACACCACCACAATGCCACGTCAATAGGTCTACTAAAAACCTGAACCACCGCTCCCAAACGCTGGACCTTTACCTGTATCATACATAAAAATATATACTTACACCCAAAGGTGTAAGTAGGGTGTGAGAAATCGCCCAGCAAGATGTCACCAAGAAAAGATTCCATGCACAAGCATTAAAAGACAATTACATTTGAAATGATAAATAAAAGGAGGTAAGAAATTCTTAACAATGTTAGTGAAAATAGTTTTTTATAAAGAAGCCTTAAAGAAAAGCAGTTTAAAGAAAACACATGTTTAGGTAGTAACTCAAGTATCATATTATGTATCATCAGTGTGTGCAAAGTAACTGGTAGCACCAAAGGATGGGAGAGGCCCTATGGGTACTATTAATAAGCGGAACCCTAGAACATTGTGTCTTGGTGAAATGTGTCTCAGAAACCACGAACCTCAGAAAATGTGGATTAGAAGACCACGACCCTCAGGAAATGTGGCTTAGAAGGCCACGACCCTCAGCCATCATATGTTTTGTTATTGTTGTAACCATCATAGTGAAACTAGACCAAGCCATCTTCGGAACACTAGCTCACTAGTCCTGGTTACCCCACCTAATACCCCAAGATTCCCCCTATGTGCTCATTTAAATCCCAAGTTCACATCACACAACAAATACTACATAAGATCCAAACAGGGTTCCTGCACACAAAAACACACCATTTGCACACTGCAATACACTTTTAAAGCCATACTCACGCCAAGATCTTTTTAAAACTTAATCTAAACTGCTTACACATTAAATTAAACTAGATTCATAGTTTAACAAAACACTTTGATAATTAAGAAAACCCCTAAGAGTATTTATTAAACATTTTTCAAAAATGTCACAAAACTTTTAAAGGGAAAAAAGTCATTCAAAACCCCTTTCCAGAATAAAACATATTCTGACACACGCCAAAGTATAAACTGTGTCATCCACACTTCCTAACTCACACACTGCACAGTTTACAAAATAATAATAAAAAATCCAAAGTGTGGTTTCACAATAAAAATGGACTAACATCACTTAAATATACCTCCAAAAAATTAAATATACATTTAAAATATAATTAAAACTAATTTTTCAGAATGGAAGCTGATTTGTAAGATGTTGAATTAATTAAACAAACATGAAAATGATCACCAGATAATAATTTTGTGCAGAATCACCTACTAGAGTGTCGCAAGCTTCGTGAAATTGGTTCACAAAAGCCACCACACCCAATTCACCTCAAAAAAACTCAAAATACACCCTAAAAATAAAGCACAACACAAATCCATAAAAATTTAATCAAATTAAAACTAAAACATATTTGAAACATCACTAAAAATGAAATAATGCATAAAAGGTGTACTCCGCACCTACGACGGGGGTTTAGAAAGATTGGTCATAGGTTAACAGAGGTTGTCCGAAGGGGGGAAGGTGGTGCAAGGAATTGGCTGGCCAAGTAGGAGGAGGGATGTGCGGCTATCCTAAATGGGAGGAGAGGTAGCGAAGTAGTTCCGTCAAGTGGGTGGACCGTAGGGGGTGCGGCTTCAGCTGGGTAGCGGACAGGACAAGAGGGATCCGGCCGAGGGTGCGGGAGGTAGAGGGAGGTGAAGCCGGCTAAGAAAAATAGGAGAACTGTGAGGTGGTCATGGAGGATGTTGGGTCGAGCAGGAGGACAGCAGGGGCGATTGCGGAGAAGGTCAGGAATAGGGAGGTGTGCAGTCGGGTGCAAGGACGGTCCGGTGACGAACTGTGTGGCATCGGCTCAAGGTAGGGGAGAGTGGCTAGGGTTTGTGCAGGCTAGGGAATTCCACGATGAGAGGGGGAGAGGATTTGAGTGAACATTATCACCATGAAGGAGAGATTAAAATAGGGAGAGAAAAAAAGAATAAAAAGAAATAGAAAATGATAGGATAAAATAAATAAAAAATTGATAAATAAATAAGAATAAATAAGAACCCAAAAATTAATAATAATACTAATAGTAATAATAATAATTAAACCAATATAAAAAAAGGAATAAATAAATTTGATAATTTATATTAATAAAGGGATAATCAATAATAAAAATACTATTTATGTATAAAGAATGCATGCTTTAATGTTAATAATAAAAGGGTATGCTCGTGTGCTGGGCAGGCCGCACGGCTTCGCCCATTCCCTACCCGCGCGTTAGGAATTGTGAAGTAAAAGATCATTTACCAGCAAAAAAGGTACACCACCTGTGTTGGGCATGACTTCATTTATCAGTGAAAAAAGTGTATAATCCAAACCGGGCTTGACCCACATTCCACCAAGAAATTATTAAAAATTCAAATAAAATTATGAGATAAAAATTAAAATTAAAAACATACCTCGATACGAAGCATGAGTGTGACAATTCTCCCCACCATGAAAACTTTCCACCCTCAGAAAGTCAATTCGAATCCTGATCAGAGAATAAAAATGGGTACTCCTGCTCAACCCAAGACTTCTTCTCCCAAGTCTCATACTTGTCATTCCCATGTCTCGAGAGAATACAAAGCAAGGGAATGGACTTTCCACAAACCACCTTCTCCTGAGAATCCACTATCTTCAATGGTCGTTCAAACACTGATATGTCTGGATCAACCTCCAACTCCTCCCAATTCAACACATGTGACGGGTCAGGATTATACTTTTTCATTTTGGAGACATGTAATACATTGTGAATCAACGTCAACTGTGAAAGAAAAGCTAACATGTATGCCACCTTTCCAATTCTCTCAATAATCTCAAAAGGCCCAACATACCTCGGTGTCAGCTTCCCCTGCTTTCCCAAGCAACAGTGACCCAAGAGAGGGGTAACCCTCAAGAAAATTCTATCCCCCACTAAAAACTCAAGATCCCAACACCTCTGATATTCATAAGATTTGTGGAAACTCTGAGCTTTCAGAAACCGATGTCTAATAAACTTGACCTTCTCAGACGTCTCCTGAACAAGGCTCGGTCCCAAGAGTGAGGTCTCGCCTACCTCAGCCCAACACAAAGGAGACCAAAAAGGTTGACCATAGAGCTCCTCATAGGGTTCTATTCTAATAGAGGATTGGTAACTATTATTATAAGAAAACTCAACCAATCCCAAATGGATATCCCATGCACCTTCGAAATCCAACACACATGCGCGAAGCATGTCCTCCAGAATCGGATTCACCTGCTCCGTCTGGCCATTCATCTAAGGATGGTATACCGTTCTCATCTTAATATGAAACCCCAAAGCCTTCTGGAGGTCTTTCCAAATATGAGATGTAAAGCAGGGGTCCCTATGAGAAACAACTGATGATGGCACACCATGAATTCTGACCACTTCCTGAACATACAAATGACCCATCTCCTCCACCTTTGTTGTATCTCTGATCGGGATAAAGGAGATGACTTGGTCAAACAATCAATCACTACCCAAATAGCATTATTTCCTTGAGGTGTACGATGCAATCCAACAATTAACTTCATGGCGACCTCATCCCACTTCCAGGTAGGAATGGGTAATGGATGAAGCAGGACAGATGGTCTCTAATGCTCTACTTTCACCTGATGAAAAGTGTAGCATCTCAATACAAAGTCAGCTATATCATGTCTCATACTTGGCCACTAGAATAGGCGACGAACATCATAATACATCTTGGTAGCACCAGGATGGATGACCCAATAATATTTGTGGCTATCCTAAATCACCACCTTCCACAGAGACAACGGCACCACTGCACGGCCCTTGAAACACAAGATCCTCGTGGGAGACAAAGACCAATCTGAAGGAGTCTCCCCACCATGAAGAAACTACATAGATCACTGGCACAGCTCATCATCGAGCTGCTCCTACTAGATCAACTCCAGAAGAGTGGGAGTCAACTGAATGATAGCCAAGAAAGTACCTCTGCTATTCTCCCTACTCTCCAAGTGCATCTAGGTGAAAATCCCCATCAAAGTCCACTCATCTCTAGACTTCCTCAACGCCTGCACTGGTACTTTCCTTCTCAAAGTGTCAGCCACCACATTACCCTTACCCAGGTTAAAGACAATATCAATGTCAAATACCTATAGATACTCGATACAGCAGTGCTACCTCAGATTGAGATCCTTCTAAGAGAAAATGTAGGCTAGGATATTATGGTCAGGATAGACCACAAATTTCTCCCCAAAGAGGTAGTGATGCTAGGTCTTCAAGTCAAGCATCACTTCTGCCAACTCCAAGTCATTATTCGGATAATTCTTCTAATGCTGCTGGAGCTGGCGGGAACCATAAGCCACCACATGATTATCCTGCATGAGTATACACCCAAGGCCAATACTTGAAGCATCAAAATAGACTACGAATCCCTTCCTAAACTCTGGTAAGATCATCATAGTTGTGGTGGTCAACCGCTGCTTCAATTACTCAAAGGATGTCTATAACTTTGGGATCCATTCAAATTTCACCCCTTTCTAGGTGAGTGCGGTCATGGAGGAGGCAAGCCGTGAAAAGTCCCGAACAAAACGCATATAATAACCTGCCAGGCCAAGAAAACTCCTGATCTCAAACACATTCCTCGGATGTTCTCATGACATAACTGCACTGATCTTCTTAGGATCCATTGAAACCCCCTTTTCGGAGATGACATTCCCTAGAAACTTCACTTCCCTGATCCAGAATGTGCACTTTGAGAGTTTGGCATACAGGCGACGGTCCTGCAAAGTGCCTAAAACAATCTGCAGGTGATGCTCGTGCTCCTCCTAAAATCCAGAATAAACTAGGATGTCATCCACAAATACCATGACAAATGAGTTGAGATATTGGTGGAACACCCTATTCATGAGTTCCATAAAAATTGTCTGAGCATTCTTCAATCCAAAAGGCATAACTAGATACTCGAAGTGACTATACCTGGTTCAGAAAGCCATCTTCATAATGTTTGCTTCTCTCACCCTAAGCTGGTGGTATCCCGAATGTAAGTCGATTTTGGAGAACCGCTTTTCCCCCTTCATATGGTTGAAAAAATCATCAATCTGAGGCAAAGGGTATTTATTCTTGATGGTTACCTTATTCAATTTCTGGTAATCGATGCACAACCGGAGGGTTTCATCAGCCTTCTTCGTGAAAAAAAATTAGGGCGGCCTAAGGAGAGATGCTTGGGAAAATGAATCCTTTGGATTCCAAAATCTTCCAACTATATCTTTAATTCCCTCAATTTTTTGGGGGCCATGCGATATGTGGGAAGAGATATAGGCTTTGTTCTTGGTTCCAACTCAATCGAGAACTCCACATCCCACTTCAGTGGTAATCCTGAAAAATCATCTGGGAATACATCTGGAAACTCATCCACTACATGAGGTAACCCACCCTGAGAAACACCACCATCAAAATCTAGTGCGAGTGACGACAACTGATAAGAAAGATTTCCCAACTCAGGGAGTGGAGGTCCTGTGCGACCTGACCAAGGATCTCATTCTCCATGAAATAACTGAGGACTCACATCTGGTTCCATAAAGCTGACTCGGTGCCGATAGCAGTCAATATATGCTTGGAAGCGCACCAGCCATTCCATGCCAAGGATCACATAAAACAGGTCCATATCAATGACCAAGAAATCCCACTCCATCTTGGCTCCTGATACAGAGAGTGCGCATGACGGACACCTAAGGCCTTGCTCCCTCTTTTTTCCCAACGGTGTTACCAACTCCATGGAAAGAGATAATAGTTTGGTTGGTATTTTCAGTAAGTTCACAAGACGAGCATATATTAAAGAAACTAAAGAACCAGTATCAAATAAAACTGCAGCTATAGAAGATGCAATCAGAATGGTACCTCGAACAGTTGAAGGTCCTGCATCAGATCCTGCTGGTGCCTAATCCATAGCATGAAAATGTCTGGTCACTGCCTGAGAATGACTAATCTCCTGAGGCTCTGCCCTGATCTGGCTCTACCCTAAATATGATCTGGTCCTACTTCCACAGCCACCGAACTGATATCATGTTGTCCTGGTTGGCTCTAACTGAATTGATACTCCTCTGGAAGCCACATATCCAGTCCCACTATGGTAAGGGCGTACAGTCCTACAAAAAAGATGTAGATGTCCCACAACTCCACACCCATGGAAAGGTCTGGGAGGGTATGTACTTGCAGGTCAGATGTGCCCTACCCTTCCGCATTGATGGCACATCACAAACCCTGTACCAGATGCCCTAGATGAAGTCTTCTTGGGAGGATGACCTGATCTGGAACCACTCTTCTTCCATTTCTCATCACTCTTCCTCTTCTTCTTGGATGAACTTCCACTGCCAAACCCTGACACTGATCCAAAAAACCCTGACTTTCCTCTCTAGTCAATCTCGACCATGAAAGCACGATCGACCACCTCATCATAAGTTCCCATCTTGAATAAGAAAACCTGAGAGTGGATTTCTGGTCGAAGTCCCTTCTCAAACTTCTGAGCTTTTAAATATTCACTTGAAAAAATCTCAGGCGCGTACCGCAATAGCTCAGAAAAGCGATTTGCGTACTTCATAAGAGTCTGATCCCCTTGTGAGAGTTCCATGAACTCCTAGGATTTGGTGTAGGCCAGGAACTCGGGACAATACTGCTCGTCGAAGATATCTTTGAAATCCTTCAAACTCATCTGCTCATGCTTCCCAGCCTGAATCACTAATTCCCACCACTTGAGAATGGAACCCTCTAGCTGGAATGAGGCACACTTTACCCTGACTTCCTATGGCGTGTCAAGGAACTTGAACATACACTCTATCTTTTCAATCCATTCCTCTGCATCTTGAGATTCTGAACAACCTCGGAATGATGGAGGTTTATTCTGCAAAAACTCCAGAGCTTTATCCTTCTTGGAGCCAGAACCATCTCCTCTAGCTAGAATAGGGGTGGGGTCAGGAGTCTCTCATTTTCCTAAATCCTGAACAACTCGTACCACGGCCTCTACCAATCTTTGATCATGCGGCGAAGTAGAACTCTCTTCGGCTTCCTCTCATGGGTTCATGTAAAATCTCCGTGGAGGAATCTTGATATAAAGAGAAAAATTCATAAAATAACATCATCAATATATCATATCTAAAGAAAAATCAAATTTCTAGCAAGAAAGGTAATCATAAGTAAACCAAACATGCAAAAGTAACATCGTGTCTAAATTCTCCTTCCCCGCCCGATTTCCACACACAGTCTACAACCTTCATGTCCCACCTGGAAGAGAATTCAAACAAGCATCCTGACATCCCATGGTGACTCAGGGTCTTTCATGAGGTGTGATGGCCAGGAACCCTACTCACAACTAGAATTATGAGCCCTGACAATCCTAGCTCCTTTCTAACCAGACTCATCCCAAATAAAATAACCAAATAGCTTAAACCTCCTCTGATACCATTTTGTCACGAACCAAGTCGGGTTGCCATACGAACCGATGCCTAACCCGGCCCGCGGAAAGGCCCAGAGGGCATCCCTAATCCCCACAGGCTGGAACAAGTTCCCAGGTATGAAAATAAACCTTGGGAATGATTTTACCCGAACCAAAAAATATAAAGCAACCAAAAAAATAAACCCAATCAAAAGTAAGAGTCACAGCCAAACAAGTCTTTAACCAAAACCACATTTTCAAGTGACATGTAAAACCAAAACCCAAACAACACTAAAACTATGGTGACCAAAAACCAACCCCAAAAACTATTGCCCGATGAGAGGACATAACCCTCAAGCTACCACCACAATGCCACGTTAAGAGTTCTGATAACAACTGGAACCACCTCTCCCAAACGCTGGACCCTTACCTGTATCAGACATAAACAAATCTACTTACACCCAAAGGAGTAAGTAGGGGGTGATAAATCACCCAGTAGGATGTCACTAAGAAAATATTCCATGAACAACCATTAAAAGACAATTACATTTGTAATGATAAATAAAAGGAGGTAAGAAATGCTTAACAATTTTAGTGAAAACAGTTTTTCATAAAGCGAACTTAAAGAAAATCAGTTTAAAGAAAACACATGTTTGGGTAGTAACTCAAGTATCATATTATGTATCATTGGTGTGCGCAAAGTAACTGGTAGCACCAAAGGATGAGAGAGGCCCTATGGGTACTAGAAATGGGTGGGACCCTAGAACGTCGTGTCTCGGTGAAACGTGGCTTAGAAACCACAACCCTCAGAAAATAGGGCTTAGAAGACCATGACCCTTAGAAAACGTGTCTTAGAAGGCCATGACCCTCAGTCATCATATGTTTAGTTAGTGTTTCAATTGTCAATCCTTCCAGTGAAATCGGGCCAATCCATCTCCAGAACACTAGCTCACTAGTCCTGGTTCCCCCACCTAATACCCCAGGCTTCCCCCTTTGTGCTCATTTAAAAACCAAGTTCACATCACATGACACATAACTACATAAGATCCAAATAGGGTTCATGCACACAAAAACACACCATTTTCACACCGTAATACACTTTTAAAGCCATATGTACACCAAGATCTTTTTAAAACTTAATATGCACCACTTACACATTAAATTAAACTAGATGCATAGTTTAACAACACATTGATAATTAAGAAAACCCCTAATAGGATTTATTAAACAATTTTCAAACATGTCACAAAACTTTTAAAGGGAAAAAATTCATTCAAAACCCCTTTCTAAAATAAAACATATTCTAACACACATCAAAATATAAACCGCATCATCCGCACTTCCTAACTCACACACTGCACAGTTTACAAAACAATAATAAACAATCCAAAGTGGGTTTTCATAATAAAAATGGACTAAAATCACTTAAATATACCTCCAAAAAATTAAATATACATTTAAAACGTAATAAAAACTAATTTTTCAGCATGTAAACTAATTATCAAGGTGTTGAATTAATTAAAAAAACATGCAAATGATCACCAGATAATAATTGTGTGTGGAATCACCTAATGGAGTGTCACAAACTTCGCAAAATTTGTGCACAAAATCCACCGCACCCAATGCACCTCAAAAAAACTCAAAAAATACCCTAAAAATAAATCAAAATACAAACGTATCAAAATTGAATCAAACACAAACTAAAAATTATTTTCAAAATTACCAAAAATGAAAGAATTCATAACCGTTGTACTCAGCACCTACAGCGAGGGTTTAGAAAGATCGGTCGGAGGTTAATGGATGTTGTCCAGAGGTGGGAAGGTGGTGCAAGGCGTCGGATGGCCAAGCAGGAGGATGGATGCACGGCTGTCTGAAAGGGGAGGAGAGGTAGCGAAGGAGTTCGGTCAAGTGGGTGTACAGCAGGGGTGTGGCTTCGGCTGCGTAGCGGACGGGCAGAGTGGGATCTGGCTGAGGGTGTGGGAGGTAGATGGATGTGCGTCTGGCTGGGAAAAATAGGAGAAGTGTGTGGCAGTCGTAAAGGATGACGGGTCGAGTGGGAGGGCAGCAGGGCAGCAGGGGCGATCGCAGAGAAGGTTGTAAATAGGGAGGTTTGCAGCCGGGTGCAAGGTCGGTGTGGCGAGGAACTGTGCGGCGTCGGCTCAGGGCAGGGGATAGTCGCTAGGGTTAGCGCAGGCCAGGGAATGATGCGACGAGAGGGGAGAGAGTCTTTGAGTGAATAGTAACACTGCGAAGGAGAGAGAAAAATATGGATAATAAAAATAATAAAAAGAAATAGAAAATTATAGGATAAAATAAATAAAAAATAGATAAATAAAAAAAATAAGAAGAAATAGGAACCCAAAAATAATAATAATATTAATAGTAATAGTAATAATAATAATTAAACCAATATAAAAAAAGGAATAAATAAATTTGATAATTTTTATTAATAAAGGTATTATCAATAATAAAAATACTATTTATGAATAAAGAATATGTGCTTAAATGTTAATAATAAAAGGGTCTACGTGATCACCGGGCAGGTCGCACAGCTTCACCCGTGCCCTGCCCGCGCGTCGGGCATTGTCAAGTCAAGGATCATTTACCAGTGAAAAAGGTGCACCAACTATGTTGGGAAGGACTTCATTTATCAGCACAAAAAGTGCACAACACAAATTGGGCTCGACCCATATTCCAGCATGCAATTATTAAAAAGTAAAATAAAATTATGAGATAAAAATAAAAATTAAAAACATACCTCGATACAAAGCCTGGGTGTGAGAAAGTAGATATAAGAGTTATACTAATAATTATTTGTGAGATGTAGAGTTTGAAGATAAATACAATGTATTAACTTAAATATAAGCATGTAATAGGGTTACAAGATTTGATAATAAGGTAAAATTAATCCCTTGATGCATCGGATCCTATGAGATCCTTGATCATGTGGGAATTATATCTTATATATCGGTGCTTCCACAAAACCTCTCACAAGTACATGACATGTTCCTTATATCACTTTTGAGGAAGTATACACAAGATCCATCACATTTACTAAACTAAAAGGTTTTATATGTGGAACATGATATATCTTACAAAGAACAATTGATAAAGATTGTGTATCACAGAGAGAAATTACTATGAAAGAAAGTGCACTCACTAAGTTAAAGTTCTATGGAGAAATAATAAGTTTGAGGAAGTGATGTGGGAACCCAAATATATAATGAGGAAAAATAACCCTCATCTATTTTCATATGATAAATAAAATTTCAATGATTTTTTTAAAGGGGTATAAAGTAATATCCCAAATTTTTATTCCTCAAATATATTGAATAACTTGTCCTACACACAAAACTAAACTAAGATGAAAAACTCCCTATTTTATTAATATAAACTTTTAAAATACTTCATAAACATTAATATATTATGATAATATTACATGAAACATCATTATTAAAATTACAATAGGAATAAAACCACATGTAAATAAAAAATCTATGAATGTGAAATCATCATCCTCGTGGATTGATTTAAAGATCATACCAAAAATTATAATTATGGAAAGAGATAAATATATTAGAAATATAATTTATATTTTTAGATAAAAAAAATAGTATGAATTAATTTTGGAGAAGTATGTATGGTTATATATATGATTTAAATAGGTAATATGACTGTTGAAAATATATATCCATCCAATGTCCCGAAGTCCTTCATTTTTTATTGATTTTTGATAATCCACCTTTCAAGGGGTTAGGTGGAACCCTTACAAGGCCCGTAGGTGTATGAATTATATGGACCATTGGCCTTAGAGGAATTCATTGCCCATAGGCTTCAAACATTACATACAACCCAGACAAACTACTTGGAACTGCTCCTCCCCAACATCTTTATCATTGGGAATGCATATAAAAATGGTTATATAGAAAATGTTATAATAAGTATATAATACTTTTTTAGAAATTAATAATGAATTATATATCATATATTAAACATCTATAATAAATATTTAACATCAATAAAGTAATTAAGGAATTATAATACTTGAAATATAATCAAACATTACATAAGAAATTATTTTTATTCAAGAAATATTATTTTTCTAAAGTATTATGTATTTTTATTTAATATTAAATTTAAAATATATAGATACTAAATTTTATATAAAAGAATTATTTTTTAGAATCAAGGCATTGAAATTAGGTAAAAGGGTCAATTTTATTTTTTGTGAAAAAAATAAGTTACTAAACAGAATAGTGAATGACACTAGTAAACTGTGGAAACTATAAAATATAGTATATGTTTAAAATTATATATAGAACTTATAAAAATAAAATAAAAGTTTATAATGGAGGTAATATCTAATTTTATTTTTTTCCACTTTTGGTCTTATTTTCATGTAAAAAATTGTATTTCTTAACCACTAAGTAAAGATAAATTGTGAAAGCGTCACTCAAACTCATCTATAGAAGGACCCATCCAATACGCTTCTAAAAAAACTTTTCTCTTTCTATTTACACTTCAAAACCTACCTAAATTTCCTTAAATATATCCTTATATTATGTTTTTAGCATCTAGTTTCAAGAACAATGCCAACATCCTTCATTTTAAAGGAATTTGTCATAAGAAAGAGTGATTCCATCAAAGTAAGTCTCTAGTTATTCTCATTGATTTTTAATTACCTTCACATCAACACTCTATAATTCTCATTCACCACTATAATAATGTGTTTTTAACAAAACTATTATTCTATAAAAATAATATTAAAACAATAAAACTTTATATTCTTACTCATTCTTTTGTATTGCATGTTCTTTTTTGGGTCAGTTCAACCACATACATGAACAATGATGTACTATCTTCACCATTTCCATCATGAATGGGTATCAAAGAATATATTATGGTAATATATGATATTAATTATTAATATATATATATATATATTATTTAGTTTCTTTAAGGGTGAATCTAAAATTATTTATCATTATAAACTATCTTATACTATTGATAAAATCAATCGAAATGTATGTGTTGTGAATTCTATTATTGAAAACATATATGTATATTACATAAAATGAACATGGGACTATATAAATATTTAAAATACTGTGATTTTACTATGATTAATAATATTATAATTAACTAATTATAAAAAAATGGTTTTTGACATCAATATACCAAAATTAGTATAAAACGATTTCAACTACTGGCATATGATGATGAAAGTAATCAATAAAAAGAAAATATATATGTAATAAATGATTATAATGTAATGGTATAAAATATAATTAATATGGATAAGGTTATAAAATAAGTTTCTAATATGTATATTTTCATTATAAAGGGGGTAAAGTCTTATTCGTGGGAGATAGGAGTTAAGGTAAGGGTTTCTCTCCTAGTTTTTCTTCTTACATGATATTATGATTTCCTAAAATTCCATTAGGATAATATAAATAAACTTTTCATATAATCCCCAAATTTTTTTATCCTATGGTTATATTGGGGTTGTATGAGTCTTCTTACCATTTACCCTCTCATTGATTCCAAATTCACCTAAAATGACATTTATGAATGGAATTGATTTTTCTTCTTATTTTCCATTGAAATATTTGTATTTCATGTCCATATTTTCAGTTTTGTGTCATAGATTTATCATATATAATTATCTATACCAATATAATTTCTTAAGGTATATTTCTAATGTTTTTTAATTTTTTTAAAAAGTTTTTTCTTTGATTTTCATTAAGAATCTTACTTTTCAAGTTTGAATGATTAATATAAGTAGTTTTTATTCAAATTATAATTATTTTTAAAACCCTTAATTTATAAATTAATATTTAAAGAAGTTATCAAAATGTAAAGGATATTTCTTCTTACTTTCTAACTAATTTTATAATATTATTCAAAAAAATCATCTATATCAATATCCTTTAATGTTTCTCTTGTTTTACTGAGGATATGATTAATAAAATCATACATTTTATTTATTTAAATGACTGATTTATTACTTATAGAAATCTTTATGTCAATAATGGAATTCTCAAGGGTTAATTATGAAATTATGGATTTATTAATGTTTTAATCATAATATGAAACACATATGTATGGTTTATCATTATTTGATGGGTGGGTCTGATGGAGCCATCCAATACATTAGGTGAATATTTATATCTCATTACATGTTATGTTATGGTACATGATTAGTTTTCCCAGTTCATTATATTATGCAACATAGTTGGTTATCCTAATCCACTGTGGTATGAATTTCTTATTAGTTAACCATAAATTAAGTTTTAATTTTCTATGTTTATTTTTATACCACATTCCTAATTTATGTATCCATGGCTTGTGATTGTTTTATTATAATTTCATACTCCTATGTTATGTCAAAAAAATTATGATTCATGCTATATTATTAATATTTTGGGTATGAATTTATGATTATGTTCCCTTTATTAAATTTTCTTTTTATACTTATTTATGACATATTTATGATTACCTATGATGAATCGATTAATATATATTATATCTTACCCCTTAGTGACTCTCTTTTCTCACCCTTTTATTATGTTTTCATTCCCTGGGTAATAAAGAAGAGTATTGTATATAATATGTCTAAGAGGATATCGTGTTTCATTTATTTTTGTATGGTATGTGGAAGACTTATTATAAAATAATATTTTTATATAACTAATATCCGAATACACAAAACTTATAGGATATGAGAGAGTGATTTATTATGACTTTTATTATATCATCATGTAGAAATGATTTAGTGTATATGTATTTATGGTTGGGTTATCTCATAGTCACTATAGGAAGACATGGGTCACTTTACATTTTTAATTAATGTTCCATAATGGGGAGTGAATCCAAATTCCAAGGAGATCCTAACATATCCCTCCTCTTAAAAACATACAATACATAAGTAAAACAAAACATCTGACCATCAACAACAAAGTCATAAAGGCCCAACCACTTCCTAGACAAATATTCAATACAATACTCACAACCTTGGAGTCCCATGACTTCCAAGCCTCAAACTCCCATAATGTTTGGTTACCCCTTTCAAAGACCAATTATATATTAAAATTACCTATTAAAATTATTTTGAACCATTTATTAACCCTCATGTCACCAAAGAACCCCAACTCAATCAAAATTAGATCTCACTCAAGATCTTTCTTTACATGCTTGAAGAAAGACACTACCTAATTCTAGAAACTAAGGAAATTACTATAATTTCCCTAATTAAACCCAATAAAACCAATTAAAACCCAATTTTCCAAAGTGTATATCACCTCTTATATAACACTATATTCCAAAATACTCAATTTAAAGAATAATGGAAACATATTAAATGTGTTTCTATGGTTAGTTCCCGCATCACCAAGTTAATTCAAACATCTTAACCCACTAAATAAGTCAAAATAGTTACACTCATGCAATACACATGAAAATAATTTCTTATACAACTATATAAATGTTATAGAATACTAATAAACATCTACCTTAATCCTTCAGGAGTAAGATCATTGAATTAAATCTACTAAATCAAAGTCAATTTATAGGAATACAAAAACTATACAAAACCCCTCTAGATTAATGAATTCATATGAGAGAAGAATAAGAAATGGAAATAAACCATGATATAATATTTTAAGTTATTATACATAATTATAGAGGAATCATACCACTAATGGGGAACAAAACTAGGTTTAATTGAGGTGTTGGGGTCCAATAGAATAAAAAAGAAGCTAAAGAGGAAGGTATTATTTTTACTAGAGTAGCTTCTAAAGAAGGGGTATGTTTAATTAGGCTTGTAGGAAAATTACTAAAGTTCTATTTAATTAATATCGATTATAAAACCACTAGACACCCAAAAAACATACACTAAGTACTTGGTGCCTTACCAGTCACCTAGTAAGGCCCCACCAGTTAGCTAATGGACCTTGAGAGGATAATACCACCTAGATTTTCCATCGGGTATATGGTGAACCTATATTGGGTACCTAGTGACTCCTACTACTATATTTCAATAGAAGTACCACCTTAACGAACTTCAAATCTTCTAAAAACTCCTAAATATTTTAAAAAATATATAAAACCAACCATTATAATTTTATTTAATTCAAAAAATAACTTTTAAACATTCCTTAAAATATGGGTATTATTTTTCCCCAAAATAATCTCTAAGTATCCTAGCTAGAAAATATCAATCATTGGGATCTAATATCAAAATCCTTCACCCATGTCTCCTCTTAAATCTTCCCATTCAACTACAATACATACACTAAGGTAATTATCTTTCCCTAAAGTACTTTCTCACTCTAGTCCACTCTCTATAACAATCACTCACAAAATTATGTAACCAACCCTAGCTCAATATCCTCACACTATATCATAATAATGGGGTCTAAATCAAACCTTTATAACTGAGACACATGAAACACATCATCCTTGGTATTATGTATTAGAGGAATAACCATACAAAAATCTATGTAAATACTTCACAATAAAATCTTCAATGGACCCACAAACCATGGCACTATCTTCCTATACTTCCTTAGTTGGTGATGAACAAACTGAGGATACACAAATAAGAATAATTATTCACCCATAGAGAACTCCAAATTACATTACATCCATTTAGCATATGAGAATTACCTAATCTGTGTAGTGAATAACCACCTTCAACTCAACTTCACCCTCTTCAAGGCTTCAGAGACTAGGGTCAACCCAATGATTGTTGACTACCCTACCTCTAAACAGTATAAAGGTTAGTCGCAAATTTAACCATATAATTTCTGACACATATCCATATATATAGAGGCTTTATAACTAATATTTTATATAAAATATTCTAATTCTATAAGGTCCTCGCAATATTTACTAAAATTGAGTACATTGTCCTAAAGAATATCCTCTAATATATTAATATTAATCTCTGGCTTCCTGAATATCTATCAGTGATGTTATTTTTATATTTAGTTGAGTCACCATGTCCATATATTACCCATTCTAGAATCAAGATACAAAATGAGCATATCTATCTTATATGATGCTCATAAGAATCCTGTAATGACCTGGACTATTATAAATAAAATTTCACTTTTGATTTAATTAAATGTATTATTATGTATTATGGTTATATAAAAACATGAAATTATTTTATTTTATTATATATTATCATATTTAAAATATTGTTAAGTATATTTACCATTTATAATATAGTCATTGAATAGTGATCACATAATTATTATAAATATAGGGTTTTAACAAATCCAATTGACACAGACAAATGAAGTGATGGCCTCAATCAGTAGTATTATACCCTATGAATCTAATTTATTAGATATTTAAAGGGAGATATAATCTATAGTATATTCCCTTGAATAATCCCAAGTTGATATCCAACAACTTAAACATAATTGAAACCCTTTACAGGATACGTTTAAGCTCATTGAGATCATGACCCAAACTATATACGTCGAACCACCCCATAAAAGTCTCGTAGTCACACACCTTACTCTTAGAGATTATTTTGGTGTATTAAAGAGATATATATCAATACCATAATAATATGAATATTTTATTTTATTTTTAATATATTTATGTTCATATTTTCTTCTTATCATTACTTTATAAATGATTTTTATTTTTATACAATAAAACACAAATTATAATTTTAATTAGTATTAAATTTAAATTAAGATATTTATCTTGAAAATTTAATTGATTTTTGAAATAAATAATATTTTATTGAAATATTATTATTAAATATTTTTTATTAAATATAAATGATCATATAATATTTATGAAGTCAAATGTGATTTTTATAAGGGTTCAAAAATTGTGATTGTCAAAAAACCCCAACATTTATCAATAAATGTCAATTTTTATTTTAAAAGTAAGGATTCACATATTTATAAAATTATTTTGATAAAATTAATATTATTTTTGTAATCAAAAGGACAAAATCAATCAATGGTGAATTTTTCATAGTTTTATGAGATAGTCAAATTTTTTGGCAAACAATAAATACTATATAAATACATGATGCGTATTATAACATCATAATAAAACAAAATGATGTAATTAATTATATAATTGGTATCCAAGACCAAATATAATTTTTACCTTAAAAATAATGGGATTTTATTTTTATTTTATTAATTTTATATATCCTTTATGAATCCTCAAACCCATTAGTATATTTTAAGGTTTTAAAATCATTTTTAAGAGTATTACTCACTTACAGATTAGCAAGGGTATTGTTTTATTAAGTTCGGCCCTTAAAATTAAAAAATAATTAAAAACACTTCCATTTTGAATAAACTATGTTCATAAACCATGGTGAGGTTTTTTTTTGTTTTTTTATATAGAGTCCAAAACCTATGTTTGAGAAATAATAAAGAATTCCCCCACTCATTTCTTATATAAACCCACACAATCACCCACTTCTCTTCACTAAAAATATTTATAGAACATGCTTACTATTACTTACCCTCTCTATATTCCTCCCAGGGTTCCAAGAAGCTCTCAAAAAGCTCATCCCGATCATTTAGAGTTTCACTCTCAAGGTAAGGGTTCTTTTCTTTCTCCTATTTATTCAAGTTTTTACATTAACTTGCACCTTCTATTTCTAATTACTAATATTGTGATATGTTTTTTCATGTCCATATTACTATAAAATTTATTTAAAAATAATGATATACCAATTTCTCTATCATAAACACATTTTATAAATCTTTAAGTGATGTTTTTATGCTACCAAAATTTCACCGTGATTTTCCATGCCAAAACAATTGTGTAGTGAATACAGTACCCATTTCCTATCAAGGGTATCCACCTTTATACACATGTACTTCTTTATTTGGGAATTACATGTATTTTTTCAACATTACTTGATCATATAATAAAATATTATGATGAATTAATCTATTTTTATTTATCTATATGGAACACTTAAGCATGATAATGAAATGAAAGTGATGGGTACGCTCGGAATTATATACCGCTCCAATGCATTGGGTAGTGTTTAGTCTCATGAGATGTCATGTTGGGATAGATAATAAACCTGAATTATTTATGGAAATTTTTATTTTATGATTTTTTTCAGTTATCCATGACCTATTTTTTTGATTTAGTGTTTTAAGTTGTTGCCACATTTCTCATGTTGCCTTTATGTTATCATTGTTTACTATGCCATGTTTTTCATGTTTATGATTCTCACCCATTTTATAACCCATTGATATACCAATTTTATAACATTTATTACTTCTCCATGTTATTACATGTTTATTACCTTATTGGGCTTTATACCTCACCCCCTTTCTTATGTATGTCCCCAGGTTAACCCATGCAGTTTTGTGTGAGAGCATGTTAAGGTAGTTTTCAATAAAGATGATGTTTTTCTTGTTTTAAATTGTTATGTAATGTACCTAATTCCAAAATAAAATAGAATTATCAATCTTAAAGATTATATTATGTGTAATATTATGTAATAAATCATGAATTAATGTGTAATAAAGAGTAGGGTTGTTATATCTAGTATCAAATGAAAGGTTTAGTTATTTTTGGGATTAGGATTAAAAAAATATAGTAAAAGCCTTATAAATAAAACTAAGTATAATAAAACATGCCTAAATTTTGGTAAGTATATAGTAATTTTTTTATCAATATAATACATCCATGTCATGATACTATAAGTGCATGTGGCTCGGGAACAGATATACATAGGGTTAAAACCTAAAAACCCTATGGTGAGCTAAACTCGATCGGGAAATGGTGCACGCAAACGAGCCTTGATTCAAACCTAGTTTGAAAATCCTAGGGGATATGATTTGGTAAATTCAAAATATCATTATGAAACATTATTAATAGAATAAAAAATACCCATAAGAATATATATCAGTAAATAGATCATCTATAACATATATTGAATATTATAAATTCTTAATTTAAGGAAACACATATAATTTATAAGTTATCTATTTAATGTCATTGTATTCCCATTTATGTGTTTAATAGTTTAAAAATACTCATACCTAATTTTACCTTTATTCTTTATAAGGTGAAAAAATAGGAGGAATTAGGGAAACAATCAATGTGATGGGAAATGTGATGATTGTACCAATACGATGCCTATCCTGATAAGAGAGGAAATCATGAACTTTATGGTGATACTCTCTCATCTAACTCAAGTTCTAAATATAAACCTTGATTATAAAGAGATCCAAAATCTCCCTAAGAAATAATAATATAAAATTTATACCTTTATGAAAAAAATGCCTCTAGATTTCAATGGATCATATGATCCCTTAATTGCAGAAAAATTGATCAACTCCATTGAGAATATCTTCTCCATCATTCAATGTTATGAGAAAGAAAATATTCTATTATCTATTTATCATGTAGAGGTAGAATTTGATTAGTGGTGTAAATTGATCAAGAATATGAATCTTGAGGAATAGATCAAAGTGATATGGTGGATGGAATTCCGGAAATTGTTTTTTGATAAATATTTTACTCACACTCTCTGACTTAAAATGGAAAAGGATTTCATTTCCCTCAATAAAAAAGATGACGAATATATCAGGGCATATGAAAAAAAAACTTCAAAAGACTTTCATGATACACCTTTAACTTTTTTCATTACCCTCAATGGTAAGGTTGACCTATTTGTTGTTGGGATAAAACCTACTCTACAAAAATCCATTGCGATCAAAGACTTTGATAGCTATGAGGAAATTTTCTGATGTTCCCTCGAAGTTGAAATGGAGATAGAAAAATCTCAAGGGTATCATGGGGATAAGAATCATAAATTAGAGTTTAATTATAGAGGTATAATGTAGAAATATAATGGTGTTAATAAATTTAAACATACCACTTTTCAAAGGTGTAGAAAGAGTCACCCTAGAAATTTCCTAAGTGGAATGGGGAAATGAATTAGGTGTGGGAAGGAAGGATACCTAGCTAGCGATTACTAATAGGAGAAACTCACTAATGAGTTGGAGGAGAGGAATGCTCTGGTAAACCCTCTTGGAATTGTTCATTGCTTCAAATACAAGAAACTATGGCACATTGCAGACTAATGCACTAATCTAAGGGTGTTCAGAGACAACCAACAACCTCCAAGGTAGAAAGGGAGATATCTTTTCATCACAACCACTGAGGTGGATGCCAAAAAATAAGTCATGATAGGTATGATAGATATTCATTAAATAATATTGAAAGTACTTTTGATTATGGTTTTATGCATTCCTTCATATCATGATTGTTTCGTAGAACTATTCAAACACCACCATAAAGTATGGAAGTAGAGATAATGGTGAATATGGAAAATGGGTAAAATATTTCATCCCAAGTATATAACTCCTCCCCTATCAAACTTTTTGGGATAAACTTCCTAGTGAACCTTTTCATGCTCTCTTGGTTGGAATTTGATGAAATTCTGGGTATGGATTGGATTTCTATATATAGAGCCAACATAAATCACTGTGAGAAGAAAATCACTCTCTATATCATGAATTGACTCTAGATTTTGTACAATTGAAAGGAGAAGGATGAAACTTCTTTATCACCACCATATAAAGCATGGATATTAATTCCCTATGAGAAATTGTATCTAGATCAAATTATTGATTTTAAGGAAATAATTATCCTTAAAGACATTATCATTATGAGGGAATATACTGATGTGTTTTCTGAATAATTTCATGGTCTTTCTCCTATTCGTGAGGTTTAATTTTCAATCATTCTTATACCTGGAGCATTTCAATTATCCAAGACTCTATATAAAATGTATTTTATGGAATTTGAATAGATTAAGAAATAACTATAGGATAATTTGGATAAAGGGTTCATATGCCCAAGTGCTTTACCATGGGGTGCATCAATCCTCTTAACTAAGAAGAAGGATGTGTCAATGCTCCTTTGCATTGATTTTCATGAGCTCAACAAGATCATGATAAATAACAAGTATCCTCTACCACATATTGATGACTTGTTTGATCATCTGTATGGAGAAAAATACTTCTCCAAGGTGGATATATGGTTGGGATATTACCAATTTAGGGTGAAAAAGGTGGATATACCCAAGAATTCTTTTCATACAAGGTATGGGAACTATGAGTTCATAGTAATTCCATTAAGACTCACTAATGCTGTAGAAATATTCAATTAATTGATGAATATAGTATTTATAGATTACCTAAACAAATTTTTGGTAGTCTTTATAGATGATATTCTAATATAATTCAAAATTAAGGAGGAGTATGAGGATCATCTAAGCATTGTGCTAAAGACCTTATGAAAGGAGAAGATTTATTCCAAGTATATCAAATGCAAGTTCTGGTTAAAGTCTCTTTATTAAGGAATATTATCACAAAAAATGGGATACCTATAGACCCTTCAAATACATAAGTAATTAAAGGGTGGTCAAGGACGAAATCTGTGATAGATATCCATTGTTTCCATGAATTAGCTAGGTATTATCGATGATTTGTGAGAAATTTATCATGATTATCAAACCCTATAACTAAGATAACTCGAAAGGAAGTCTACTTTTCTTAAAATGATGAATGTGAAGAGAGATTCAAGGAGTTTTAAATTAGTATTATCACTATACCAGTACTCACACTACCCACAAGTGGACAATTTTTTGTAGTATTCAGTGATGCTTCAAAGAATGTTTTGGGCTATGTGTTAATGCAAAATGAAAAAGTTGTAGTTTATGCTTTAATGTAGTTGAAATTTCAAGAATATAACTGCCCAACACATGATCTAGAGTTGGTTTTAGTGATATTATCTTTGTAAATATGATGTAATTATCTCTTTGGGGAGAATTTTAAAATATATACAGATCACAAAAGCCTCGCGTATATATTTACATTGAAAAATATGAATATGTTCCAATGAAGATAGTTAGAGATTATCAAAGACTATGAATGATAAATTCACTACCATCGTGGGAAAGTGAATAAAGTAGAAGATTCTCTAATTAGAAATGATCCATCAATTCTATCATTGATGAGAATTTAGAGGGATCTAATATTCTTATATTTGAAAAGGATGGACATGGGAATCATAAAAGAATAAACATCATCAATAATTTCATAAATGATTGATCAACTACCCCTTCTTGAGAGGACAAATGATTCTCAAAGAGATGATGTGGGAATTTGTAATAAAGTGGAAACTATAACAAAAGATAAATCCTTAGAGTTCAATGTTAATAAATAAGTTGTTGTGAGATTTGGGTCGCGACTATATTACCATCAAAACATGAGTTAAATAAGGATTAGTTAGATGATTCACATAGTTAAAATTTCTCCATCCATCCAAGAAGCACAAATATGTATCAATGTCTTCAAGAAAACTATTGGTGGGACAATATGAAGAAGGATATTGTGGAATATACTTTATGATGTTGTATGTCAAAAACTGATGGGGGAAGGGAAAAATCCAAGGTGTGATTCAACCATTACCCATACCTACATGGAAATGGGAAAACATCACTATAGACTTTTTTATTGGTATTATGAAGAAATCAAGAAAAAATAATGGTATCTAGGTTTTTGTGAATTGTCTTAAGAAGTCTTATCACTTCATTACACTTATATATGACTTCTCACTCGATCAACTTGTAAGGATATACATTAGAGAAGTGGTGAGGTTTCATGTAACACTTTTTTCGATTATATCCGATCATGATCCAAGATTTACCTCTATGTTCTGGAAGAGTTTCTGACATGAACTAAATAATGAGTTTAACTTCAGAATGGCTTATCACCCTCAAACTGATATTCAATCTAAGAAGACTTTCTAGACACTTGAGGACATGTTGAGAGAATTCTCAATTGACTTCAAAGAAGGATGGTATCAACATAATCATCTGGTCGAGTTCTAATTGACTAAAAATTATTCTTTATTAAGATAAAGATAAACCCCCTTTAAGGGGTAAGGGGGAACCCAAATGACATTAAAGACATAAAAGACATTCAAGGACCACAATACAATGTCCAAAGACCAAAAAAATCCAATTCATATCTAAAAATAAGAACTCCTCCCCCGCATCAAAATCACTAAGATGAGTTTCCACCTTCACATCGCTGCCTGTCTAGAAGTCTTGTGCACAAATGCACGAGCATGGTACCGATGATAGAAATCATACCCTCTTAAACATCCAATTTCAGATAGCCATGATCTGTGAAAGCCCCATGATCTAAACCTCATATGGAGTCATCCCTTGAGTAGAATCATATTAAATGACCCATAGAAGTGTATAACACTTGCATCTTGGGATAAAGTTCAAAATAAAAACTTATAGGTCTTGAAATGGTGGAAAATGGTGGGAAAGGTTAAGACCATCTAGTAGTACATTAAGGCTTCTTAGAGGTGAAAAAATAGTTATGTTGACAATCATTAATGAGACCAAGAGTTTGATAATATAGACACAGTATTCTTGTGTGTATATCCATAGAATAAATTCATGAGATTTGGGAATAAGGGAAAGTCTGACCCAAGATACATCGGTCCCTTTGAGATACTTGATCGCATCAGAGTGGTGGCCTGTCGAATAGCACTACCACCAAACCTATCTTGGGTATATGATATATTCCATGTATCCCTATTGAGGAAGTAAATACCAAAACCCTCACATGAACTCATATTATTTTTTTTGATGTGGTAGCGGGTAAATATTTTAATTCATGTGGAATTAATAAGAGATGACATAATCAATGGGATATGTGTGGGAAGTGGGAATTAAATCATCATAGAATAATAAATAAATTTAAAAGATAATAATTGTATTATATCATAGGAAAGGTAATTATAATGGAATAATAATGTAAATAAGAAGATAAGAAGTGGTTTTTTGGTATGAAAAAAAGATAAGAAATTGAGTTTTAGTTTTAATTTATTATATAGCAGTGATATGTTGAGCATGATCCTTTATGTTTTTATTTAATGTTTTGATCCATGATAAGGGTTTTGTAATGGACTTTGAAAACCAATAAGTGGAATAGGTAATATTGTTATGAGGTGGAATCATATTAGGTAAGAAATATAGTTTTATTTTGAACAATTGGGGAATTTTAACTAGGTAAATATATATTTTAGAGTAGATAATGTGTCTTTTTATTATTGTTTCATTGTGAAATTATGGTTATATATTGTGTCTAGTGTTTTGATTTGATATATGTGATGATTTATATTATATTTATGTTTATTAAATTATTTTTATAATTTTGTTTGTCTTAATGATGATTATTCTTGGAGAATGTGGTATTCTATGATGAGATGTGATGTGAGGGATTTGGTATTCCCTAGGATGTGTTATTACACTATAAGTGAAGTTCTTATTATTATAGTTGTATTGTTATAAATTGATTTTATTATTATATATTCCTATAATGAAGTTGTTATTATTGTATCTATAGTATGGGGTAGTTGTTGTGGTTGTAGAAACCCTTTCATTATAGGTTTAGATATTAATATGTGTTGGTTGATATGTGATGTTTATGATGATGTGGATGTGGTGAAATGACTGTGGTAGTATGAATATAGTGATGTAGAGGGTGTAGTGGATGACATGATACAAAGATTTCCTATGATGATATTTCTCTTGATTATTATACATAAATGATTAATATTTATATATGTTATTCATTGTTTATTTATTATGCTTGTTCACTTGACACAAAAGAGGTTGGAGGAGGAACTTACTAGTTAGTTTCTCAACCAATTATTATATGTTTTTTTCAAAATTATAGGGTCATATCAAGGGTGGTTTCAATGATGTCAGTTCAAGAATGAGGTGATTTATCTGTAAGTTAGAGGGGTTGTACATGGTGTTTACCTTTTGTATTAGTGGATATTTACTTGGTTGTGTGTATAAAATAATCATGCATATTTAATTTTTGGAATATGAGGATGGTTTTATTGTGTTATCATGTTTTTTAAATTGTTTTTCAAATAAATAGGGTTAATTCCTTCTATAATTGAGAAATTTATACCCTTTGGGCCATTCACCACCTTGTTTCCTATTGAAGGTGAGATTTTAGGGTCACTATCGATCTCATTGTTTTCTTAGGAGGAATCATAGTAGGATTAAGAAGAGACAAAATGGTATCATAGTGAGTGTTCTAGAATGGAGTTTAGAGTAGGAAGTGGTGATAATTTAATGGGTTGTTAAGGTTATCATATTACTTAAAAAAGTATTTGAAGTGGGATAGAGAAACTAACTAATAACATAGATGTTTATTTTAATTTAAGTATAGATTCTAATTTTCTATGAATCATTACTATAGGGATGGTATATTGTTAGTAGGGTTTTTAGGTAAATGTGGGTTCATGAATTATATATTATCATATTAATATGATTATGTTTTTCATTGAACTATTTTTTTATTAATCTTAATCCAGTGTAACTATAGATATCCACATTGACTTTGAAATTATATTTTTTTATAGTTATACTGCTTGTGTATCAAAATCATGTGGTAGATGAAACTTTAGTGTAAGTGGTGTCTATTTTTGTTCATCATAGGATGGTCTTGGAAGCTGTAATAGCATGAATAGTTACATTATAGTAATTCTAGGGGTAGAACCTAAATATTATTTTATTCATTTATAATAAATAAATAGTTAAAGGAAGTGTAGATTGCCTTTTATATCATTCGTGAAAGGAGAACAAGATTCTATTAGTAGTGATCCTGTTTCATGGGACAACATGGAAGTGGTTTTTTGTACCTTGGTGTCTATAATGTATAAATAATTAATTAGATCCAGTTTTTTAGACCATTTTTTGGAGTATTTTTTAATAGCTACTCCTATATATAAAAACTTTCAAAAGATATTGGATATACAACATGGGAGTTATTATATTGGAGATTATAGGATAAATTCATGATATTATTTTTGGTATTACCTATATTTATTAGTGGACTATTTTTGTATAAATTAGTACTTTTGTTTGGGAATTTTGCTGACGATTCAAAAATAAGTCAATCAATTTCACTTAAGGATGTATATAGAGGTTTTGTGAAAGGTAGAGGTCACTGATATGGATTTAGGGAGAACTGGAATTGTATGTGAGGGAGTATGATGGATCTCGATTCATAGTATAGTTGTTAATAAGATCTCGTTATTCCCAGTGAAGTTGGTTCACCATCATAAACCCCTAATTAATCATTCTTAAGAATTGGTATTTTGTATCCCTTGAGTGTGAGTTATGGTGTGATGTATTATTTATTTGGAGATAAATTACATCACAAATTTATGAATCATTCATATAATAGTGGTTAGTATATGAAATAGAATTACTTTATTGTGGATAAACTACTAATTCAATCATATTATTCACCATAACTATTTTTTGCAACAATAAACTTAATGGTTAGATTGGCTGTCAGTGCAAGGTGGTGGTGGTAAAGGTTGGATAGAAAATATTTCTCATCCCCAAGGACTAATTAATGATCATATTCAAGATATATATAGGTAATAATTACAAAATGGTATAGGAGTTAGTCAATGAGATCTTCATATAGTTTAAGATAAGAATCTAGGGGCTCAAGGTAGTGTGAGGTTTGATATGTATCTTCTTCACTATTTACTCTATTTTTCTTGATTATAGGGAATCACTTTTTTTTATTACACCTTGATTGGTAAAAGTATTAGAGTAATCCATTGATTTTATTTTCTAACATCATGAGTTATCTACTCTAGTGGAAGATCGATTGAGGTTAGTTGAGAAAATTCATTCATGTGAGTTGGTGATGAGGACTGGTCCTTTGAAGTGGGACTTAGCCTTGTTATACATGTAGCTATATGATGTCATATTTGGCATGGATTGGATATATTCACTACAAGACTACATTGATCGCTATCTAAGGATTGTTATTTATTCTAATTTGAATTGAAAATTTATGGTATTTATTAGATAAAGGTATCAAAGGAATGAAATGAAAAATATTGTACCTTAAATAATTACATCTCAACTTTCAAGTTTAATTCATTTTGCATCTAAAGTGGAGGTGAAATAATTCCTTATAGTGATAAGGGAACTCATTAATGAAATACCAAATAATATTATTAGTTTTTCACTGTGGGAGTAGATATAGTTTTTTGTAGAATAATATCATGGTACATCTCTAGTATTTATGTATACTTATAGAATATCTCCTAAAAATATTTAAGGGCCGTAAATTTATATTGATGACATAGTAAATAGAGGTTTTATTCGCCTTAATTTATCTTCATGGAGTGAACTAATATTTCTTTGTAAGAAGATTTATGTTAGTTTGAGTTTTTTTATTTATTACTAATGCTTAAATCAACTGGTAATGAAGAATTAATATCCATTTCTAGAAATTGATGACCTAATAAATATGTTAAAAGAAGTTAGTGGATTCTCAAAGAAATATTTGTAGATTACATGTCATCATATGTGAAAGGAAGAATATATTCATAATATTTGATTCTAGTATCTCAAGGGTAAATTTTAGTTTTTGGTGATTCCATTTGGAGTTATTAATGCACCATAGGTAGTATGGTATTAATTTATTAGGTATTATGACATAACCTGACCCACTAGGACCCCATATAGGTTAGTGGTAAGTCTAGTGTTCTACCCCAAGCCCACCTCCAATAGGTTAGGGAAAAGTAACTAAAACTAATAATTCATATCACACATGGGATTCTTAATCCAATATGATACCTAAAATAGATACATCTACAATATAAACAATATCCAACAGCCACATATGGTGTTTAGATGAATAAATTTTTAAATTCATGTATAAGACAATAGGTATTTATAATAACACCACAAAGGAAATATCTGATGATAAATTAAAATATAAAACCCAATATCCCAAATTACAG